>OX459066.1:5552055-6152055 GCA_949775005.1 Orthosia gothica
TTCCACGGTTTTACCATCCTTTCTATGACTCTTTGTCCTGTTCTGAATCCAGGAACGAAAACTTCTCTGAAGATGATTAATACTGTGATAATGAAAATTATGTAAACCAAATTTGTTTGCAGGATGTGTTTTATTTCATTTACTTTTTTTGGATTGTTATTATTGATTATGTTTCTCGAGCGAATTTATAAATAACAAATCTTTCCTCTTTATAATATTATGAGTAATAAAACTTTGTTACGTAATTGAACATTATAAATAACAAATCTTTCCTCTTTATAATATTATGAGTAATAAAACTTTGTTACGTAATTGAACAGTGTGTTTTTCGTTTCAACCTTCAAAATATTACATTTCCACGCTTCAAAAAAATTTAAAGGTACTGGGTGATAACAATAACACTGTTATTCAAAATTTTCCCGTAAATAGTATTGATATACATCAACACTGTTTCTACAATTATTTAATATTACCACAATAACTGCGTAATAGCACATTATGCATCATCTCTACGATAAAAATTAACTTTGTAAAAGTCCATAATATGAAGATACGAAATAAATTGTTTGACAAATTTACTGCAATAACTCTGTAAGTACTATTACTGTAATATTTGAACAATATAGTTTCAGGTATTATTTATTTTCTGAAATTGTAAGGTTTTGAATGTAAAGAATTTCATATTAATAGCACAGTTACACTTCACAAAAAAATAGCTTTCATTTGATACATCAATGACTTGAATATTCCCACTGACTGAAAAGATATTCGACAAAAACAGTAAATCTTTTCTCCTGTAAAATTTGGATTTTTCGATTACCGACTTATTGCTTGGGAGCATCGAACATCTTGCTTAGATTCCTCCAACACACTTTGCCCGACCCTGGTATCAAACCCGGGACCTCATGCTCAGCAGCAGTGCTTACGATGACTAAACCAACGAGGCAGCATTATTGACATTTAATTAACCATATCGTCACCAGAAAGGCAATTATTATAATGAATACTTTGTTACGGAACCAAATACCAAACACCAAACCAAATACCTAATACCTTATTTCCTGCTCGCCCTGCCTAAAAAAACGTTAATTTTAAAAACAGAGGAATGATTTTCGTTGCGCATCAGTGAATAAATCATTCAATATCATTTCGTTTGAATTTTTTGAGGCCCAATGAGTTTTTCTCTCTCCTTTTTTTTCCGTAGCCAAATGGCAAAAAACGGAACCCTTATAGATTCGTCATGTCTGTCTGTCTGTCTGTCCGTCCGTATGTCACAGCCACTTTTTTCCGAAACTATAAGAACTATGCTGTTAAAACTTGGTAAATAGATGTATTCTGTGAACCGCATTAAGATTTTCACACAAAAACAAAAATAAAACAATACATTTTGGGGGCTCCCATACTTGAAACTAAAACTAAAAGTATATTTTTTCATCAAACCCATACGTGTGGGGTATCTATGGATAGGTCTGCAAAAATGATATAGAGGTTTCTAATATCATTTTTTCTAAACTGAATAGTTTGCACGAGAGACTCTTCCAAAGTGGTAAAATGTGTGTCCCCCCCCCTGTAACTTCTAAAATAAGAGAATGATAAAACTGAAAAAAAATATATGATGTACATTACTATGTAAACTACCAGCGAAAATTGGTTTGAACGAGATCTAGTCAGTAGTTTTTTTTTTAATACGTCATAAATCATAAACCGCAATTTACCAAGTACGGAACCCTTCGTGCGCGAGTCCGACTCGCACTTGGCCGGTTTTTTTAACCGACTTACCAAAAAGGAGGCGGTTCTTTGTTCGACATTATACGTTTGTTTTTTTTTATTAGGGTTCCGTACCCAAAGGGTAAAAACGGGACCCTATTAATAAGACTCCGCGGTCCGTCTGTCTGTCTGTCTGTCTGTCTGTCTGTCTGTCTGTCTGTCTGTCACCAGGCTGTATCTCATGAACCATCATAGCTAGACAATTGAAATTTTCACAGATGATGTATTTCTGTGGCCGCTATAAAAACAAATACTAAAAACAGAATAAAATAAATATTTAAGGGGGGGCCCCCATACAACAAACGTGATTTCTTTGCCGTTTTTTGCCATAATGGTACGGAACCCTTCGTGTGCGAGTCCGACTATCACTTGACCGGTTTTTTTTATGTTCACCGATATCTCCGTCAATTGTAAACCGATTTTGAAAATTTGTTTGATAGAGTATATTCCCAAATTGGTCACATTTTAATTTGGTGAAGACCTGATGAAGAACTTCAGAGATGTGGGCCGGATTACTGGGACGTGCCACAGCATCGAAGGGCCGGGTTAGTGAGATAATACTGCCATCACTATAGTGGCTTTTTTTCGTGCTCTGTCGTTGCTCAAATATCATGACAGGAACTAATGGCATATGAGATGATGATTGGACGTGATGTTTTTATGCAGACTCAGTTATTCCTCTCTTTCCTTGTATACTTGTTCTTAGACATTTCAACCCTAGAAGCCTAAATATTTGAAAGTTGGATGAGGTGCCCGTAGAATAACATGGATTTAATATTGAACCTAAAGATTTAGAGTTTATCCTTCGGATCAGTTTCGGCAAAAACAGCTAAATAGGTGCCAGCTGCGCGAAGGTCGCTACTGCTTCAGTGAACTTCTCTACCTCCAGTCTCTGACACGACACTCCCGAGGTAGGCAAATTTGTGGACGCGTTCCACTGCCTCTGTGCTAATCATCAACGGTGAGTTCACACTAGATTTCATCTGTAGGGTTGATGACCCAAATTATTAAATGACTATAATTCTGCACCGCGTTTCTTTCGACCTTTCAAAATTAAAAGTCATCCGATTAAAATCAAATCGCATCGGTTTAATCATAACCATCAGCATTGGAACATTTATTATAACATTTATAATACGGCACACCAAACGGTCATTTGTGGGTACAATACTGTGTAAACAAACTTGCCTGGCAGAATAACAACAAAAAATAATCATGAATTTAAAATATGTCTTCATCAGTTTTAATTTTTATTTGTATTACCAAATTAACCAGTGTATCTCTGAAAGTGTAAGTACCTAACTATGTACCTATGTGTAGTTTGTAACAGTTTTTTGAGGATAGGCTCCTGCAGGCGTGTGGTTTCGAGGAGAGTCTTTATTAAAGGAAATTTTGGCTTAGCAATTTTTGTAACCGATATACAAGTTACATTCCCACTAACTTCTTTATCCTCACCTCGTCGCTGGGTTGTGAAACCGATTTTGACCTGCACTTTGAAATAATGGTTTCGACCTGAACTAATTCAATTTGCTAAATTAATAAAGTTTGCTTCTTAAGTTAGAGTCTGTTTGTTTTGACTGTTTGACATCTGACGACCGTTCACGCATTCAGTATTGCTCAGATTCGGCGCGATTTGGTTTTTGTTAGTCAACGATTGTGTGCAATTCCAATTCTGTTTCAGAATTGTGAAGGGGTACTGTTTCGATTTAATTTGTTTGCTAATCAGGATAATGCCTTTGTTTAATTTGGGGTTTTGGCATCGAATATGCGAGAGATGTCAACTTATTGGAGTGGAATGGAATGGCTGCGGCGTGGTTGGGTTTGTTAGTCCATCAGGGAGTAACAAGCTCTTAGAGCAAGATTATTTCAAGTGTGCGTAAGTGACATATGTATATGACTTGTACACATCTGTCCCTTTTTCCATGTCACACCATGATAGTTTTGACACGTCATGGTTAGGGGGCTGTAATGTCATCTTTTGATAAGGTATTTTTATGGAATTTAATTATAAATTATGCTGTAAAGGCTTTTATTGATATGATTGGGACCCTGTATAGTGTGTCCCACTGAACAGGTTGTTCCCTGTGAGTTCTTCTATCAATTCATTAATTCTCGAAATAGTTTGTTGAGAGTCGTGAGTTGTCGTTGTGATTTTGGTGCGCGGTTTACGTGTTTGTGTACCGGTGACCTGAGGCCTTAGTGCGAGTTTTTACTCACGGTCAATCGCGTTAACGTAAACGTCAATTTGTATTGAAACTGGATAAGCGCCGTCTGGGGACAGTAAGGAGAAACCTCTTTTTTTGTATACATTTTGACATATGAGATCGTTTACGTAACACGAGTGAGCGTGAGTCACGCGTGAGTAAAAACTCGCACTAAGGCCTCTGACTGCTTGTGGCTGACGTGGTGTGATCCATTGTGTGGTCTGTATGTGTGTGGGCTCATCTTCCTCCAACAGCCCCCCCTCCCTCTTTCTAGAGCCCTGTTTGTAGAAATTTGTTTTTCGGGCGCAGGCCTATATATTTTTATTTAAACATGGCCTAGCATTTGTGGGTATCTGTAGGCAGGCTTAGCCTTAATCATAACTCCATAATGTTATGAATAGTTGGGGCTATATTATGCCATGCTATAATGTGTTAGTTTCTCCAAAAGGAATGTTAATAAGTTGTGTCAAACTCTATGGAGTGTTGTTGATTATAATTATGTGTATTAAAATCCTGTGTAAAACCAAGTGTATAGTATTTTAGGTGGCCTCCCGAGAGCTTTAAGTTATGAGTGAATAGGTTTCTTCTATGTAAGCGTGCTTTATCTTCGACCACATCATCGCTTACCATCAGGTGAGATAGTGGTCAAGTTGTCTATCAATAATTTTAAAAAAAGTGATGCTAAGTTCCGAAACTTCCAGACAACTGGAATTGTTTTGTCTTATTAGTTTTCATTTAACCCTTTGATTGCCCGAAACGTGGAGCCACGCCACATACAGTGGTTTTTATTTGTTTCGGTAAAAACGGCATTCAACCAGAGTTCCCTTTTTATAAGGAAACTCTGGTTTTGCATTCAGATTTTTTGATTTTTAAATTATTATATTCTTATTCTTTATTGTACACAAAAAACATAAAGACACAGATACAATAGGACAGCTTATGTACAAAGGCGAGCTTAACCCATAATTGGGTTCTCTTACAGCAAACCTCAGTTGCATTTAGAAATTTGCATATGAGGACAGTACATACAAGTGCACAACAAAATTTATAAAAACACCTAATATTTTAAATTCTTACATACTAAATAAACTTACACAAATACGTGTACAACACACAATGTATAAACTAATACATATAAATTACATAATACAACCAAAAACTTTGCGTCATGATATTTTATACAATGAACTCGAATTGTCACATCGTTGTCACATGGTTGCGTCTTTCCGTCAGCTTAACGCTACGAGGCAAAATGAACATATATGATTTCTTTGTTAAATAATTTGTTTGTTTTCTTCTTAGATATCTTTTTTTAGCACTGAGCGCCCAGTTGTGGACTGGTATGACACAAAATACTTCAGAAACGTCTCTGTGCACAGCAAACGGCTAAGCCGGCGGGATCTGAAGCACTATATGGATCTGTACGTTGATTCTCTCATCGCATTAGACAATACTGTAAAGGTTAGTTGGAACTAATGTAGAAAAGAACAGAATAGGGTACTGGACAAATATTTGAGATCTTTGTATCTGATCGAAGGTCGATTACAGGCCGAAGCTAAAGCCCATTAATCAGCTTTCGCCATAACTTTCGAAGGTTAAATGACCCTAAGAAATTCAGTTGAAGATTGCCCTTTGATATTTGATAGTTTCACCTGGATAGCTATTTTCTGTCAATCTTAACTGCTCTGCGCAAGGGAAGATTACCCTTGCCCCCCTTGCTTGATGGCTTTTCAATCACGCTCACGCGCATTCGTAACAGTTAATTTAATTGACTAATTTCTTGACTAATATTCGCAATTATAATTTTATTTTGACTAATAACCCAAAAAAAAACAAAATAAAATACACCCATGATGAATATTTCGAAAATTTTGGTCATCCATCCAGCCATCTCAAAAACCATGGAAACGACACCCATGACTAAAGTTTTGTTCGGCGCCATCTTAAATTTAATTTTGACCACAAAAACCAAGAAAATAACACCCACGAAGAAAGATTCAAAAATTTCGGCCGGCTCCATCTTGTATTATCATTTTTTCCCATATTTGTCAAAAGCTACCCCAAAAACCATGAAAATGACACCCATGACGAAAATTTTGGTAATTTTAATCTTTGCCATCTTGGATTTTGATTCAATAACGGTAGAAATACATTTTTTGCATGAATGTGTCTATTTAATCAGTCTGTTTATGTTTTCAAAAACAAAATAGTTAGATAATCAAATAATTGTATAAAATACGATTTAGGGCATTTTTTTAAAACTGTAAGACACACTATAAGCAATTATTTATTTACTACGCTTTGTATCTCTCGAATTTTATTAACTTTTAAAAGCAATAGAAAAATAAGCCCTCTCTACACACGTTTTACCGTAAAGCGAGCGGTGCACACGCGAGCGCACCGTTCGCTTCGCGGTAACAGAGTGGCGCATTAAATACCTACTTCGCCGGGCAAAGCAAGCGTTAATGAATTATTCTGTAAGAGTAAACCGCGTGATTTTGGTTACAGATCGATTTATACTTCTACCAGTTTCTAACAAACAGATACCGCCCCAGTTTCGTTGAGTTGCATTTCAAATTTTGTGACATGATTAATTCTGATATTTGTCGGCCAAATACTGCGAAACGCTATAGGAGGCATTACCTGTCCTTATCCACCGGTAAGTATGTATCATTATTTATGAGCTTCACCTTTTATGTAAATAATTCACGATTTCAGGAACCTGGTCTTTCTGAAGAACAATCCAGTTCTTCAAAAAAGCCAGGTGCGCAAAGACAAAGACAAAAGACAAAAGATATTTATTTCAATTGGGCCACCAAGCGGCACTTTTGAATGTCACAATTTAAATTTACATGGAATAAAAGTTGATTCTACCGTGCATTCGGAAAGTAGCTTGTTATGGAGAAGAATGCACAAGAAACTCCATACTTTTTAAATTTACGTGGAATAAAAGTTGATTCTACCGTGCATTCGGAAAGTAGCTTGTTATGGAGAAGAATGCACAAGAAACTCCATACTTACTCTTTAAAAAAAAAATGATTTTTACAATATTTAGGTACATGAGTACATACATTAATAAATTCACATATGTGAGGACAATGCACCCAGAATAGCACTACAAAATATACTACGTAAAGGTATAAAGTATTAAAAGTACTCACACATGTACTGTGCAGTTATATAATAGGTACTAGAAAAACATCAACATCCGAAGCAGTTAAGTTATGACCAATCCCAACTGACGGCGCCCGTTCACGAACATGACGCATGAATCGACACCACCCAGCTCAACCATCATGAAGGGAACCGAATGATCTAACACACGCGCCACCATCAGAGAGACATTTGAGAGAGCATGACACACTCAACTGCCAGGGCACACACAAGTCAACGAACGACACATAGGTATAGCAAATGGTAGATTTACAGTTGGGTACATAGTACCCACACACGTGCTGTGCAGCTATACAATACTAAAAGAAATCGAGTCTATACAACAAAAACATAAACATATCATTTGTTTTTGCGCCCTAGTGGTTGTGGAGCAGGACTAGCATTGAGCCAAGCATTTTTATCAGTGGTGTAATCCCCCAACTTATAATATGCCTG
Source organism: Orthosia gothica (assembly GCA_949775005.1). Taxonomy (NCBI): domain Eukaryota; kingdom Metazoa; phylum Arthropoda; class Insecta; order Lepidoptera; family Noctuidae; genus Orthosia; species Orthosia gothica. The sequence continues at coordinate 5,559,636 of OX459066.1, forward strand.
CCTGCATAGTGTACGTTTTATAAAAAAAAAAAATTTCGTCTCATTCAGTTCTAGAATATGGGGAGGAATTTTATTGTAACATTTTGTACAGTACCCCATGAAAGATGAGGCCACTTTTGCCAGTCTGACACCTGGTTGAACTAATTGGTCCCTATTTCTAGTAATGTAATTATGTCTGTCTCCGTTTTTACTAAAAAGATGTAAATTATTTCTCACGTACATGATGTTTTCAAAAATATATTGACAAGGAACCGTCATGATGTTAATGTCCTTAAACAGTTCCCTTAGAGAATCGCGCCGGCGAAGATTGTATTTCGCTCTGATGGCTCGTTTTTGCAGAATAAAAATAGACTCAATGTCTGCAGGCCATAGTAAGATACCGTAAGACATTATACTATGAAAGTAACTAAAATAGACTAGCCTAGCGGTATCCAAATCAGTAAATTGACGAATCTTTCTGACAGCATAAGCTGCCGAACTCAGCCGCCCCGCAAGTGGTCCTAAATGAGGACCCCATTGCAACCTTGTATCTAGCGTGATCCCCAGGAAAACCGTTTTATCGACGAATTCGAGCTTCTCCTTGTTCTATAGTGATACTCTACATTTTCATGAGTATGACTAAGAGGAATTAAAAACCATTTAAAGTTTACTTTCCAGTTTTATACAAAAAAGGGCAATAACCGCTACTGACATGCTCAAACGAAACTACTTTAGGTAGTATGGACCTATTATTAGGCCGGGTACCAAAACTCGCGGTATCACGCGAAAAAGGGTAATTCCTCTCCAATCTAGTGCGGTATATAATGTTTTAATTGCACCTATTCCAGTTACCGAACCGTAAATATTTATACTGAATTGACTATGAAGGTAGGTTAGTTGAAGAACAGAGAATACGTCTAGGTTGAAATTTTAATGATTATTATTTACAGAGAAAAGGACAAATCTTGTAAGTCTTTCAAATAATATGTCTTTGTATGTGTCGTTTATGTGTGTCTCACAAATCTCTACCAATCTTCTAATGTCAGCAGACGATGCAACTGAGCTAATGTAGGCAATTCAGGCTTATGCCTGAATTATCATTGCTTGTCAGAAAGACGCTAATGCCATACATAATTGTGTACACTTGGCTTATATGTCTTGGCTTTTATTGCGTACTTATAATAAAGGTTATAGGATATACAGTGTGAGAATTGTAGATAGTACAGCAAATAAATAAATGAATTATCAGATTCTAGAACAGTGTTTGTGATGCTTAGTTTTAATAAAAAGTCTAGAATAATAAACAATATGGTGCCCTACAAATCTAGTCGTGTTAGTCTGTAGAGCATCAATTTCATCCTTTATGTAAAATATTTTTTTCACCACAGCCATAACGAATAGTTTACTTCTAGGCAAGCATGTTATCGTAGACTACATCATCGCTTACCATCAGTTGAGATATGGGTCACATGGGAGCATACCGATTATAAAAAATATAACTTTTTTTTTCAGTCTTTTCGGGGTGCCATTCTAAATAGTATACATATCAATATGTACAACAAACACTATTATATTATACAGACACACCATAACGTCGTCACGTTACGGTGCGCACGCATATAACAGCGTCGACAACATATTGATATCATCGTCCTCGGACTACGTGTTTTGAAGTTAAATATGATTTATTTTTATCAACTTACTTTAATTACCTATTATATAGAAACCACACGTGCCAACTCTGGGCGCCTGACATAATATGTTAGCAATCTATTTAATATGATTCTAAATACGTATTACACTTTAAAAGTCCATTCAGACAACAACATTTAAGACAAGGTTCGTCTTACATGAGACCTTCATAGATATGTGACATTGCATACAAGTACTACTCGAGTAAGACTTATAAAATTACTTATGGAACAATTTTTTTTTATAGAAAACGTTCGTAGACGTCTTCTAATTATGTATACCTAGACAAAATTCACACGCCATCTTTGTACTCGTGTATTAATATTAATAACTCAGAATTTGTGTTGAAATTAGTCACATTATTTAACTTGCGACGTGTCTGGAGCTAAAATATGAAAGTCGTCAGCTTTTGTATGTATAGTGAAAGGGTAATGTAAATTAGTGTAAAGCTCTGTGAATATTGCGGGATTAAAGTTTAAAATAAGTTTGCTTTGTAATAAAGTAGTTGTTATAGTGACGTGTTGAAGGATATTATGATAAACTAGCTTCAGCCAACGGTTTCGCCCGCCGGAATGAATAAATTATCTCAAGGGAACAAATTTCCGGGATTAAAGTATCCCTTGTGCTGTTCCAGACTATAATCTATATCTGTGCCAAATGTCATTCAGATCCGTTAAGTAGTTTTTACGTGAAAGATTAACATACATAGACACACACTCACTAACTTTCGCCTGTATAATATTATAGTTTGATATTGGTGTGAAGTGTGATAGTGTGATAAGTATGTGATCCCAAGGGAACATTATACCAGGATGGAAAGTAGCCTTCGTGCTTTTCCAGACTATATTCTAATCTTTGTGCCAAATTTCATCTAGATCCGTACAGCTCTTCAGGTGATTGAGTAAAAAAATATATTTATGAACCGTGATAAAGCTCAAGCCAGTCAACGCACAATTGCAGTGAATACGTACCAACATTTCTTACCTTGCCTTACTAAATTGCGAAAAATAACGTATTTTTCCAATTTTTTAACGTAAGCAAACATATTTTTTATATACTTAAACGTAAAGTGACCCCTGTTTTATTTATTCGTTTCAGAGAAATACAGTCAGATTGTTTACTGACGTGTAGAACCAGCTGTTGAATAACTCTAGGTTACTGGGGCTGGATATATTCCATAGGACCTGATGTACTTATAGAAGTTGGTGTCGGATTTAATAGTCACCACCACTTGCAACAAATTATAGCAAGAGATGGTACTCCACTTCGCTATTAAGACAGCATCACCACCCGCAGTAAACAATACTGACGTGTAAGTGTGTGTGTTAAATAAACTGTTGTTATCATAATTTTGAAGATTGTCATCTGGGTCATCAGGGTGATCATCATCTGCAGCCTAACACAGTCTCACACTCTGGGTAGCCCACCCTCAATCTAAATTAATAAAAAAGCAACCTACTTCCAAATGAATCTTTTTTACAAAAATACAACAGACTTCCAAAAAAAACGGTTATCAATTCGATACGTATATATGTAATATTGTTATTCACATAAGTTACTCTATGTGGGCTACTAAACATGTGTGGCAAATTTCATAAGTATGTATGTGCATGTGTTTTTGGCGCAGTTGTTGTCGCAAAACAATAAATAACCTCGTTTTTTTTAAGTCGGTTAAAAACAAGAGGTACGCAAGAAACTGACTGCCGAAACGAAAGTTATTTTTGCGAATGTTTGTTTTGCTTTTGAAGTCGTTTTATTTATTGTGAAAAAGTTTATTTCTTAAATAACCGATTTACATAACTATCGATAACTATTACTATCTATTCGTATATCCTCTCTATCCCTTTCCAAACCTCTCACTCAATGTAGCTCTATCAATTGTTAATATTGTTTGCGGAGTACCCTCTCAATTGATACCGAGCGTCTACAGACCGTCTGTTTGTAGAGGCAATGACCGCGTTAGAATACTTCGCTAATATTAGAGAAGTCCCTATTGAGATCATGACAGGAATAGATCCGGCGATCAATAGGGGAGGCTGTGATCTTGTTTGGTTTGGAAGATAAAGTCGGGGGGTTTGTTTAGTCATATGGTTCTAGATAAAGTAAAGTTCTATTAGTGATATCGATTGTTAAAAAACTTATATTGACCACGTGATTTTGCGGTAGCGCATGTAATTTTTAAGCGACTTCAAAAAGGAGGTGGTTCTTAATTCGACTGTATTTTTTATGTGTTACCTCAGAACTTTTTAATAGATGAACCGATTTGAATGATGTTTTTGGTTTAAAAGCTGGTACTTTTCATGTGGTCTCATTTAAATTTAATTAAGATATGATGAAAAACATCAGCGATAAACAACATAACTCTTCAATAAATGACGGAAAATCTATCGGGCTTGCTGCAATCGCATGCTGTTTATTGTTTGTATTTTATTACATGACATCACGCCGGTACGCTCTAAAGGTTACGGAGATGTGCACTGTTCACCCTGGTTCACACTAATTTCACCGTTTGCGTTAAAGTTTCATGTTATCCGGGTAATATATTCTGACATAACTGTGGGTATAGATAATAATATATACCACAACTAAAAAGTGAAAATTAAAACTTTTGTAACATTAAATATTTTATTAAATAAAAACTGGATGAACTTCTTGGGAATTTTGGTAATTAAAACTCAGGATGTAGCACGCAGTGATCCACCTTTTTTATTCGACTACGAATGACAGTACATGAATTTTTGGACCGTAAGATGGTAACGCCTGATAAAACACTTATAGCTAAAATGTCTTATTGTCTACAAATTGCGCTGAGTTAACTGATGCTTTAACATGCCCCCGGCCGTTGAAAGCTCGCCTTTCAACAGTTGTCTTCCAGTAATGGACAAATCTTGGAGAACGCCCGTCTGATAGTTCTATTTTGGGTCCTGATGTCGGCAACTCTGCTTATGCCATCTGTGCCAGGATGAAGACCTACAACGCGTCCCAACTTCCACTTCAACGGTGGCAGGTTATCCTCCTTTATGTCGACGAGGGAGTCCAGATTCAAGCAGTCGTTGCTGGTACGCCACTTTACTCGCTGCTGAAGCTCGGAGACATATTCCTTGCTCCATCTTGACCAGAAATGCTGCCGCAGCTGCTCAATGCGTTGATGACGCGTCAAGTGATAAGTGGAGTAGTCCCGGATATCCTTCACAAGAAGAGACGTAAGAGGTCGTCCAATCAAAAAATGACCTGGTGTGAGAGGCAACAAGTCTTCTGGATTTGACGATAACGGTGTGAGCGGCCGAGAATTTAAAATTCCTTCAATTTGTACCAAAACGGAGTTAAGCTCCTCGTATGTTAGATGACAAATTGCCCAACACTCGTAACAAATGAAATTTGGTCGATTTGACACCCGCCTCCCAAAGACCACCAAAATGTGGAGCGTAAGCAGGAATAAAATGAAATTTAATACCATCTTGAGCCGCACTATCAGTTATGGAGTCACAATTGCGTTCCAAGAAATCAGCTATCTCGTTGTAGGCTCCTACAAACGACGTTCCGTTATCGGAATAGATGTTAAGAGGTTTTCCTCTTCGAGACATAAACCGACGTAAAACTTGTAAATAATTACTGCTCGTCAAGTCACCTGCCAACTCTAAATGAATGGCCTTTGTAGTGAAGCACACGAAAATAACGATGTATACCTTAAGCAATCTACATCCACGACCTTGACGACTAGACGAGGTTATAGGCCCTGCGTAGTCAACTCCTACGCTTTGAAAGGAAAAGTCAGCTGGTGAGAGTCTGCTCAATGGAAGATTACCCATCTGAGGGACAACAGCCTGTGGTTTTAGACGCTGACATCGAACACAATGAAGATAACAGGCTCTGGCTAAATTGCGACCACCCAGTGGCCAATAAGTCTCTCTAATTGTACTTAGTAATAATTGAGGACCTGCGTGCATTAATCTGATATGCTCAAATCTAAATAAAAGTTTCACAAAGTGATGAGTGGACTGTAATAAGATTGGGTGTTTCTTTTCAAATGAATATTCGGAATTGTGTAATCTACCACCTATACGAATAATTTTATTTTTATCTAGAAACACATTTAAGCTTAATAATTGATTTTTATGTGGTAACTTTTTATTATTTAATAGTAAGTTGTATTCAGGAAAGGATTCCCTTTGAGATTTAATAATAATGAAGTTTAACGATTTTTTTAATTCTTGTACATTTAAATAGGATGTATTTGCTGACCGTCTTTTACATGCATTAATGAAACGAAAAACGTAACAAATAGAACGCTGTAATCTAGTTAAATTGGAAAAACGATTAAACTCGATCAATGCTTTAAATGAATCTGCGTTAGCATGATCATGGGCTAAATTAATCAAAATATAAGATTTAATGTCCGGTACGATGCCTGGATTCATAACAGGATGTGGCCATGTAGCATTGTCATACTTTAAGAAACATGGACCGAACCACTACAAATCCAGTGATTGCATGGCGGTAGGCTCCACCCCGCGGGTTATTAAATCAGCTGGATTGTCGTGTGTCGACACATGTCTCCATGTACCTGGGACGGTTAATTCTAATACTTCGGCAACACGGTTGCGAACAAAAGTATTTAATTTAATAGGTAGCATTTTTAACCAACCCAGAACTATCATGGAGTCAGTCCAAAAAACTACACTAAATGGTTTAATGCGAAGGGAACTAGCAACCTTTTGATATAAACGTGCACCAAGCAAAGCAGCACAGAGCTCAAGTCGCGGTATTGTTACTGGTTTAATAGGGTTTACACGACTTTTAGCGGTTAATAATCGCTCGTCGACGTCACCCTGCTCATTGATACTGCGTATATACAAACAAGCGCCGTAAGCTCGCTCCGAAGCGTCAGTAAAAATATGAAATTCAACCTGTTTGTATGCGTCACAGACTACACGACGTGAAACACGTAAATTATAAAGGCAAGGCAAGGCTTTAATTATGTTCGCCCATATTGTTCCAACCTCAGGTGACAACTGGTCATCCCATTTTAACCCGTCCAGCCAAAGTTTCTGAAGCAACATCTTCATGCTCACGACACACGGTGCTAACAAGCCTAGAGGATCAAATATTCGCGCGATTACTGCTAACATGCCACGCTTAGTATTTTCTATGCATTCAGGAACATTTATAGGAAAACACAGATCATCTGTGTTAGTTTGCCAACTAAGACCAAGTGTTTTATTGACAACATAACTTTCCTTGTGGAAATCAAAACAAGAATCACCAGATGGTTCTGAAATTAAACTGGGTTCGTTAGATTTCCACTTCCTTAAAGGCATGCAAGCAGATGCAAGTGCATCAGTCACCTTATGACGTAACATTCGAGCCTCCTCAAACACGTCTGTACCGGTCAAAAGGTCATCGACGTAAAAATCATGAAGGATAACTTCAGCGACCTTTTGATCCTGACATTCAATACCGACCTGTTTGAGGCACCTAGTAGCGAGAAACGGTGCACTAGCCGTACCGTAAGTTACTGTATGCAATTGGTAGGTTTTAAGAGGACTAGAAGCATCATCACGCCAAATAATTTGCTGCAGGTGCCTATCTGAAGGATGTACAGACACCTGCCTGTACATTTTCTCGACGTCAGCAGAGAGAACGTACTTATGCATTCTAAATCTAAGAAGGATTGCGGTCAGATCGTCCTGGACGGTAGGCCCCACCATCTGTATTGTATTTAAAGAAAGACCAGAGGTGGTGGCTGCACTAGCATTAAAAACTACCCTTAATTTGGTTGTACTACTACTCTCGCGCAGTACTCCGTGATGAGGAATAAAATATGACCGCTGATCTTCTTGAATAGTACACTCGGACATAATATGGTCTAAAGAAATGTACTCAGTCATAAAATCTTTGTACATTTTATCGAGTGAGGGTTGGCTGAGATTTCTGCGCTCCAATGACTTTGCGCGATGATATGAATCGCCTAAACTATTCGAAGATTCCTTCAACGGTATTTTAACGCTAAAGCGGCCATCTGCCAAGCGCGTTGTGTTTTTTATAAAGTGTTCTTCACACATCTTCTCCTCAGCTGAATAAGTCGATGACTCATGGCAAACTTCCTCGAGCTGCCAGAAACGCGACAATTGGTTTCGGATGTCATCTAACTCAATCGAACTGGAAGAACTTTCATAATAACTGTTAACATTAGTAAAATTACATTTAATTGGTAAAAGATGAGATGAATAATTATTACTATAGCCGCCGTTAATTGGGCCGCAAACTAGCCAACCAAGTCTAGTTTGATAAAGTGTTGGTTTCCCATCACCTAGTAAAATCTTATTTGATCCTAATAAACTCCAGAATACGTCTGCTCCTATTATAATATCAATAGAAGCCGGTGTGTGGAAATGCGGATCGGCTAAGTGAATGTATGGCGGTATATTCACATGTACCTGTCTAGCGGGGACGTTATCTGTTATTGTGGGCAAGACAAAACATATTAAATCATTAGTATACGATTCATGCAACGATTTAATGTGCACACGACACATTTTTTCCACATGCGATATAGACTTATTTATGCCTTGTATAGATTTGTCTGTGTTTAAATAAGGCAGATTCAGTTTATTAAATAAGTTATCTGTCATTAAACACGACGAACTACCAGAGTCGAGTAGCTCTCGAGCTATATATTCTTTGTTATTTACATCGTAGCACCTCACTAACGCAGTTGACAATAGGATGTCGCCTGCGCTGCTCGTATGCGAATGCGCAGAGATATTAGCTGAGAGCGAAACGTGACTATTGTTTGTGTCAACAGTGCAGGATGACTCAACCTTAGCTTTATCAGTCGTGACGTCAGTTGATTTGCTTGAAACAGGTTTTGATTTGAAGTCTGTGTTATGAATAAGCGTATGGTGCTTGCGTTTACATATTTTACACCCTGGTTTCATGCAATTATTTGGATAGTGACCGTGACGCAAACAATTATAGCATACCTTATAGCTAGGTAGTAAAGACATTCTATCGTTGACGCTTAGTGATAGAAACTGTGGACATGAATTAAGGTTGTGATCGCTTTTACACTTTGGACAACTATTTGATGAAGAACAACTGGTGTTTTGTGTTGTAACAAAGGCTTTTATTTTAGTACTAGCTGACCCGGCAAACTTTGTTTTGCCATAAAAACACCAAACATTTATCTACCCTACCTACCCTACCCTACACTACGCTACCCTACCCGACCCTACACTACCCGACACTACCCTACCCTACCCTACACTACCTTCCCTACCCTACGCTACACTACCCTACCCTATCCTACACTACCCTACACTACCCTACACTACCCTACACTACCCTACACTACCCTACACTACCCTACACTACCCTACACTACCCTACACTACCCTACACTACCCTACACTACCCTACACTACCCTACACTACCCTACACTACCCTACACTACCCTACACTACCCTACACTACCCTACACTACCCTACACTACCCTACACTACCCTACACTACCCTACACTACCCTACACTACCATACACTACCCTGCACTAACCTACACTACCCTACACTACCCTACACTATCCTACACTACCCTACACTACCCTACACTACCCTACACTACCCTACACTACCCTACACTACCCTACACTACCCTGCACTACCCTACACTACCCTACACTACCCAACACTACCCTACACTACCCTACACTACCCTACACTACCCTACACTACCCTACACTACCCTACACTACCCTACACTACACTACCCTACCCTACCCTACTCTACACTACCGTACCCTACCCTACACTACCCTACACTACTCTGCACTACCCTACACTACCCTACACTACCCTACACTACCCTACACTACCCTACACTACCCTACACTACCCGACACTACCCTACCCTACCCTACACTACCTTCCCTACCCTACGCTACACTACCCTACCCTATCCTACACTACCCTACCCTACACTACCCTACACTACCCTACACTACCCTACACTACCCTACACTACCCTACACTACCATACACTACCCTACACTACCCTGCACTACCCTACACTACCCTACACTACCCTACACTACCCTACACTACCCTACACTACCCTACACTACCCTACACTACCCTACACTACCCTACACTACCCTACACTACCCTACACTACCCTACACTACCCTACACTACCCTACACTACCCTACACTACCCTACACTACCCTACACTACCCAACACTACCCTACACTACCCTACACTACCCTACACTACACTACCCTACCCTACTCTACACTACCGTACCCTACCCTACACTACCCTACCCTACACTACCCTACCCTACCCTACACTACCCTACCATACACTACCCTACCCTACCCTACACTACCCTACCATACACTACCCTACCATACACTACCCTACCCTACACAAAGCAAAAATAGCTTATACAATAGCAATAAAGCTCAAATTGACTCTACGTTTTAGTTAGAAAACTTTTGTATGGGAAAAAGAAAAGGGCTGTTTTTATTTTTTTCCGGCAATAATTAGAATTTTTCTCCCCGTAAAAACCATCTTTGAACTTCAACGAACATTTAAAAAAAAGAATTGGCCAAATTGGTCCAGGCGTTGTTGAGTTATGCGCTTACCAACACATTTTGCGATTCATTTTTAGGGTTCCGTACCCAAAGGGTAAAAACGGGACCCTATTACTAAGACTCCGCGGTCCGTCTGTCTGTCTGTCTGTCTGTCTGTCTGTCTGTCTGTCTGTCTGTCTGTCTGTCACCAGGGTGTATCTCATGAACCGTGATAGCTAGAAAGTTGAAATTTTCACAGATGATGTATTTCTGTTGCCGCTATAACAACAAATACTAAAAACCGAATAAAATAAATATTTAAGGGAGGCTCCCATACAACAAACGTGATTTTTTTGCCGTTTTTTGCGATAATGGTACGGAACCCTTCGTGCGCGAGTCAGACTCGCACTTGGCCGGTTTTTATATTATAGATTCTGTTTTATGTTATTTGTAGAATGACGTGACTTTTCCAGTGTTTCTATTAAATCAGCCCGATTACGCAAAAAAACAATGAATTGATCAAAAGTGATTCGTTTAGATTTATCGATACGTCCTTTGTATTCCTCCCATTCTCGAAATGTTGTAGTATCAAGTTTTTGTCGAATTATATGGATAAGTAATGTGTCCCAATTACTAACAGGTTCGCCTAAAGTTTTTAACGCTCTGATGTTTTTGTTTACATTGTCTATTATACCTTTTAATGCAGTTGAGGACTCCCTAGCGATCGACTCGACGTTGAACAACGCCGTAACGTGATTCTCAATCAATAATCTTTCATTATCGAATCGCTCACAAAGAAGCTCCCATGCCACATTGTAGTTTTGAGCAGAAAACTCAATTGACTGGATCACGACAGCAGCAGATTCCGATAAAGATGACCTAAGATAATGAAATTTATTAATCTCATCTATGTCGTCATTGCCATGAATGAGACTTGCGAAGGTATCACGAAATTCAAGCCAGTTATCATATGATCCTGTGAATTTGGGTAATTGGATTGTAGGCAACTTGACGAACTGACGCTTAACATTAGAAGTACCGCAATTCGATTTTATTTCATCTTGCTCAGATTTTGAAAAGTTACGTAACATAATTTTAGCTTGGGCTACCAACCCATAATATTGAGATTCAATTGTAGTTCTTTCGAGTGTCTCAGTATCAACGTTATCACACAAGCATTCTAATTTTAATTGAACCTCATTAAATTCATCAAAAAGATCATCTAATTTGGCGACTCGCAATTGCAACTCCATTACTCCATAATATCCATATCCGATAATCACATGTTTAAGTAGGTATATATTTTGTGTGAGTTGATGAAGTTTTATTATTGTGTTATGAAATGCATCACTTGACTATGGTTATTGAAATGCATCAGTGTTGTCCATTGAGGTAAAAATGTACTATGCACGTGTTGTCATGACATTTTTTTTTTTAATTTTAACTTAATGTCTTACAATTTATAGTATAAATAATTTGCACGCTTGCTTGCAGGCAGAATACAATTACTTTAAGGCTTTAATATCTTCCCTTCTGAACAATGTATTTCTAGCAAATAAATGTTTTTGATTTGATTTGATTTGAAAAAAAAATAAAAAAAAAACACTTTTGTAGCGCTACAGACTATCTAGTACAGCAGCAGTGCTTGAAATGAGCGCGAATATAATATCACATACCCAATTGTTAGACATCGCTCCTTATAAAATGTTGTTCATGTGGACTGCCAAAAACTTTTTTGTTTTGAATTCTATAGGCTCGCGCTTGACCACTATCTCACCTGATGGTAACCGATGATGTGGTCGACGGTGAAGCACGCTTGCCTAGAATTAACCTATGCACTCTTGAGATATACTATATAAGACTCCTAGATTATAGCTGTCAAGAAACACAGAATCCGGCTAAAAGAGTTCACAAAACGTTTAGTGCGTATGGGTGGGATGACCACCATGTACCGATGGTGCATCGCCTTACGTCTGGTAGTCCGATGATAAAATATGAGTAAACAAATTTATTCACTTTTAAAGCTGCTATTACAATACGTCGTTATTATTAAAGCTAAGCTATCTGCTTATTATAAATACAAAACCGCAACATTTTTCCCCAATTCCAAAGCAATAGCCAACAAAACAATAGCTCAATCCCCATCACGATACAATACAAACACTAGACCACTGGACGTGACCGTTTCATGTCAAGCCATTCGCACTGATTCGGTGGCACATCTAGCTATAGGTCCTGGGCTGGTAAATTATTATCAATTCTATACGTAAATGAGGACAATTGATGGTGTGTGGTGGTTGCAGTATTGGTGGCGTGACTGTAATAATTGTAGCTTGTTTATACAATAAAGTTGTTCATGCAGAGAGGACACGGCCACACTGATGAAATTCATGAAGTGATTTTTCTTTCATTTTTGATCACGTATTTTTTATTATTGTTGATCGGCTCGTGTGTGTCAACTATCTTGAATTACGGTGAGCAGTGAAGTGCACAATAGCACGTGATTCCTTAAAGTAACATAATATATATATTTGATAACTTAAAAAGTGCATATTTCATTTACCTTTAAATGTCTCATAATATTTGAAGGGTCAATATGGCATCACTATAATATGAAGGGTTAGAAAAAGCTTATGGAATTCCAACAGTGTATGTACGAATTCAATCTGCTTCAAACAGGGCGATTGTTAACCCAATAACAATAAAAAAAAAAATTTTTTTTTAGCGTGAAATCCGGAACTAGTCCTCTCTTACATAGCTCGGTCTTCGTCATATATATTATATTTAAATTTCTATTTCGTTTAGAATTTAGTATTTATTATAATATTTATTAGTCTATTGTTTTAGAAATTATTTATGTATTTTATTAGTTAGATAGTTTAATAACCAATTTAAATTATTGTTCTTTTTTTTTGGACTCCTACCACTGTTGTGTTCTTTTTAACCCAAAGGTTGACTGGTAGAGAATGCCTTGCTGCATTAAGTCCGCCTATGTATCACCATTGTACATGAAGTTTAAATAAATAAATAAATAATATTTCAGGAGGTGAAACTACTAATAAACATAAACAACTTTTACTATGGGACTAGCTCTGAAATATAAAAAATCTGTTATTAGTCATAAAATTTTGAATAAAATCTCAAAAAATCCATTTTCCCATTATGCATATCTTAGTTATTATATTAACATTTTGAATAAAATCTCAAAAAATATCAATTTTCCCAATATGCATGTCTTAGTTATTATATTAAAGCCATATCAGACTGCAACGTACTAAGACTAACTAGCAACGGCACTCCTAAGCTCTTTAAACCATTCTTTACTAGCGTGCAATATCCGTTCTGCACCAATTACAGCTCGGGTGCAATGGGCGCGTTCCAGCTCATTCAGGATATTAAGCGTTTGACGTGTGATAAATGAATGTTATTCAGCCTGAATGCCATAGCCCCAGTGCCTGTGGGACTCTGATATTGGAATGTTCGTGGAAAAGGTTTTAAGAAAGTGTATGTGATTATTTTAAAGAGGTTTGACGAGGTTTCATTCAAAGTCATATTGTTTATTTCAATAGATCTTATTCATTTGAAGTGATATATCAATTGTCCATTTCAATTTAATTTAATCAGACCAATAGAATATACTTTAGAACTGAAGAGGAACAAAGATTGAGCCTGGTTAGTGTCTAAAAGACATTAGTATGGAGAAGATTGGGCAGGAACTTTTATAACTATTTTTTTAACCGAGTTCAAAAAGGAAGAGGTTCTCAATTCGATTGTATTTTTTGTGTGTTAATTCAGAACTTTGACATAAGTGAACCGATTTTAATAATTTTTGATTTTTTTGAAAGCCGATTCACTTCTCATTAGATCAAGTTCTGACGAGTAGTGTCATCCTAAATATGCGTATTTTCATGGAAATATAAGGTACCAAAACTAAAAAGAGAAAATAACAAACGCTTTAGCAAAAAAAATTACCAACTTCCGAAACAAAACGCTACAAAGCGAAAAATAACGTTATTTTTAAATATGTCAAAAACGAATAAAAATTGGTACCAAAGACACCGACTTCTTAGTGTTTTGTTTTGGAAGTTGGTTTATGGTTTTTGTAAAAAAGTTTTTTTTTAACTGCTTTAAAATAGTTTTTAGGGTTCCGTACCCAAAGGGTAAAAACGGGACCCTTTTACTAAGACTCCGCGGTCCGTCTGTCTGTCTGTCTGTCACCAGGCTGTATCTCATGAACCGTGACAGCTAGACTGTTTAAATTTTCACAGATTATGTATTTCTGTTGCCGCTATAACAGCAAATACTAAAAGCAGAATAAATTAAATATTTAAGTGGGGCTCCCATACAAAAAACGTGATATTTTTGCCGTTTTTTGCGGTAATGGTACGGAACCCTTCGTGCGCGAGTCCGACTCGCACTTAGCCGGTTTTTAAATAATAACTTTCTATTTTACTTTAAAATAATTTAGAAATTAACAACGCCATTAGTTATTTGCGATGACCTTTGTATTGCACTTTGCATATCAAGCCTCTTTTAAGATGGTATTGTTTATAAGTACTTCGGTTACAATGAATTTTGTAATGCTGCGCCGCCGCGCCGTAGCAATCTCGTAGCAGACCGCGTAGGTGGCGTAGCACAAGTATCAAAACATGGCGAGCTACACACTTGTAGTAAGGATGCCACCTGGCCGCTTAACGTAATCGGCACGACCGGACGGCAAAAAATAAAAAAAATGTTTTGCTGTATGTACTTACTTTGGGGCTTTGGGTAACCTTAGTTAATCAACAAATACTACCGTATCAACTGTTATGTGCCGACTCGAATAAGTTTACAGCACGTTTAACTGATTTCAGAAAATCGTTACTCATATGTCACTGCAACCACTGAATTCAAGAGAAGATCATCCTACAGATCGCGTTTATCAATCTAAAATTCAAAAAAAAAAACACAATTCCCTTCTAAACAGTGCTATCATTCCCATTACAACGTCTAAAGCGATTATATGCAGAAATTATCCTATTTCCGGAGTTTGGACGAACGTCTCCGAGACTCCGACCAGCGCTCATCTGCATTTAAATTATTGATTTAAATAAAACCGCCAGTAAAAATGACAGCTGCGTAAAGAAGTGGTCAAGATGAGTGTAAAGAGGATGATAAGGGTTCCGTACTAACGAAATTGAATTTAGTTAAGGGATTTTTTATTGCTTACGTATTTTATTGTAATTAAAGTTCTGCTGTATCAAAATTCATTTATTCAAATTAGGCTGAGAATCAACGAATCAAGAAAGAGTTCAACCGTGGAATCCGACATGGCTAAGCAGCGGACGGAAAGTCGCGCGGTATCTTCTCGTCCAACTTACCACAGTGTCTCAAGACGAAATTCTATGACCAGTGTGTGTCGCCAGTGATGACCTATGGCTTTGAGACATGGTAGCTCATAATGGGCCTCACCAGAAAGCTCACAGTCAGCTTAAGTGCAATGGTGAGGGCTATGCTCAGAGTATCCTTGCGCGATAGAATAAGAAATGTAGAAATCTGCAAGAGAACCAGGGTTACCGTCACAACCTGAAGAATTTCTACTAAACTGAAGTGGCAGTGGCATGGCAAATTGCTCGCAGAACGGATGGCTGATGGGGCATCAAAGTTCTGGAGTGGCGCCCGAAAACCGGACGACGTTGCGTTGGAAGGTCTCCCACTAGGTGGTCCGATGACTTGGTGAAGGTTGCATTGGTTCGCTGGATGCGAAACGCACAAGACCGATCAATATGGCGTCGCTTGGGGGAGGCCTATGTCCAGCAGTGGACGCCTTTGGCTGAGAGGCCGAACTTTTTGACATCCCCTAAAACGCTCACCCATCACCACTTCTAGTGTTTCGTCTGGAAAGAAGAAGTGGTATAAAACACTCCCTGGCAATATTTATTGTACATAATGTAACATGATGCTTATATTTTTAGTATTTTTAATTGGAGGAGAATATATCAGAGGCGTTTCAACTTCACTGTCACTGCCCGCAATATCTGTAATACAAGAGGCTTTGCAGGTGCGTTGCAATCCCAGTCACAAAGCTGAAATTCCTCCTATGTCTGTAATTACAGAGTCGCGTCACCCCAACCTATCAAACCGGAGCAAAATAACGCACAGCATAAAATAGGTATGGTATAGGTATGCTCCTTTGCGAAGAGCATTCATGGAGTTTTTTGCACGTAATTCTCCATGGAGATGTATGCTTCTTAGCAGTAGTTAGATTCATCTTTCTGACTGACCGACTCCTTGGCAATTCAAGGGCCTGCAATTGTTTAATTGAAATAAATGTTTTAAATTTGAGTTTGTGTTACTACTATTTGGTAGGTACTGTATTTACTATGTTCCTAACGTTTCTTTTGTCAGATTTTAGTCGCGGAACCCTAAAAAGTGTGTATAAAGTAAGCGCGGCGTTCTCCAATCCTGTTTATGGGGCAGTAACTGGGATCCCACGTGGTCCCTAGCTATATAAATTTATTCGTAATTATATAAACGAATACCTTATCTATTGTTTACTGCAGCTTATCCTTATGTATGTCCGATCGAAGCGAAGTATTTACACTTATCTGTTCGTTCGTATCGGATATTTGTTAAATTTACGGCTGATTTAGATTGGGGAGTAATCTGGGAATAAAAGTACTTTTATTTGCTTTCTTTTATGTACAGTAACTACCAAATAGTAGATATTTAGTAACGTTATTCTCGAATCGGTTCATTGCATATATTTTAAAATTGTTTCACCGCGAATTGCAAAGAAGTCAACAGATTTTATGGTCAACCAATGCCTCATCATTTTAACCGTAAGATACCTACTACATATTAGAGGACATAAACCTTTTTCAAGCGTCGCCAAATATCAAACGTTTTTGAACTTATTTTTGATAGGCTTGCGCTTGACAACTATCTCACCTGATGGTAAACGATGATGTGGTCGACGGTGTCACACACTTGCCTAGAAGTAACCTATTCACTCTTGACTTAAAGACCCCGAGTTTGTAGCTATCTGGAAACACAAACTCCGGCAGGGCATTCCACTACTTAGTTGTACGCATAATGAAACTATTTCCAAAACGTATAGTGCGTATGAATGGGATGTCCACCATGCACCGATGATGTACCGATGGCGCATCGCCGTACGTCTTGTAGTCCGATAGTGAAACGGGTTGGCGAAATCAGATCATGCAGTTCCATCGCACACAGCCCGAAATGCAACCGATAAAAACCGATAATCTGGCAACTCGACGACGATTTTCAAAGCTCTGGAGCTTTGACTCGGCCGATGAGCCTCTTGGCCCGTTTTTCAATCGACTCTTGTGCATGAAGCTGGTATTTGACAGATCCATCCCAGAGATGAGAACAACAGTGCTTCTTGCAATCAACGGATTGCCGCGCACAAACAGCCTATTTGCGTAAGTGAATTCGGTAAGGCAAAGAGTTTTGGCGCCATCAATCGACCAATCACATGCGAGATGATGATATCCTGGATTCTGAACACAACTGTCAAAAATCTTCAAATGACAGCCGGGACCATGGCTTGTCGTGCTTTCCGAGACACAAAGGAATCTCGCTATGTTAATATGGTTACCCATCCACGGACCAACCTCAGCAAGTGTTGCTTAACCTTGAAGATCGACACTTGCGGCTGTAATTACTTACCTTCTTAAATATATCTCTTGTTTCTATTCTAGTTCAATACACCAGGATCACTGAAAATAACTCTACCCGTTATATTTTCCTTTATATTCCGTTTTTCGATTCATAAGGCCAGCTTATTATAAGATGTGCGTAGAGATAAGAGCATAATAGATGTAGTTTAATTAGCTGTAGACAAGCTCGGACATCCATTGTGGAGCCCACTATCATCACAATCTATTCTACGGATTCGCTTTCTTTTATAACGGATGTATTGTGACTGGAAGTGCGTGCTACTTACTTATTGGTCAAGACTAGACGAACGATTTTTATGTGACGATTTTTAAACGATAACTTTTCAGTGGGCATAGAACTATTTTATTTATTTTTACTCTACCTATATATACCTGGGGCAATTATTTTGGGAGCTGAAATGCCAAAGGGCAAAGAATGTAATGCAATACTGGCTGGAGAGAAAAATCCTGGTAGACGAACCTTCATTACTGGATCAGAATTGAGAATGAGCAGTTCCACAGTTCCACCTAGGAAAGGATAAGGTGAAATGGTCGCGGTTGAGAAACTTTCAGTAATTGGTGTCTCTACTACTACGACTATTTTTTATAAAGTTAACATAGCTACGTTAAATATTTTTAAGAACGAATTTATAATTGATGAAAATTTTCCATTACCACGTATTTCATAGAACTTTCCAAATACAATTTCTGAAATTAAACAATAGACCTTACGCCATTGAGCATGATACAATACCATTGACGTATCTAACTAAACAAAAGGACGATATAATAATTTTGAAGTTACTGACAGCCACTTAGAAACTACAGAAATTACACGGGACATGAATATGGAAAAAACTCGACTGCTTATGCGTATTACGTATCAAATTATTCAAGAATCAATCTCTTATCACATCCAGCAGACTAACCCACCTTCACATCCACGTACAATCGTCCTCACAATACGCAATTCAATAGAACAGATCGCGGCCCCATAAATAAAGCGATGGACACAACCAATTTTACCGCGAGGACGCTTGCCCACTCATCTTGCGGAATAGCGTCACTGGCTGAGATACAGCCTTATTGCTGGCCCTTTCTGTGTGCTATTGTAACGAACACTATTTTTTGTTTTTTTAAGATTTTTTCAGAGAATTTTGTCTCTTTTGAGTTGTGATATTTATTTTGTTACGGGTTGGTAAATGTTTTTATGGAGTTGGTATATCGATTTTGGCGACATTTTTATTTTTGTTTTGTTGAAAAGTACTATTAACCCTAACCCTCTTACTACGCAGAATAAAGTTATACCAGGTATAAACCTATGAAAATGTATGGGTATACCTTTGTTATACCTGGTATAACTTTATGCCGTGATTCCGTGTTTATTAGTAAGAGGGTACTAGTATAAGTAATACCGGATCAGGTGAGGATAAGATCGATATACCAGGCATAATATCGCAGGCGCATCTGAATGGCCATGAGTGCCACGTCGCAACTCGAGAGAGTATGGAAAGTCTGCAACATCTCAAACAAGACAAAAATAGCAGTGGTCAACTGGCTTACTTGCTTGTGTTTTCCATATTCTTACACGGAACAGAGACGTGGACTCTAAGAGCTGTTGATAAGAGATGCATAGAGTCTTTCGAAATGTGGTGCTATTGGAAGATGATGCGAATATCGTGGAGGGCACACAGGACGAACATCACGATATTGCAAGAGATCAAAATAGTGAAAAGCCCTAGAATATCAAATGTGTGCCTCTGCAAAGTATTCGACTTCTACAGTCATATCGCTCGCAAACCTGATGATAACCTTTTGAAGGTTATCAAATTATCATTGGATAAATCGAGGGAGAAACATAATCATCATAATCAAGCAGAAGGTTTTGAAAGCATAATGTGGTCACGACCCCCAGCATTGGGGAAACGACGCAAGGAGGTCCTCTTCCTTACCAGAGGAGGAGAACCAAAGTCAAAGTCAAAGTATTTATTCGTGTGTTTTTTGGTGATACAGTAGGTCTTAAAGTTAGATTATGGTGACTCAAAAAACTACCCATTAGGGCATACACTATTTAACAATATAAGAATTTAAAATCAATATTTCACACAAATTAACAAAATGTCGATATTAACAATACAATCAATTTTTATAATAAACATTTTAACGTAAAAAAATTGATTGATTGATTTGTTCTCATTTTAACTATTCCACATTTGACGAAGTAAATGTGTTTAATTATGTTATTCTTATTAAGTTGTCAAACAATGGCGGATGTTATAATTTCTATGACCAATAACCAGATTTAATAATTTAATACGAGAACTAAACAAATTTGAGTAAATGATTAAATACTAAGAAGTCATAAGACTATTTTACACAGCTATGTAATAATGAGAAACTTTCTAATTAGTAAGATTGTTAGATCACCGGAAACTTGAATAGTTTTGTTATTAGATGACTATTTCAATAATAAACTACAAACCACTTTGTATTTGTGAGTATTGAGGTTGTTTAATGTTAAAATAATTAACTGATCAGCATTTTAGTATTGTTTGCTAACTTTACTCAACTATCCAAGTAATTAGTGTCTAAACAAAAACATTAAGGAAGTCCCGCCCACTTAGAACGCGGATCGCGCGGACGGTGTGTAAAAAATAATACTGATGAATAAATGTAATTGAAGAGATGTTTGAAAACCTAATAAACATGTAACGTTAATTGTCATAAAGTGATTGTGTAATCTATAAAAACATTTAAAAAGAGTATCCTGGAGTTTCTGGCTAGGTCTTCTCCAGCGACCGACGAAAGCTTTGTGACCTAGCAAGCCACACGATGTGGTTTTAGCTTCAAGTTCATTTGAAAACTCAAAGTCCCTGTAACTAAATCAAATAAACACTCTGAGTTTCAATCCAGTGTTGTGTATTATTGAAGTTAACCCGCTCCAGTCAAGAATAAAGGAATTGCCTCTAGACATTGGGGTTAAAGATGGCGGTCCTACGATTCATAGGTACTTCGACGTGACATATATAATCGGAAGCGGCTCCAACAATTTTCATGAAATTTATTATGCAGGGAGTTTCGGGGGCGATAAATCGGTCTAGCTACGTTTCATTTTTAGAAAAAGTCGTTTTCTCTATTTTCACCCGAGCAGAGCTCGGTCGCCCAGGTACTGACTGTTTAATGATAAGAAAATAAAAGAATTATCAACGAAGAACTTAAGACCTTATCAGCTTTTTACAAATAATAGCTGCATTCCAGATAAAAGAGATCCTTTCTATCAGTTTTGTGATCTTATATAATATGTAAATGTTTCGCCTAACTAATCTATGGCCATCAAATTTGTCAGCGGACGCAAAGCTCAACAAACTACAAATTGATTTTGATGAAACAATGGCCGAACGTACAAATAAACGAACATAGCTATAAACGACATAAAACAAATGTTGTATTGTACAAATTCGCACGGATTCGCTTCAAATGGGAATTTCTATTTGCATAAAAAGGTCTGAATTTGGTCTGTAGATAAATTTACATTCTATGAAACAAGAACAAGCGCCATTCCATATCAGAGCGATGGAATCGCCTACTGAATTTAGGTATTTCAGACGATATATGATTTTTCCACATTAGAAGAAGATCTCCAAATTGCTAAATTCCCCGGGGCCTCTGCACATTACGAAGAGCATATTGTGTTATTATTTTAGTGCAACTAATTAAATACTTTTTATTTATTCAGATTAATTTATTTAGCCAGATTGATTTATTTACATAAATAGATGGTGTATTGACTCAACGCTTAATGTACCAAACGGATGTATGTGTTCGTATTATTTTAGATTTTGTGTTCAATATCTATCAAATGTCTGCTCTTGGGTAATTTAAGATGGTGTTTTGACCCTAATGGGTGTGAGTTTACGTCCGTTAGGATGTAAGTTTTTACGTCCGTTAGGCGGAAGGATATCACATGGACTTAATGGTAAATTTGCCAAGGTGGATTTTGTTTTGGAGACTCGTCGAGTAAGGTTCACGTATCTACAGTCTGTGATTGAAGTGAATAAAAGTATTTATCCTGAAGATCCTGTATGCTTATTTCTGACCCGTTAAAAATTTCAAGAAGAATTTGTGACAAAAATATCTATTCATCAATTTAATTTAACAGAAAGACATCTGTCAAATTAAAGCTACCCAAACAGTGCCTAACGTAAAAGATTTTGATTTAAAACAAATGAAGACAAAATATTTCAAAAAGGCCCAACCTGGCAATCGGATCAAAACCTCATTGTTAAAAAAAAACTACGACCTCCTTGCAGTGGCAGCGATTCGAATATCATACAAAAAAAGGAAAAAAAATCTAATCGGCCACTATCGACAGCAGTTGTTCCAATCCCCTGCCTGCCCGAGGTGGAATACGACTTACAGCGAAATGCGGGCTTGGTTGATGCTCTCATAAAATTTGCTCCACCCTAAGAAATTGAACCAGAGATGTTTGAGGGCTTTTTCAATTAGAATTCAATACCAACTGTACCAATACCAAGGATTTTCAGAGATTCTCAATATATATATTGGACCTTTTGTACGGAGTTCAGTCAATATGTGAGGATTAGAGGTTATTTATTTAATTCAAGGTATGTAAGTAGGAGTTTGTGTATTTTATTTAAATTAAAATAGCAGTAGAAAGTTTTCACTTTACTGAAAATTTATTTATGTTATAAAAAATCAAATCAAAAATCAAACCAAAAATGTTTATTTCGTTATTACACGTTATACAATGTTGTACAGTTGGTGCCGTCCCCTTTTAGGCATATAGATGCCTGTACCAGGAAACGCCGCTCTTTTATATCTTACGAGTGTAATATGTTACAAAACAAAAGTGCAATGAAAATGAATAATTAATAGTCTATTTTTAGTAAAAAAAATATCCTTAGTCTGTTGGTGTGCGTGTATGTCTGCGTGTTAGCGTGTGTATGTGTTTGTGGGTGTATGTGTGTGTGTGTGTGCATGGTTTTTTTATACGGAAGCGATTTGTGTAAATGGAAACAGTTGACAATTGACAGTTTATAGAAGATTTTCTATTTCATCGTAGCATAACTTATTTATCCACTTGATCAGTAACGATTTGCATCCTTTACTTTACTTTCCATTAATATGTATATCCAATTCTTTATTTATTTTGGTATTAAGTTATAAGTAACTTACTTTTCTCCTGGTTTCGCTCTCGTGGCACGCGGCTCAGGTATCACGCATTTTCCGGAAATATTGCATAATCCCTTGAGAGCTAATTAGCAGACACAATACAAAAGCAATTGTCTTGGGAATCAAACTTCCCAAAAGGCACTTAGCAGTAGAGTATAGCTTAACTTTGGTGAATAAAACTTTGTAATCGATTACTTTTTTTCAGTGATTACCTCCTACCAAAAAACAATTTATGTTATTTATTTATGTCAAGGAAAAAATTACAACGTAATTAAAGGAAAACAAACGACTGCCTTGGCGATTTTTGGACAACATTTCACTAGGTTCCGTGTTGTCAGTGATCACCTATAGGACCGAGACGTGGTCGCTCACAATGGGCCGTATCAGAAAGCTTGAAGTCACCCAAAGGGAGAGCGGTATACTCGGAGTTTCCTTGCGTGATCGCATCAGAAATGAGGATATCTGCAGGAGAACCAAAGTTACACACTACATTGCTCGCAGAATGGTTGGTCGATGAGGACTAAGAACCGGAAGACGATGCGTTGGCAGGCCTCCCACCAGGTGGACCTTTGACCTGGTTAAGATTGCAGGAATGCGCTGGGTGCGAGACGCACAGGATCGGTCAATGTGGCGACGCCTGGGGGAGGCCTATGTCCAGCAGTGGATGTCTTTCGGCTGCAATGATGATGATGATGATTTCACTAGGTTAATAACAGCTGGGATAACAGCCGCGCTGGTCGATCTTCAAGATTAAGCAACAATTGCTGAGGTTGGTCTGTGGACCATCGTTACATAGACAGATTCCTTCGTGCTTCAGAAAACACTATAATCTTTTGGTTCCGCCTGTCATTTGTAGAACTTTGAGAGTCGTTACGGATAGAATCAGGAATCCGGTCTTATCAAGTGGTATCGTGTTACCCAGTTACTCGATTGTGGAGGTCAGATAGGCAGTCGCTCAATGTAAAATACTGGTACTCAGCTAAATCCGGTTTGCAAGTATACCCCAATATTATTATATTTTTTTGCAATATAACTAGGACTAGAACTTTTAATATATTTTCATCTTAACTAATTTATAATATTGTACGCCTCAAACGTCGCGCGCACATCATGTATGCGTAAGCTATTGTTGTTTCTATTGTGTCTGGTTATTGACGCGCAATGGGGAAAGATATCTTCTTTTTAGCGTTTCGATGACAAACTACTTACAACAATTAAATAATATTGCGGCCTAGAACTTGGACAATTTAATTTTGTAAGTTAATTTTAATATTTCTACACCGGCAACGGTAGTGTATGTGAAATTGTTTAATATTAAGATCTTAATGTACCATATACACAGAAATAAATCTTATCTTATATTTATTTATTTAAATATCTTAATTTTAACGTAAACCAACATCGCTTCATACAGACATTAAAGCCATGAAAACTTACAAATAACAAGTAAAATTTCACAATTTAAAAACCCCCGACACATTTACCTTGCGTAAATACCCCGATTCAAACAGTAAAATGTTCATAACTTTTGAACGGCTGAACCGATTTTATTCAAACATAGGTAAGAACACTCTCGACAAAATTACCTTTCAAACAAAAAAAACTAAATCGAAATCGGTTCATCCGTTTAGGCGCTATGATGCCTCAGACAGACACACAGATACACAGATACACAGCAACACACGTGAAACTTATAACACCCCTTTTTTTTTGGCGGGGGTTAATGCCGAGTTTCCTATTATTATTAGAATGTGATTTAGAAATTATTTTGGGTAAGATCGGGATTTGAATAGTTGGTGTTAAGCAGTTGTTGACAAGGTTGAGAAATGGATGGGTGGGTTTAAACAGCTCTTAGTAAGGTTAGGATTTGGATGGGTAAGGTTAAGCTGCCGACGGGGAAGTTTAGAAGTGGATGGGTGGGAGGAGATTTATGATTTTAACCGGTTTGTATGTATGTATGTATGACAAATACGGGGCCAAAACCAAAATACAAAATGGCGCCGACGAACATCGTAGACAAGTAAAATTTCACAATTTAAAAATCCTCGACACATTTACCTTACGAAAATACCCCGATTCAAACAGTAAAATGTTCATAACTTTTGAACGGCTGAACCGATTTTATTCAAACATAGCTAAGAACACTCTCGACAAAATTACCTTTCAAACAAAAAAAACTAAATCGAAATCGGTTCATCCGTTTAGGCGCTATGATGCCACAGACAGACACACAGATACACAGATACACAGATACACAGATACACAGATACACAGCAACACACGTGAAACTTATAACACCCCTTTTTTTTTTGGCGGGGGTTAAAAACTTATAACACCCCTTTTTTTTTTGGCGGGGGTTAAAAAAGGCATTACCATACCACAAAGAAGGCTTACACCAACACAAGTTCCTATAGGTGACATAATTATTCAGTGATTGTTCTCAAAAACTAATTAAAGCTGAACTTTGGTCCAATTAAGCCGGACATGGGGAGGGCCAGCCAGTCGCACGGAACCGGTCCGGTCACGGCTCGATGTTTGCACGGTCCGCCCCGTCGAGTCGCAGCCTTTATTGAGAGTGTAGTATTATGTATGGGTTAGATGAAGCTGGGTATCTATGTATTGAACTTACGCATGTGAACATGCTCTGAAAATACAGTTGTTGTATCCAATACCACAGAGGACAAGGTCGATCTTAAAATATTACTTTCAGACTGTGTTTTTACATGATTTTAGAAGCTTTAGGCAGAGGAATTCTGCTTTTCATTATGGGTAAACACGATTATGCATGTAATAAGGGATCTAACAAAAGGTCATTTATAGAAAAAAAGTTAATTCAAAATGGCAAAAAACCCGACTGCTTAAGAAGCGAAATAAATCAAGAAGACAATTATGCTGTGCAATCGGAGGATACATATTCGTGATACAAATGTATCCTCTTGTTAACGTCTTTTTTTTCGTTAGAATTTTTGAATTAACTTAATTATTTATAACTTTGTAGTTAACATTTTTTTTTCGAATTAGTCACATTAAACATATAAATGTTATATATTTTTGAAATCAGCCCATAAAACGGTTTCTTTTTTGATACCCCACACGAAGGGTAGGGAAGAAAAAAAAAATTGAACCACCACAATATGGCACCTAAATTCCGCCATTTTTCTATTTTCCAATTTTAATGTGGCCTATGGTACTCGCGACTGACGTAAGAATCATCAAAATCTGCCAACGTGTTTGGTCTCTAGAACGCCACATAGGAACAAACATACATAGACATAGATATCTATTGATCCCGAGCTAGTAAATAAGTACCCTAAACATATAGAAAAAGAGACAGTTTTTTACTAGTGAACACGTAACTAACAGTAACTTAACTTCAGTGTGTGCGCACCCTTACCTGAATACTGTATAGAAACCTATGGTGTATATCCGCACCATAAGCGCTGTGAGAACTACCATAAACTCGTTTCTTAAATCAGCGCCATCTTTGGCCGGATCAGTGTACTTTTTGAATAAGTCGATCGCTCTAATTTGTTCTCAGGCAGGCTTAATCACCATGGCTAAGTGCGGTTGTTGTGGCAAATTCCTCTCGTCAACAGAGGGCGCTAGTTGCAGCAAATGTCGGTCTTGGTACCACCGGGTGTGCGTGGATGTGCAGGCTGCTGGCCCTATAACGAACCCGTGGCACTGTCTTGAGTGCAGAAAAGGCAAAGGGAGGGACAGTCGGGTTGAAACTGCCCCACCAGCGGCACTTGCTAGCGAGGAAGTCCACGGCAACCTAATGGACACTAGCCCCATTAATAGCACAGCCCTAGATACCACGCAGGAGCTCAACCTTGATATCCTCAGGGCTGAACTAAATAACTTCAAGGAAGAGTTTTTGAGGCTGGTGCGGGATGAATTCCAGCAGCTCCGGGATGACCTGTCTGAGGTGAGATCTTCACTGCACTCGACGAACGATAGGGTGAGCGAATTGGAGAAGAGAGTGGCTGTTCTGGAGGGTGTACAGGCTCGGCCAGTGGAATCGTCTGAAGTAGACGATATAATATCTCAACTGCGGAATGACATCAATGACAGAGATCAAGAGCTGCTTGGAAATGACATACAGATCTCCAACATACCTGAGACTAGTGGCGAAAACCCAACCCATATGGTGATGCTGGTTGCTTCCAAGATGGGTATAAAAATCAAAGCGCGCGATGTTGTGAGCGCCGAGCGTGTCGGTGGTAGGCGCATCAATGCGACGCAGTCGACGGCGCCGGTGGAGACCCGCCCACGCTTCCTCGTCGTGCGTCTCGCGCGGCGAGACCTACGTGACGAGCTACTGCAGGGTGCACGAGTGCGCCGCGGCATGACAACAGCGGAACTTGAGTTGCCGGGTCCTGCGGTGCGCTTCTACGTAAACGAGCGACTTACGAAGGTGAATCGAGAGTTGTTTCGGAGCGCTCGCGAGGCGGGCAGTCGCCTCGGCTGGCAGTTCGTGTGGGCAAAGCGAGGCCGTATCCTCGCCAGGCACAAACCTGGTGATGCCGCTTGCCACATCCGCTGTGAGGCGGACATACTGCGCACCTTCGGACCGGCACCGGGTAACGGCAGCAACAGCGCGCTTTAAATATGCTTTTTTCTTTGTTTTTCTTTGTCTAGTTGAGTTACTTTGTCTTCTTTCTAATATGCACACAGTCATGCGGAATTTTGAGTTAGTTAAAGTATGTGACAGTCTTTCTAAAGTAATATCTTTAGTGTTTTTTCACTGGTTTAAGCTATGTTTTGTATTGACAGGTGTGTGTCTCGCGGCACAGCTTTCTAGCTGTGAACTGCACGTAAACCAGTTTTATAATACAACACATATTATTTATTTAGCTTTATTGTCTTGTGTTAATCTTAAGATCTACGGTTTTACTGTCTATGTTAGATGTACTTATGTTTTTAAGTCTGCCCTGTGCGCGGCCAGCACTGTTCCTCTCTCGGTATATACTCGTAGTCGTCTCTTTCTGTGGCCCTGCTGCCCGAGCACTAAATATTTATCTTTATATTACATATTTATAAAACGTCGGCTTGTCGGTTATATCTCTATAGTGTTTACAATACATATTATTTATTTGCATACTTCTTTTAAATTTGTCATCTATTACATTTCTAACACATATACACTAATCATTCACGTCCAAGAATTGTCAACATGATTAAATCTAAGTATTTAAAAGTTGGTTTGTTTAACGCGGGTTCGCTAGGTACGCGTCAGGATGAGTTTATTGTGGCTATGGCAAACTGTGCGGTGGACGTCATGGCGATAAACGAGACTTGGCTTAGGCGGGGCGAGGAGGGTCGAGCGCCGACTGTCCCTGGCTACCGGCTGCGACACGTGCCGCGCCCGACCACGGTGCGCGGTGGGCGCGGGGGCGGCGTGGGTTTCTATGTTCGGCGCGGAGTGCGCGCGTGCCTCATGCCGCACCCGACTGCGCCACAGGTCGAGCAGATGTGGCTCCGTCTGACCGTCAACTCGCACTCGGTTATCGTCGGTACTGCTTATAGACCGCCATGGCTTGATGTGAACATCTTCCTTGACGCGATTACCGACTCTCTTTTCTCCTTTGCTTGCGCTGACAGGATTGTTTTGATGGGTGACTTCAATATAAACATGCTAAATCTCTCGGACAATAAAGCTAAGTTACTAAACAATTTCTTAACATGCTGTAAATTGCAACAAATTGTTACTGAACCGACACATTTCACTGATCATAGTGAATCACTTATTGACGTCGTGTGCACCGACGCCCGTGTACGTGAGGTCTCTGTATCTCATGTACCTGAGCTCGGTCAGCACGCCGTTGTGTCGGTTGAGCTAAACTTCAAAGTAGAGAAACCTTCCCCCCATTGGGTCACCTACAGACCTCTCAGGGATATACTAATTGACCAGTTTAACGAGGACCTGAATAAGATGGACTGGGAGTGCATTGAAAGATTAGAGGATGTGAACTGTATGGTTGAAACATTTAATAATTTTATTCGAAACTTGTTCGATTTACATGCACCACTTAAAAAAGTATTAATAAAACAAAAGTCTTGCCCCTGGATAACACCCACTATCAAACAAATGATGAAATTGCGGGACAAGAGCCACATAAAGTCCAAGTCCACTAAATCCTTGCATCATGTCAACTCATACAAAGAGCTCAAATATATAGTTAGGGCTGCCATTGAGAGTGAGAAAAATGCATATTTTAAAACATACATAAATAAAAACATTAAACAACCTAAGAAGTTATGGAAGCATATCAAATCTACCATAGCCACTAGTATCTCTAATAAACCAGACCACGGATTACCTCATTTTTGTAATAACCCAGATAAAATCAATGAACATTTTTTGGACGTGCCTGGCACCGGTAGGGTTTCTTCTGCTGACCTGAAGTACTTTGAGCACCACAGATTCAGTAACAGTCACTTCCAGCTTGAGCCCGTTCATGAGGATACGGTGCTGAGGCTGTTGCATAGTCTCAGGTCCAATGCACAGGGTTGTGACCATATCTCTCTTGAGATGCTGATGATGACGCTTCCTCGGACCCTTGCAGCTATAACGGCCATCATTAACCGTTCCATCACCACCTCATCTTTCCCGGATCTGTGGAAATTGGCAATAGTTAGACCCATCCCTAAAGTTTCTAATCCTACCAGTGTAAAAGAACTTCGCCCGATTAGTTTATTGCCATGCCTCTCCAAGGTCCTGGAGAAGGTTGTCTCTAACCAGCTTCGGTCTTACCTTGAGGAACACAGCATATTGCCGCTTGTTCAATCGGGTTTTCGCAAGGGGCACAGCACAGCCACAGCTCTTCTCGATGTGGTTGGGAATATTCTTGAAGCTAGAGATAAGGGCATGGGTACCCTGCTGGTCTTACTAGATTTTTCGCGTGCTTTTGACTCTATTAATACCTCGCTCCTCCTATCGAAGTTGTCTTACTATGGATGCCAGCCTGAGACAGTAAAGTGGTTTGAGAGTTACTTGACTCACCGTTCTCAGTTTGTCCAGGTAACGAGTGACAGTGATGGAGCTGTTAAATCCTCTGGTCCTAAGCGCGTGAATAGGGGTGTACCGCAGGGATCGATCCTGGGCCCGCTACTCTTCATTCTTTACAGTGCTGACATCATTAACTGCCTGCTCAACACCAAGTTCCACTTATATGCTGATGATCTGCAGATGTACCTATCTTTTCATCCCCAGCAGGCTGTTGACACTGTAAAAAATTTGAATGAGGATCTTGATAGGATCTCGGCTTGGTCCATGAGAAACGCCTTAGTTTTGAACCCAGCTAAGTCTAAATTTATTTTAATGGGATCAAGAGGTTTTTTAAATAAAATGGGTAATGGGAATTTGGACTTGAAGATCGACGGGTGTTCCATTGAAAGGGTCCGGGAAGCCCGTAATCTTGGGTTACTGTTTGACGAGCACCTGCACTTTGAGACACACATCATGGAGGCTGTGCGCAACTGCTTTTACAGGCTTAAGCTTCTGTATCGTGTGCGTCCCTACATAAGTGTGGATATGCGCATTCTGCTTTGTGAAACACTAGTTTTATCTAAGCTGAACTACGCTGACACTGTGTACGGGGCGTGCATTCTAGGTAGAAGTGAAAGGTTAATTCAGCGAGTACAGAATGCTTGTGCGAGATTTTGTTTTACCATCCCTCCTAGATGTCACGTAACTCCTTTTTTAAATAAGGGTAATTTGATGAGAATGTCAGATCGTAGAAAGCTGCATCTGGCTACCCTGCTCTTTGGCACAATTCTCACAAAAAAACCAGACTATCTGTTCGGTAAATTGACCTGGTCGCGCGATGTAAATAAAGTCAAAACGAGAGCTTCTGCCTACCTGTTGTTGGCGTCACACAAAACTGCTGCATTCCGTGGCAGTTTCAAATTCGCTGCCTCTCGTATCTGGAATGATCTTCCTCCGCCGTTTCGTGCTATAAAAACAATTGGAACATTTAGTACTAAATTTAAGCAGTACTTATTACTTAAGCAAAAGGAATCCGGAAGATAAGCTTACCCGTGGTTTGCACGCGGTTAGGTTTACTGCCTTTAATCCATTTTCTTTATTATGAACTTTCTTGCGAACACCACACCACACATATTAAATTCACACCACTCTGATTTATCCAATCAGCAATTCTTTTCGCCAGGTTTATTTACACTTATTCATTTACACTATTTCATAACAAAACTTAAACTTAAAAACAGCCGACCATAGATTTCTATTTTCTTCCGTATTTTTTTATTTTTATTAAACCACTCTTTGCGCGCGCTCTGTCGGTTGTCTACGGTTTCGACAAAAGATCTTTGAGCATCGCGTTTGTATATATATATTATACTTACACATACGTTGACCCACATTCAGTGTTTCGTTCTATTTTGTTTGTTATTTACATATTATTCTATTTTATTTTATTATATAAGTCCTGTTTCCGTTAGTGTGTCCGTGGCATCAACAGTAGGCCCTATCAGAATATCAGCGCAGCGTTATTACTTTTTTGGATATCGCTGCACATGCTGAGATAGGAGCCTTTTTGGTCTCGCACAGGGTTTTTATTTTATTTTATTATTGTTTAAGTGTATGCTTATTTTCTCGTGTCTCCTGTGCGGGTCACAAATAAATATTTTTCTTTCTTTCTTTCTTTCTTTTCTTTACATAGACTGATAAACACATTACCCTCCTTCGGCAGTCGGGTAAAAATACACCTCTCCTTTTGTAGTCAGTCAGTCCACAAGAATTTTCAGAAATTTGACCCTTTGAAACGGCTGTGTTTCCAGAAAACTGTAAAAACATTCTCAAAAAATTAAAACAGTTCTCCATCAAAACTTCATATCTAGTGTACTTTGGTTTACTTTGGCAACACTAAACTGTAATTGGCAGCAATTATACCGTACAATGTCCCTTTATTTGAAGTAACAAAACGAACAATAACAATGTGGCTTGTCGTGGTAAATAAAACTTTATTTTGTGTGCAAAACATTATATTCTTTCAGTAAAATGAAACTGTTGCGGAAAAAACACAAAACGTACAACTTTACTGTTAGGGCTGGGACACATGAGCGGGAACATGATATTATTGTGTAGAAGTTAAGAGTTAATTTATTGTGGTTGACTTGACTGCAGCTCAGTGCTAATTTTGTTTTGTATGAGTGTACCGGCTTCCAGTCTAACCGGACGCAGTTGTGTTCAAAACCTTCACAACCCCCCAGAGTAACTAGGTTACTCTGGTATCAGATTTTCTGGATTTTCTGTTATCGTAACGATTGAGTAAAATGGTGATTCAGATATCGTTGTCACGAATTTATAAAGCACTACTAGGGCTACATAACGTCTTTTGCTTTTCTCGTTATGATAGCATAACGAGAAAAGCAAAACACTTCTTCACAGAAGACCGCAAACCGGAAGACGATGCGTTGGAAGGCCTCCAGCTATGTGGACCGATGACCTAGTTAAGGTTGCGGTAATGCGCTAGATGCGATACGCACGGGATCCGTCAATGTGGCGACGCATGGAGGAGGCCTGTGTCCAGCAGTGGACGTCTTTCGGCTGAAATGATGATGATGATAAGACTGACAAACCAAGTCTCGAGTTTAATCCCTGTCGTAGTTATCCATTACAATTAAATAATTGCTAAGTGCACATATGTTTATTTACATCAACTTCTCTAGTTTTGACTGTTATTATTACTGTCTAAAATAAAATAGTCAGTAAGTACCACTAAACATTTCACTTACATCACTGATATAAAATAATTTCGCAAAAGTCGGCGGTCTTTCCTAAGCCTTAGTTCTCCGTCGCGTTCCTCAGTCTTATAATTGTCAACTAATTTGAAAATTAAGTCGGGTCTCCACTTTTTATAATATCGTCTCCTGCCTCTTATATTAACTTCCTACGATTTTATGAAGGCCCTCGTTAAAATATTGGAAAAATGCCGTTTTTACTTATTTTTATTTGCGGTTCTGTCCTTTTGCGCTTAGATAGCGGAAAGTAGGTTGTGAGAAAAATTTAAAAATATTTTATAATTAAAAATAAAGTAAGAAATTCGTGTTTTGTAATAAAAAGAAAATAAATGAAACTGCCTCGCTGTTTGCAAGTACTACTGCAGAGCATGAGGCCTTCCTTTTTTTTGGTTTTGGAATTCATCCACTCTGAGTGAATCGGGCGGGCGTGTCAGACTTTTACTGACTAAAACCGACCCGTGTTCCTTCAGTTGTTCGTGCCAGGGCTGCGATATTTCTCTTTCATAAATTTATCCGCGACGAGCACGAGGTCCTGAGTTCGGTTTCCAAGTCGGGTAAAGCAATATTGAGGATATCATCAGGAATTTTCAGAAGCTACATAGCTGGTAATAAAGTGTTACATCCACATTTTACCAGCCATGTTAAATATATCTCTGCCTCAACCTTCGGAACTACAGGCGTGATGATATTTGAAATATACAAGAACATGAAATTAGAACTATAAACTTGAATTGAAAATTTTATCATCATTGAAATTAAATGTGAACCTAAGTACTAAAAATCTATTTTCTCCGTATTCATGAATACGCATAACAATATTGTAGAAGTTGTTAAATAAAACCAGAGTTTGCAATAAAATGAAGCAAAGTAATGAATATAAAGCGCTGCTAGTAAAGTTACTACTCAACCGTGTTGTGTTGGCTACTACCATAGAGCATCGAAACGCCTTAGCGCACCGGCAATTGTTTGAGGTGGCATTGTCAACATTTTCAACCGACTTCAAAAAGGATGAGGTTCTCAATTCGACTGTATGTTTGTTACACGATTTTTTTACCAATTATGAACAAATTTTGATGATTTTTTATTTATTTGAAAGCTAGTGCTTCTCATGTGGTAACATTCAATCAAGATTTGACGAGTAGTTTATAAGTTATCCTTCATAATGCATATTTGCATGGTAATATAAGGTAACTAAATACAAAAAAAAACAAAAATAAAAAAATACTTTTAACAAAAAGTTAAACCAATTTCCAAAACAAAACACTACAAAGCGAATTCGAAAGTAAAATTGATTTTCTAAACAATGTTGTCGTCAACTGACCAAAATTTGTAAGGGAGATGACAAAAACTAAAAAATAGGTACTAAAAGCAATGACTACCGAAAAGAAGATGATTTTTCTCTTTGTAATGGAAGTCGGTTTAATTTTTTTTAAGATTTTTTTTTCTACAGTCAATTCTCAAAACAAAAATCGTTTCTCCCATAAAAAAAAATGTTTAGTTGACGACAACGCTGTTTGGAAAATCCATTTTTTTTTCGAATTTCATTTTCATATGGTTTTCTTGGAGAAAGTTGTTTATTTACATTGTCAGAAGTAGTTTTTGATATAGGACCACACCTTTCTGTTACAACATGTATAGTTAGTGACACCGTTAACTCAGTGACGACCGGTATAAATTCTAACTATGGTTCAATCAATCTGCATATAATCGTGACAGTCTAAGAAGTCTGATGACATTTCTCATTTTACAAGCCGCGATAACTTTGTACGTAAGAAATTGAAAATCCAATTTATAGTCCTAATACATTACTATGTTACCAACTCATACACTATAACAACGAGTATCATTCGTAAGCATCAAGTTTAATTATTAATAAGTATTTTTATAGCTGTCAAAACCGACTTTTTAGATTGTCACGACTATAGCCTTTTCCCAATCATGTTGGATTTGGCTTTCAGTATAACCGGATACAGGTAAGTACAAGATTTTCACATGGAGTAATTGCCTGTCTGACTTCCATAATCCAGTAACTGTATAACACGATCCCCCTTGGCAAGACTGGTGTCAGATTCTATAGAAATAATAGACAACATTTATTCGACACAGACACAACACAACAGCAACAATCACAAAGTAGTAACAGAGAAGAATAGTAAAAAAGTACAAACAAGGTTTAAGAATAGGTCCGGGCGTGCACATACTGAAAGGGTTACCAACTTAGCATATTTTGCTGGGCGTCAGACACCCAGCGCTGAATTTCAGTTGGCACCCCGCTAGTGACACACGGACGCGGGTAAATAAAATAGATACTGTAGCTGTTAGGCATAGGGTTCGGGCCTCTGAGTAAAAGTCCTTGCTAAATTTACACTACTTTAATCACCAAAATACACGTACAGGAACATAAAACAAGATAAACATGAAATAACTATTCAAGGTAACATTTAGAGGTCTAAGATGGCCGGCGCTTTACGAGCGCGGCCTGAAACACGTCGCGTGCACGTTTCGAGGGTAGACTTAGACTGGTCTTTTTCTGGTACCGCCAGAAACTTCTGCTCAACACAGTGCGCGGGAGTGATCGTGGCGCGTGATTGGTCGCCCACGCCAGTAGTGTCAACCTTACTCCTATTCCCGCGATCATCCGATTGGATGTGCCTATCAGTGGGGCCAACACTAACATTATCTCTATTGTCGTGGGGTTGCCGCGCTACAATACTTAATTTAATATCTAATCTACATTTTTTTCTCCTTTTAGCGTGGCATAGATATTATTTATTTATTTATTTACACTTTATTGTACACCAAGAGAAAAAATATTCAAAAAGACATCTTATATCTAAAACCAACATACAACAGGCGGCCTTATCGCGATTCGCGATCTCTTCCAGGCAACCAAATCATCTTCATCTTGGCCAAAGTATAGTTTTCCAAATTCTATGGTCCGCTAAGATTATCAAAAACTATACATGCTATGAACGAAGGATATGGTTAAAATATATGGATTAATTTTCAGCATTAAAATTATTCCAAGTCATATTAGTAAAAGGAACAATAAAACCGGCCAAGTGCGAGTCGGACTCGCGCACGAAGGGCTCCGTACCATTATCCCAAAAAACGGCAAAAAATTACGTTTGTTGTATGCGAGCCCCACTTAAATATTTATTTTATTTGGTTTTTAGTATTTTTTGTTTTAGCGGCAACAGAAATACATCATCTGTGAAAATTTCAACTGTCTAGCTGTCACGGTTCATGAGATACAGCTTGGTGACAGCCAGACAGACAGACAGACAGACGGACCGCGGAGTCTCAGTAATAGGGTCCCGTTTTTACCCTTTCGGTACGGAACCCTAAAAACTCAAGTGGAAATGTAATAAGAGTTTAAGAACCAAGTTACAACAGCCAGTTACTTTCCTACCGCAGGTTAAAGGCATTTTTAACCCCCGACGGAAAAAGTGGATTGTTATACGTGTGTACCTGTGTGTTTGTGTATCTGTCTATGGCATCATAGCTGCTAAACAGATAAACCAGTTTTGATTTAGTTTTGTTTTATTTTGTTTGACAGGTGACTTTATTCATAGTGTTCTTAGCTATGTTTGTTGAAAATCGGTTCAGCCGTTCAAAATTTATGGGCGTATTACTGTTGCATAATCATAATTACGTATGCGATAGATTGTCGATCGAAGCGTTTTTACTACTAGATCAATTATGTAGCATGAAATGAAAATGTGTAGGGGGGCTTTTTAAATTCTACTTGTCTCATACAGACAAGACACGATACTTAATCACATTTCCTACAGGCGGGTCAGCGATTTCAAACTTATATCCATCCATACTATACTATCCATAGTAATATTTTAAATGAAACATAACTAGTTCATTTGGCACACACAGATACACACAATGTAGGGAAATAAAAGGCAACTTAATTTTAAAACAATGCCAGACAACTGGGAGTTGCCTGACGATGGTGGTTTGATATCTCCATACCAAAGAAACCCTGGTAAAAACATTGGGTATTTTTATCCCGTGAGATAATAAAACACTTTAAAAGAAGGAGAAACCACGGGTAGAAGTTAGTTAACTATGTCTAAGTCCAAATTTCCTCACGATGTTTTCCTTCACTGATGTCAGTGATATCCAAGATTAACTAAGAAAGTACATATGAGTTGAAAACATCACATTGGTACATGCTCGGATTCGAACCCACGACATCAAGCACGAGAACACCTCTTAATAAGTTTTATTTTATGAGTCCCTTACGATATCTACACAATCATCGCCACAAAAAGCCATTCAAAGTTAAAAAGTTAAACACAAAATCATTTCGAAAAAACGTCTGTTACCTTTCAAAATGTTTCATTAAGGATGTAATTAAGAGCCAAAATGGTCGGAGGGCGTCTTTTTAATTTAGCCCTAAGACTTCCAAAGGGGACAATGCGAAAAATAAATAAACAATTTTGTAATTTGCTTTTTATTTTTTTTCTACCATTGCGTCCGAATGCTTCTGTTATTTCGGCCAGAACTTTTTGTTTTAGATGTTTTCAAGTTGATTTTAGTATGCTCATTATGAGTCCGTGTTTATGAGAGCGTAAGTATATCAAATTGTTGTTTTTTTTTGCAAATTGCTTTCGTTTATTGCTTTTTTGATAGGTAATTAATTGTTTAATATTACTAGAGAGACTCCTTTGTAGTTA
Organism: Orthosia gothica; assembly: GCA_949775005.1. Classification (NCBI taxonomy): domain Eukaryota; kingdom Metazoa; phylum Arthropoda; class Insecta; order Lepidoptera; family Noctuidae; genus Orthosia; species Orthosia gothica. The sequence goes on from OX459066.1 coordinate 5,597,198, forward strand.
TCGTCTTTTTATTTTGTTATTTTATTTATTGGCATTAATTTTGTACCTAATTGTTTTGAAATTTTACTTTTGAATAAGCAGTGCTAGCAGGTATAAAGGCTACAATGGATGACATGTATATTGTATACCTAACTCCTTTAAGCAACATTTCGATAAATACCTAGATAAATAGAATTTTGGTGTACAAATAAGTATATTGGTAGATAAAATATTGAACACACTGCTCTTCTTATTTTATAATGTTATGAATAATACCGCTGATAGTGATACTAGCGATCAATCAATCTGCCTTTTTTACCCGACTGCCGAAGGAGGGCAATGTTTTTATCAGTCTATGGATGATGTATGTTTGTTTCTATGTGGCGTTGTAGAGACCAAACGCGTTGGCTGATTTTGATGATTCTTACAACAATCGATTCGTCTGTTCCTGGCAAGTGTCACTGGCTATATTAAAATTGGGGAATAAAAAAATGCCGCCATATTGTAAAGGGTTTTTTTTTTCTGCCGAACCCATCGTGTGGTGTATCAAATTAAAGGGCTTTAAGAGGTGATTCCAAAAGTATACAACATTAATATTTTTAAATGTAATTAACTCGAAAAAAAAATATCTAAAAAGTTAATTCAAATGATCAAAAACCCGACTGCTTAAGAAGACGAAAATAATAAGAAAATCATGCTGTGCAGTCACACATATTCGCGAGCTGGCTGACTAAAAGCAGATGAACTTTTTTTATTTGTTTTTTTAAGTGCAATTCAGTTTTGTATAGCGCCCCAAAAATAACTAAATACAAAAGCCCTTTAAAAACTTCTTCCAGTGCTATGTGGAACAAAACAGGGAAGACTTAATACTGAAAGTTGTTTCGTTGCAAGAGATACGCGACGCACAATGATTAGCATAGATAAGTGGCCGTCCCAAAAGTTTTAGTGAAAGAAATATTGCTCCCTATGAATATTTTAAGTTTATAGTCGAAACGGGGCAAAAATACCTACCATGACAATATCATCATCTTCCTGCCCTTGTCCCATGTTACTTGTGCTCGGCACACAACAAGCTTTCTTCCATTCCGTCCTGTCAATTGTCACGCTATTACTGTCTCCCTTTTCTTTTTTATCACTACATAAACATCCGTCCATCTTTTCTTTGGCCTCTCTCTCCTTCTCCATCCACACACCCACCATAACTTTATGAAACCCCAAAATCTTGTTAACACTAAATTCCAAACTTACTCACTGATTTATGGAATTCTTATCGTCGATTTACACAAAAATGAGCTGTTCCTTATAAAAATGCAATAATAAGGTACTTAAACGATCGAAATGATACTCAGCTGAAATTTAAACAAAAACCTCTTTAAAGATGTCGGTTCCACCTTGTATCAATGTTAGTTATATCTAAAGACACAGACTAGATATTCAAATTAATTACAGATAGAATACACCCTGCAGACCAAAAATAAATAACAAAACTTTCTCTTTTTACTCTCACTCTTTACAAAGATTAGGAACTTAAACCTTCATGAGACTGCAAACAATTTTCAAACAAACTTATTGAAAAGCAGTGTAAGTTGCAATTTACGATATTAAACATTAATTGCACCCTTGAAAAGAATAACTAATTGCTGTCCGGACAAAGGGGTGAACTCGTTAAAAGTTCCGTAAATTCGCCCGGCGCCCTTGCCCTCAGCCCTCTACCCTCTGTGCAGGGCTATCGCTAGTCGTACTCACAATTTAATATTTTATATCATTAAATATTTATGGAACAGGTAAAAGTTTTTGGTAGCATAAAATTTAAGCTCTTTTTAATTAACTTAATTTCTCCTTTTTTGTTATTGAATAATTTGATGCTTAAAGAATAAGTAAGTAGTTCATGCAATATTTTTTTATACTTAGGGTTCTTTCATTTTGGTTCATTCATTTTCTTTTGTTTCGGTCTCTGAATTTGCTGACTTTTCCATGTTTGTACATATTGGAGGAGGCAATTTAAAAAAAAACTAATTTAAACTTGTTTCCGTCAATCGCTGATAAAAGAATACGTCCAGGCCCTTTGAGATCCCAATACAAAAACTTGTTGCACTCAGGTAATTACAAAACAGCACTTCTAAGAAAAAGTATTATGACAATAGGACCTGTTATTTATAACAAAATACCTCATAGTTTTAAGGAATATTCCGTTCATATTTTTAAATCTAAGGTAACTGCACTACTTTTAAGAAAATGTTATTACTTAGTAAAGGACTTTTTAATTGATGTGACTATATGGAAAATTACTAAATATAATTATCTGGTACAAATTTTATTGAGCATTTATTAGCTATTCGACATGAAATAAAAGGTAATGTTTCTTAAAATTGCCTGACTTCCTATTGTTTTTCTCATTATTAATTATATTCGTATTGTTGTTTTTTTTTTCTATTTTGTGTATTTTTGTTTTTGTTTTTTTTGTATTTTGTTTGTATTTTTGTCATTTTTTATATTTATTTATATACACTTTATTGTACACCATAATAAACAAGAAAAAAGAAACTTAAAACTAAAAAACATACAATGGGCGGCCTTATCGCATACCGCGATCTCTTCCAGGCAACCTGGATTATATATAATATATTTTATTAATGTAATGATTTGCACACCGTAAGGTAAAATGAAGCTGATCTCATTTTTTATGTTATTAATCTTATATTGTACCTACATTTAGAGCAAATTAAATTCTGCTTCTGATTCAATTTAAACGTTTTGTGTCGGACTACTGCGCGTTGCAGCGGTGCGGGTGCGTACGACCAATTGATTTTATCCATATAATTAATGCACACTAATACTCGTCCAACCGTGCGTGTGTGGCAACAGCGCCGCACTGCGCTATTGGTGTATAAATTGTACACATGCAGAGTAAGAAAGTGCTATATGATAGAGATGGTGGGTAAAAGACGAAAGACATAGCTAGACTAACCAGTAATGTATTCCTTGCCAATGAGCAACTAACTCACTCCAATTACGCGACACCCAATTTTACAATCCGAAGTATTTTAAAGTAATATGCATATGTTTGCAAAGTTCATCTGCTCGACAAAATAAAGAACTAAATTGATGTTTTTTAACTATCAAAACTAAAAGCATTGCTTTTGCCATTGACTGTGTGTGTCGCAATTATCTGAAATTGCTTTTCTTAGTTACATACTGCAGAATGAAAAGCAAACTATTTTGAAATTAAGAACGTCTCAAACCCTACTTTAGCAAAAAAAAGATGAAAAGCAAATTCCAGTGACAGAAAACCAAATTGCTATTAAACTTGTTTCTATTTTGAAATTAAGAACGTCTCAAACCCTACTTTAGCAATAAAAAAGTTGAAAAGTTTTCAGGCTAAAGAATAGTTTGATAAAAACTCAACTTCACATTCTTATTCAGAAATCCGAGAATAGTTTCGTCATCACTAAATTATGAAGAAGATGACATAAGTCGAACTATTCAAAGCCAAAATGTTACAAAACTTGTCAAAATAAATCCTGATCAATGACAACCCTACTTTTGCCTGTCTTACGTGGTGAAATACAGCGTCTCAAGGACCCCTTAAAAGTAAGCAAGATGGAGATATAAGTTATGCTGAAGTTAAACAGGGATGGCAGATCGTTTTGTTAATTTCAACGTGTCAACATTAAGTTAAATTATCACTTAGAGGTGTTAAACATCTTAAATCGTGACTAGTATTATTTTAATTAACAGTTTTCTGCGAATTTTATGTTAATGATTTTTGGAGTCTGTGAAAATTACTGTTTTTTCTTCATTTAAATTAAAGGATACTGGAGCCCTTCCATGAGCTCTTAAAGTAAGGTAATTGCCATAATGCGTACGGGACCGATGTACGAGTAGACTGATATACATCGGTCCCTTACACACAATGTAAATGGAAATAACCTTGCTCTAAGAGCTTATGGTAAGGCCCCTGAAGGTGAATAAACACTGAGAACTTACAATTTCAAAGCATAATTTATGTTTTTTAAAGTGGTTAGACAAGCCGACATAGCTCAGAAAATAAACAAAATGAAGTGGTAATGGGCCGCTTATATTAGCCGTAGAACCGATGACCGTTGGGCTGGACGAGTTCTTGAGTTGAGACCGTGAACTGGTAAATGGAAAATAAATGGACCTCGGGTTAGGTGGAACAATGATCTTCACATGGTGGCTGGTAGCAGCAGGATGAGAGATGCCGAAAATCGGATCAAATGGCGAATTTGAGAGGCCTATGTCCAGCAATGGACTGCTATAGGCTGATGATGATGATCATGATGTTAGGGGTCAGAAGTTGGAAAGTTCAGCAGCACGTCTACCTATGGGGCAGATAAACAGTCCTTTCATTTGTAAAATACTGTTATACAGCTGCATACGGTCAGACTAGAAGCCAAACAGAAAATAGTTTCTTTTTTTTTCTTTTTTCCCTTTTTGGGAAAGTGCCACGCATTTATTGAAAGGTATGGTAGGATAGGATAGGATGGAAGGACCCATTTTTCCACACTTGGACTCCCATTTTGTCCGTTGTGCGTGCAGGCCTCATCTCTGTGAGAGAGAATGGGCCGCTTAATGCACCACGCCAGGCCCAGTGCTGGTTGGTGGATGTCACATGTCTTCGAATTTTTGGTTCTAAGACATGCCATTCCTCACGATGTTTTCTTTCACCGTTTTGAGAGCAGTGGTGATGAAATAATTTACACAAAATAAAGCGCCTGCCTCGGTCGAAATCACTACTTGTAAGTCGCGCCTTTACCACTTGGCCACCACTGCTCTCAATGAATATTGTATAAAATTGGTTACGAAATGTTGAAACTTACTTATATTATTGATGAAACCCAACAATATATAATATTATAAAAAAACTCTACATCAAAAAGCAAGAAATTAAACTTTCTGATTAATGTTCGGTTTAGCAGAATCTATTAGGCAGCAAAAAAAGTATTTCAAAGGCTTATTATCTAAAGACTGATGCCTCGAAACCTCATCAAAGAATTGATCAATTTCCATTTTCAGCACTCACCTCAGAAACGCAGATGTTTCCGAACCGATGGTTCAATACTAATTGAATGCCAACGAAAATCAGCATTAATTCGCAATCCTAACAGAACTTGGCTCATAAAACAGCGGGAGGGTAACTTGGGATTGTTTCTACCCATCCTACTCTACAATGATATAGAAGAGATTGGTACAGAAGTTCCATCATCAAAATCATAATATTAGCCAGAAAACGTCCACTCCTCAACATATGCCTCTGCATTTCTCATATTCGTATTCTTCATTGCTGAAGGTCGTATCCGTCGTGGAAAGCTTTGACGAGCTCGCTGCTTCCAAGCCACTGTCTTCAACTCTTCTCAGGGCAGTGGTCTCAGTGACTCGTAAGTAATTATTAGCTTAATCAGATCTGACGAGTCTTTCAAAGGCTTATTATCTAAAGACAGATGCCTCGAAACCTCATCAAAGAATTGATCATTTTCCATTTTCAGCACTCACCTCAAAAACGCAGATGTTTCCGAACCGATGGTTCAATACTAATTGAATACCAACGAAAATCAGCATTAATTCGCAATCCTAACAGAACTTGGATCATAAAACTGCGGGAGGGTAATCTTGGGGTTGTTTCTACCCATCCTACTCTACAATGATATAGAAGAGATTGGTACAAAAGTTCCATCATCATAATCATAATTTTAGCCGAAAAACGTCCACTCCTCAACATATGCCTCTGCATTTCTCATATTCGTGTTCCTAAATAATAAATACCTCATAGTTTTAAGGAATATTCCGTTCATATTTTTAAATCTAAGGTAACTGCACTACTTTTAAGAAAATGTTATTACTTAGTAAAGGACTTTTTAAATGATGTGACTATATAGAAAATGACTAAATATAATTATCTGGTACAAATTTTTACTGAGCATTTATTAGCTATTCGACATGAAATAAAAGGTAATGTGTCTTATAATTGCCTGACTTCCTATTGTTTTTCTCATTATTAATTATATTCGAATTGTTGTATTTTTTTTCTATTTTGTGTATTTTTGATTTTGATTTTTTGTATTTTGTTTGTATTTTTGACATTTTTTCTACATATTTCATTAATGTAATGATTTGCACACCGTAAGGTAAAATGAAGCCAATCTCATTTTTTATGTTATTAATCTTATATTGTAACTACATTTAGAGCAAATTAAATTCTGCTTCTGATTCAATTTAAACGTTTTGTGTCGGACTACTGCGCGTTGCAGCGGTGCGGGTGCGTACGACCAATTGATTTTATCCATATAATTAATGCACACTAATACTCGTCCAAACGTGCGTGTGCGGCAACAGCGCCGCACTGCGCTATTGGTGTATAAATTGTACACATGCAGAGTAAGAAAGTGCTATATGATAGAGATGGTGGGTAAAAGATGAAAGAAATAGCTAGACTAACCAATAATATATTTCTTGCTAATGGGTAACTAACTCAGTCCAATTGCGCATCACACAATTTTACAATCCGGAGTATTTTGAAAGAAATTCTTCATCCATTGCTGCATATTTTTGCAAAATTCATCTGCTCGCAATAATAAAGAACACAACGAATGTTTTTTCATTGTCAAAACTAAAAGCATTGCTTTTGCCATTGACTGTGTGTGTCGCAATTATCTGAAATTGCTTTTCTTAGTTACATACTGCAGAATGAAAAGCAAATTCCAGTGACAAAAAAAAATCGCTAAAAAACTTGTTTCTATTTTGAAATTAAGAACGTCTCAAATCCTACTTTAGCAATAAAAAAGTTTAAAAGTTTTCAGGCTAAAGAATAGTTTGATAAAAGCTCAACTTCACATTCTTATTCAGAAATCCGAGAATAGTTTCGTGATCACTAAATTATGAAGAAGATGACATAAGTCGAACTTTTCAAAGCCAAAATGTTACAAAACTTGTCAAAATAAATCCTGATCAATGACAACCCTACTGTCGCCTGTCTTACGTGGTGAAAAACAGCGTCTCAAGGACCCCTTAAAAGTAAGCAAGATGGAGATTTAAGTTATGCTGAAGTTAAACAGGGATGGCAGATCGTTTTGTTAATTTCAACGTGTCAACATTAAGTTAAATTATCACTTCGAGGTGTTAAATATCTTCAGTTTTTTTTATGATAATGATTTTTGTAGTCAGTGAAAATTACTGTTGTTTCTTCATTTAAAGGATACTGCAGCCCTCCCATGAGCTATTAAAGTAAGGTTATTTCCATAATGCGTAAGGAACAGGTCTACGAGTATGTATATGACTGGTTTACATCTGTCCCTTACGCACAATGGAAATGAAAATAAACTTGCTCTAAGAGCTTATGGTAAGGCCCCTGATGGTGAATAAACACAGAGAACATACAATTTCAAAGCATAATTTATGTTTTGTATAGGGGTCAGATAAGCCGACATAGCTCAGAGAATAAGCAAGCTGAAGTGGCAAAGGGCCGGTTATATTAGCCTTAGAACCGATGACCGTTGGGGTGGAAGAGTTCTTGAGTTGAGACCGTGAACTGGTAAATGGCAAATAGGACGTCCTCAGGCTAGGTGGAACAATGATCTTCGCATGGTGGCTGGTAGCAGCAGGATGAGAGATGCCGAAAATCGGAGCAAATGGCGTGCAATTTGAGAGGCCTATGTCCAGCAATGGACTGCTATAGGCTGATGATGATGATCATGATGTTAGGGGTCAGAAGTTGGAAAGTTCAGAAGCACGTCTACCTATGGGGCAGATAGACAGTCCTTTCATTTGTAAAATACTGTTATACAGCTGCATACGGTCAGACTAGAAGCCAAACCGAAGATAGTTTCTTTTTTTTTCTTTCTTTCCTTTTTGGGAAAGTGCCACGCATTTATTGAAAGGTATGGTAGGTATAGGATGGAAGGACCCCTTTTTCCACACTTGGACTCCCATTTGGTCCGTTGTGCGTGCAGGCCTCATCTCTGTGAGAGAGAATGGGCCGCTTAATGCACCACGCCAGGCCCAGTGCTGGTTGGTGGATGTCACATGTCTTCGAATTTTTGGTTCTAAGACATGCCATTCCTCACGATGTTTTCTTTCACCGTTTTGAGAGCAGTGGTGATGAAATAATTTACACAAAATAAAGCGCCTGCCTCGGTCGAAATCACTACTTGTAAGTCGCGCCTTTACCACTTGGCCACCACTGCTCTCAATGAATATTGTATAAAATTGGTTACGAAATGTTGAAACTTACTTATATTATTGATGAAACCCAACAATATATAATATTATAAAAAAACTCTACATCAAAAAGCAAGAAATTAAACTTTCTGATTAATGTTCGGTTTAGCAGAATCTATTAGGCAGCAAAAAAAGTATTTCAAAGGCTTATTATCTAAAGACTGATGCCTCGAAACCTCATCAAAGAATTGATCAATTTCCATTTTCAGCACTCACCTCAGAAACGCAGATGTTTCCGAACCGATGGTTCAATACTAATTGAATGCCAACGAAAATCAGCATTAATTCGCAATCCTAACAGAACTTGGCTCATAAAACAGCGGGAGGGTAACTTGGGATTGTTTCTACCCATCCTACTCTACAATGATATAGAAGAGATTGGTACAGAAGTTCCATCATCAAAATCATAATATTAGCCAGAAAACGTCCACTCCTCAACATATGCCTCTGCATTTCTCATATTCGTATTCTTCATTGCTGAAGGTCGTATCCGTCGTGGAAAGCTTTGACGAGCTCGCTGCTTCCAAGCCACTGTCTTCAACTCTTCTCAGGGCAGTGGTCTCAGTGACTCGTAAGTAATTATTAGCTTAATCAGATCTGACGAGTCTTTCAAAGGCTTATTATCTAAAGACAGATGCCTCGAAACCTCATCAAAGAATTGATCATTTTCCATTTTCAGCACTCACCTCAAAAACGCAGATGTTTCCGAACCGATGGTTCAATACTAATTGAATACCAACGAAAATCAGCATTAATTCGCAATCCTAACAGAACTTGGATCATAAAACTGCGGGAGGGTAATCTTGGGGTTGTTTCTACCCATCCTACTCTACAATGATATAGAAGAGATTGGTACAAAAGTTCCATCATCATAATCATAATTTTAGCCGAAAAACGTCCACTCCTCAACATATGCCTCTGCATTTCTCATATTCGTGTTCCTAAATAATAAATACCTCATAGTTTTAAGGAATATTCCGTTCATATTTTTAAATCTAAGGTAACTGCACTACTTTTAAGAAAATGTTATTACTTAGTAAAGGACTTTTTAAATGATGTGACTATATAGAAAATGACTAAATATAATTATCTGGTACAAATTTTTACTGAGCATTTATTAGCTATTCGACATGAAATAAAAGGTAATGTGTCTTATAATTGCCTGACTTCCTATTGTTTTTCTCATTATTAATTATATTCGAATTGTTGTATTTTTTTTCTATTTTGTGTATTTTTGATTTTGATTTTTTGTATTTTGTTTGTATTTTTGTCATTTTTTCTACATATTTCATTAATGTAATGATTTGCACACCGTAAGGTAAAATGAAGCCAATCTCATTTTTTATGTTATTAATCTTATATTGTAACTACATTTAGAGCAAATTAAATTCTGCTTCTGATTCAATTTAAACGTTTTGTGTCGGACTACTGCGCGTTGCAGCGGTGCGGGTGCGTACGACCAATTGATTTTATCCATATAATTAATGCACACTAATACTCGTCCAAACGTGCGTGTGCGGCAACAGCGCCGCACTGCGCTATTGGTGTATAAATTGTACACATGCAGAGTAAGAAAGTGCTATATGATAGAGATGGTGGGTAAAAGATGAAAGAAATAGCTAGACTAACCAATAATATATTTCTTGCTAATGGGTAACTAACTCAGTCCAATTGCGCATCACACAATTTTACAATCCGGAGTATTTTGAAAGAAATTCTTCATCCATTGCTGCATATTTTTGCAAAATTCATCTGCTCGCAATAATAAAGAACACAACGAATGTTTTTTCATTGTCAAAACTAAAAGCATTGCTTTTGCCATTGACTGTGTGTGTCGCAATTATCTGAAATTGCTTTTCTTAGTTACATACTGCAGAATGAAAAGCAAATTCCAGTGACAAAAAAAAATCGCTAAAAAACTTGTTTCTATTTTGAAATTAAGAACGTCTCAAATCCTACTTTAGCAATAAAAAAGTTTAAAAGTTTTCAGGCTAAAGAATAGTTTGATAAAAGCTCAACTTCACATTCTTATTCAGAAATCCGAGAATAGTTTCGTGATCACTAAATTATGAAGAAGATGACATAAGTCGAACTTTTCAAAGCCAAAATGTTACAAAACTTGTCAAAATAAATCCTGATCAATGACAACCCTACTGTCGCCTGTCTTACGTGGTGAAAAACAGCGTCTCAAGGACCCCTTAAAAGTAAGCAAGATGGAGATTTAAGTTATGCTGAAGTTAAACAGGGATGGCAGATCGTTTTGTTAATTTCAACGTGTCAACATTAAGTTAAATTATCACTTCGAGGTGTTAAATATCTTCAGTTTTTTTTATGATAATGATTTTTGTAGTCAGTGAAAATTACTGTTGTTTCTTCATTTAAAGGATACTGCAGCCCTCCCATGAGCTATTAAAGTAAGGTTATTTCCATAATGCGTAAGGAACAGGTCTACGAGTATGTATATGACTGGTTTACATCTGTCCCTTACGCACAATGGAAATGAAAATAAACTTGCTCTAAGAGCTTATGGTAAGGCCCCTGATGGTGAATAAACACAGAGAACATACAATTTCAAAGCATAATTTATGTTTTGTATAGGGGTCAGATAAGCCGACATAGCTCAGAGAATAAGCAAGCTGAAGTGGCAAAGGGCCGGTTATATTAGCCTTAGAACCGATGACCGTTGGGGTGGAAGAGTTCTTGAGTTGAGACCGTGAACTGGTAAATGGCAAATAGGACGTCCTCAGGCTAGGTGGAACAATGATCTTCGCATGGTGGCTGGTAGCAGCAGGATGAGAGATGCCGAAAATCGGAGCAAATGGCGTGCAATTTGAGAGGCCTATGTCCAGCAATGGACTGCTATAGGCTGATGATGATGATCATGATGTTAGGGGTCAGAAGTTGGAAAGTTCAGAAGCACGTCTACCTATGGGGCAGATAGACAGTCCTTTCATTTGTAAAATACTGTTATACAGCTGCATACGGTCAGACTAGAAGCCAAACCGAAGATAGTTTCTTTTTTTTTCTTTCTTTCCTTTTTGGGAAAGTGCCACGCATTTATTGAAAGGTATGGTAGGTATAGGATGGAAGGACCCCTTTTTCCACACTTGGACTCCCATTTGGTCCGTTGTGTGTGCAGGCCTCATCTCTGTGAGAGAGAATGGGCCATTTACTGCACCACGCGGGCCCAGTGCTGGTTGGTGGATGTCACATGTCTTCGAATTTTTGGTTCTATGGCATGTCGGTTTCCTCACGATGTTTTATTTCACCGTTTTGAGAGCAGTGGTAATGAAATAATTTACACAAAGTAAAGCGCCTGGATTCAAACCCACGACCTACAACTTTTAAGTCACTTTCGTTACCATTGGGCCACCACTACTCTCAATGAATATTGTATAAAATATATTACGAAATGTTGAAACCTACTTATTTTAATGATGAAACCTACCTAGAGATAAGATTATTAAAAAAAAACTACACCAATTTAAATCTACTGATTAATTTTGGGCTTAGCAGAGTTGAAAAGGCAGCAAAAAAAAGTATTTCAAAGATAATTATCTAAAGACAGATACCTCGAAACCTCATCAAAGAATTGATCAATTTCCATTCTCAGAACTCACCTCAAAAACCCTGATGTTTCCGAACCGATGGTTCAATACTAATTAAATACCAACGAAAATCAGCATTAATTCGCAATCCTAACAGAACTTGGCTCATAAAACTGCGGGAGGGTAATCTTGGGGTTGTTTCTACCCATCCTACTCTACAATGATATAGAAGAGGTTGGTACAGAAGTTCCATCATCAAAATCATAATTGTAGACGAAAGACGTCCACTCCTCAACATAGACCTCTCCTCCTCCTCCTTCTCTTATTCGTGTTCTTCATTGCTGAAGGTCGTGTCCATCGTGGAAAGCTTTGACGAGCTCTGACGAACTGATTCCAAGCCACTGTCTTCGACTCTTCTCAGGATCTCAGTGACTCGTAAGTCGTTATCGGCTTAATCTGATCTGATGAACCGGTCCTAGTTTTCTCACGCCCAGTGGATTCCTACGGTCTTCATCAGGTCATCGGTCCACCATATACCTTAAGAACCCCCTTACATCGAGCGAAGTCATTTGCAAGCATACATAGACACGTACGGCAGCGGTTTCATACAAATGACAGTCGCAAGTGCGCTTGCATTCACTCTTCGTTAAGCGTGTCTTTGTGTATAGTCATAGTGTGAAGCCTTTCAAGTACACTGTACAATATCATATATATTTTTTCGTCAGGCATTTCTCGATGGCAGACTGGAATTCTAAAGTTGATGGTGTCTCAGAAAGAAGTGAAAAATCCTGCAGTTGATGGCCGGATTATCGTCCATGAGAAATAGGGCAGAAAGAGTAGTGTGAGAGAAGAAAGAGTATGTTTGTGCACTCACTTTTGTGTTCTCTAATATGGCTTGTCTACGCTAAGATGGACCGCTGTGACCCGAATTCGATCACGTTGTTTTTTTTTGGAGCCTACCTTCTGCACCTACCTATTCTATTTCAGCGCGGTCGTTTGTACCCCAGTGGGGTGGCTAATTATAACTGGATGGAATGTTAATTCTGCTAATTAATGTCGTCTTACGGTTGATGGATGCGATAACTTGGCAAATTTGCTTGGATGTCACAATTGCTGCAGATCTCGTGATTTGTGGGGCAATTTGCTTGTTTGGACATTGTTGGTCAAGTAGCTGTGATGGGTAGAAAATTTAATTATGTATATTTTTCTGTGTTTGATTGGCTGACGCTGTTGAAACCGCTTTTTAGGGTTCCGTAGCCGAATGGCAAAAAACGGAACCCTTATAGATTCGTCATGGCTGTCTGTCTGTCTGTCCGTCCGTATGTCACAGCCACTTTTTTCCGAAACTATAAGAACTATGCTGGTGAAACTTGGTGAGTAGATGTATTCTGTGAACCGCATTAAGATTTTCACACAAAAATAGGAAAAGAATAATACATTTTGGGGGTTCCCATACTTGAAACTGAAACTATTTTTTTTCCATCAAACCCATACGTGTGGTGTATCTATTGATAGGTCTTCAAAAATGATATTGATGTTTCTTATATCATTTTTTTCTAAACTGAACAGTTTGCGCGAGAGACACTTCCAAAGTGGTAAAATGTGTGTGTGTCCCCCTGTAACTTCTAAAATAAGAGAATGATAAAACTTAAAAAAAATATGATGTACATTACCATGTAAACTGCCACCGAAAATTGGTTTGAACGAGATCTAGTAAGTAGTTTTTTTCTAATACGTCATAAATCGTAAACCGCAATTTACCAAGTACGGAACCCTTTCGTGTGCGAGTCCGACTCGCACTTGGCCGGTTTTTTTAGAGATTAGACAGCTCAAAATGGACTATCGGTAAAGATTTATCGTTAGACGTTTTAATTGGTTTCGAAGAAAAGTTGTTGTCCATTCAGAGTGATATTGTTGTCTTTGATAAAACTAAACTTGATAGAAAATATCTTAAATAAATCAATCCATTTGCCTCGCCTCTTTCGAACCGTGTTTTTGTAGGCTTCCGGTGAAACTGGATGCAGCCGAGTACCAGTCCAGTATTTTATATAAAACGACTGTCTATCCGACCTCCACCCACAACCCAGCGATTGGGTAACACGGTACCACTTGACAAAACTGGTGTCAGACTACACTACTACACTACTACTATACTACTACAGTACCGACTGTCAAAGATGTAGAGAAATCCTAAACTAGCTGACCCGTGCCCACTTGGCTGGGCGTCAACAATATTTTCTTAAGCGATCAATCAAATGTAGCCTATGTCATTCAGAAATAAAGTAGCTTTCTACTGATGAAAGAATTTTCAGAATCGGTTCAGTAGTTCCAGAGATTACTTCCTACAAACAAACTAAAACGTGACTAGCTTCTTCCCGCGGCTTCGCCCGTGTAAAAAGTGTTTTATCATCCCAATAGGCATACAAAATATCCTATGCCCTTCCCAAGGTATCAAACTATCTCCGTGCCAAATTTCATCTATATCGGTTCAGTAGACCCAGAGAAGGACGGGTTGTAGGGGGTAACCCTACAACCTCACAAACTTACAAACTTTTTTTTCTCTTTATAATATTATCATATTATAAGAGTAGTATAGAGAGATAGTATTTCTTAAATAAATGACTATAGTTATTATCTGTACACATGGAAGAAGTCTTTACTTTTGTAGATATTAATTAAACTAAACTAAGGACGTTTCCGAATTGTCACAATTCTAAATTAATCAAGTTTGCAATCAGTTAATACCAAAATTAGCTTAATCTTGCTACCTAACTGTAAAGCCTATTTGTACAGCTCTTGAGGCCACCTTCAATGGCTCTCATATACGCATTAGCAAACAATCATCTGAGTGAGTACTTAATTTAAGGCAAGCATAACATCGCGCCAGCATTCCCCGAAAGGGTGGGTATAGAATGCCTGGGGTATAATTCAATTCAATTCAATCATTTATTTCGGACCATGATCCATAATTTGTTAGTATTAATACACTTATGACTATTAAAATAAAAATTTAGTATTATTTATTATCAAATTTAGTTTTTTTTTTTTATAACTTATAGGCTCGCGCTTGACCACAATCTCACCTGATGTTAAGCGATGATGTGGTCGACGGTGAAACACGCTTGCCTAGAAATATCCAATACCCATAATTATAAAAGCCGCCATTAAACTGTTCATTCATGACATTTTCAACAAATAAACAGATGAATAAGAAGAAGAATCCTTGTTTCCAATTGACGCTATTTCTTCTGAAACCTATTTGAACTTTTATTTACATTTTTTGCAAACTGAATCGCAAACGATGTATACTATTAAGACCAGACCAGTCACGGATGTGGTGCTTCACCATCCAGGCTGCTACTGAGGTATCTCTAAAACCCAGTTAACCCTTTACCTATGAAACGAGCAGCTGAACACCTAACATTTTCCAGCTAATTTATGCGAGCCTATTGCGATTAAATGGGTTAAATACATCATACCAGACTTATCATCATCATCAGCCTTTTAATGTTCCCACTGCTAGGACACAAGCCTCCTGTATGTGAGAGAGAGAATGGGCATTAATCCATCACGCGAGCCCAGTGCGGGTTAGTGGATGTTACATGTTTTTTTTTTGAGTATTTTCACCGATTTCTCTATCAATTTTGGACCAATTTTGAAAATTCTTTTTATTGTTTAAAGAGTATCTGCCCAATTTGGTAAATTTTGTGATGATATGATGAAGAACTTTAGAGTTATACAACAGAACTCTTCAATAAACAACGGCATATATCTCGGGATTGTTGCAATAACGTGCCATTTCATAACACACATCATACACACTTGAACACACACACACACACGCACATGCCTGAGAAAAACGATTTTGATTGGGTTTGATTTTATTTGGTTTTGATAACATAATATCACGCCAGTACGCTATAATGGGGTACGCAAATGTGTAAAGTTCACCTTGGTACACTCTCATTTCACAATATTCAAGTTAAGTTTTCCAAGTTTCACAATATTTGGGTAATCCATTCTGGCATTAGAATAGAATAGAAAATACTTTATTGTACACACTTTTTTTGGGACAAGCCTGCCACAATATTCCCAGCCAGAATCAACAATGGTGACCACCAGATAACGCCAATTGAATGAAGTTGGACCAGTCCCGGCGAAGTGATCTTTCTTGGATCCCGCCACGAAATCAAATGGAAAATAACAATTGTGGAGTAAGAAACAGAAGGGTAAATAAAGCCTTTATAAATAAGTGTCAAGCATTTTTTTAAACAAGGTTTTTGACCTGAATGGTACTAAATAAATCAGTACACATGCAATAAGCCCAACCACGATAGATCTTCTCTGGTTGAGGAGTTGCTATGGCCACCTTTCGGCTCCATCATGAGATCAGCTTCATATTATCTAACATATTATTTCAGTCACTTAAGTATGCCAAGATTCAGTTTAATTGGATGCCAGAAAATGCTTGAAAAATGGATTAATAGTTGCCAGCAACTATTAATCCATTTTTCAAACATATATTGATACACATACCAAAGCAAAGTAATAAAGTTTGTAAGTTTGTAGCTAGCCCAACATTAAATTATTCATTAAAAAAGCTTTTTTCGTATTCTTCTCCGCAAACCCTTTCATTTGATACCCATGTCATGGCAGTCTACAAAAAATAACTAGTCCGTCACATTAGATTCAGAAAGAAGTCACTTAGCTAACCATACATTGTCATCAAACTAAACGTGTATGCAAAATTTCATCTTAATCGGTGGAAGATAACTACTTTAAAATTCAGTTTCAAATTTTGACCCGTACTCACATACATACATACATTGCAAGTTAAATAAAAGCTTGTAAAAAGCCTTTCCTTACACGCTTTACAAATTAACATAAAACTGTTCACATAACCGAACTCGTTAAACCAACTACTTACGGTCGTTATATTTTATTCGTGTATCCAAAAGTTGTAAAGCAGTACACACTTTAAAAGGGCCAAACACACAAGCTAACTTATATTATTATGTGCTATTTAAATGAGACTGCCACTTCAAAATCAAGTCGTGTCATTAGATCCTTTTAGTTTTCTATAACATCACGCCTGTATTGCATGAAGGGTTGTGCAGAGGAGCACTTATAGTACGCCCACATTTCGGCAGTAATTTTATATACCCATTCTTAGTAACTGAATAGGAAAAGTTTGGTTAAAGGAGTCATATGCGGAGAAGCACTAAAATAATATTTTTCATCAAAAACAAAATACTTTATTTCAACTAAACCATTTAAAGGTACTTTTGAATTATCAAACAAAAAAGAGATAAATCTAGTTGCATATTCGCAAGTGTCAGTAGGTCTCTATGGAAAAGAACGTGCAAGAAACTCCACGAACACTCTTTTCCATAATTTTTAATTACAAGTATTTGGTAACATCATTCTTGTTGGAAAAATACATACATTTGAGAACTAAAAAGACGTGCACGTAAAAGCGTCTAGAGTAAAACAAGCAATTCAGAAATACAATAAGAACCAAAATTTAAAAAAAAAAAACAGGCTGAGTCATCCAAGTTATGACCAATCCCAACTGATGACGCCAGTCACAAACAAGACACATCATTGAAACCGAACCATCTATTCATTATAGAACATGGTATAGGACTAGGCGACTGCAATATCACCGGGCATTGTCCGAAGAGCTACAATAGTAACAATTTGCCCGTGTTATGAGTTCTCACACCTTTTACAACAGAGACAGCACCGTGTTCAATTTTCAACAACAGGCAGAAAATTGTACTTACGTAGTTTTTTATCGGTTACATTTCGGGGAGCGTGCGACGGAACTGCACAATTTGATTCTGCCTAGCCCTTTCCATCATCGGACTATAAGACGTACGGCTATGCGCCATTGGTACATGGTGGACATCTCACCCATACACACAAACCGTTTTGCTAATATTTTCATTGTGCGCACAGCTAAGGAGTGGAATTCCCTTCCGTAGTTTTTGTTCCCTGATACAACCTTGGGGTCTTTAAGTCAAGAGTGAATAGGTTACTTCTAGGCAAGCGTGCTTCACCGTAGGCCACATCATCGCTTACCATCAGGCGAGGTAGTGGTGAAACGCGAGCCTATGGATAATAAAAAAAGTGAAAAATAGTACCTGCGAGACCGAGCTCCGCTCGGTGAAAATAGAGAAAACTATGTTTTTCGACAAAAGTTATTTTCCCAGATATGAGACCTAGCTAAATCGATTTTTTTATCCCGTAAACCCCTTGCTATCGAAATTATCACATTCTCACACGAAAAATAAAAATAAGAATATTAATTATATATTATATTATAATATAATTATATATTCCAGGTTGCCTGGACGAGATCGCGGTATGCGATAAGGCCGCCCATTGTATGTTTTTAGTTTTAAGTTTCTTTTTTTCTTGTTTATTATGGTGTACAATAAAGTGTATATAAATATAAAAATAAAATAAATATGTAATTAGTTAACGCCTTTCAGTTCATGCTCGAGGAACGATAACATTTTTAGTCACCGTAATATGATGAGTTAGATTCCCGAGTAAGGCAAAGTTTTACTGGGTTGGTCCATCTAGAATTTCTCAGTAATAGCCCGGAGTCTAGCTTTGTGCCAGGGTGATGGCAATAGGCTCGATTCTATTACATGGGGCTTATAAATAACTAAAAACTGAAATTTGACATTACTAAAATTTAATAGGTCATTAAATAAAATATTATTTGTGCAAAGTCATTACAAAATTGACGACTTCCTCAGTGATGAATCGCTGACTGATTGACTTATTTTCTTATTGTTATTATAGCTGCTACTAAGTATCCTGATTGTCATAATTTTATTCTGATTGACAATTATTTTGTTTTGACATCATCATCATCATTGTCATATTAGCCGTACTGCCGTCCTTTAACTAGAAGGCCGTTAAGCCCAAAAAGTAATTTCCGAGTAAATGACAAAAAACGCGGGAATCGTTGTTTCTTAAAAACTATGATACTTAGGTTAATGGTTGTAAGACACATCAATTGATATTTAATTATATTTATCCTAAAGAATCGTTTCCGTCCAGAAACTCTTATTGATTACTTTTAAAATATTTTTTTCTTATTTTTTAAAGCATCATATCCAGTTTTTTTATCTTATTACTGTACTACAAGGCCGTTAACCATACCTTAGCGGCTTTTTAGTGAAGTAATTTATTTAAAATTTTAGCCTTAATAATGTTTGTTACATTTTGTTCATAAATACTTACCTAAAAAGTTGTTAAGTGACATAACTGCTTTATAGCCATGACATTCGCTTCGATTTCAATTTTAATAACTTTCCTAATGAGCGGTTACGGGGCTTTAGATGCTTTTAAGCTAATTGTTGCCAATGTTATGCGGAACTTTTCGAAAATCTTAACTACTTTGCTTATCTAAAAGGGGGTTACAAATATTTCGATTGTGGTTAACTTCTTTATAGTTTAGCATTCATATGAGAATATCTAAGAAATTATAGACATCTTCAAAAATTAAAATTTTATTTCAGCTTTTAAAAGATACTTAAAAGAAATATAATTTGAATAGGCAATATTCAACTAATAACTAATTAAGATCTTAAGGTACGATTCCACCAAAATAGTGTGCAGCACATTTGTTAACAAACATTTTGTGCAAAACTCCAGCATTGCACGTACTAAGCTGGTATCGCGTTTAGGGGACCCGCGTTTACGGAATATTATTTGTTCACAAATATATAGCCGGTTACGTGGTGGCATTTTCAATTTATAATTGAAATGGTGTCATAAAAAGTCAATATGTTGTGCTACAAAATTTAGTGACAGAAACGAATCGCTGCAAAACCGACTTCACGCAGTCTTGTCTGTGTTTACGTATTTATTATGGAGTGTCATGCAAATGATTTATTAATAACTGTCATGCATTATACATTTTATTAAGTAATTATTTCAACGAATTAGTCCAAGAGCGGACAAAGTGAGCTCGGGAATTTAGAGCACCCCGACACGGATAGGATAGGTTCTAAGAGGAAGACGGGAGCTGAAGTGAGCGAGCAAAGCGAGTGAACTCAGCTCCCCTCATCTTATTCATGTCAGGTTATTTTAGACCCTGCAGACAGAAATAGGAGCCCCGCATAGCGAGCCTCCGTCATATTTTTTTTTTTCAATTCGCTTTTTATATATTTGTATTTGCCCACTGTTTCTCTCTATGCATGCTCTTTTTTATATGCATATAAAATATGCTTTAATATCATTATGCGTAAATAAATTTATGCTGTAGAATGTTATGCGTAAATAAATTTATGCTGTAGAATGTTATACTTAAACATCATTATGATGAGAGAAATTATGCGCAAGCTGTTTAGCGTAAATATAATTAGGGTAAACAAAAGTATGCCCTGTTATATTATGTCTTAAAATTTTATGCAAATGGATAGGGTACGATGAAATAGTGTGCACAAACTTTCTAGGCGTTTGGTGAGTTAAAATGTTATACTAAACAAATTTACTTAGTGACTCTATTGGTTTTTTGATGATGTTCATTGTCATCACGAATAATAAGTAAATTTTGCCATTAAAACATTTTATGCTTGCGTATTATTTATCGGTGATAATGTTTTAATTATATTTCATTTCTGTTATTTTTCAATTTCTTGAGGATGCGCTCGAAATTTAATTGACATTTGAGGATTCTTTAGAAACTTGTCGTTTAAAAACTTTAAATTGTATACTCTTCAGCAAAATTAAGGCTTTACACGGTGATATAACAAAGTAATTAAGCGTTATTGACAAAGATGGATGATGGATCCTGGTGATAGAGGTATGTAACTTATTTTATACATTATTTTACAAATGTCTATATCTTTTGAATATTTTTCATGGCTCAAATTAGAAACAGTAAAATTATAAAAAAAATATTAATCTAGCTTAATAAATTAGTAACTTTCTTATATTTCCGGGCTAGTCCGATTAGAATAAAAAAAAGTTAATTCAAAAATAAAAAAACCCGACTGATTAAGAATCGATCTAATAAGCTGTTAACAAGAAAAAATCATGCTGTGCAGTCGCAGGAAACATATTCGCGAACTGGCTGACCACCTGATCCTGCCGATGTGCGATGGTTGTACACGACTGTGGCAGTCGGTGCTCCGATTGGAAAGATTGACTCCCACGGGATTAAGGACAATGCACGCAGCGCGAGAGTCAGCTAACTGCCTTTTAGTTAAGTAATGAGACTTAGCTGCTTTGTAGCTAAGAAAAATCTAATTTCTTGCCAGTGTTTTCATCAAACAGGCATGAATTATTTTCAAGCAGCTTAGCTAAAAAAGCGTTAAGGGCGAATAACCGCAAATAAGTTAAGTTTTTCATTAAAACTGTTCTTTAAATGCTTAACTATAAAGTAGTTATAGTCCTTTTGCGTCTCTATAGTCAAGAATAATCAGATAACGTACTTGTAGTTAAGCAAAAGGCTAGAAAATAACCATCACATCGGGCAGTTAAGGTTCTTTAAAGTACATTTAGCGAAGAAGTGTGGGTTAGACGCTTTCAAGTGATGGAATCGTCGTAAATTGTGTTACTTAACGGCCTACAAAAATTTCATATCTTTGGAACTATTTACATTCCAGACATGTTTCTTATACAGAAAGATAGAGAATTTTGAACTCTGTCACTCTCTATTAAAAAGTAAAAATTGACCATTTGAGGGTTAACGGCTTTCTAGTTAAAGGACGGCAGCGTAACACGTCCACTGTTGAACATAGGCCGCCCCCAAGCTACATCCGCCACATTGACCGGCTCCGGGCTAGGAGTGTCGTATCCAGCGGATCCCCGCAACATCATCATCCCGTTTTGACATCACTGTGGTAATTTTTACTAGCGTAACCTGTCCGATATATTCTGGTGGTCGCCACAGTTGATTCTGGCTTTCGGGAGTTGCAGTGGTTTGGGAATAGTGCGGTGGGATTGGACCCAAAAATATTACCCTATTTTTTTGGTGTAACCTAATGCCATGCCATTTATTAACAAAATATTTTTTACGACTTTGACATTTATTCGTATTGTATTTTATTATTTGATTTGGGCTGAGTAAGGTGATTTCTGCCCTACTATTCGGGGTATACAGGCGTGATGATATGTTTGTACACTATTATACATTTTATACTATGTGTGCCGATTGGATTTGCCATCAGCAAAAATGACGAACTTCCTTTCAAACATTCATCCACTATTTCAGCCCTTTATATTTCCTGCTTTCTTGTTTAGGTTATGTGATTTCCGTGTATTAATTAATTAATGAATTAAGCTAGCCTGAATTTATTGTTCTACTCCTCCGTCCATTTTGTCCGCTGTTTTCTCATCTTCTTGTTCTTGTTGCGAGAGTTCATCTCGCCAATTCAAGAAAAAATCTAAATAATTATTTTTAATATAGGTTAGCATCGGCATTCTTAATGTATATTACTAATGTATAATTATAAATACCTAATCTACCGAAAAATCACAATATGTTCACTACAAAACATAATAATAAGGCACCACAAAGCACCAAGAAAAACAAGGCGGCATCATACAGGCGGTCGCCAACCACAAAAAAAACAAATTGCCCAACTATTGGCCACATTAAACCTCCTCACACCTCTGGGCTCCTGGTGGAATATCGTGAAATATTGAGGAAAAGCTGATATAGGATATTAAGTTTGTTGTCGATTTGTGTCACCGAGTATAATTTATTGCGTTTTTTTTGTTTTGTTGGTATTTTACCGTTTTCTCACTTTTTGAGACTCCTGCAAACAGACGCGACAACGCGACGAGGCTTTTTCAGGGCAATTGTTTAGAGTAACTCTAGTGTTTTGTTTCAATGCATTTAAAGACGGGTATGATTTTAAACCGATAAGACCTAGGCGGAAATCCATGAGTTTTTACTTTTTAGAAAAGCCAAGTCCCATGTTTTTTTTGAAAATTAACCATAAGAAAAGATTGCTCATTAAATATTACTTTTCTCTAGACCAGCTGGAATGACCTTCATTGCTTCATTTTATTTACGAGCTGACACTTTAACGTAGGTTTCGATGATACTAAGTGTTCTAAAACATCAAACATGGTGATTCATAACATATATTAACTATAAGTTCAGGTCGGTTTAAGGACACCATGGTTTCCTTCACCGTTGTCAGCGATGTCCAAGATAAACTTAGAAAGTGTATAATTATGAATTGAAAGTCACATTCCCACTCACAAGTCACTTGCCCGGATTTGAACACACGACCTCGACGAGAGGCGAGGTCTTAAGACATTGGGCCACCACATCAGATTGCAACTAAAGCCATATGAGAATTATAAGAGGGAAAGTATTTAAACGAGCGAAAATAAATTTAAATTAAAGGTGTCAAAAATACTGAGTATACCTTACTGAAATACTACGTAGGCTAAAAACAGTGGGAAAATACAAATGTTTAAAATAGCGATTTGAAAATAAAAACTTGTCGGTGGCGGGCGCCCCGCATAGCGGGGCTCATATTTTGGTCTGCAGGGTCTATAGTAACCTAATATGAAAGAGAACCTAACATATCCGTTTCGGGGTGCCCTAAGTTCCCGAGCTCGCTTCGCTCGCTCTTGAACTAATTCGTTCCCGCGCTGCACAGCGATGTTGCTTTATCAGTTATTCTGCTATTTTCAAAAGAATAAAATGCTATTGAAGAAAAAAAGGAAAAATAGAACCCAAAATACAATTAAAGTATGTAACAATATTATAACTGCAGCCCACATAAACACCACAAATAGATACCACAGATAAAATAATACTTAATGGTTCTTCTCCGTAGGGCTTATGCTACGCAAGCAAATGCCACGGCGTAGGTGGTATAATTGCTACGTCGGCTACGATTTCGTAGCAATCCGGTACTAGGAACTTATTTATCTAAATAACATACGTCGGCAGTTCACGCTTCTACAGGGCTTAACAAAAAATGTGATCATGTTTTTAATCCTTTACGTTTTAAAAGACCACTCCCTCTGCGCAACACCTGTTACTGAGACTGTAAAAGGAGTCTCCCCTGAGCCTCGCTGTGCACGTGCTATCTGAATCTTTTTGTTAAGTACGAAATGTATGAAATATGGGTGTGGTGTGGTGTGGGTGGGTGGAATATGAATTCTTGTGGTTATACGGGAAGAGGAAGACTGAAGAAACGGTGGGTGGATTGTATAAAAGATAATAATATGTATATGGCAATAAAAGAGCGAGATAAGATGACTAATTTATTAAAAAGTTAATTTTAAATCACATGAATGTAAATGCAAAAAGCTCTCCACAACCTCGATATTTGCTTTAGAAAGAACTACGGCAATTAATGCGCATGTTTGCGCCAATTTGCTAATAAATCATTTAGGCTTAGATTTCCTTCGTTCTGATCTAAGAAGTTTTTAGAGCTGGTGTTGTCTTGATCAGCTTCTTGACTACCATTACACTGACAACCATCAATGTCGTTCGATCGCACTGGAACATCACACCTTTCCCCTTCGTACTCTCCTACACATTCACAGGCTGCCTCATCCTCTTCATTCAGGACACAGATGCCATTATTTAAACAGTACCCATGACAGTCGTTCACTTCACATCTTTGGCCTGAGTAGCCAGCATTACATCTGAAATTTTAATAACAAAATTGTTATAGAGTGTACCGAATCCAATTAAAGACAAAAGTAAAAAAACTTAATACCGACTACGAAAAAATCGCACTCTGAAAAGTAAGAAACAAAAAATATTCTTAGAGGATAGCCGTGGTTATAATGTACCTATTGTTGTGTAAACACCCCGCAGGTAGCATACGACCCGGTCGTGGATAAATTTGAAAGAGAGTTACCGCAGCCCTGGCACAAGAAACTGAAGGAACACGGGTGGGTTTTAGTCAGTAGAAGTCTGACACGGCCCCCGCTTCATTCAGAGCGGGAGGGTTTTTTGAAAATTCACTAACCAAAAATAAAAGTGGCTTATGACCTTTTTGGCTTCACCATAGTTGGGGTAAAAAGTAATTAGAATAGGTTTTACCTGCATGCAGGATGCCCCTCTTCATTAACACTACAGTTGCCCTGGTGGCAATAGTTTTCACAAGCTGATAACTCGCACCTATCACCCAAATAATTGCCTTTGCATTGACAAACTGGCTGACTGTTCTTATTCAAGGAACAGATGCCGTTGTTCGAACAATGCCCTTGACACACGTTTACTTCACATCTTTGGCCGGAATAGCCAGCATTACATCTGAAAAAACGAAATTTGTGAAACTGTGCTCCAAATTAAACAAGATTGCTAAAAGAAGGTATAGAATATGTTTTACCTGCATTTAGGAAGCCCTTCTTCATTGATACTACAGTCGCCTTTCAAGCAATAGTTCCCACAAACGGAAACATCGCATAGCGCGCCGATGTACCCAGGTGAGCATTTGCATAAAGATTGTCCACTAACTTTAATACCGTGATCACAAATCGGACCTTCAGATTGTCTAGCAACTTTGAATGAGTCGTTGGTCTCATGCTTCTCGTAGTTATTAAGTACCTGATTGCATTCCGAAATTCCTTGAAATTGATCTTTCACTTTGTAGTTGGTGGCTATTCCGACGACGCTTTGAGTTTGAATATGAGAGACCAACTTGTAATTACGACTATAACGCCGTATTGGCTTTGGAAATTTCCATATGCGTTTCGAAGTGCAGGATAAGCACCAGTCCACATAGAAGACGTATTTGTTTGAAACGCTTAATATATTTGGGTAAACAAACGGCTGAATATCACCAGCTGAAGATTTAAGGTCAGCCAATAATTTCATGTTGTTGCCATTCAAATCTGCACTATATATGTGATTTTTTAAACCATTATCAGGCATTACCCAGTATATCTTATTCGTCTGTTGGCAAATAGCCAAACCGTGAAGGTCCACTTCGTTTGCACTAACAACGACTTGTCTTGCTGAACCATTAAATTGAATTCTTTCAATCGTAGAATTCTTAAGCTTTCTGTTAATCCAGTAGACGTGCCTGCAAATTAAAAATTATAAGTGCTTAACACGAAACATTACAGATTTTGTGTAATTATAAATTAATAATAGTCCTTTAGACTGAGTTTCGGCCGCAGTGGCCAATCTCAGCGGAGACGGTGATGAAGACGATGGCTACATCGAGACGGGAAATATTACAGTGCACAGCCGTGTGCGCAATATAGGTGCCCTCTCTGTTCCGTCACGCTCGTATTCAGATAGGACGACAGGACCGAAGAGATCACAGCCTAATTGCGTAACTGAATTCGGCAAGGCACATGCGAGATGAAAGACGCGACGTGGGTTTCCGTCTAAGTGATTGGTCGATTGTGCATACACTTTCACGGGGACAAACCCTTTGCCTTGCCGAATTTGATTACGCAATTAGGCTGCCGTAGGACCGACGGTTTAACAAGCTTTACGAAGTTATTTCACACTGCCAACTTCCAAACTTCGGGGTGCCACTGAATTTCTAATGAAAAACCCAATAGCACTTTGACCGTCCGGGAATCAAACCCGGGACCGCTCACCCAGCAAACGCACTTGCGACTGAGAAACGAGGCAATTATCTATACCAATATTATAAAGAGGAAAGATTTTTTTGTTTGTACCGAATAGGCTCCGAAACTAATGAACCGATTTTAAAAATTCTTTCACCTATGGAAAGCTACATTATTCCCGAGTAACATAGGCTAATTTTGAAGGGAGCGAAGCCGTGGGGGTCAGCTAGTTTATTTATAATTATAGTCTATTAAGGTAATATATTTAAAATTCGCGAAAATAAACTGAACTGTGGTGGATTCGTAAACTTTTTATAAATTGATTTAAAATAACGGAGGCACTCGAGACACGTTCTCGACGAATTATACACCCATTTCGCTTTTTAGCCACGTATTTAAGTTGTTTTCGAGAGTCGTTACGAATCGTCTAGCACGAAGACTCGACGAGTTCCAACCACCAGAGCAGGCCGAGTTCCGAGGTGGATACAGCACCATAGACCACATCCATACAGTGCGGCAAATTATACAGAAGCCCCAAGAATATAATCGGCTCCTGTCTTTTGCTTTTGTGGACTATGAGAAGGCTTTTTGACTCTATCGAAACCTGGTCTGTTTTAGAGTCTATGCAGCGATGCCAAGTGGACTGGCGATACATCCATGTGCTGAGATGTCTTTAAGCAAACGCAACAATGACCGTCCAAAGTCAGGACCGGCAAACTAAGCATATCTCACTGCATCGAGGGGTTAGACAAGGGGACGTTATTTAGCAACGCGTTGGAGGATATGTTTAAGACGCTGAACTGGGAAGGACGCGGCATTAATATAAATGTCAAGTACATCTCCCACCTGCGATTTGCGGATGACATCGCCATAATGGCAGAGTCACTGCATGACTTGCAGCTGATAATGGACGGCCTAGCTGGTTCTTCTGCACGCATCGGTCTCCGGATGAACTTGGACAAAACTAAGGTTATGTTCAATTCACACGTAACTCCGGGATCGATTGTGGTTAATTGCGGTGCTCTCAAAGCTGTTCGAGAATACGTTTTCAATACGGCTGGTTCATCGGTTCAAAGTTGCTCAGCGAGCTATGGAAAAGGCTATGCTCGGAGTCTCTCTAAGGGATCGAATCCGAAACGAAGTGACCCGACAGAAAACCAAAGTTGTCGACATAGCTCACAGAATAAGCAAGATGAAGTGGCGAGGGGCCGGCCATATAAGTCGCAGAACCGATGACCGCTGGGGTAGACGTGTTCTTGAGAGGAGACCGCGAATTTGTAAACGTAAGGTGGGACGCCCTCAGGCTAGGTGGAGTGAGGATCTTCGTGGGGTGACTGGTAACAGCTGGATAAGAGTTGCCGAAAATCGAAGCAAATGGCGTGCAATTGGAGAGGCCTATGTCCAGCAGCAGACTGCTATAGGCTGATGATGATGATAGAGTTTTTTTCATTAAGTTGATTAATTTTAAAAATGAAATGTTGACAGCATGTTCATGATATAAGTCAACCTTTATTTATACGATAGGGGATTGCAAACTGTTTCTTCTAAACAAAGGTGACTTCATCACCTATCTAGAAGGACAGTACTGCATCCACTAACTAGATTAAGAACTTTAATGCTTGTCTCACTTAACCGTGCAATGCATCAAGTCCTAAGTTTACGATTTTTTTATTATTATTTACTATTATTGGAAACGTACCCTCTACAGCTGTCTACTGTAATATCACTTGGGATCCCGTCATCCAACTTGATTAAAAGGTTTCCGAATACGTTGTTGTTAAATCCAGGTTTAAATGAAAACCAATTAATGCTTCTTTCCTTTGTATCTGTGAAGAACAGTAGTTCTGTGATAGGGTCGAAGACCAGACCCTGGATGTTTCGCCCGTTTCTCTCTATGTAGCATTTATATTCCGCAGTAGCAATGTTGTAGCCACATATGGTGTCGTTGCCGCTCTGTTTGTTGACGTACAGCATCACGTTATGAACTTCATCATATGCTAAGGTAGTTAGGTTTTGAGAGTTAAAATGTACGGTGTCTGTTTTTACTCCGTCAGAAGTATAAAATTCTAGTCGATTTCCAGCTGATACGGCGAAGTCTGAAACAAAGGAATCATTTAAGCAAGCAGATAGACCAATAATTGATTCATTTAAGTCTACGTGTATAGACATGCGGCAGCATGTCAAGCCAAGTTCAAACAAAAAAGGAACTGGCGACGCAGCAACTGTGTGTAATATTACACGAACCATTTGGAGCCACTTTTATCATCTTAATAACTCAAAATCTATTTAACGGGAAAATAGATTTCATAATTATGTTTTATACATGAAATTTAGTCTGTGTATTAAAATCCCTAAGATGAACTAAAAACCAAAATTTCATAAATATACCTCAAACGGTTATTATTACCCGACTGGGTTATGTGTTTTGCTTGTATCTTGTATGTATGTTTGTATGTATGTAATATTCTTCAAACATGGCGGATTTTGGGCGCCATATTGTGTGGGTCCCAATTTTTTTTTCTTCCAAACCCATCGAGTGGGGTATTAAAATGAAGGGTTTAAAGGGGTGATTACAAAAATATATACCACTTATATGTTTAAAAGTAATTCGAAAAAGTAAAATATAACTAAAAGTTGTAAATAAAAAAAAGTTAATTTAAAAATCAAAAACCCGACTGATCCGAACCCGAACTAAAAAGCTGTCAACAAGAAAAAATCATGCTGTGCAGTCGGAGGATCAGGTGGTCAGCCAGTTCGCGAATATGTTTCCAGGTTCCTCTATATTTAATAATTAATTCAATAAATCAAAAAACCCGACTGCTTCAAAAGCGAACTAAAAAGTCGTAAACAAGGAAAAAATCATGCTGTGCAGTCGGAGGATACATATTCGCGGGCTGGCTGACCAAAATCTGGTGTCAAATCCTCCGCCTGCACAGCATGCTTTTTTCATTGTTTACGACTTTTTAGTTCGCTTTTGAAGCAGTCGGGTTTTTTGATTTATTGAATTAAGTTTTTTTATTTATAACTTTTTAGTTAGTTTTTTTCGAATTAGATACATTTAAACGTATAAGTGTTTTATATTTTTGAAATCACCTCTTAAAACCCTTTATTTTGATACCCCACACGATGGGTTTGGAAGAAAAAAAAAATTGGGCCCCCACAATATGGCATCCAAAATCCGCCATTTTTCTGTTATCCAATTTTAATGTAGCCTATGACACTCGCAGGGTTAAGACGCATCGATTGACGTATGAATCATCAAAATCGGCCAACGCGTTTGGTCTCTGGAACGCCATATATGAACATACATATATACATACATACTTACATACATACATACATACTTACATACATACATACTTACATACATACATACATACTTACATACATACATACATACATAGACTGAAAACTTTTACTCCTGAATACTGCCTTCTATTGCACCGCGATTGTAATTGCACTCTGGGTTCCATAGCCCATTGCAGCCTTGGCGGGTTTGACGCCAACTTGCATCAAAACTGTACAATTTTTTATACATACAAAACTTATGTGTCCGGACTTGTAGTTATAAAACTTTAAGACAACTCCCTTAAGGGGTCCATCGACCACAGATTTGTATTACATTTCATAAAATTATGTGTAGAACAATTGAAAAACCAAAAAAATATATAAAAGATATGTGTTAATCCTTAAAAATTTGTAGAATTTTCAGAAATGCAACAAAAGTTTGTGACATTATGTTTAAAAATTGACTTTTATGGCTTAATACGTAAAAAAAAGGTTGCATAGAGACTAACTATAACCATTAAACAACAATTATTATAATTATACTTACCCCAAGATTGCGTTAGCCCCACGAATAGTGCTACTACCAGCAAACTCTGTACTCTACACATTTTACAGTAGAAATACAAAGTACTTTCACCAGAGGAAGATGCGTCCACCACAGATCTTGAACAAGTACTGATTCAGCCGTGATCTCGCTCTTTAAATAGAAATCAAGCAAAAACATGTTTTCCTTAATAAAAAAAAATATGTATAGGGTGGCCAACTCCGATGTCTTTAAATTAAGATATTATTTTTATGAAACGAAAATTCTGTTTTTTTTTCATACATCTTTTTTTTTCCCATGTGTGTAGACATAAACTACAGAACGCCACCTGATACAATCCTTACATAAAGAAAGAAAGAAAAAAAGTATTTGAGACCCGCACAGGAGACACTAGAAAATAAGCATACACTTAAACAATAATAAAATAAAAAACCCTGTGCGAGACCAAAAAGGGTCCTATCTCAGCATGTGCAGCGATATCCAAAAAAGGTAATAACGCTGCACTGATATTCTGATAGGGCCTACTGTTGTTGCCACGGACACACTTACGGAAACAGGACTTATATAATAAAATAAAATAGAAGAATATATAAATAACAAACAAAATAGAATAAAACACTGAAGGTGGGTCAAAGGGGGCATAATATTATTAAGCATAAATGTCTTTCCATAATGTATTTTGCCATAAATACGGTTCGCTTATTAATAATGATGCATAATTTAATAAAACATCTATCTATCTATCTATAAATTTAAAAGCGAAAGGTCACTCACTCACTAATCACGAGATATCGAAAACCGCTTGACGTATAAAGATGAAAGGCAGGCAGGTTCCTCAAGTGACGTAAGTGCGCACTAAGAAGGGATTTTTGGAAATTATACCCCCAGATATATATCTCCCAAGACTAGTAAGTACCTACTGATCCGTAGGTGCCATTTAATATTGCGGACTAAAATTGCAAAAAATATTGATAGGTGCCATACCTCAAGTGCCATTCAATCAATTGCCGTTTAAGTGGGTGCCCAATGTGGAATATGTGCTCAAATCATATAGTAGTTACTTTAATAAAGACATTTTTGATTACTTTGTGTCTCATTTCATATCAATAACAATATTTAATCCTTAATACTTCTGTACTTGAGTGTACTTTATCTTAACGATATTGCATAAAACACAATGTGTGTGCGAATCGCCTACTACATAATTTTGGAGTAGTCGATTCGCACACCGATAAATTAACTTCGGGCGAATCGCCACAGGAAAATTAACATTTTTGTAAGTCGTTTAAAAAGGGGTCGATTCACACTTGACGACCAAGTTAAATTCGTGCAAATCGTCCAATAATCTGTGAGAAATTGGTCTCACATTGAAATGGTGGCAAAAAATGTTGTGTACATTAAATTTGGCCACCCTACATTTATAAAGGTGATAAAAGACTGATAAAAAGTTGCAACAATAGGTTATTTCTTAAGGTTACACTAGCTGAAAATTCTTCCATACAAACGTAGTCTA
Source organism: Orthosia gothica (assembly GCA_949775005.1). Classification (NCBI taxonomy): domain Eukaryota; kingdom Metazoa; phylum Arthropoda; class Insecta; order Lepidoptera; family Noctuidae; genus Orthosia; species Orthosia gothica. The sequence goes on from OX459066.1 coordinate 5,628,837, forward strand.
GATATTACTCCACTGTTTGACGATGTACGTTCAAAATAAAAAAATATATCAATTTGTCTCATCATTATCTAGTCCTGTATGGAAACAAAAATGTAAAAAATTAATATATTTGAAAGTTATGAGCGTCGAAAGTTCCATATTTCAACGCTAATTTTAACGCATCTTTGGGCGGAGATAAATACCAGGCCCCTCAGAAAGTATTGCGAAAAAAAGTTTTTATATATGGGAGACTGGCCAGTTATAATGTTTTTCGAAAATATGATTATTTATAAGTAAAAATAAGTAAGTTCCAATTTCAAAATTTCCCTCCACATTTTTTGCGAGTTAATTCAAAGTATTGTGTCTCACTGAAATATGGATCTGCGCCGGGAACATTTTAGAGCTATGATTTTATACGATTTCAAGTGTCGCCTGAAACCGGATGAATCGTACGATAGACTTCAAATGGCATTCATGGATGAAGGCCCTTCCAAGGCAACCGTGTATCGTTGGTATAACGAATTCAAGCGCGGTCGACCAACTTTGGGGGATGACGAAAGAAGCGGTCGCCCTTTGACGGCTGTTACCGAAGAAAACGTGCTAGCAGTGAAAAATTTAATCCAAGACAATAGGCGAATTACATATCAGGAGATTCAACACATATTGAAGATTGGATCGGGAAGCGTTCACGAGATTCTACACAGCCATCTTCGCGTGAGGAGGATAGTATCACGCTGGGTGCCGCACAACCTCACCGATGCTCAGAAGCAGGCCCGGGTGGAATGGTGCCGTGATATGCTTAACAAATTTGAAGCAGGCTCGTCTCGGCGTGTTTACGACATCGTTACAGGTGATGAGTCCTGGATTTATCAATACGACCCAGAAACCAAGCGCCAGTCGACTGTTTGGGTGTTTCAAAATGAGCCAACGCCTACCAAAGTGAAGCGATCTAGAAGCGGGGGTAAGATTTTGATCGCTAGCTTTTTTAATTTGACTGGCCACTTGGTATCAATTCCCTTACGGGATCAAAGAAGCATTAATGCCGAATGGTATACTACCAAATGTTTGCCAGAAGTTTTCTCTGTTATAAGCAACAAGCGACCAAACACAGGGCTCCGCGGGCTACTGCTCCACCACGACAATGCACCTGCGCACACCGCACTCAAAACGAGGGACTTCCTGGACAGCACGCCAGTCAAACTCCTGGGTCACCCTCCTTACAGCCCTGATCTAGCACCGTGTGACTTCTTTTTATTCCCAAAAATAAAAAATCAGCTCAAAGGGATACAATTTTCGTCGCCGGAAGATGCGCTGGCTGCGTTCGAGCAGGCTGTAAACGAGGTGTCTGCGGCGGACTGGAAAAAGTGTTTTGAAAACTGGTTTAGGCGCATGAATCTTTGTATAGAGGCTGGTGGAAAGTACTTTGAAAAGATTTAATAAAAATATATGTACGTATAGAACAATTTTTTTTAGTTTCGCAAAACTTTCTGAGTGTCCCACGTACCATAAGAAGAAGGAAAATTGCAAAACGGCCTCCATACAGGGATAGATAAGTAATTCAACAATGCAAATAATTTTATTTTGAAAATATACATTTAGTAGTTTTTTCATGATATCTAGACTCCCAAAGGTCTGTTTATAAAAAATCGCGCGCTCGTTTTCATCCTAAATCATCATCCATTTCGCTACAAACTTGCAAAAGTGCTAATTCGTACACGAACTAGCTTCTTACTCCTCATCACAGCATCTATTTCTTTCGAACGTGTTGTCGGATAAGATAGCATGCATTTTAACCCCGCGCACAAAATAGTTCGTGCCGTCGACTAGTTCAACCTTAATGCAGATAACTTATGAACCTTTGAGATCTGTTTACCAGGTTTATAAATCTGTTCATTATGCTCAAAATCGCACAAGCAAATATGGACAATAACCCTATTAAAATAATGTTTGTATTCGTCTGCAAGAATCGTAGCAAAATTTATTTTATTTCGACGTGATAAAAGTTTACCTGCCTTCATGAGATAGATCAACTTACGCTTGTTTGTTGTATTTTAAACTGATAAGTACTACTAAGCCAGGTTTTCAGGATAAAGTAGATTTTGACAAATACTCAACGTCAAATGCTTAATTCAGAAATCGGGTTATACATAAATGTGATGGTTCTCACATGTTCGAATGTTGCAAACATAAGAACCACTTCCTTTGCATGCTTGTTTAGTTTTAAAGACATTATTTTAAATAGTGGTAATAACCTGATTCAGCAGGCAGGATGGTCTCGTCACGAGGCACTCCTCACCGGACAAGACACCGCACCGCAAAAAGAGCGGTAGTAGGGGGCTCGTTTTTCCCCCCGGTGGGTTCCCGCATTGTCGAGGCGGAGGGGCTCAGTAACCAGAGCTCTCAGATCAAATAAAAAACTCGACAAACAAGCTAAGGAGTATTTTCGTTCCGTGTCTCAGTAGCCGTGGCTTGGTCATCCACGGTGAAGCGTAGAGGAACCCGAGGAGGGGCCGCTCGTCAGGGCTTTTGCCGATGAGCCGACGACGTAGCGGCCAACATGTTGGTTGCGGTGCTGCCTGGGTGACATCGCAACTGAGGCAGGCCTTGATGTCGTATGGGGTCTCCCAAACCCATACGATATCGCGGCTGAGGGTTGGAGACCGCGGCGAGAGAGGAGTGCCAGTTTTGCGGTGCGCCGCTCTCCCTACCTTTCGCGGCTTGGACGAGGTTGCCACCGTCTGATGGCGGACGCGGTGGGGCCGCAGGGGAGGAGGACTGTTGGTATAGCGTTGAGCTATCCCCGGCGGCCGAAAAATGGTAGGTGGCTAGGCCATTGTCCTTTACCCGTCACAAGGGGACCAAGAGTGCTATACATGGGGCCATCTGGCACCCATATGCTGGTTTGGTCCCTGGGGTGGTTACGGCGCACAGTGTGTTCTGGTGCGCCGGTGATTGGGGGTACTCCCCAGAAGAGGCTCCGGTGACGGACAGCCGCGGCGGGTTCGCGGTGAGTGCTAACGCGTACCCTTGTTCCCGCCATAAGCGGCACAGGCGGGCACCGTGGAGTTTTAGTGGGTTTGAGTCCCACATAACTGCGCTATCTTCCTGTTGTAGCGCAGTATGCATGAGCATTTTTCCAAGCTAAAAAAAAGAAGGAGGCTCGTTTTGCGTTTCGGTAGGTTCAAGTCGGCGTGCCTACATGATAAAAACTAGTACATAACCTCTTTGAAAGTCATTTTATGCCTCGGTAACTTAAACATCGATAAAGTAAAATCCTCTAAAATAAAAACATAAACATCCCTTCCGCTCAGAACCCAGTGCCTCTTTTACGAATACGAAGTTTCTACAACTTAAACGAATAATTTGGGTATTGGACCTCTGTAACTTAATGTTTTGACAACCTCTGAAACTTAAAGCATTGAGTAAATGACTTGCTTTTTTTATTACTTTTTAGTGACTCATTTTATACAAATGTACTAAACACAAGGTTCCAGGAATGAATTCCATTCCTCTTGCTTACACGTGTTAACCAAATGGCTGTAAGTCAAAAGTAGACATAATCTTTACGGCTTTACCTTTCGATCATTAAGCTTTTAACTATTTCTGCAAGAAGCGTCGCTATGCGCTGCTGAAACAAAACAAAATCACCGACCTTTTTATGTAAATGAAATAAAACTCAATTCGTAATTGCATCTTTCAACAAAAATAAAGTGTTTGTGACATTTGAAAGTAACATTTGAATTTAATGTAGTCCCTCTATGTATGAATGTATATATAATAATCCCGGAACCAAGCACAGAAACGAAACTCAATAAGAAAATAAAAAATATGAACCACTACCCTTTCTAACTCAAACTCTTATTAAGTTAAAAACTCAATAACCCAAATTATTTAACGTTTCCCCTGGTCTTTGAGTTATCGAGGTTCTATTGTATTTATGTGTTGTCCTACTGCAGGTTTAAGAACTCCCTTCCTTCCTTCCACTCCTCCCGGTCAACTGCGATCGCGGGCCAATCTTTTCAAAAGCAGTTCCAACTCATGCCGCCATCTCTTTCTATAAAATTAGGTTTTAATAAAACCAAAATAAAAAAGTTTACATTACAAATGAGATAAGCTAGTGAATCGTAGGTATGTATTTAAGTAGGTACTTCAAATGTATTCTTATTTTAAGACGATAAAACTTATCATGAAACGGATTTCACGCTACGCAATTTATTATCAAAAATATTTTTTTATCTACTACTGAGTGAGATATTTTTATTTGTTACAAAATGAGATAGGTACCTAGTAAGTACCGACTGCTTGGTTGATCTAGTGGTGGTGGTGGTGATGGTCCGCTGAGCATGAGGTCCTGGGATCGACTCCCTGTTTGGAAAAAGTGTAATTGGGTTTACTATGCATCGCTGTTTATCCTTTTGGGGAATACAGTCGTGATATTATGTTATGTTACAAGTGCTAAGTTTATTATTCACCTACTTTTTTAGTTTTTCGCGGTTGACCGCTATCCCACCTGATGGTAAGCGATGATGTGGTCGACGGTGAAGCACGCTTGCCTAGAAAAAATCTATTCACTCTTGCCTTAAAGACCCCTAGATTGTAGCTATCGGGCAACACAGACTCTGGCAGAGAATGCCACTCCTTAGCTGTACGCATAATAAAAGTGTTCTCAAAATGTTTTGTGTGTATGGGTGGGAAGTCCACCATGAACCGATGGCGCATCGCCGTACGTCTTGTAGTCCGATGATGAAATGGGCTAGGGGGAATTAGATCGTGCAATTCTATCGCACACTCCCAGAAATGTAACCGATAAAAAACCAACAAGCTGGCAACTCGGCGACGATGTTCAAGGCTCTTGAGCTTTGACTTGACCAGTGCCTCATTGCGGATGAGCCTCTTGCCTGCTTTTTGATCGACGCTAGTGCACCACGCTGGTATTTGGCAGATCCGTCCCAGAGATGAGAAAAGTACTCCATGCACGATCGAACTTGCGCTTGCAAGGATCCCCAACTTTAGTGCAGCCAGCTGAGCTTTTGCCTCAATGTATGGGCCAAAATTAAGAGTCGATGTCAACGTAACGCCAAGAAGCTCAAGTTGGTCCGTTATCGGTTACATCTCGGAAAGTGGGAGCCGGGTGAAATTGGCTTCTTTTAGCGAAAAAAGACACGCTCGGGTTTAAGCAACATTAAACATTAGATATTATGATATCAGCCAGATTAATGCAGCTTACCTCAGCGGCCTACGGTAAGCTACACACGACCGTGTTTTACTTCTTTTTCTACCCATCATAGTTACATTTGTATGGAAATGTAGGCAGATCGTACACTGCGAGCCACTACAACGCTACACTACGCACGTATGCGTGGCTGCAAACACACGAACCGCTAACGTGGCTATTAAACTTACGCCACCAGTTGACGCCACTTTGCCAAGACGGCCTTCAATTTGAAAACACAACTTATGTTGTCAATGTAACGTGGCTGGCTTTTAACTTATGGATGGATGTTGCGAAAAATGCTGTACGTGTTATGACGCAACTTTACAGTAATTTAGCTCAATCTATTAAGATTTTGAGGCTATAATATACAAAGATCTTGGGGGTAATAAATCCACGTGAGCGGAGACGCGGGCGGCCACTAGTCTTGTACATCAACTAGTCTTCATGTCGCTGGCATAACAGTTATTTAGATTAATATCATAGAGAGGTTAAATTTAGAATCTTGGGTGTAGAACACGTCCTATCTCCGAAACTACTTATCTTTCAAAAAATATTTCACTGCAGTAAAGCTATCCAGGGTAAATTCACGGTTCCAATAGGACAGGCCACGGGAGCAAAGCCGCGGGATTAGCTAGTCTTTCATACTAGTCGGGACCCTGGATGACGACTTTAGTCTACTAAGTCATCTTTTATTATCAAACCTAATAAATACAAACAACATGCCGTAGTAGCAAGTGGCGTTCTGTAATTTCTGCCTATCCCTGGGAAAACGGCGTAAGTGTATGTGAATTCTCTTAAGTTCTCGACGAACTCAATCGGTGCCAGGCGAGTGGCCAGGTGTTGCCAGTGTGTGCAAACAAACTCCGTTAAACGACCTTTTAATAATGTGGGAGCGGTCAAAAACTTATCCGTCCTAAACAAATGACATTAAACGAAGAATTAACAACCCTAGATGCGACAGATGCAAAAAATAATAGCAAAGCGAAATATTAAATGGCCTTTTCAAGGTGTGAAGAGACGAAAGTCAAAGAGTTTTCCACTTTAGTTGGTGCAGACCGGCTAAAGTGGGATTGGGGCATCCCAATCTTTGAAATAATAATATGAAGTTAACTATTTGTCACAAAGTAGTAGAATTTGCTTAGCAATCTTAATCGGCCCACAGAGAATGAATTTTCTGTTTTTTTTTCTATTTTTTACAATAATTGAATCGAGGATTATTGTCTCTTACAAGCCCTGTATTCACCTATCCCAGTGTTTATGTGCACGAGTTTATAATCAAAGCTTGCAAGTTTTATTTGATTCACTTCGCGGTGTTTGATTGAGCTGAAATTGTGCACACACATTTGTTTAATGCTAGTTTTGATACAAAGTATTGTCTTATTTTTTTGAACTGAATACTTCTGTAGCCCCGTTATGGTTTGTAACTCGATAAGATAAAAAACTTAATTCATAAAATCAAAAAACCCGACTGCTTCAAAAGCGAACTAAAAAGTCGTAAACAAGGAAAAAATCATACTGTGCAGTCGGAGGATACATATTCGCGGGCTGGCTGACCAAAATCTGGAGTATCCTCCGCCTGCACAGCATGATTTCTTCCTTGTTTACGTCTTTTTAGTTCGCTTTTGAAGCAGTCGGGATTTTTGATTTTTGATTTAACTTTTTTTATTTATAAGTTTTTAGTTAAGTTTTTTTCGAATTAGATACATTTAAACATATAAGTGTTATATATTTTTGAAATCACCTCTTAAAACCCTTTATTTTGATACCCCACACACTGTGTGCGGGAATATAAGGGGTTTGCTGAATGAAAACTGCAGGAATACTCAGTGCAAGAAAAAAATACTATAATAGGTGTTAACTACACGGGTTAAGTACAGCAAGTGAAAATATGAACAAAAGAATACGTTTGCGCATTGCAATTAGATGTAATTGCTCGTTAAGTGAGTTGCTGCCATGCTGTGATGATCAGGCGCTCCAACATGCCCCCGGGCGTTGAAAGCAACGGTTTCAACCAGATTCCGAAGACACGGGCAATGGGCAGATCCTGTTGAAGGCTCGTCGAACGACACCGGTAGACGTCTGAATGTCTGCGACACGAGCGGTGCCATCCGTTCCTGGGTGAACAGCCACAATTCGTCCAAGTCTCCACTTCAGAGGCGGCAGACCGTCCTCCTTCATCACGACCAAGGCGTTTAATTTTAGACCATCCTTGCTTGAACGCCATTTGGACCGCACTTGTAATTCCGCAACATACTCCTTACTCCATCTGCTCCAGAAGTGTTGGCGGAGTTGTTCAATTCTTTGGAATCGAGACAGATGGCTAGCAGAGTTGTCCTGGTAGTCAGGTTGCGGCAACGAAGTTAAAGGATTGCCACACATGCTTAAAACCTTCAGCTTGGGACATAACATCGGCCCGTGTTGACCGAAGCCGAAAGTTTGCACGAAGGTGGTATTTTTTAACGAAGACGGCGTAAGCCGAAGATTCGGTCGAGCACTAATAATAAGATAGGGAACTGTATAAAAGTAGACGACTGATGTCATCTGTCATGACCGTCGCTGTGTCATCTCCCATTACAAATCTGGGGATACGGCAGTGCCACCACCAAGTCAAGCGTATCGTTAAGTGCGAGAAAAATAGGTTCCTTCCAAAATCTTCTAAAGCGAGTAGCTTTGCACGGGTTAGGTACTTATAATTTTTTGTTTCACTTAAAATATTTTTTCTATTACCATCTTACTGAATTATTATTCTGTTGGAGAGTAACAACGTTATTTCTGTTAAAGCTGGACTTCTACTTCTACCAGTTTCTAACAAACAGATACCGCCCCAGTTTCGTTGAGATGCATTTAAAATTTTGTGACATGATTAATTCTGATAAATTTATCGGCCAAGTAATGCGAAACGCTCTAGGAGGCCTTCCCTGTCCTTATCCACCGGTAAGTATCATTATTTATGAGCTTGGCCATTTATATAAATATTTCACGATTTCAGGAACCTTATCTTTCTGAAGAACAATCCAGTCCTTCAGAAAGGCTGGCAGGAGTATGAACGTAAGCAAAAAAAGTATGTCAGGATCGTAGCAGGTGGTGTTCTGTAGTTTCTGCCTAAACCCATTCCGTATGGTGTCGGACGTAAAGAATCTCACCATCCCATATCTTCCCGTGGGTGTCGTAAGAGGCGACTAAGGGATACACCAGAGAATGGGCAGCAGCGTTCTCTGTGCTCTTCAACAACAAACTGCGATCGCCAACCCCCCTGCCAAGCGTGGCGATTAAGGCAAACCCCCCCAAACCAAATGAATAGCACAAAGAAAAAACGGCCCCGAGTGCCCGGCAGCCCGTCTACCCTCGACTACGGTAGCGGTCGAAGCGATGGCGTGGCAAGGGGTGCGAAGAATCCCCGGAGTGAACCCGGCTACCCCAATAAACACCGACGACTGGCCCTGGCAACATACAACACGCGAACACTTCGGATCGACGAGAAGATAGCCGAACTCGAGGAAGAATTGAGCAGGTTGCGATGGAGTATTATAGGGTTATCTGAAGTCCGAAGAGAGCGGGAGGACTCGATAATTCTCAAATCCGGCAACCTGCTCTATTTCCGAGAGGGTGACTGGAAGTCCCAGGGTGGTGTCGGGTTTATCGTCCATAGGTCCCTTGTGAACAACGTGGTGAAGATCCTAAACCCATGAGTTTATGTATATCTCAGTGTTGATCCCATAGTAAAAGTTGTTCATGATAATGAGTAAAATGACCCCTTTTCAGAATTTGCGTTTATTCTGTAACACATTGAGTATATAACTACAGATTGAGATAAATTATTATTTTGACATTGATATGTTTTATTTAAAATTTTCAGGGAATATATCATTTCAAGAACGTGACATTGCCATATGTACCGAAAGGTTTCCCGTTCAATCAAGGTCGTATCTACTGCAATGCGTCGCTTACTGTGGGTGGTGTGACCAGAAATATTGCTCAAGGCAGCATTGACATGGAGATAAAAGTGGTCAAAATCAATAAAAAGCATTAGAAAATAATTGTGTACGTTATAAGGAATTAGAAAATATATTACGAAGGGTTTGTCACTTAAAACATACAGTATTATTCATACACCGTTTAACTATTTCAAAGTTTTATTTTTACTGTAATTATTATTTAATTATAATCAGCCACGCTAACGCTGAGTAAGTAAAATATATTTGAATTCAAAAATCTGGGGATGGTAATACTGCTCCGATATTGCAAAATTTTGCCTGGTATTGGCAAAATTTTACATGTAAATGCTTTTGGTGAGATACATCTTTCTAGTTTGCTTCTTAACCAGTCGAATTTTTTGATTTTAATAAAAAAAAATATTTACAACTTTTTAGTTATCAATTTTTTTCGAATTAATTTTAAACATATATGTAAGTGGTATATATTTTTGTAATCACCATTAAAAACCCTTGATATCAGTATATGAGTATATGAGTTAAGACGTAAACAAAATTGGGACCACCAATATAGCGCCCAAAATCAGCCAGTTGCCAGTTTGTTTTTTTATCGTCACTTATCAGTCTAACGACACTTGGGCGGTTAACAAGACCTATCTAACGATGTCTTAATTACATGAAACCGTCTAGTGTTTTGAAAGATATGAGGAAACAAAGAATATTACATATATGTCGCAGGGACATGATGAAAACAGGGAATTGATCAAATCTCTAAGCGATTTGATCAAATCACGGAGGATGTTAAAATAATAACACGTTTTTATCATTTCCCTAAACAAATCTGGTGATTTGACAAATCCCAATAAAGAAATCTAGTGATTTGAACAAATCTCAAAATTGGTTCAGTGAAATGACAAAAATAACTTTTCTGTAGTAATTTAAAGGTTTATTTTGTACTTTGCTTTCCGAGGTAATCGGCTGCGTTATGTTATATGGTCAAAGAATCAGTCCAAGAGCGAGCGAAGCGAGCTCGGGAACTTAGGGCACCCCGACACGGACAGGTTAGGTTCGAACGAGATGACGGGAGCTGAAGTGAGCGAGCAAAGCGAGCGAACGCAGCTCCCGTCATCTCGTTCGTGTTAGGTTACTTTTGACCCTGCAGACAGAAATAGGAGCCCCGCGCAGCGGGGCTACGTTGACTTTGTTACATGTTTTATTATCTTTTCACTGAATCAATTTAGGGGTTTGTTCAAATCACTAGATTTTTTTTGTGAGATTTGTCAAATCACCAGATTTGCTTAGGGAAATGATAAAAACGTGTTGTAATTTTAACATCCTCCGTGATTTGATGAAATCGCTTAGAGATTTGATCAATTCCCTGTTTTCATCATATCACGACGACATATATACAAACAAACAAACATACATAGACACAATATTTTGATACTGTTTTCACAAATAGAGCGATTAACGGAAAGGTTTTTGTATGTCTTATGTATTCCATGCGAAGCCGTTGTAAATATACCTTACCTTACCGTAGGTAACATAAATCGCAATTTGAGGTGAGTCCAGTAATTGCAATTGCGGTTTTAATTACACGGAATAATTGCAAAGTCATTCGACCTCCATCGTCCCGAAGCCCCAACTGACCGAAACAAACAAACTAATCTGGTCTCCCTCAAGGAACAGGGGAAAAATAATAGAATATTAGATAAAGTAGGTAATTTAGTGTTCGACCGAAGGTTGATGTTTGGCCGAAACCGAAGATTGAATAACCCTAAGAAATGCATTCATACATAAGGATTTATTTCGGTGAAATATACATACACAAACCCCAGACTCAGAACGACTATAAAGCAGGTCATACAAATACTTGTTGCAAAAAAAAAAACAAAAATCAAAATCATTTATTGGTTTGCAAACATGGGTATTTAGTACATAGATGTTTAAATATATAAGAGTCCTCCATGCTCTACCGTCACATGGGCATGCAAAACATATTATTTAATTTATACAAATTAAAATATTGGATTATAATTATAAATATCAATGAGAATCAAATAATACAAATCAATGTCAATCACAGTAAAATGTCACAGTAATACATTAAGGTCATCATGGTTACAATAAAAATAAAAATGTCAAATGGTATAAATAGCATGTCAATCAGTCAATGATTCATCATTAAGGAAGTCGTCAATTGTGTAATAACTTTTTTTAATTAATATTTCCATTAGTGCCCTTTTAAATTTCAATAAACTCATAGTTTTAATAATATTAGGTACTTTGTTATAAATGCGTGGGGCATTGCCAAAAAAACTTTTTTGCATTAGTGCTGTTTTACATTTAACTTGACACAATTGATTCACATATTGAGTTCGTATTGGATTCCTTCTGACTGCCGACAATTTTTGAAATAGATGTGGATTGTTTTTCACAAATAAAGCCGTTTCAAATATATATAAAGACGGGAATGTCAATATTTTCATAGATTTAAAGTAAGGAAGACAGCTATTTGTGGTCTTAAGACCGCACATTGATCTTATGCATAGTTTTTGCATCCTAAATACAAGCGCCCTATCAGTAGACTGTCCCCAGAAAATAATACCATACCGCAAAACGGAGGCAACTAGTCCGTGGTATGCCGTTAAGAGAGCCCGACTATTGACTTTCTTTGAAAGTTGAAAAAGGGCGTATGCTGATTTACTCAGTTTTTTACACACTTCTTCAACATGAGGTTTCCATGTCAGTTTGTTGTCGATCACTATACCTAAGAATTTAGCTTTATTTGCTTCGTCAATGTCAGAGCCTTGGTAGGTAATACTAACGTTTGGGTTTTCACAGCGTTGATTAAAGTGCATAACTTTTGTCTTACTTAGATTTATTACTAAATTATTATTATGTAGCCAATTTATAATGTCACTTAAATAAGTATTAATGTCATTCCGATAGTTATTTACATTTGTACACTTTACTATGGCTGTACTATCATCTGCAAAGAGAAACATTTTGTTTGATGTTACTTTTGGGAGATCGTTAATATATATTAAAAAAAGAGGCGGCCCTAGTACGCTACCTTGTGGGACACCATATTTTACATGTCTCGGTTTTGATACATAAATCGTCTCTAATTTAGTCTTTGGACATATTCTAGCAATTTCTGTACATTGAAGTCTATTACTCAAGTACGATTCTATTAGCTGTAGGACGTTTCCCCTTACACCATAACTATGTAATTTTTGTAGCAGAATCTTATGATCCACAAAATCAAAGGCCTTTGTCATGTCAGTATAAATTGCACAGACAGGATTTCTCTTATCTACAGATGACATGACATTAGCTAATAGATCAAATAGTGCCATATTAATCGTGGTATTCTTAGGAAAGCCCTTTTGTTCATTACAAAATAATTCATACTTTTCGAAATAGGCATATAAAGAATGATAAATAACTTTTTCGAAATTTTTTGAGAATATAGATATTTTTGCAATTGGTCTGTAATTTTTTAAATCGGTTTTGTCATCTCTTTTATATAATGGTTTTATTATAACCTTTTTAAGATTATTGGGAAATATGCCATCAGCAATACATAGGTTAATTATATGAGCTAATGGTGGTGCTATTACTTCTTTAGTAAATTTTATTACTTTTGTAGAAACGCCATCATATCCAACGGTACTTGTGTTTTTTAGGTTGCCAATGATATTTATTATGTCGTCAACGGTTACAGGTTGCATGAAAATTGAATTCAATGTCTGATTATTTAAATTAATATTATTCATCTTGATGTCAGTTTTTACGTTATTTTCAATTGTATCAATAAAATAATTGTTAAATTCGTTTGCAATGTCCATTGGCTGTGTAAACGACAAATAATTGCGTGCGGGTATTGAATCCGTGACACGCAGTGCAGCAGTCAATCGCTCAGCCACTGCGCCAACCGTGCGCCTATTTGCTAATAAAACGTTGTTATTTTGACATTATGTACGGACACTTCAATTTACTTTTTTTTCACTTTTTTGTTCACTTAAAGATGTATGAATGTGTGTGAAGCAAAAGAAGTATGTAAGGATCGTAGCAGGTGGCGTTCTGTAGTTTCTGCCTACCCCCATGGGAAAAAGGCGTGAAGTTATGTATGTATGTACTTCAATTTATTTATTTGTATAGATGGTGTAATTACTGCAAGGCATTCAGTGCGAGGATAAACAGATAAATAAATTTTTGGATGAAGTCGGCCGAACTCGAAGCCGAAGGTTCGGTCGACACTAGTAATCTTATAATTTATCTGCCGGGTAGCCCGCACGCAATCTATCTGTGTCGCAACTTGATGCCAACTATAAAAGTTTTGCCTTTATGGACCGCACTTGTTACTGAGATTACTTACGAGTAGTTTCAGTGACTAGTTTTGATATTTGGGATTTTTGGATAGATGTTTTCACTATTTCAGACTTGTTATGTTCTGAAAACATTTGGCTAGGAGACTGAAATAACTGTACTGAAGAACTTGTGAAATTTGAGTGTATATATAGTGCACCTTTGCTAAAGCCTTCGGAAAATGCAGACGTCATGTTATAATTATGACAATTTCAATATTATTTGCGCCCATTCGCCGCGGATCAGACAACCTAGTGTTACCTAAACTGTGTTATTTATTTATTTGTTTTTTTTTTTATAGGCCAAACATAATATTTAAAATGCTGTAACAAATAAATGACAGGCTTAGAATACGGAGAAGGAGTTAGCAGCCCATTCGGCGGCTATGTCTCCTTGCCTGCCCATTAATCGCAACCATCTTCCATATTCAGAATGTAATTGTACAATAAATAATAAAATGTTTATTGGTCCAAAAAAGGTTACATTAAACTTTACTTGCACGTACAGCTATATTGTAAGAATTCAATTGTAACCATTGAGATTGAATTCTGGCTCTCAAACTAGGGCCACCTGTATCTTAAGAGACAGTATTCAGGTAAGATTTTATACAATATTAAAATTTATATACAAGAAGTGATACATAGTCGGCGCAATCACAATTTAGTAAAAATTGACTATTCAAAAATAAGATTAAAGTATTAAAAAAATGCAAATTACAGAATTTCCAGGTAGCCACATACAATATTTCAGTTGATATTTAAGTATAACAGATACAAAAGTAAATAGACGTAAAAAAACAAACGAGCGACGAAATGGAAAATCTTATTTTACCGATGTATCGAGGACACATCAATGCAAAGCCGAAATTTACACTGCAATAAATTATTTCAATTAACACCGATTCCAAACTGAAGAAAAGCCTAACCGCCTTAGTTGATAATTTGCAAGTCATCTGCAGGGAACACTTGACACTATAATGTATTTTAGTGAGTCGACAACCGACTTGTAAGTGTATACATGAATATTGAATGTGACGGCAGATCTTACTATCTAAAATCATGTGTATACCTAGAATAAAAAAAATATATATCTGTAACACGCACAAGAGGAGACAGAAGAAAACAAAAGTAAATAAACAATAAAAAAACTTTTTTATAAAAAAAGATTACCGACTTCCAAATAAAACCTTTACAAAGTGAAAAATAACTTTCTTTTTGGAAGTCGATATCTTTAGTAAATACCAATTTTTCTGTTTATAGTGTTTGAAGTCGGTTAAATGAGAGTGTATCAAGGTGAACTGTACACATCTGCGTACCCCTTTAGAGCGTACTGGCGTGATTTAATGTTATGAAATGGTATAAAATAAACAATAAACAGACATGCGATTACAGCAATACCAAGAGATTTGCCGTGATTTATTGAAGAGTTCTGATGTATATATATCTTCGAAGTTCTTCATCAGATCAATAAAGTCATTTAAATTTTAAACCCAGAGCGTGACCAAAAAGGCTTCCATCTCAGTATATGCAGCGATATTTAAAAATAATAAATAATGCCACACTGGTATTCGATAACCAATTTTATTATATAAAATTTGGCTCACCCACTTACCAAAATAATAAAAGGCTTATAGTACTTCAATATTCAGGGTTTTGTAGCCAATGGTAACTTATTAGATATCAAATTTGTTGATCATACACAAATCTTCCCGAGTTTTTTAGGACGAGAATATACATAAAACATAAAAAAGTACAATAAATAAAAAAAATAAGGTTCGTTTCTCAAATGCAACGTCGATAACTATCTTCACATTAGCTAGAAAAATCTATCTAGCTTGGTCTCATATCTGGCAAGATTCAGTTTCTCCGTATTTTCACCCGAGCAGAGGTCGGTCGCCTAGGTACTTATACATACTATAAGTATGTATAAGCCACGATAACGATAAAGCCACATCAAAGTAAACGACTCCAATTCCTTTGTAGTATTCTTATAAGTACACCTGGTGTCCAATACAAATCAAGCACACCACAAAAGAAATATGAGCCGAACCAATATCCTATCACCGGAAACTATCTTTATCCAAGAAAACTTAGAGACAGCTATTATTTATCGACGGCCTATAAACATGAAATAATAACAAAACAAAGAGTTTAGCAAGACAGATGGCGCTGTGTGACAACCCGTATTTATTACCGACGCGTCGAGAAATGATAAGTGGTTGCTATTTCTTTGGATAGACACTACCAACTAAACTTTATACTCTTAAAACTCCAAATTGAACCTTATTGCTAAGATGTTAAAGGTGGTGGGATAATTCCGTGGTGTTCAATTAAGGTTGCGTTGCAAGTTTCGAGGCGCAGTTATTCTCGACGGGAATATTTCTTGCTGATGCCATCGGTCTCAGATTTACAGAGATTTTGATCTGGACTCGTTTGAAATTATGGGTTTGTATTTTTCATTTAATAATAATAATTCGAGCTTGTTATAGTCCCATTGCACAAGGAATTCTTATAGAGAAGGCACGAGCACGATCCTTGTACAAGGCGGATTGGCTATTTCAAACTTAAATGAGCAATCCAGGTTTTCTCTCGATGTTTTCCGTCGCTGATGTATATAAATATGAATGTCTGCTGCATGTATGTTATGCTAGAAGACAAATAATTCCAAATAACAGATACATTGGCATTACTTGTCAGTATAATTTATATTCTTCTTGCTCTGTTATATATTTTATATGTATTAAACTGGTTTTCTTTCTTTATTTTATTTATAATGTTATATGTATGTATTTTATGTTATTATGTCTTAATATTATTGTTTAAGTACGTAATTTTGTACACTGATTTACACACGGTGCCAAATTGACTACCGGTACATCCAGGTGCTGAAGTGTTTGTACAAAAACGCCACCAGGTCAGTCCAACTTCAGAACCTATCCTTCTGCAGCGAGGTGTAAGACAGGGAGACGTCATTTCTCCGAAACTGTGATCTGCTGCACTGGAGGATGTCTTTAAGGTTCTGGACTGGAGAGGGCTAGGCATCAACCTCAATGGCGAGTACATTACTCACCTTCGGTTTGCCGACGATATAGTGGTCATGGCGACCATGGAGGACCTCAGTACCATGCTCGATGACCTCAGTAGTGCTTTCGAAAAAGTGGGTCTAAAATTAGCATGGGCAAAACCAAGGTGATGCTGAATGCCCATGTTTCACTCACTCCTATCAAAGTCGGAGACTCTACATTTTTTTTTTTTTTTTTTTTTTTATATATTATATACTCGCGCTTGACCACTATCTCACCTGATGGTAAGCGATGATGTGGTCGACGGTGAAGCACGCTTGCCTAGAAGAAACCTATTCACTCTTGACTTAAAGACTCCTAGATTGTAGCTATCGGGAAACACAGACTCCGGCAGGGAATTCCACTCCTTAGCTGTACGCATAATGAAAGTATTTCCAAAACGTTTAGTGCGTATGGGTGGTATATCTACCAAAACCTACATTCGAAGTGTTCGTGTTTGTTATTTTTTGTTTGCTGTTTGCCAGTGGTCACCAAGCATGTGGAGGCAGCTTGATACTGTAATATGCCTTATCAGTTAGAGACACCTTTAGCTTCCGCTTAAATAATTATGTGCATGTTAGTGTCTGTAATACTTCTGAATGGCATTTTATACAAAATCAATATACACTGGAGCCCATTTAATGAAGTCTGCTTGATGCAGTCTGAACTTTATTTATATATCTAGAACTTCGGAATTTTTCATATATATATTATTTATATTACTTTGACAAAGACTGATATCTCATAAACGAAGGGGCTAGTAAACTTAGAATCATAAGTTTTTACCCGACTGCCGAAGGAGGTAATGTGTTTATCAGTCTATGTATGTATGTATGTATGTAAGTATGTATGTATGTATGTATGTATGTATGTATGTATGTATGTATGTATGTATGTTTGTTCCTATGTGGCGTTCCAGAGACCAAACGCGTTGGCCGATTTTGATGATTCGTACGTCAATCGATGCGTCTTAACCCTGCGAGTGTCATAGGCTACATTAAAATTGGATAATAGAAAAATGGCGGATTTTGGGTGCCATAATGTGGGGACCCAATTTTTTTTTTTTCTTCCAAACCCATCGTGTGGGGTATCAAAATAAAGGGTTTTAAGAGGTGATTTCAAAAATATATAACACTTATATGTTTAAATGTATCTAATTCGAAAAAACTAACTAAAAAGTTATAAATAAAAAAACTTAATTAAAAAAATCAAAAAACCCGACTGCTTCAAAAGCGAACTAAAAAGTCGTAAACAAGGAAAAAATCATGCTGTGCAGGCGGAGGATACACCAGATTTTGGTCAGCCAGCCGGCGAATATGTATCCTCCGACTGCACAGCATGATTTTTTCCTTGTTTACGACTTTTTAGTTCGCTTTTGAAGCAGTCGGGTTTTTTGATTTTTTTAATTTGAAATATGGTTGACAACTATCAGTGGTCTTAAGTCTACACACTGCACGTATGCACTTTTTGGGTTTTAAAAACAGACTCCCATTCCGTCAATTTCGCCTAGAAATATACACCATATCTCAGCGTGAAAAGTCAAAATCAAATGTGTTTATTTCAAGTAATAAACATTGATTCTACCGTGCATTCGAAAATGTAGCTTGTTATGGAGAAGAACGCACAAGAAACTCCATACTTACTCTAATAAAAAAAAGTTTTATACAATATTTACATAAGTATATACATTAATAAATTCATATACGTGAGGACGATGTACCCAGCGCTACTATACTACATATAGGTATGAGAGAATTACAAGCACTAGCATGTAAATTCCTTTACTTGATAAATAGGAACATGGCTCTCATGTACTTACAAATATTGCAAACATAGGTAAATTACCTAATTCAACAACAACGGAACAGTGTGCGAGTCAAAACAAAAAGAGAAGAAAAAAATAAAATAAAAATAAAACCACAAAATGAACACCACATAATGCATGGTAGGCTGTCATTACAGTGGATAAATTTTAAATTTTTGTGAGCATGTCTAGCATACAGGAATATCTATTTAATTTTAAGCAGACAGATCCCACATATGATTTCCAATTTAAATAACAATCTACATTCAAACCTTAGGATTTTGTTATATCAACTCCATTAATTTCATTCCAGCATAATGTAGGTATGTTTATTAATTAGAAGATCGTTTGTTCATAACTATTCGATAATGCAAACTTATGTGGGTTAGTGTCATATTAAGCAATAATCATATCAGGCATACAATAAACTATAAAATGGGTCTTTTTAGGGTTCCGTTCTACCAAAGAAAAAACGGGATCCCTTATCAGATCACTTTGTTGTATATCCGTCTACCTGTATCTACGTATACCTGTCTGTACTTTTCTCTAGAACCCCTGGACGTTTCGACCTGTAATTCATACTGACCTGTACTGTAATCTCTAACCCTCTTACTAATAAACACGGAATAAAGTTATACCAGGTATAACAAAGTTATACCCATACATTTTCGTAGGTTTATACCTGGTATAACTTTATTCTGCGTTTATTTGTAAGAGGGTAAGAGTTTTTCAAAAGTCAGACAGTCAAAAGACCAGTTCGTTTATGCCGCATATTTGACACTCGTAATGGAATACGTTGACCCAGAATCATGAAATTTGACAAGAAGCAATGTCTTATAGCACAAGTAAAGGTAAAATATTAAAACCGTTAATTTGTAACTAGGTAACTAGGACTCGCACTTGGCCGGTTTTTTTTTTTGTAGTAGATAATACTAAGTGATGATCATAATAAATTATCTTTCTATCATCGATCATAATAATTATCTTTCCTTGTACTTATACACACTGTGTCTATGTGTCTTATTAAATTCTCCTGTCGCAGGTCTGCTGGAAGAAATTTCTTTAGAAATAAGCAGCACCTTTATGCTATACTTTCTTTATAATTATGTACTTTCTCTTTTAAGTGTTTTGTGTGTACATAAATAAATAAATAAAAAAAAGACTACTGTGTGGTTTATGATAGGTTTAGGTGGTTGCGTAGATCTTTTAAATTGTGATTAAATCTGTTTTCGTGTGTGCGTGTAATGTTCTTTGGGAATGTGTACAGAGAGAATTAAAGCGTTGAAAATAACATTTTGATATTTTATTTGACTCACGATGCATGGTGCATGTTATATTATGTTAGGTATAAAGATGCCCTTTTGAGCAAATGGCTCCACGTCACTTTCCGCGTGCAATTTTTTTTGTCTGGCCTAGATAACTCTGCAGAATAATTCATTGATATCCCCAAAATGTTGTATAGATATAATTTTATATCAATCACTTTCGTGGTACTTGAGCTGTCAGATTGCTTATGCTGTAAATTATTTTTCATAAAATAAAGAAGAAACACGGTTAAACCTTTTAAAAGTGGAGCGAATGAGTTATTAAATAAAATGGTAAGCCAATTCTAAGATGAAGAAGGTACCGCATGAACTTGTGCACTTAAGCCAAAAACGGCAATGTTGACAAGATATCAAAAAGTTGACGTGCACTTCGATCTAATGATTTTTCTTTTAGATTTTTGCTTAATAGATTATTTAAACATATTTTTTTGAATACTCGTACATCTGATCATGTCGTTTACAAAAAGATCGTATCAAATTAAAACATTATAAAGCAAAACAACAATTTTTGTGGTTTTGCGGTAATCACACACCGTGAAACGGTCACTCACAATAAACAAACTGTATTAAATCCACTCTACGTCATACTTAAGCGATTATTCTTTATCAGGAATTAATCAGAATGAAAACAAAATAACCTATCAATACAAAAAAAAACAAAAACAGCTTTCAAAATCTTTTTTTTGTTGTGCTGGCAGTGTTTACATCCCCAGTTTTTTTATTTCCAATATTTTTTTACTTCTGCAGCGTTAGCGTTGCCAGAGTATAATTATAGATAGTAAAAATAAAACTATGAAATATTTGAATAGTATAAGAATAAGACCGTCTGTTTCATGGTTTTTAGTGATAAACCTTACCTACACATAATTTTTTTATTTGTTTGTTTTTATTTTGACCACTTTTATCTCCATGTCAATGCTGCCTTGGGCAATATATCTGGTCACACCATCCACAGTACGCGACACATTACAGTAGATACGACCTTTATCGAACGGGAAACTTTTCGGTACAAATGGCAATGACATGTTCTTCAAATGATATATACCCTGAAAAATTAAAAATAAACATATCAATGTCAAATCATTTATTTCAATCAGTAGTTATCTACACAACGTGTTACAGAATGAACACAAATTATGAAAAGGGGTCATTGTACTCATTATTATGAACAAGTTTTACTATGTTATTAACTCTGAGATACAACATACATACATAAACTCAGTCTTTTTCTCATGGGGTTAGGCAGACACTACAGAACGCCACCTGCTACGATCCTTACATACTCGTTTTGCTTACGTTCATACTCATACATCTACTCATAGACGCACGAGTACTGTGCACCTGGCCTTTCTGAGAAACTGTTTTGTTCTTCAGAAAGGGCATGTTCCTGAAATCGTGGAAATTGATGGTCAAGAAAAATGGTCAAACTCATAAATAATTATACTTACGGGTGGATAAGGACATGAAAGGCCTCCTACAGCGTTTCGCACTACTTGGCCGAAAAATGTATCAGATTTCATCATGTCACAAAATTTAAAATGCATCTCAACGAAACTAGGACGGTATCTGTTTGTTAGAAACTGGTAGAAGTAGTAGTCCAGCTGTGACAAAAGGTAAATTTTTACTCTCTAATATACTAATTAATTACGGTGGTAATAGAAAAAAATATCGAGTGAAACAAAAAGTTATAAGTATCTAACTCGTGCAAAGCTACTACGCTTTAGAAGATTTTGGAAGAAGCCTCTTTTTTGAGCTAAACGATACACTTGACTTGGTAGGGGCACTACCGCACCCCCACATTTGTAATGGGAGTTGACACAATGGTGGTCATGACAGACGATATCAGTTGTCTACTCTTTTATAGTTCCCCATCTGTTTATTAGTGCTCGACCGAATCTTCGGCTTCGGCTTGAGCCGTCTTCGTTCAAAAATACCAACTGCGGACAAAATTTCGGCTTAAGCCAATATGGGCCGACGTTTTGGCCAAAACCGAAGGTTTCCAGCTAGTGGGGAAATTAAATGACCTGTTACAAATGTACGAGAGTGCGATGGAAGAGGCCACGGGCTGGGGGCAAGAGCCATACTCCGTTGCGCAGGGCAGGCTCCATTAAAAAAAAATAGCCATATCAAAAACAAAATAAAAAAGGTGGCAATTTTGAATTAATTTTTAGGATAATTCAACCTTCGGCTTCAGCTGAAAGTTGTGGCATTAGTGAATCCAGATCTTAAATATTTTCCCAGTACCCTATTTTATTCTTTTCTATATAAGTACCAACTAACCTTCACGGTATTGTCAAATGTAATAAGTGATTCGAAGTACAACTCCACATGGTGTTTCGGATCCCGTCGGCTTAGCCGTTTGCTGGACACAGAGAGGTTTCTGACACATTTCGGGTCATACCAGTACACAACTGGGCGCTCAGTGCTAAAGAAAGTTATCTAAGACTGGAAAAAAACAATATGATTTAACAAAGAAAGCAAATATTGCAAATATTAAATATTATGTCATCATCATCATTCATCATTTCAGCCGAAAGACGTCCACTGCTGGACATAGGCCTCCCCCAGGCGTCGCCACATTGACCGATCCCGTGCGTCTCGCATCCAGCGCCTTCCCGCAACCTTAACCAGGTCATCGGTCCACCTAGTGGGAGGCCTTCCAACGTATCGTCTTCCAGTTCGCGGTCGCCACTCCAGAACTTTTCGGCCCCATCGGCCATCCGTTCTGCGAGCAATGTGCCCTGCCCACTGCCACTTAAGTTTGGCAATTCTTCGGGCTATGTCGGTAACTTTGGTTCTCCTGCGGATATCATCATTTCTGACGTGATCACGCAAGGAAATTCCGAGCATAGCCCTCTCCATTGCCCTTTGGGTGACTTTAAGCTTTCTGATAAGGCCCATTGTGAGCGACCACGTCTCGGTCCCATAGGTGATCACTGGCAACACACACTGGTCATAGACTTTTGTCTTGAGACTCTGCGGTAAATTGAACGAGAAGATACCACGCAACTTCCCGAACGCCGCCCAGCCGAGTCGGATTCGACGGTTGACCTCTTTCTCGAAGTTGGACCTACCCAACTGGACCGTTTGTCCCAGGTAAACATAATCGTCTACAACTTCAAGTGTAGAGTCTCCGATCTTGATAGGAGTGGGTGTTACATGGGCGTTCACCATGACCTTGGTTTTGTCCATGTTCATTTTAAGACCCACTCTTTCGGCAGCTCATAAGGTCATCGAGCATTTTACTGAGGCTCTCCATGGTCTCAGCCATGATCACTATGTCGTCGGCAAACCGAAGGTGAGTGATGTACTCGCCATTAACGTTGATGCCAAGCCCCTTCCAGTCCAGAACCTTGAAGACGTCCTCCAGCGCAGCAGTGAACAGTTTCGGAGAAATTACGTCTCCCTGTCTTACGCCGCGCTGGAGAAGGATAGGTTTCGAGGTCTGATCCTGAAGACGGACTGACATGGTGGCGTTTTTGTACAGACACTTCAACACGTCAATGTACCGGTAGTCGATCTGGCACCGTTGGAGAGACTGTAGTACAGCCCAAGTCTCGATCGAATCGAAGGCTTTCTCGTAGTCCTAAAACGCTAAACAGAGAGGCAAGTTATACTCTTCGGTCTTCTGTATAACCTGCCGCAGCGTATGTATGTGGTCTACGGTGCTAAAGCCTTTTCGGAATCCGGCTTGTTTGGGGCTGGTCTGTGTTAACAAACTTACGCTTTGAGCTTTCAGCGACAAGCCTCGTAGGGCTTGGCTTTGTCGATGCAGTCCTACCTTGTCCGTCTCCTTCAGAGACGGCAAGGTGGCGTGGTCTTGAGGGAGAGCGCTACGGTCGTGTAGATCCTCAAGGCAAGTGCGGTGATTTTCCTTCTCGTGGTTGCCGCCCTGTTTTTGGTCTAATTCCCTATGAAATAGACGTAACAGAAATCACCGGGCGACGTAACACAGGGGTGGCGAGGTCATGCCCCTGGGTGTCCACCATTGAACGAGAACAATGATGGATAGCAATGACCTCCCGCGTGTTTGTGCCGTGCGCGGGGACCCGTACGGGGGGATGAAGGGATCCTGGTGGCTGAGCCGACGAGCGTAGGCGGTTTAACGTCTCTGAGGCAACACTCCACTTTGGCCCGGATTTCTCATCACACGGGAGGCCGTAGTTTAGCCTGCTACGGTCAATCGGCTGCGGGGTCCGGTCAGACGGCCCCCAGGCGAGTTCACTCCCATTGGGGGCTTGCAGGCGGCAGTGCTCGCTCGCATCGCTAGTGGTAGCGGTGTGGGTTGGTGCTGTGTTGTCTCGTGAGCAACTAATGGGGGGGGGCTATATCCCTCGACTAAACCCTGGTGCTACCGTAGCATCGCCACTTGAGCACTCCATGGCGGGTGGGGATAGTTGAGGGACGAAAATATTATCGGGATTTTTAATGGATTTAAAAAAAAAAACCACAAGGCGAAAGGACCGGCGAAAGCTGGGACTGCGCTCCTAAAGGCGGGACCGGCAAAAGCTGGGACTGCACACCAGACGGCGGGACCGGCGCAAGCCGGGACTGCATCTTCCCTAGCAGGAACGTCCAGAGGCGAGACTGCAGTGGGATCGTCTCGAGATGGGGCTGTGGTGGGACTGTCAATTGACGGTACTGCTGCGGCACTGTCGAGGGTCGGCACTGCTGTGGGACCACCGAAGGGCGGAACTGCAAACCAGCCCACCGGGCATAAGGGTACTGCCAAAGCTGGCGCGACACGGGAGCCTTGCGTTAGAGGTCAAATGATCTCGGACCTTGCAGCCCCGGACGCGACCGGCAAAGGCAGCACCTCGTCGTCTCCTGGGGGCCGGCATGATTCAGGCTGGCTTCCGGTTGGACGATCTGGGGCGCAGCGGAAAAAGCGTCAAAAGCTGAGACAGCAGGCGGCTCTTGAGGGGACTCCTACGGAGGGCCCATCAAAGAGACCGCGTGCTGTTCTCAGCGGGGACAGCGGGGACACGGTGGCCAAGAGAATGAAGACCCAAGGGCATTCATCCTCAACCGGATCCTTTAGGGATGCGGTGGCGGCTGTGAAACTCGCTGTCGTCACAGTCAAGTACCCAGAGGAGTACTTGAAGGCGGAGGACTTGGCGCCAATCCAGGAGCTCATTATTGGGAAACTGGAGGATGCGCCGGATCCTCTGCCTGTTCTCACGGTTGCTCCCGGAGTCGTTGCAGGTGCAGTACATGTATCCTGCGACGACTCTGATGCAGCTTGCTGGTTTCGGGGTGCCATCCACAATGTGGAACTTGGCTCCCTGAAACTCAAGGTCGTCGACGCCAAGGACCTTCCAAAGCCAGTCAAAATGGCATGGAAGAGTCGCAACTTGGCGTTGCAAGACTCTGCCCGGGCCATTCGACTGCTCCAGCGACTTAACCCTGCCTTGAGGACGGACGACTGGAAGGTCGTGAATACTCTCACTGAGCAGACCGGCATCCGTCGTATCGTCCTCATGGACGGGGTGTCCGCTGGGGTCATCAAGGCCGCGGGCTACTCTCTTCCAGGAGGTATTGAACTCGTTCAAGCTCCTGGAAGAAGACAAGGGAGAGGCGCCCACTGTGGAAGCAGAAGCGGAGCCCTCCGAGGATGGACCACCGCTTTGCGATGGGGCCATCGACGAAATCTCTGCTCACGACGCAGCGCAGGAGACAGAGGTTCAGACCGGGGCGTCAGAGGCAGACCACGAGGATGACATCCTCGGGGAATTCGACACCCTGGGGATTGAGTCGCCGACTGCTCTCGAGGAGAGCCAGGCGATGGAGGAGGGGCCTCAAAACTAAGGCCCTCCCATATCAACACAGGCCCATCAAAATCATCCAAGATGGAGGGACTAAGGTGTGTACAAATAAATTTGCATCATTGCAGAGCCGCTACTGCCCTTCTGGCTCGGCAACTGAAGCTTAACACATATGACGTTGCCTTGATACAGGAACCTTATCTGTATAAGGGGACTATAAAAGGCTTAGGTGGGACAGGAGGTATGGTATTCTATGACTGTCCAACTAATGACGCGAGGACTTGCATCTATATCAGGGGCGGTATAGAGGCAATGCCCTTACGTACTTTCTGTTACAGGGATCTCACAACAGCTTTGATCCAAGTGGGGACGGGAACAGAGAAAAGGAGAATTATCCTTGCCTCTGCCTATCTCCCATATGAACAAAAAGAACCAGTAACACCACTAATCAGAAGGCTGGTTGAATACGGCAACCAAGAAAACCTCGACCTGATACTTGGCTGCGATGCGAATGCACACCACGTCGTTTGGGGCAGTTCAGATGTCAACAAACGAGGGGAGGATTTGTTGGACTTTGTGGTAAGCTCTTCTTTACAAATCCTTAATGCAGGCAATAAACCTACTTTCAGGACCTCGGCGAGAACTGAAGTTATTGACCTGACACTGGCTTCAAACAGGGCCAGCGGTCATATTGAAAACTGGCATGTATCGGACGAAATCTCTCTGTCTGACCATAATTATATATGCTTTAGGTTTAGGACGGCGGGAGTAGCCGAAACTAGACGAAGGAGAAACCCAAGGCATACAAATTGGGACTCGTACAGGAGGGACCTAAAAATAAATCTAGGGAGCCCTAAAGGTAAGCTTAATTCCATACTAGATATAGAATTTGAAGCGGACAGAATCAAGATGGGCACCATCGGTGCATGGGAAGATAATTGCCCAGAGAAAAAGGCCTTTTGTAAAAAGGTACCATGGTGGACTCCTGAACTAGTTAAAATACGTCAGGAAACACGACAGGCCTTTAATGATGCAAAAGCCAAGAAGGATTTCTCAGGCTATCATAGCATGCTGACAAGGTACAACACGGCGGTACGCAAGGCCAAAAGAACTAATTGGCGGCAGCATTGCACCTCCATTGAAACTCTGCCAAATGGAATGAGGGTGTGCAAAGCAATGTCCATGACTAAGACAAACCCACTATCATCTATAAAGGATGAGAATGGGCATCTCACGGAAACTGGACAGGACACTCTGGGCGTGATGTTTAGGACTCACTTCCCGGAATGTATACTGCGCGACAGCGATGAAGAGGAACCAGTCACAAGGGACGAGCTCACAAGGCACACGTCCAAAAATAACTGGCTCACGGCAAAGAAAGTGGTAGATGAAAATAAACTAAAGCTTGCCATAGCGGGCTTCCAGCCTCTCAAATCACCTGGTCCGGATGGCATCCACCCAATACTATTGCAAGAAGGGGCATCTGTTTTGATACCCCATTTGAGCAAGCTCTACAGAGCCTGCATAGCCTTTGGGTACGTACCCAAAGCATGGAGGGAGGTCAAAGTCACCTTTATACCGAAGGTGGGTAGACCGACTTATGAGGAAGCCAAAGCTTACAGGCCCATCAGTCTATCATCCTTTCTCCTAAAAGCTCTGGAGAAACTGGTAGACAGGTACCTAAGAGATGGACCACTTAAAGTATTCCCTCTACATCAACTACAGTGCGCCTACAGCCCTGGCAAATCTACGGAAACTGCATTGCACTATGTTGCGAGTCGAGCCGAGGCTGCGCTTGAGGGACAGGAGATATGTGTCGGGGCTTTCCTCGACATAGATCCCTCTATGTCGAGGAAAGCCCCGACACATAGACAAGCCTTCGACAAGACAACATTTGAGTCCATACGCATAGCTGCAAAGGAACATGGCATCAATGATACCACGTGCAACTGGATTGACAATATGCTGAGAAGCAGGATAGTCAGATCGGAACTGATGGGAGACAGACTTAGTGCAAAAACAACAAGAGGTTGTCCGCAAGGCGGAGTGCTGTCACCGTTACTGTGGTGCTTGGTAGTAGATTCGCTACTTACCAAACTCAATACCGGACCATTCTACACAGTAGGCTATGCAGATGACATAGCTATAATGGTTAATGGTAAATTCCCGAACATAGTCTCTGGATTATTACAACAGGCATTGAGGATGACAGAAGAATGGTGTACTAAGAACCACCTCTCTATCAACCCAGGCAAAGCAGTCATTATTCCATTCACGAGGAAAAGACAACTAGGAAACCTAGGAGAGCCCTCCCTCAATGGAATAAAGCTGCCCTGGTCCACCGAAGTTAAATATCTGGGTGTAACGCTTGATAAAGAACTCAGGTGGAAAACTCATGTGGAAAATATTACGACAAAGGCCCTACGAGTGTTCGGCATGTGTCGCTCCACCTACGGTAAAACTTGGGGGCTAAAGCCCAAAGTGATACGATGGCTGTACCGGACAATGATAATACCTATTATCACATACGGCAGCATAGTGTGGTGGCCAAGAACAAAGCTTGCCTC
The DNA here is from genome assembly GCA_949775005.1 of Orthosia gothica. NCBI lineage: Eukaryota > Metazoa > Arthropoda > Insecta > Lepidoptera > Noctuidae > Orthosia > Orthosia gothica. Next base: position 5,656,859 of record OX459066.1, read on the forward strand.
GTGCAAAGCGCCACTCACCAGGTTACAAAGAACAGTGTGTCTCGGCATCACGGGTGCTTTCAGGACAACACCTACGGCAGCGATTGAGAGATACCTTAATATCCCTCCTCTGCATATGATGGTTGAATTCGAGGCAAGGAAGACATTACATCGTCTTGCTGTTGCTGGACTATGGGATGCCTCTAAGCCAAAGACTAACCATACAAAGTTCGATGGGAATGAAGACCTGGATCGGGTAACAAGCATGATATCCGATAAAATGCAAACTATGTTTGTGTTTGAAAGGTCTTTCAAGGTCCAAATCCCTACAATAGAGGACTGGACGAAGGGAATCGATCCACCAGAACAAGATAGTCTGGTATGGTACACTGATGGATCCAAAATGGAATCAGGTACAGGAGCGGGAATATACGCAAAAGGTTACAAATGTAGCAGAAGCTTAGGGAAGATGGCAACTGTATTCCAAGCAGAAACATATGCCATAATAACCTGTGCTCAAGAGAATATAGATAGAGGAACCAGAGGCAAATCCATATATATTCTTAGTGACAGTCAGGCTGCAATCAAAGCCATGGCATCCTACAAAGTGGACTCCAGACTTATTCTGGACGCTATCCAGGCCCTAAACAGGCTTGGGAAGCATAACAGGGTAAGACTGATGTGGGTCCCTGGGCACAAAGGAATCCATGGTAACGAAGTGGCAGATGAACTGGCAAGAGAGGGCTCAGCAAATGATTTTGTGGGTCCAGAACCATGTGTAGGCATTTCGACGTGTCTCGTCAAAGCCACATTTAGGGAGTTTGCAGATCAAAAACAACGAAAACATTGGCTGTCTAATACCGGTCTACAACACTCCAAGAAATTCCTAGGCTCTACGTTCAAAGCCCGGGAATGCATTTGGAATATGAGCAGGGGGCAAATCCGTTACCTGCTTGGGGCCTTTACTGGGCACTTTGGAACCAACGACATGCTCATGAAAATGGGTCTAACCGCGACACCCATGTGCAGGTTGTGTGGGGAACATACGGAACGCATGGAGCACCTTCTGTGCACATGCGATGCACTGGCTGGTAAGCGAATGAGTCTCCTAGGGGTTGGATATCCAAAACCAGAAGACTATAGGCTCATATCTCCTAGTCTCGTTGTAAAACTCATGAAAAGTGTTTTCAACGAGATCGGCGAGGAGTAAGTTATCTAGGGGAACACAATAGATCCCATGGGTCGAAGTGTCCGAGTTATTTCTCGGCCCCTCCACAAGATAAGATAAGATTGGGAGGCTGGAAATCGTCAAACCTGCGCGCGAGACGATTCGTGATGAGTCTTGAAAACAACTTGTAAACATGGCTAAGAAGCGAGATGGGCCTATAGTTCTTCAGCCGGGCATTGTCGCCCTTCTTGAAGAAGAGTACCACCACACCCCTGCACCATGCCTGTGGCGTTTTGCCCTCGAGTATGACGGAATAAAAAAGCTTCTGAAGGGCCTTGAGGACCGGTTTTCCACCCGCCTTCAGGAGTTCAGCCGTGATTCCGTCATCACCCGGCGCCTTGTTGTTTTTAAGCTGTTTCAGAGCCATCCTAATCTCGTACAGGCTGACGTCCGGGATATCTTCGGTATAGTGTCGGGTCAATCTAGCTCTTGGGTCGTTTGCTAGATTCGCAACGGGTTTACTGGTTGTCGTGTACAACTGCCCATAGAAACTCTCGATCTCCCTCAGAAGCTCCGGTTTGGCGGATACAATCCTGCCATCATCGGTCTTCAGTTTCGTGAGCTGGCTCTGCCCAATAAACAGATCCCTTGAAAACACCTTGGAGCCTTTATTTCGCTCAATCGCGTCTTTAATACGCTCGGTATTAAAGCGGCGGAGGTCTCTTTTCAAGGATTTAGAGATCTGTCTATTGATCTGCCGGTATTTGCACGCCTCATCTGAAGACTGCAGGATCATCTCACGCCTCTCCTTCATAAGCTTGAGGGTATGATCAGAGAGCTTTTTGTTTCTATCTGTACGACGGGTCTTGAAAAACTTAGACCCGACCGTATGGACAGCTTCCACGAACCCGTCGCTGTATTCGTCCACGGAGCTCCCAAGGCACTCGAAACGATTCTGGAGTTCGAGCTGAAAGCTCTCGGGGTTTTGGACCTGGACATGTGCTGGACGGAGCGTGGACTTCATCAGTCGAGACCTTTCAAGCTTAATATTAATGTTCAATGTGCCTCTTACCATGCGGTGATCGCTACCTTGACATGATGAAGTCGATCTCATTTTTTGTTGCACCATCGGGGCTCTGCCAGGTCCACTTCCGGTGTTCACGCTTTTTGAAGAAGGAGTTCATCATATAGAGGCCCTCCTTCTCCATAAAATTGGCCAGTAGGTGACCCCGGTGGTTCCGTCGTCCAACTCCAAATTGCCCCACTTGCAGCTCATCCTCGTCTCGTTTGCCCAGTTTCGCGTTGAAGTCCCCCATGACAAAGGTGAAGTGAGTTTTGAAACCATGCATGGCTCTGGAGATATCCTCATACATGGTCTCTACCTCGTCGTCGGGGTGTGCCGAGGTTGGGGCGTAGACCTGTATGACCTTCAGCGAATATCTAGAGGATATTCTGAGTATAAGGTACGCCACCCTGGTCGACACACTCTCGATCTGCACCACGTTGTTCACAAGGGACCTGTGGACGATAAACCCGACACCACCTTGGGACTGCCGGTCACCCTCTCGGAAATAGAGCAGGTTACCGGATTTGAGGATTATCGAGTCCTCCCCCTCTCTTCGGACTTCAGATAACCCTATAATGCTCCATCGCAACCTGCTCAATTCCTCTTCGAGCTCGGTGATCTTCTCGTCGGTCCGAAGTGTGCGCGTGTTGTACGTTGCCAGGTCCAGTCGTCGGTGATTGTTGGGGTAGCCGGATCTCGTCCGGAGATTCTTAGCACCCCTTGCCATGCCGTAACCTCGACCGCTACCGTAGTCGAGGGTAGGCGGGCTGCCGGGCACTAGGGGCCATTTTTTATTTGTGCTATTCATAGGGGGGGTTTTGCCATAATCGCCACGCTTGGCAGGCGGATTGGCGATCGCAGTATGGTTGTTATAGGAGCACAGAGAACGCTGCTGCCCATTCTCTGGTTTGTCCCTTAGTCGCCTTTTACGACACCCACGGGAAGACATGGGATGGTGAAATTCTTAACGTCCGGCACCATACGGAACACAAATATTATGTACAAATATCAAAATCGGCCAACGCGTTTGGTCTCTATAACACCACATTGGAACAAACTTACATACATACACATATACATAGACTGATAAACACATAACCTTCCTTCAGCAGTCGGATAAAAACAAGTATTTGGTATAACCTAAACATTAAATATTATGAGGAGGTGCCAGAGGTGATAAACGAAGTTTGAAGGTGCTGATTTAATATATAAATTATACGTGGTACTTGTTTTTCTCTTTTCAGTTAATTATTTTAGCAGTCGGGAGTTTTGTTTTTATAATAGTTTGTTTTATTTCAGACGTTTTAGTTTTATTAATGAACGAGTTCTCCAAATAAGTTATGTGGTAAAAGATTTTTTATTTCGTTGTAGAAGTTACGCTTATCTTGAATTTGTGCCAAAATTGTAACATAGAGTGTAACGATATATATATTTTAGAATGTTCTATTTATTAGCTTTAATTTGATACCCATATTGTTATGATAACCAAAACAAATGTATCACGTCCTTTTTTTAGGATATGGGGCGACATGTTTAAAAATTATATAGCCTATGTCACTACCACAATTGAGACAAACCCAACGACACCTTATATGTCATAATCTGTCAAGCCGTTTGGGCTCTAGAGCGTGCTATAGAGCTGCCCTCCCACAGTCGGGTAAAAAGTAATTTAAAAATCAAAAAACCTAACCGAAATGTAACAAAAGAACTTTAACCGGTTGAATGCGGTAATTACCGAAACAATAAAGCCATTGTTTATCGCGTGGATCCACGTTTCGAGCACTCAAGGGATTAAATGAAAACTGATAAAAACAAAACAAGTAGTTCTAGAATTCTGAAAGTTATATTATGGTAAATAGCGACTTTTACAGTCGGGACCCATTATTGGTCAGATTTGAGCTGGCAATCCTGATTTATATTTACATACATACAAACAGACGCTCGAAAAAATTACCCTCCTTCGGCACGGGTAAAAAGTGTTGTCATATTGTCGTTTTACGCTAGTCTGTGGGAGCCTTCCTCAAAAAACTATCACAAAATAAACAATAAATAGGTACTTACACTTTCAGTAATACACTGGTTATTTTGGTAAAGCAAATAAAAATAAGAACTGAACAAATCATTTTTTTTAATTTCATTATTATTTTTGTTGTTATTCTACAAGGCAAGTTTATATGCACAGTATTGCATCCAAAAATGACCGCTTAGTCTGCCGTGTTATAAATGAATAATAAATGTTTCAATGCTGATGGTTATGATTAGACCGATGTAATTTTATTGTTATCGGATGACTTGTAATTTAGATATCGTCGACAGGGTTGGCGTGGTGGTCGAGCGATCGGCTGCTGCGATCCATGTTGCGGGTTCAATGTCCGCACGGAACAAATACTTTTATGGCCTACAGATAGAGATAGTTAATCCGGATCTGGGTGTCTTGTGTATTTATTTATCCATTTATGCACAAACACATAATATACAGACAAGAAGAAAAAACAGAAAAATAGGCACATAGGTGATGCATATTTCTTTAGAAATCTCTGCCAGCATACCTGCGAAAGGAAAGACTGATGGTGTGATTTTAAATGTTTGTAAACGCACCCACTATACAGGAAGGAATTCCTGGTGTGGGGCAACGTTTTTCAAATTAATTTATCGTTTTCTAGCAGCTGAGACCTGTTTGTCAATCGCTGCAACTGACCCGAAGGATAAACTCAAAATCTTCGGTTTCAATATCAAATCCATGTTACTATACGGCTTCCAAATATCCGCCCGTCTCGCGCTTGTGCCCCTGCCTCTTAGTAACTTATCCAGGGTTAACGTAGCGACACGTATTTATCGCTGTATCCACATTCTTGACCAACATTCAAATAGTGCTGCTTTTAAAATATTTCTTCGTAATTTTGATGAAAAATTGACATTATTTATTTATTTATTTCAATGACTCCTTGCACTTACAGTGTGACCTATCACAACAGACAAACAACACACACATTATGTACGACTCGCACCTACCAACATTAAAACAACAAAAAATGAAAGACTCAATCAACCAAACTAATTAAATTACATTCTGGCTAAATTAAAATACTTAAGCAAAAACTCATAAGTTAAAAATATGAACCCACACATATCAACATTAAAAAAAAAAAACCGGCCAAGTGCGAGTCGGACTCGCGCACGAAGGGTTCCGTACCATTTTCGTAAAAAACGGCAAAAAAATAACGTTTATTGTATGGGAGCCCCCCTTAAATATTTATTTTATTTTGTTTTTAGTATTTGTTGCTGTAGCGGCAACAGATATACATCACCTGTGAAAATTTCAACTCTCTAGCTATCACTGTTCATGAGATATAGCCTGGTGACAGACAGACAGACAGACAGACAGACGGACCGCGGAATCTCAGTAATAGCGTCCCGTTTTTAACCTTTGGGTACGGAACCCTAACAACACAATACGAGTAATAATACTCAATCAACCAAATTAATTAAATTACATTCCCGACAAATTAACATAAATAAAAATTATAAGCCAATAATAATATTTGAACTATAACAATTCTATCGTAATAATTCAATAATAACAATTCAATAATCTAAAAAAAAACTCAACCATTTAGCAATTTGACAGCAACAATTCTATAATTTTAAATTTTCACTCAACTCATTTTGGTGCTAAAACAGTCTTAACAGCTTTTCAAAAATAAACGCACATTGGAGTGGAATATTTCCACATATGGATGCTGAGCACTCAGGGTGTTAAGCAAGGAAACCGCCTGATTTGATGCCGCATTTTGTGCGGTACGAGTGCAGTCGCGTGTATTGAGCCGGGGCGCGGATAATCCACAGCGGGACAATGCCGCAGGTTTGTCCATCTTGCCGCTAAGCAGCAATAAGTAATGTAACAGGAGTGCACATTTTTGTCTCAGCTCGAGGGTATCAATACCCACCATTCCTGAGACGAACAGAGAGAGATACAAAAAGGGCTAATAACCATTTTTTTTTTTGTAAATGTTCCGGCAGAACTTACGCTGTACCCGCTCCAATAGGAGATTGTACTTTGTTTCGTGTGGATCCCATACAATCGAATTAAACTCAAGCCCGCTGTGAACAAATGCGAAGAACAGAGCAATAATGGCGTGTTTGTTGGTAAACTGAGCCGACAGTCTCAAGTCAAACCCTAGGGATTTGTGTGCTCGCTTACACATGCTGGTTAAGTGGTCATTAAAGGTCAGCTCTGTGTCCAACATTACTCCTAGATCGAACGACACTCGGTTCGTATAAACGAGCGGCGAGCGACAGCGAGTGAAATTAATGGTTTTATACTTAGCTGCATTAAATTCTAAGCGGTTGCGGTTGCTCCAGGCGACCCATAAATCATATGCCCAAGTAAATCTTCAGATCGTCAGCAAACATCAGACACTTCGCCGTCACAATTACCTCTAAAGTTGATTCAGATGACTCTGCTAATGGTGTAGAAAATAATGTCGCAACTTCCGCTTAAATGCATATTGACTGTTGGCCGTCCTGATGTCGAGAGGAAACGCATTCCAGAGAAGAATAGAATGAATATGAAAGGAAAAATTAATAAAATCAGAAGTATGAGAAGGACAAAGCAAGAGAAGATTGTTAGACAAACGCAGATTCCTAGCGTGTGAAGTACACAGATATTGAAAGTGAAGGATGAGATAAGAAGGAGGGGTGGGGGAGTTGAGTAGAGAGAAAAGCGTGGTCAAAGTGCGTAAATTTTACCTCTTCCGAATGGGCATCCATTTGAGCTAAGATCTACAGCACGACACATGGTCATATTTCCTCAGGTTGAATATGAACCTAATGATGTTGTTTAGAAGCCTTTAATGCTTATCCAGGAATACCGCGTTCAGTTCAAAGTAGTACACGTCACCATAGTCGATTATAAGGAATATTAAAGTCTGCACAAGCATAGCCTTCGTTTTTGCAGGCAGAAAGTTTCTCAGACGATACAGGCAACGCAAGGTCCCGTTGACTCTTTGACTGACACTTGAAACCTGACTTTGCCAGCCAAGCGTTGAGTCAAGATGTAGACCGAGATCTTTTATACTAGGGCTGATGGGTATAGCAGTGCCATTGCCGTTTGTCTTGATGTGTTGTCTTTATGTATTATACTGTGTGTGTACATTAATTATTAAATAAATAAATAGGAGGAAGAAAGCTAATCTCCACCCGACTACGGTAAGCGGTGCTGGACACATAATTTTCCTCAATATTGACGCATATTGCGATGGTTGCATTTTCCTGTTATTCAATTTTTTTGTATCAAACTGATATCAGAGAATGTGGCACATGACCCCAAAATCGAATGCAGTATTTGAGATAGCTATACTTACCTAACCTTCAGCGGACATCGAAAACATCGTACAGCGGTCAAAATATTATCTTTACATATAAAAATCAATTGCTGTAAGTTAGTCTCGCTGAAACTCAAAAACAGTAGGCAGGTAGGGTATGCAGGTAGAGTAGGCAGGTAGGGTATGCAGGTAGAGTAGGCAGGTAGGGTAGGCAGGTAGGGTAGGAAGTTAAGGTAGGCAGGTAGGGTAGGCAGGTAGGGTAGGCAGGTAGGGTAGGCAGGTAGGGTAGGCAGGTAGGGTAGGCAGGTAGGGTAGGCAGGTAGGGTAGGCAGGTAGGGTAGGCAGGTAGGGTAGGCAGGTAGGGTAGGCAGGTAGGGTAGGCAGGTAGGGTAGGCAGGTAGGGTAGGCAGGTAGGGTAGGCAGGTAGGGTAGGCAGGTAGGGTAGGCAGGTAGGGTAGGCAGGTAGGGTAGGCAGGTAGGGTAGGCAGGTAGGGTAGGCAGGTAGGGTAGGCAGGTAGGGTAGGAAGTTAAGGTAGGCAGGTAGGGTAGGCAGGTAGGGTAGGCAGGTAGGGTAGGCAGATAGGGTAGGCAGGTAGGGTATGCAGGTAGGGTGGGCAGGTAGGGTAGGCAGGTAGGGTAGACAGGTAGGGTAGGCAGTTAGGGTGGGCAGGTAGGGTAGGTAGGTTGGGTAAGCAGGTATGGTAAGCAGGTAGGATAGGCAGGTAGGGAAGGCAGGTTGGGTAAGCAGGTATGGTAATCAGGTAGGGTAGGCAGGTAGGGTAGATAGATAGAGTATGTTTTTCTCTTATCTATGCTAATCCTGTTAACGATGTTAGTGCCTAATCTGTGCAAATTCTTTCATTCCATTCCTCTTTCATGCTTCTCGTACTTTATTTTTTATTCTTCATACCATGGATCTTCTTGCATACGTCATCTTGTTTAAATACTTAAAAGGCAACTTTATTTATTTAGTGCGAGGTCAAAAAACAAAAAGTACCAGGTATACAAGATTTCAAAAAAGTGCTTTTGATCACAGTAAAATATGCAAAAAGTGCTGCAGATCACAGATAAGTTACAGACGTGCTGCTTATCACAGGGAAAAATATCAATATAAATAATGCCTTACACTTAGGGATGAGCACAACAGCCTTTTCATCATACAGACAATCTGTGGTTGCTAGGTACTACCTCAGTGCACCGTTCGTCATTGCAGTTTTGTGCGTGCTATTCTATGCTTCTTACAAATATTCTTATAATACTAGTGATTCATAGTGCCGCTTCAACTTCGGTTTCGTGCAATGACGGTGGAAGCCACATTAACACAGTACACCAGGAACTTTTCCCTGTGTTGCCTACTCATGAGCCCATGCAGGCTCTCCTTCGTCAGTCTCCTATCCATCTCACATTCGAGTTGGTAGCGTTCCCTGATAAATAACGGGCAATCTACAAGTATGTGCTGGACAGTCTCTGCCAGGCCTGGATCGCATACTTGAAGCGATTCAAGTATTCAGAGAACCCTCCGTGCCCCGTCAAAATCTGCGTGAGAACGGCCGCACCTGTATTATAATACGGAAAGCCGCTATGACATCCGGGAAAAACATCTTCGTCACAGAGGCTGTGTCGCCCGACATATAGGTTCCATTCATCAAGCGATTCAAAACGGATCTTGCTTGATAAATGACACCGGACATTGGTCGTAATCCGGTTTCCTCCGTAACGACAATGCTCCCTTATTTGCCAACTCGTCTGCTCGCTCATTCCCCGGCAGGCCCACGTAGGCCTTGATCCAGAACAAAGACACAGATTTGCTCTGGCCCAAATTGGCGCGCCCGTGAACCGCCAGGGGATGGAGAGAGCCATGGCTTGCAAGGCGTCTGCAACGCTGACATTGAGTCACTGTACAAACCATAGCTCGTCTCTTGCCGCGTGAGGATCACGTCCGTCGCTTTGCAGATGGCCAGGAAATCCGCCTGGTAGACTATGCAGTACGCGGCTAAGCTAAGTTTGAGGTTGTGTAGCTGGATGAGGAGCCTCTGCAAACTTTTCCTCACTTTCAATCGCCCTATCTCCTGGCACAAACTGGGATGACCCTCTCCTGGCTTCATACAGGGCGACTGCCTCATGTTACCATGAGGTAGTCGCCCAACATTGCCACAAAAACAGAGGTTTTTCCTTACCGTCCCCAGACGGCGCTTATCCAGTTTCAATACAAATTGACGTTTACGTTAACGCGATTGAGCGTGAGTAAAAACTCGCACTAATGCCTCTGGAGAGCTACTAGATGGCGGGCAGCAAAACTGTCTTTACTTTTTTTAGAGTTCCGTACCCAAAGGGTAAAAACGGGATCCTATTACCAAGACTCCGGGGTCCGTCTGTATGTCTGACTGTCTGTCACCAGGCTGTAACTCATGAACCGTGATAGCTAGACAGTTGAAATTTTTACAGATAATGTATTTCTGTTTCCGCTTTAAAAACAAATAGTCTTTAAAACGAAACAGTCATGCAAAATTTCGTAGTCGTAATTTTAGAAGAAGTGGCTCTTTAGTTTATCGATACTGCTAAGGAACCAACGTAGAGGAATACAAATATTATTTCTATAGAGTTATTGTTCATATTCGATCGAAAACCTTGCTTACATTAATTTGTGCGAATATGAGTACCTAGTATGAACACATGCACACCTGGTAGACGTAAAGCTTTTTCCTTATTCAGATAACTTGTTACCCACGAGTTATCTGAATAAGGAAAAAACATGTTATTATTGTTTCGACGTCTTATCAATGAGTCTCTTGTTACATTAAATGTAGGGTGGCCAAATCCGATGTACACAACTTTTTTGCCACCATTTCCATTTGAGACATTTTTAACCATTGCAATTTTGTTTTCGATAGTTGTTAAGATTTAAATTCAGTAATAGTATTTTCATAATGGTTTAACGTGATTTGAAAAACACCAACACTTTCCATAATTTTTGAGGTATGCGGAACAGGGTGGAAAGTCCCACAAACCAACATTGAAAACAGAAGATCCTCTGAACAGACGGGTGTTGTGTCTGGTGGGCAACAGCTCACCGTTGGGCTGTTGTATGTGTTCTAATCTCGCTGAAAACTCGTGTTTTGGATTGTGTCTATATGACGGCATAGGTTTTTTCTAGGAATTTCTCCTGTGTTGTGGGTGCGTTTACAAACACACACAAACACCCAGAGCCAAAACAACTATTTGAAGGTCATACAAATATTTGTTCCGTGCGGGAATCGAACACGCGACATGCAGCTCAGCAGTCAATTGCTTAACCATTGCGCCAACCGTGCGCCTATATAAATTAGACAGAGTCTGAAGTTTTGTTGAGTTACTTAAAAGAACGTGTAGTACTTTGATGGTAGGATAGGTAAAAAAGTATACGTAAATATGAAACATGATAATAATAAAAGGCTCTACAAAAGCTAGCGATTTTTTGCCATTATACAGGTAAAGATTTAGTAGATTTCGTCCATACAAAATTCATATATATGTAATCATGAAAAAATATCGCCTAACAAAAGGTTACAAGGCGATGTGAGTGAAAACGCCGGGAGTATGTTGTTGTATGTTGTACGTTTGTATGTATGTTTGTAAGTTTGTCCACGCATTTCTCCGTAACTATTTAGCGGATCGTGATCAATTTTGTGTAGGATTGAGTATCTATCAACTTAGGGAATAGTGCAAGTTTCATCAAAATTGGCTGCTTAACCAAAATATGGAGAACACTGAACTCCTCAGCTACAAACAGGACGAATGTGTAAATTAAGTTAATATGTGTATTTAAACAATCCTTTCGGTACACACCTGCACATTTTTAGTGATGGTGTACTAAAACTAAAAATAAAGAAATAAAAGCCATATTTTTTTTGAAAAGTTGTAAATTTCTAATATTTATTTTATTCTTCTCATGTAAGTGACTATATTTTAATGAGAATAAAGATATTTAAACCGGAGTCTCTGCATACCATCATGGAAAAAAGGCGATGTGTATGTATGAAAAAATATCTGATAATTTTCATCACATAACTTAGTCATAAGATTAGAAATATTCAACTGTATATATTATTTGAATTATAAATATATTTTTTATAAAACTTCTGATTTTTCGTATCATATATTATGCTTAAAAGGAGGCTCCAATCATAAACTAATGTATACTAGTTGGTACAGAAATAAATATTTTTTTTTTTTTTTTTTTGTATATAAATGTCATAAATAGTTAGATAGATAGACATCGGAGCTGGCCACCCTACACCGTTTTTATTTTTTGAAATTGGATGATAACATTGTTTTGCTTGACTTTTATTTAAAAAGCGAGATCAAAGCTGGATCAGTACTCGTATATGATCTGTGGTGGACGGGTCTACGTCTGGTTAAGCTACCTTGTATTTCTGCTGTAAAATGTGTAGAGCCCAGAGTTTGCTGGTGGTATCATTATTTGTGGGGCTAACGCAATCATGGGGTAAGTATAATTGTAATAATTGTTATTTACTGGTTATAGTTAGTCTCTATGCAACTTTTTTTATGAATTAAAGCCATAAATGTAATTTGTTTACGTATATTCAGAACTTCACAGGTGTTTATTGCATTTCCTAAAATTATGCAAAATTTTAGAGGTTGACACATTTTTTTTTTGGACTTTTTTGTTAGCATTTGAGTTGTTCTACACAGAATTTGAGACAATGCAATAAAAATATCTGGTGATTGCACCCATTATGTGGGGTGTTATTATCGATAAAATTTGCTAAATTTTACGGCCTTAAAGGTTTATTACTACAAGTCCGGACACATTGTATAATAATATACTACGCCGGTGGGATAAGTTTTGTATGGATAAAGAATAGTACATTTTTGATGCTAGTGGGCGTCAAAACCCGCCATGGCTGCAATGGGCTAAGGAGCCCAGAGTGCAATTACAATCGCTGTGCAATAGTAGCCAGTTTTCGAGTAATATAATTAATCATGTTATTTTATGTAGAACTCTTTACCTAATTGGCTACTGATAGTATTTTTAGGGTTCCGTACCTCACCTAACCCTTATAGGATCACTTTGTTTTCCATCTGTCTGTCCGTCTGTCTGTCAAGACCCTAAGATGACTACCTCGGGCAAGCGTGAAGATTTCGAGTTGAAATTAAAACCATATTCTCCATACTCAGACTCCATACTCAGTCCCTTGAAGCTGTAAAAACATCAAACTTCTAAGTTAACGTAAAAAAAAGATACGGCCGTTTATGCCGCAAAAAACCAATATTTCAATACTCAATTAATTTTTACTTATTCTTTTACTAACCAAGGGCGTAAACCAACAATTTCAGATGCTTTTCTTCCAAACCTAAGAAATTTCACATAAAGTTTCAACCCCTATTTTATCCGAGATTTAGAATTTCCAAAAACCAATAAATACAGAAATTCTTTTTATAAACCAAGAGCGTTAATCTAAAATTTCATGCGTCCAACTTACAAACTAGAAATTTCATACAAACTTTCAACCCCTTTTTGCCCCTTAATGTCTCTCTGATGGTGCACATGTGTTGGATCATTCGGTTCCCTTCATGATGGTTGAGCTGAGTGGTGCCAATCCATGTGTAATGTTCGTGAACGGGCGCCATCAGTTGGGATTGGTCATAGCTTAGTTCCGTACCCAAAGGGTAAAAATGGGACCCTATTACTAAGACTCCGCGGTCCGTCTGTCAGTCTTTCTATCTGTCTGTCTGTCTGTCTATCGGTCTGTCTGTCACCAGGATGTATCTCATGAACCGTGATAGCTAGACAGCTCAAATTTACGCAGATGATGTATTTCTGTTGCCGCTATAATAACAAATACTAAAAACAGAATAAAATTAATATTTAAGTGGGGCTCCCATACAACAAACGTGATTTTTTGGCCGTTTTTTGCGATTTTGGTACGGAACCCTTCGTGCGCGAGTCTGACTCGCACTTGGCCGGTTTTTTTTTTTATTCTGCTAGAACCCCTCTTCAGGTAAAGCCTTCTTCCAAAGGAAGCCAATCTTCTCTGGATTTTTCTGAAATCATCTAGTTTGGACCCGCTGTGCATTTTATTTCGTCCTGCCATCTATTTTGGGGTCTTCCTTTCCTTCTTTTGCCTATTGGCCCTTTCCACGCTGCCACACTTTTTGTCCATCGCTGGTCTTGGAGGCGAGCTACGTGCCCAGCTCACTTCTATTTTAGTGAAAGAGCTTGTGTCAGACCGTCTGTTGCTTTTGTAATATTTCGTATTTTTGAATGTCGTTTTTTTTTGTATTATTTATGGTTCCGTACCCAAAGGATAAAAACAGGACCCTATTACTAAGACTCCACGATCCGTCTGTCTGTCTGTCTGTCTGTCCGTCCGTCTGTCACCAGGCTGTATCTCATAAACCGTGATAGCTAGGCAGTTAAATGATTTATTTCTGTTGCCGCTATAACAACAAATACTAAAAACAGAATAAAATAAATATTTAAGTGTCGTCGTAATTTTATTTTTTTATTGAAGTTCCAGGTCTGGCAGGCGTAGGTCAAGCATGGTAAAAGGTAGTTCATAACCTTAATCTTCAGGTTGATGTTCCTCTTAAACATTTCCTTTAAGCTTTAGTATTTATTTCACGTTAACTGTGCCCTGTGTTCTACTTCCTGGAAGTTGCTTGATCTGTCGAAGCTAATTTGTTTGTCGAGGTAGATGTATTGTTCGGTATAGTGAAGAGGCTTGTCGCCGGCATTTATTTGTAACTTGGTGCTGTTGGTCATTATCATAATTTTGGAAAAGTTCATTTCTAGGCCGAAAGTTTGCTAGCGATATTTAATGACCCTACCATGTACTGTAATTAATGACTCTACCATGTACTGTAATTCTGTGCCTTTCTCTGATATTAGCACCAAATCGTTGGCGAAACGTAGGTGGTTTAGATACCTACTTTTTACTTGTTTGCCACGTTTTTTCCAAACAAGCTTGTTTATTATGGACTCTAATGTGGCTATAAATAATATAGGTAATAGTGGAGCCCCCTGTATTACTCCCCTCTTAACAGGGAACTAAGAGTCAGTGGTTTCTGATTGCTTGAACATATTCGTTTTCCACATTCTGTGTAGTTAGAGTTTCCCAGATGTAATTATGACACTGAATCGAATGTATTTTTTTTATAATCGATATTATATGCCAAGTATAGAGGTCTGTTTTTCCTGGTATTTTTAGATAAGAATCTCAAGTGTGTGGATATGATCGATCGTAGAGAAGCCCTTTCTAAATCCTGCCTTTTCTATGGGTTGGCTCTTATCTAATGTAGCGTATTTATTATTATATCTGTTGATCAAAGAAATCAGCATAATTTTATATTAATCATAATATTTTACCAATGAATGAAATATTTTTATATTTATTTTTTACTTTTTTGAATAATCATAATTTGAATAAAATAATATGATTTATCATTAAAAATGTTATAAAAAAACAAAATAGACAATTTAAACAATGTTTGCAGCGTTTATGATTAAGAATCTGATAAGAAATGTTTAATAAAGTGTTTACATGTTAGATAATGATTAAATAAATGTATAAGCACTAAAACACTTTACTACAAAATAAAATAAAAATCATTAAGATTTAGAAAATGTAATGCTTCATGCATTATTAATAAAAGGCGTTTTGATTTATTTATTTATGTTTTACTTGTACTTATATTTTTGTTCCAATCCGTGATAACATAACACCACGCCAGATTCCCAGAAAGGTTAAGCAGAGGCACCTATTGTAAAGTCAAGCAAGTTGATTCCTGACCTATTTGGCCGATAATTCGTTTAAAACCTTCAAAACATTACAGTTTTCTTGTTATACCACTCATGGTGCATTTAATATAATAATAATTTAGCCATTTATTTTAAAAACATTCATAAAATAAATCATAAATAATAATTGAATAAAATAAAATAGAATAATAAATTATAAAAATATGTCTAAATCAGTTTAAAATGTCCAATAAGGTATTTATTGGGTACCCAATTTAGGGTGAAGGCCTCCTCCATCTCACGCCATTCCTCTCTGTCCTGGGCTATTCTAGTCCAGTCGCCCCAGCCATAGCCGCAATATCGCCGCACCACCGGCGTCTGGGTCGTGGTCCTCGTGTGCGTGATGCATCTCGTGGGTACCAATGGAGAATCCTCTCACTCCAACGTCAGTCTGTGGCTCTGGCTACGTGTCCTGCCCATCGCCATTCCAACTTGCAAGCTAATTCCCCAGCATCTATTATTTTAGTGCATAGTCGTATGTCTTTGGATCTACCTCGGTCTCTGAGTTTAATTCTTAACATACTTCTCTCCATTGCTCGTTGGAAGGCTCGAAGTTTGTTTGTGACTGCTTTTGTTAGTGTCCAACTTTGACGACCGTAGAGTAGAGTAGGTAATATGATAGTGTCCATTGCTTTCTTTTTCAGGCGAATAGGGATGCGGGATTTAAATACATCTTTCAACGACCAATATCTTCTCCATGCATTCTTTATCCTGCGATATACTTCAGTTTCAGTAGGTTTATTCAATTAAATATTTTGCCCAAGATAAACACAATAGTCTACGTATGCGATTGGTCTGTCCTGTATCGCTGTTGATACTCTTATGCCATTAGTTAAAAGTTTTTTTTTTAGCGTTCATGTGAAGACCGCATTTTCGGCTCTCCATATCTAATGACTTCGACATGCGTTCAAGTTCTGAGTGTGTTTCGCTTAGTAAAGCAATATCATCCGCGAAACGGAGATGAGTCTGAAACTCGCAGTTTATGCTGATACCGACATTGAGTCAATCATGTCTGAATATGTACTCCAGAACCGCGTTAAATAAGCTAGGTGAAATAGGATCCCCCTGCCTTACTCCTTTTTTGACGTTAAATGGTTCTCCTTTTTTTTCCAATTTAATGACTGCTTTGCTGTTCTTATAAATCTCTTTCAAAATGTTTATATATTTTAAAGGAACTCCTTGTTCACGAAGAAAGTACCATAGAGATTTTGTGGGAGATAGAGTCAAATGCCTTGGAGTAATCCACGAAGGCTATGTAGACCTCTTTTTTCTCTGTTCGTTGTACTTCTCGATTAGTTGTGTAATCGTGAATATGTGTTTGTTTGTAAAGAAACCCGATCTGAATACTGCTTGCTCTCTTGGTTGGTTTTCGTCCTATGTCTTTGAGATCCTTTTTAATATTGGACTCGTAAATAATTCATATAATACCTGAAGCATACTCAGTGGTCTGTAGTTGTCCATTATGCCTTGGTCTCCCTTTTTACCCGACTGCCGAAGGAGGGTAATGTGTTTATCAGTCTATGTATGTATGTATGTATATATGTACGTATGTATGTATGTTTGTTCCTATATGGCGTTCCAGAGACCAAACGCGTTGGCCGATTTTGATGATTCATACGTCAATCGATTCGTCTTAACCCTGCGAGTGTCATAGGCTACATTAAAATTGGACAATAGGAAAATGTCGGCTTTTGGGCGCCATATTGTGGGGGCCCAAATATTTTTTTCTTCTAGACCCATCGTATGGGGTATCAAAATAAAGGGTTTTAGGATGCGATTTCTAAAATATAGATGAACACTTATATGTTTAAATGTATCTAGTTCGAAAAAAACTTAACTAAAAAACTATAAATAAAAAAAGTTAAATCAAAAACTCAAAAAACCCGATTGCTTCAAAAGCGAACTCAAAAGTTGTAAACAAGGAAAAAATCATGCTGTGCAGGAGGAGGATACATCTGGTTTTGGTCAGCCAGCTCGCGCATATGTATCCTCCGACTGCACAGCATGATTTTTTCCTTGTTTACGACTTTTTAGTTCGCTTTTGAAGCAGTCGGGTTTTTTGAGTTTTTTTAATATAGTAAGATTGTAATCACAGTAATCCAATCAGTATTATGGCATTAACTCTTGATTCAAGATTTCGTTGAATAAAGTTGTTAATTAAAATAGGTGTTATTGGCTCTCTGATGGCTTTTAGTTTGTCATTTGTTATGCAATCTTCTCCTAGGCTTTTTTCCTTTTTAATTGTTGGATACAGTAGCTAATTTCGCACTCTAATAATCTCGGTACACTGTCTCAGTCGAATTTCTCTTTATCTCGTATTGAGTCATCGTGAATGGCAGTATGCTCATACAGTTTTGTATAGAATTCTGTTGCAAAGTTTAATATTTGATTTCGGTCTATTACTTGTTGACTGTTTTTGGTTAGTTATGTAATCCACTTTTTACTGGAATCTAGTCTTTTGTAGGCTCTTTTGATCAACGCAAACTTATCTAGTTCATATTCAATGATGGTATATCTATGTTCTTTGGCTTTATTTTGTATTTGCTTTCTAATAAGCTTGTATAGCGCTGATAAATGCTTCTTTTCTAATTTAGTTTTGTTTTTCTTTTCTTTTAATAGAATCCTTTCCTTTATTAGTCTTGCTAGGTTTTCTTGGATATGAGGTTTATTACACTTTTTGTTGTTGCTAAGTTGGTTATGCTGTATGTTTGTGAATTCTATGTTATTTATTTCTTCTGAAAAATATTCCCTTAAATACTCTTGCTCAGAAGGTGTAATATCGTTAATCTTTTTCTCTCCGAAATATTTTCTTGAAGTAATGCGCTTGTTTTTTTTTTATAACCTATAGGCTCGCGCTTGACCACAATCTCACCTGATGGTAAGCGATGATGTGGTCGACGGTGAAACACGCTTGCCTAGAAATAACCTATTCACTCTTGACTTAAAGACCCCTAGATTGTAGCTATCGGGAAACACAGACTCCGGCAGGGAATTCCACTCCTTAGCTGTACGCATAATAAAAGTGTTCCCAAAACGTTTTGTGCGTATGGGTGGGATGTCTACCATGTATCGATGTACGATGTAGCTGTACGATGTGTGTTGTTGTGGAGTATTAGTGATGCACGCACCATTCTATGGTCAGTAGGATGTGTAGTAGTTATGACATCGACGTTATGGATACTGTTGTTGTTTTTTGTTATTTTGTTTGGGTGCAGCCAAGTCCATCGTCGTTTTCGTTTCTTCTTGTATTAGGTATTTGAAACATGTAATTGATGTTCAAAACAAAAATGTATTAGTAGCTGCCCTCTTGGACTTCGTTTCCCGTATACTCACGGTCCCATAACATATTAATCATCATTTTTGGGCAGACCAATCTGAGCGTTAAATCACCTATTATCAAAGTATCATTGTTTGTGTTTTCCATCGCTTTTCTGAGGTCCTCGTAAAATTTAACTATTTCTTCCCATGATGGTTTTACTGTAGGGGCGTATACCTGAATAATATGAATAGTTTTTTTTATTTTCAATGTGTATGCTTAACTAAGCTACTCTGTCAGAGACTGGTATAAAATCTTTAATGTTTTCTTTTAATTCTTTTTTTATTAAAAATCCAATACCCTTGCTGTTATGGGTTTGTCCGTAGTATATAAAGATATAGTCCTTATGCTCTATAATTTCCTTGCTTTTAAGTTTTGTTTCGTAGAGTCCAAATATATGCCAGTTTAGCTTAGTAATAGCGTATTCCAATTCGGTAAATCTCGACGGATCAATCAGTGATCTCACATTCAATGTGCCAATGTAGAGGTATTTGCTTTTTCTATTGTTTAGGTTGACTTGATTTTTGATGAAGGGTTCTGGTCTACTGCTGCCACGGGGACCAACCGTGCCAGGAGAGTAAGGGGTAGTATGAGTGATATTGATATTTACGTGGTTTTTAAGATGAGGTAGGCCTGCTGGTTACTAAATTTGTACAATATAGGTATCACTAATGGCTTGGTTTGAGGTAGGGATAGGAGAAGTTCTTATATCTGTTCTTATATGGTGCACTTAAGACGTTTTATATAATTTTAAAATTTGTGTCATTGCGATAGATTTTTAATTTAATTAAAAGCGTTTTTTACCCGACTGCCGAAGGAGGGTAATGTGTTTATCAGTCTATGTATGTAAGTATGTATGTATGTATGTTTGTTCCTATATGGCGTTCCAGAGACCAAACGCGTTGGCCGATTTTGATGATTCATACGTCAATCGATGCGTCTTAACCCTGCGAGTGTCATAGGCTACATTAAAATTGGATAATAGAAAAATGGCGGATTTTGGGTGCCATATTGTGGGGGCCCAAATTTTTTTTTTCTTCTAAACTCATCGTGTGGGGTATCAAAAAAGGGTTTTTAGAGGTGATTTCAAAAATGTATAACACTTATATGTTTAAATGTATCTAATTCGAAAAAAACTAACTA
This sequence comes from Orthosia gothica, assembly GCA_949775005.1. Taxonomy (NCBI): domain Eukaryota; kingdom Metazoa; phylum Arthropoda; class Insecta; order Lepidoptera; family Noctuidae; genus Orthosia; species Orthosia gothica. Next base: position 5,676,656 of record OX459066.1, read on the forward strand.
AAAAGTTATAAATAAAAAAACTTAATTCAAAAAATCAAAAAACCCGACTGCTTCAAAAGCGAACTAAAAAGTCGCGAGGTTACACCAGATTTTGGTCAGCCAGCCCGCGAGTATGTATCCTCCGACTGCACAGCATGATGTTTTCCTTGTTTACGACTTTTTAGTTCGCTTTTGAAGCAGTCGGTTTTTTTGATTTTTTGAATTAAGTTTTTTTTTGATAAATCAGTTTTTTTTTGACTTAGCTGTCGTCCAGCATTGTATGGATAGAGAAAGAAGTATATAACAATATTCTGCTTATATTTGAATCAAAACAAAAATTCTAAATAATAAACTTCAAGTTGATGTTATAATTGTGCCACCGTGTTATTGAAATGACAGAAAGATGGGTCGACTAACTTTTATTGTGTTATTAAGTCGATTTATCGTCTTATTAAGCTTGTGCTTAGGAATTAATGTAAAATTCGACCTAATTGTATTAGAAAGTCTGTAGAAAAATTAGCTGATGGTGGGTCATGAATTAATTTTGTCGACATTACATCCACAAGTCGTGACATTGCTTCATTAATGGTTTATTTGCTTGCTAAAATGATTCCTTTGTTTCAGACATCGCTTTATCAGTAGGAAACCGACTAGAATTTCTTACTTCTGACGGAGTAAAAACAGACACCGTACATTTTAACTCTCAAAACCTAGCTGCCATAGCATACGATGAAGTTCAAAACGTGATGCTGTACGTCGACAAACAGAGTGGCAACGACACCATATGTGGTTACAACATTGGTTCTGCGGAAAAAAAGTGCTACATAGAGAGGAACGGGCGAAACATCCTGGGTCTGGTCTTCGACCCTATCACAGAAGTAATGATCTTCACAGATACTAAGGAAAGAAGCATTAATTGGTTTTCATTTAAACCTGGATTTAAGAACAACGTTTTCGGAAACCTCTTAATCAAGTTGGATGACGGGATCCCAACTGACATTACAGTAGACAGCTGTAGAGGGTACGTTTCCAATAATAACGTCTATATATATGAATAAATATAAATAATTGCTTCGTTTCTCAGTCGCAAGTGCGTTTGACTGCGTCGCTGAGTGTGCGGTCCCGGGTTCGATGCCGGGTCAGGCAAAGTGTTATTGGGTTTTCGATTAGAAATTCGGTGGCAGCCCGAAGTATGGAAATTGGCGGTGTGAATCCCAATGCTTCGGAAAACTCGTTAAACCGTCGGTCCTATGGCAGCCTAATTGCGTAAGTGAATTTGGTAAGGTAAATGAAACTGTATGAACAATCGATCAATCACATAGACGGAGACGGAAACCCACATCGCGTCTTTTCATCTCGCATTTGCCTTGCCGAATTCGCTTACGTAATTAGGCTGTTATCTCTCCGGTCGTGTAGTCCTACCGGACTACGAGCGCGGCAGAACACAGAGGGCACCTATATATGCGCACACGCCTGTGCACTGTAATATTGCCCGCCTCGATGCAGCCATCGTCTCCATCACCGTCTCCGCTGAGATTGGCCACTGTGGCCAAAATTCGGTCTGAAGGACTGTTATGATTTCATAATTACACAAAATCGGTACTGTTTCGTGTTAAGCACTTGTAATTTTTAATTTGCAGGTACGTCTACTGGATCAACAGAAAGCTTAGGACTTCTACGATCGAGAGAATTCGATTTAATGGTTCAGCAAGACAAGTCGTTATTGATACAAACGAATTAGACCTTCTCGGTTTGACTATTTGGCAACAGACGAATAAGATATACTGGGTAATGGCTATGCCCTTGCCCATGTATGGTAAGCTGTATAGTGCAGATTTGAATGGTAACAACAGGCAATCATTGTCTGACATTACATTTGCTGCTGAATTTATTCAGCCGTTTCTTCACCCAAATTTATTAAGCGTTTCAGACAAATACGTCTTCTATATGGGCTGCTGCGCATACAGTAGTGTGAAAAACTTTTGGAAATTTCCAAAGCTATATCGGCAATATAATGATTACATCTGGATCTCTAGCATTCAAACCCAAAACGTCGTCGGAATGGCCACCAACTACAAAGTGAAGGATCAATTTCAAGGAATTTCGGAATGCAATCAGGTACTTAATAACTACGAGAAGCATGAGAACAACGACTCGTTCCAAGTTCCAAGAGAATCTGAAGGTCCGTTTTGTGATCATGGTATTAAAGTTAGTGGACAATCTTTTTGCAAATGCACACCTGGGTACACCGGCGCGCGCTGCGATGTTTCCGTTTGTGGGAACTATTGTTTGAAAGGCAACTGTAGTATTAATGACGAGGGGCTTCCTAAATGCAGGTAAAACATATTCTATACCTTCTTTTGGCTATCTTGTTTAATTTGGAGTACTGTTCCACAATTTTATTCTTTCAGATGTAATGCTGGCTATTCCGGCGAAAGATGTGAAGTGAACGTGTGTCAAGGGCATTGCTCAAACAACGGATTTTGTTCCTTGAATAAGAAGAGTCAGCCAGTTTGTCAATGTAAAGGAAATTATTTGGGTGATAGGTGCGAGTTATCAGCCTGTGAAAACTATTGCCTCCAGGGCAACTGTAGTATCAATGAAGAGGGGCATCCTGCATGCAGGTAAAACCTATTCTACTTACTCTTTACCCAAATACGGTGAAGTCCAAAGGAGAGGCCGTGGTCGTATTTCACCTACGGGTTGTTTACATAACAAAACATTATAACCATGGCTATCCTAAGAATATTTTTTATTCTTTTCTGAGTGAGATTTTTTGTAGCCGGGATTTAGTTTTTAAACTGATAATTTTTTGACTTTCTTCTTTAGTTTGATTCGGTGCACTCTTTAACAATTTTCTATTAAAATTTCAGATGTAACGCTGGCTATTCCGGCGAAAGATGTCAAGTGAACATGTGTCAAGGGCATTGTTTGAACAAAGGCATCTGCTCCTTGAATGAGAAGAGTCAGCCAGTTTGTCAATGCAAACGCAATTATTTGGGTGATAGGTGCGAATTATCAGCCTGTGAAAACTATTGCCACCAGGGCAACTGTAATATTAATGAAGAGGGGCATCCTGCATGCAGGTAAAACCTATTCTAATTACTTTTTACCCAACTATGGTGAAGCCAAAAAGGTTTTTTGGTTAGTGAATTTTCAAAAAACTCTCCCGCTCTGAATTAAGCGGGGGCCGGGTCAGACTTCTACTGACTAAAACCGACCCGTGTTACTACAGTTACTTGTGCCAGGGCCGCGGAAACTCTCTCTCAAATTTATCCGCAACCCGCAGCCGACTTGCGCAAATGAATTCGACAAGGTGAAGGGTTTGACCGCCATCAATCTCAAAAATCACATGCGAGATGGATGACATGATGTGAAATGAAATGAACAAAAATGAAAAAAAAAATATTTAGATAAATATTTTTCTCCTGCCAAACTGTAGGACAGCTGTTGGTTGGCAGACGCACACGTTTTTTATAAAAAAAAAAAAACGCGACACGTTTTTTATAAAAAAAAAAAAAAAAAATTACCCCAAAAGTTCGAAGGAGATACTTACTTACGTGGTTTTTAAATGCGTTTTTTTGGTACAACTGCTTTACAATATCAACAGGAAGGATAATTATTTATTTAATTTTTTTTTGTACACCAAAAACAATATTTAATACAATGTGATAATAAAGTACATGTACAAAGGCGAGCTTAACCCAATGTTGAGTTCTCTTACAGCAAACCCTAGAGTGACAGAGAATGATGACAAAAGAGGATCCAGTGTAAAATTTTAAAATAACATAATTATAATCATAAAAATAAATCATAAAGATATACATACATACATAAATACAAATATATATATCTACTAACATTGCGTTAAAAGGAAATTCTCTTAAATTTTCCTTTTGAAGACATCGAGAGAAGGACTATCGCGTAGGGAGTGTGGGAGAGAGTTCCAGAGGTGCACTGCAGTTACAGAAAAAGAGTCATCATAACGGCTGGAAGTGTGGCGTGGAGTACGAAGGAGAAGCGAAGTGGCCGTGCGACAAAGTTTGCCCCTCGGGACGAGGTACTCAAACCGTTCGCGAAGGTATTGGGGAGAAGTAGGATTGTGCAGGATATTATAGAGAAGGGATAGGATATGGGTAACTCGTCGACGCCGAATCAGCAGCCACTTCAATCTGGTCCAAAATTCCGATACATGGTCGTACTTACGGAGGCCAAAAATAAAGCGGATGCACAAGTTCTGCAATCGCTCGAGTTTGTTTAGGAGTACCTCCGTTGAATCTAGAAAACAGACATCGCATAGTCTATAAGCGGTAGAAGAAGAGATTGAGCAAGAGTGACCTTAGTGTGAAATGGTAAGAATTTTTGGAGACGTTTACGAGACTGAAAAGAGTAGAAGACCTTCTTACTCACATCAGCAATATGAACCTCCCAAGAGGTTAGTGTCCATATGGACGCCCAAGTTTTTCGCACTTTGGAATAGTATATAGGCACTGAGTTATACATTACTGGCGGAAGAGATTGGGGATCCAATAGATTGAGCATGTATCTGCCACCAATAATGAGCGCTTGAGATTTAGTTGGGTTCAGGAGGAGTCCAAAGGACTGAGTCCACTTGTTGATATTTTCAAGGTCATCATTGATGGCAGCCACAGACTTGGCGAGTTCACCCACCTTAAAATAGCAATACAATTGCAAGTCGTCTGCATAGAGATGAAAGTTAGAAGTTAGGACCTTAGTGATGGCATTTATAAAAATTGAGAAGAGAAGAGGAGTGAGAACACCACCTTGTGGAACGCCCGCAGCCAATTCACTCCATTCAGAGGAATCCTCATCAGATCGAACTGACTGCAAGCGACCCCAGAGATAAGATTTGTACCATTCAATTACTGGAGCAGAGGCATTAAGGGAGGAAAGGATTCCTAAGAGAATATCAAAGTCAACTGAGTTATTAAAGATTTATGAAATTAAATATTTTCAACAAAAATCTTCCTACTCTTACATTCCTTTGTAACCTTGTACGCACAATAATTTGTTTGAACTCCTCACTACGAAACTGGTCTAAGGATGATAACAACACCACTGTCTCATGGACTGGCAGCATTTTGCACTCCATGAATAACTCTTCGTAATTGCCATTTTTGCACCGGTTTTTTGTATTTTTGTCTTTGGGAGTATGCGGAACAGGGTGTAAAGTCCCACTAACCTCCATAGAAAAGGGAGGATCCTCCGACCAGACAGGTGTTGTGTCTGGTCCGGGCAACTGCCCAACGGTTATTGTCGGACTGTTGTATGTATTCAAATCGCGCCGAAAACTTTGCTCTCGCGATGCAGGATTTGTGTGACGTCATGTCATTAGTTCGTAAGTGGCGGCGTTGTTGCCGCTACACGTCTATATATATATATGATTTAAATGTATAGCCATAGCAGACCAGCCCATAAGAGAGTAGGGAGTTCGCAAGTGCATAGTAGACTACAGTGTGGCCCTATCCAACGCGAAACTAAGGTTGCGGCATTTTACATGCACTAACCTGAGCTTGTCACATAGGTATGAAATGTGTATTTTCCATGAAAAATTGCTGTCTGTAGTCAAACCCAGGTGCCTGTACTCTTCCACCACCTCAATAGTTGCACACGTACACAACGACACCTGTTCATTGTGCAGACACTCAAAGCTGTGTCCCACTATGCGTGGCGGGCACAAAATGTTTTTAAGATAAGGAGATCGTTTGCACATAGGTACATTTGGTTTTTCCAAATCTATCTATACCAATATTATAAAGAGGAAAGATTTTTTTGTTTGTTTGTACCGAATAAGCTCCGAAACTGGACCGATTTTAAAAATTATCTCACCTATTTAAAGGTACACTATTCCCTCGTAACAAAGGCTATAATTTTGAAGGGAGCAAAGCCGCGGGGGTCAGCTAGTTAATTATAATCCCATTGTCATGGGCCCAGTTAATAACATTGAATTTATTAACTGGGTGAAAATTTTAATGATTTTTCTATGATTTTCAAATCCTTGTCTGCGTATACTAAACAGGTATCATCAGCGTACATGTATAGCATAAATTAGCCTTTGAACATATTTTGTAAATTGTGTCTAAGTTTCTTTAAATAAATAAATAATACTATTCTTCTCCTTTCTCTGTTCTATAATTGATATTTATTAGTATATTATTTTATTTGTATGTATGTATTTTATGTTATATCTAAGTAATATACATTATTTATAAACTAATATTAGAAATAAAATAAGAATAAAGATATGTACATTTACGGGGCGTCAAAAAATTCGTCCACATCGCTGTCAACAGGAAAAGTGCCCAGAAGGCTGGCAGCATTGCCACGTTGGATGGCAATGCTGATTATTTGGCCAAAAAAAGGCCAGCCCTCTGGTCTCGAGAAGAGTCGACCAACCGTTTGGCGATATCCCGAAATAATATGTGAGCACTCGGACCCCATGGCCCTAGTGTTTCAACCCCAAACGGCTCAAACACATAATTACCAATTAAATTGTTGTATTTGCGCCGTTTGAGGTTTTCAGCACCTGCAGCAGCCGCCCCAGCGCAGCCCACCGTGCTAGGAAGATGGGATGGTGCAAGGGTGTCGACGCAAGTTGCATCCCACAACAAAGACCTACCCAACTTCCAAGGCATTATGGTCATACCATCTGGTCTCTATTCAATATTAGACGATATATGTGATGATTGATTATAGAATTTTAATGTATAGATTACTCACACTAATTAGACCGCATTATAATAAACAATACTTTAGACATGCGATTTGTTTGCGGCGTACATGTTTATGTCGTTTAGTGTACGAATCGATTTGAATTTGTTATTTGTATCATCTTTTCTTATCAATATCTTACCGTTTTGTACCGAGATGTATTTAAATGTTGGTTTTAGCTCATTTTTCGCCGTCCATAGTAGGTTGCGCATATGCTTTGTAAGATCCTCATTCACATAAATTCGCTGCTTGTTACCACTGCCAAATATTTCATCATTAAAGAGCTGGTGGGATTTTCTCGCTGTCATTTGTCGCGGGCAGTACGCGTAACCAGAGTGATAACTACTGGTCTTGGCTTTTTCTCACGTTGTGGTTTCTCTGCTTTATTTTCTTCACCTACCCTCTTTACCTCACAAATCGTGATATCGTCTATTCCCAATTTACTTGCAACAACTTTTATGGTATTCTCTAATTTCTCGTTCTGCTGTTCCTCTAAACCAAATATTTATACTTTTTTCTTTTTCACCTAACTCCAAGTAAACTATTCTTTCCTTCAGTGCTTTATAACTGGTTTCTAAATTCATATTTTTAAGCTCCAGTGATTAAATTTTTTATCCGTTTTTGCCTTCTCTTCAATTATTTCCTGGTATTTCTCGGAATAAAAAATTATGTCTTCAGCCATTGATTCGAGCGTTTTTTTCATATTGAAGACTTAAGCTTCTCATTAACTTCAGCCAACAGTTTTTCCGGTGTCGTTTTAGCAATGTCGACTTCTATGGATGGCCGATGAGTATTTGGCGTAAATTGGCACTCGTCGCATAAGCCGGAGTCACTAAGTGTCTTGAATTTTAACACACACTTATTATGCCAGACACCCTTACAGGCACCACCACATTTCACAATGCTGTTCGCTTTCACTCGGGCCAGTGACAGTTCACATATCTTACACTTAGTCATCACGATAGCTCGAAAGTTAGACACTTTGTTATTAACGAATACAAGCGCATTAACAGACGTCACTTTCGCACGGTAGGAGTGGGAGCGCGCGCGCAAAGTGACTGTGGATTTCCATCTGTGTAATTGGACGATTGATAGCGTTCAAACCCTCTGCGTTGCCGTATTCACTTACGCAATAAGGCTGCCGGTCGTGTACCACATGCGTGTTGTTTACACAACAATACATTATAATCACGGCTTAGATAAGAATATTTTTTTGTTTCATACTCTTCAGAGTGCGATTTTTTGTAGTCAGGTTTTAGTATTTTAAACTTTTTTTAGCATTCTTGTTTAATTCAATTCGGTGTACTCTTTAAAAAAATTGTTCTGAAAATTTCAGATGTAATGCTGGCTACTCCGGTCAAAGATGTGAAGTGAACGACTGTCATGGGTACTGTTTAAATAATGGCATCTGTATCCTGAATGAGGAGGATGAGGCAGCCTGTGACTGTTTAGGAGAGTACGAAGGGGAAAGATGTCATGTTCCAGTGCGATTGAACGACGTTGATGGTTGTCAATGTAATGGTAGTCAAGAAGCTAATCAAAAGAACACTAGCTCTAAAAACTTCTTAGAAGAGAACGAAGAAAATCTAACCCTAAGGGATTTATTATCAAATTGGCGCAAACAAGCGCATTAATTTCTTTCTTTTGCAAATACGGTTGTGGAGAGTTTTATGCATTTATATTCTACAATGCTTCAAAATTAAGTTCTTACATAAATCATCTCAAAATTTACCTCTTTTCTTGCCTTTTTAAGCCACCCACCGTTTCTTCAGTCTTCCTCTTCCCATATAACCATAAGAATTAATATTCCTGACGTCTGCGCCGACTGGTATCTGGATGACACCCATATTTCGCACATTTCGTACTTAGCAAAAAGATTCAGATAGCACGTGCACAGGAAGGTTCAGGGGAGACTCCTTTACAGTCTTAATTACAGGCGTTTTGCAGACGGGGGTTCCGAGTGGTATTTTAAGAGGTAACGGGTTTAAAATATGAACACACCTTTTTGTTACGCCCTGTAGAAGAGTGAACTGTCGGCGTATATTATTTAGATAAATAAGTTCCTAGTACCGGATTGCTACGAAATCGTAGCCGATGTAGCAATTATACCACCTACGCCGTAGCAATTGCGTACGTAAAATAAGCCCTACGAAAAAGAAACGGAAAGTATTATTTAGGGTAAGTAATATATGTTATAATTACAAAAGGGTGCTAATTAAGGCAGCTTCTTTAAAATGTCATTCTCGTCTGCAAATATATTTAGTTGTCTAATTAATTAATAGGTCAGCGACAAACTTTTAGCGTCTAATAAATGGTTTATAAGCGACCATATATTGTAAAACAAGCTACTGTTAATATGACGCAACATGGTGATAATTCTTAAGCAACTAAATTTGTGATATGTCTACTCATTGCTAGCTTCTAATAAGTGTATCAACTTCATCTATAAAATAATATCAACGTACTCTAATTTCATAGAGTCACCTTTATTTTTATACTTTAGCATAAGTAATTGATGAGTGAATCTACTATATTTGAACATAAAATTTCCTTATTATTGTCATCAAATAATGGTCAATAAAAGCTATAATTTCATGTATTCGCCTATCTATTTATAATGTTACCATAAGTAATTGACTATTATACCTACCCAAATGAACATACAAAAAATAGGGTGGTATTTAATACTTTAACTGTAATTCCCCTTTTTTCAATCAAAATATTCGAAATTACTACCAAAAATACTGAATTGCACACTAAATTTGCTCATCAAATAAATGAATTATACTATACTGCTAGATCTTTAAAGCTTAACTGTTTTACTGAATAACTATCTGTTAACTAAAAGTAAATCTAATAATTCTTCGAGTGCAACAAAATATTTAAGTTTTAAGGGAGGGGGGGAAACGAAACAAAGTCGACGGAGCCCCGCTGCGCAGGGCTCCTATTTCTGTCTGCAGGGTCTAAAGTAACCTAACATGAAGGAGATGACGGGAGCTGAGTTCGCTCGCTTTGCTCGCTCACTTCAGCTCCCGTCATCTCCTTCGAACCTAACCTATCCGTGTCGGGGTGCCCTAAGCTCCCGAGCTCGCTTCGCTCGCTCTTGGACTAATTCACATTTATTTTATATTTAATTGAATAATTTGTGTGTTGCAAACTTTCACGAAAAAAGAATATGATTTATTAATTTAATTGTTGAATGAAAAACTTTGATTGCTAATTTTGAGGCTGGAATTTGATTTTATTAGCAGACAGATGTTGAATCTCTAAAATATATAAAGTAGCTCACTTACAACATTAGTCGCTGAGTTATCAAATCAGAAGTAAATATATTTATCGGTAGCTCGGAGTCATATTAATTTACGCTCGTAAATTGACGCTGGTTTTTTGATATTCTGTTGGAGTAGTAAAGATGATGAATTAATATAATTGAAGCTGTTCTATTAACTCGTCGCCCACATATAAAAAAAGACGCTAGGTTGCAGGTGCTAAAGAAAACTTTTGTTGCTGCACATATAATTTCCCATTACAAAATCTATAATAGTTACAAGATATAACAACTGAATCTATCATTTTTATTGTTATAATGATCAGTTAATAAACGATTGATATCATTTTAAAGTAACAAATTTTCATAAGCATAACATACATTGAATACAAAATTTCCCTGTAAAAAACATGCAAACAAAGCATGCACCATGCATGCAGCAGGCATGCAAACGAGCATACATCATACATGCAGCAAGCATGCAACATGCGGCCTAGCGAGCATGGGCGTACACAAGACATATCTTTCTAACAAACACTTAATATGTTATCAAACAAACAAAGAAAAATAAAGTGTGCATAAGTCTATGGTCATGGGTCAAATATAAATTTGTTCCCAAAATTAAAAAGTTGTTTTTCTGTATGAACGCCATACTTTTTTACGTATTATTTTATTTGGTCGTCTATTCAAATTATGTCGCACTATGAAGTCAACAACAAGAAAAGCATGTCGCGCCTGTAAACTATGTCACATGGTTGACCCGTGCTATCATTTAAGACAAATTGTAAGACATGACATATTTTATCATAACTTGTCATGACCGTAGTTCAAGTCGAAAACCAAACAATGTAAAAAAAAACTTACAAAATCATGTTGGAATGCTGCTAAACTGGAGGTAGCAAAGGGGATAAATTTTTTGCCTAGGACATACCATTTTCGAGATATCATTTTGGAAATATAGAGCGATTTATGCAAAATAAAATAAGATATGGAGGCCCATAATTCGAAAACAGTGCGTCGTAGGGCTATGCTTCTCAGATCCTAAATGGTTTTTATGGCCAAGGTTAAACCGAAACTGCAATAAAATTGGAAAATTTCCGAAAAAGAGAAAAATTAACGTCAAGAAATTATGCCACAAATCAAAAAAATATCTCACGCTGCCGTGCTAGCATTTAAGAGGAAATGGGTTTATCGCCCAAACTGTGGTTAAAAGTGTGATTTAAGCGATGTCACAGTAGGCCGTGCTCGCCGGGCAGCAGGCATGGTTTCTGTCACGGCTCCAGCGCTGCGGGGCTCCAGCGGTCCCATGCGAGCCTATCGTCGCAGATGTGTTTCACGCTCACCACCGCGGCTTGCGATTGCTAAAACTCTTAACTTGGTTTTTACACTCGCGGCTTGCGAGTGTAAAATCCACCTGCTCCTCAGCTCGCGGGCTACCTCGCTCCTCCGCGCCTACGCGATTTTAAATAACACTCTAGAGGTAGGGCAGACAAGACTACGTGGAGTCGGTTTTGAAGCGATTTATTTCTGTCACGCCGCTCCCGCAACACGCTCGCTTCACTCGTTCGCCTTTGCGCGTTAATGGTCACTGTTCTAACCAAACCTAACCCTAATGATTCACTAACATAGAGGGCACTCCGCTCCGCTCCCGCCTTAACCTTCTAAACTAATATAACCCATCCGAGTCGGATTGCTTTGAATCGGGATGCTAACTATAAAGTAGGTATCAATATTATATATTTTAAACGATAGGCCTAATGATTTTCGATTAAAATAAAAGTTATATCCAATTACGTTATACGAAATAAGTTTTAGAGTATATAAATGTTATATCTAAAGAAATTATATCAACAGTTGGTATAACTCACGTTTGTTATATCTTATGAACGTTATTGAAATGAAAATATACCAAATAACTTTAGATGATATGAGACGCAGTAATTTTTTTTATCTGTGGTAATATTTTCCGAGCTTAAAGTATTTTCCAAATTACTTTTATAAGGGAAATTATTTACCGGGCGAAAAATATCTGAATGGGCGACTATTATACTAAGTAAGTAACTATTAATCTGGGCCCGGTTTATGTAAGCTGTGGTAATAATATTGTTACATATAAATACTTTAATTCTATTTCGGGTTCTATTTTTTTTATTTTTGCATATTATTATTTTGAAAATAGCAGCAATACAACCGATAAAGTGACGTCGCTATGCAGCGCGGCAACGAATGACATATTGTATCATTTTATACACATTATATTATTTTACATTATATATTTTCTATTATCTATTATCCATTTTGAGGTATTTTTCAATTCACAAGTTTAAGCACGTACCTATTAATATTAGAACATTATATTTATTATTTATTTTATTTACCCAAGTCCGTGTGTGCGGTGTGCAAACTGAAAATCAACTCTGGGTGTCTGACACCCAGCAAACGCTGAGTTGGTAACCCTTTCGGTATGGGCATGCCCGGCGCAATTTGTGTCTGTTTGCAGCAGTCCCAAAAAATGACAAAACTGTAAAATACCAACAAAAGAAACAATTCTCGCGATAATAATCGGTTTTCCTCAATATTTCACGAACCACCAGAAAAAATAAAACAAAATGAAATGAAGAAAATAATGTTTCCACCAAGAGCGCAGAGGTGTGAGGAGGTCTAATGTGGCCAATAGTTGGGCAATTTGTTTCTATTGTGGTTTGCGACCACCTGTGTGATATGAACTATTGGTACTAGGTATGTGGTGCCTTATTATTATGTTTTGTAGTGAACATATAGTAATTCTTTCAGGTAGATTAGGTAGTAGTAGGTAGAATATATATGTAAAGAAACTAGTATGTTTATTACCATTTATACCATGATACAGAAACTTCTTTGACTCCCTGTTTGCAATGTGACAATATATTATTCGTGTAGGGGGCAGACAAGATAACTTCCCTTATGAATACGACGTAAAACCAGTAAAACATCCAATTTTACTCTGTAGTAAGCATCATTCAACGAAATTATTATTTCAAATGCAACATCAAATGCAGGCCCACAATTGCTTTTATCGACTATTCGCCAAACTTATTGGCCTCTGGGGGGCAGAAATCTTGCTAAGTTAACTGTAAACAAATGCCTAAAATGTTTTAGATTTAAAACTCAAAATGTGCAGCCAATCATGGGACAATTACCCAACACTAGAAGCACTTTAGAGTTTTTTTTCTTAATAGTAGCGTCGACTATGCTGGGCCCATACTGATATCTGACCGGAAAGGTCGGGAATCTAGATTGATAAAGTCCTACCTATGCATGTCTATATGGATGGCTACCAAAGCTGTGCATTTCGAGTTTGTCACGGACCTCTCTAAAGAAGCCTACAGAGCAGCATTAAATAGTTTTGTCGCACGTCGCGGCAGGCCACGTACTGTCTTGTCCGATAATGGTTAAAACTTTCTCGGAGCATGTATTGAATTATATTAATTTTGCTGGGTTCTGATGTTGCACATGAAATAGTTCAGGAGGGAATAGAATTCAGGTTTGCACCGGCGTATTCTGCACACTTTAACGGCCTCGCTGAGGCCGCGGTTCGTTCAACTAAACACCATTTAAAAAGAATTTTGTAGCTTACTACTCATTTCACTTATGAGGAAATGGCTACGTGCCTAACTTAAATAAAGGCAATTCTAAATTTAAGGCCCCTTACTCCTCTTTTTATGTATTTATTTATTTTATTTATTTATTTTATTTATTTCCACTAATCCTCTCGACTTCTCTGCCCTCACTCCTTCTCATTTCGGACGCTCGCTAATGTCCGTTCCAATCCACAGATCGCCGACGCCAACATCAATCGTTTGGAGCGCTACCAACGTGTAGAATGCATCAAGCAACACTTTTGGAAGAGATTAAATCTCGAGTATATTTCAAATCTACAGCAGAAAACGAGATGGCCTGCTTCTACCAACGGTGACATAGCGTTGGGATCGCTTGTTCTTGTGAAGGACAAGGCGCTTCCGACGCTCTGCAGGTTGCTGGGGCGTTTCGTGCTGGTGTACCCCAGCAGCGATGGCGTCACGAGGGTCGCGGATCTGAAGACGAAGAGAGGGATGATTCGGCGCGACTTCAACTACAACTGTCCACTTCCTCTTTGAAGTCCACTTCAACCAAGGGAACATGTCTATGCACGGCATGCCTGCGATTGGTTGGAGGCGCGCGGAATATGATGTAGCGCGCGGGCGGCGCGTGCGGCGCTGATTTTGTTCTAATATTGTATTCCCGTAATCAAACCAGATTGTTATAGTCCACGCATTTTATTTATTCGCTCCTGTAACTGAGCAGTCGACGTAGCATCGTCAACAGATAATGTACTTTAAGGTCTTCTGAATAAAATTTGTGTTGTCTATTTAGATGATATCCTAGTGTTTGGTACTTTTTTACAGGAAATCATAGATAACTTAGGTAAAGTATATCAGCGTCTTAGGGAATCCAATTTTAAGATCCAGATGGATAAATCCGAGTTCCTAAAACGTGAAACACCATATTTAGGGAATGTTATTACCCCTGAAGGTGTCAGACCGAATCCCGACAAAATCCCAAAAACTCCGAAACAAATGATTTTTTTTCTGGGGTTATCGGTTATTACCGTAGATTTATGCCCGATTTCACTCGTGTTACAAAATTGCTTAGCATGTAGTAAGAAATTTTGTCTTTTTTTGTCTCAAAAAGGGAGCTAAAATAAATATTATACCTGATTATATATAATATTTTGAACACTGTACGACTCTTCTGACTTATGACCCGGTACTACAGTATCCTTCTCAAAGTAATTCATTCTCACAACTGATGCATCCAAATTCGCACTGGGCGCTGTACTATCCCAAGGCCCAATAGAAGCTGATAGGCCCATAGCTTATGCATCTAAGACACTAAACGATAGCGAAACAAATTATTCAACAATCGAAAAAGAACTCCTTGCGATCGTCTGGGCAACAAAGTTCTTTAGGCCATATTTATTTGGGCGCAAATTTAAAGTAGTCACCGACCATAAACTGTTGCAATTGCTAATGAATTTAAAAGAACCTAATTCGCGTCTAACTAGGTGGAGACTAAAATTATCCGAATTCGATTTTAATGTAATTTACAAAAAGGGTAAATGTAATACAAACGCCGACGCTTGCACGACGAAATTCATAATGATGAAACTATCTCACTGATACTCAATACGTCAAAAGCACCACGACGTCACCATAGTACGTCATCAACGATTTCAGCACCTGAAACTATGTCATTGGATAATTCTTCAGTGGTCCAAGATAATCATAGTTCTTTTACTCTTACAGCACCTGAAATTCAAGACATGTCAGACGGGGAGACCGCTCACACTAGCGTAGATATCCCAATTCTCGAAGTTCCCATTAGTATAGACCCTTTAAATAAATATCGTAGACAAATTATAATTAATATAGTTAGTGACTCACCTACATCTTATTATATAATTAAAAAACCTTTTGATACTTACCTGCAAGTTGTGATGAATGTACTAAAACAATGTAGACCTAATAAAAAAACGCGTAGATCCCAAATTCTGCACAGCTATCTTAGTCCAACCAATAGAGAAAATGCTTGAAAACAATAGACGGATCTCAAAGTCCTTGAAAAGCGATCTCCACCGCTTTAATACCGAGCGTATTAAAAACGCGATTGAGCGGAACAAGGGTTCCAAGGTCTTTGCAAGACATCTGTCTGTTGGGCAGAGCCAGCTCACGAAACTGAAGACCGATGATGGCAGGATCGGGTCCGCCAAACCTGACCATCTGAGGGAGATCGAGATATTCTATGGGCAGTTGTACACGTCAACCAGTAAACCCGTCGCGAATCTAGCGAATGACCTTAGAGCTAGATTGACCCGACACTATACCGAAGAAATTCCAGACGTCAGCCTGTATGAGATTAGGATGTCTCTGAAAAAGCTTAAGAACAACAAGGTACTAGGTGATGACGGAATTACGGCCGAATTCCTGAAGGCATGTGGAAAACCAGTACTTAAGGCCCTTCAGAAGTTTGATTCCGTCATACTCGAGGGGAAAACGCCACAGGCATGGTGCAGGGTTGTGGTGGTACTCTTCTTCAAAAAGGGTGACAATGCCCTACTAAAGAACTATTGGCCCATCTCACTTCTTAGCCATCTACAATCTGTTTTCAAGAGTCATCACGAATCGTCTCGCGCGCGGTTTGACGATTTCCAACCTCCCAAACATGCCGAATTCCGTAAAGGCTTCTGCACCATAGACCACATACATACGCTGCGGCAGGTTATACAGAAGACCGAAGAGTATAACCTGCCTCTCTGTTTAGCGTTTGTGGACTGCGAGAAAGCCTTCGATTCGATCGAGACTTGGGCTGTACTGCAGTCCCTCCAACGGTGCCAAATTGACTACCAGTACATCGAAGTGTTGAAGTGTTTATACAAAAACGCCACCATGTTAGTTCGACTTTAGGATTAGACCTCGGAACCCGTCCTTCTACAGCGAGGAGTGAGACAGGGAGACCTCATATCTCCGAAGCTGTTTACCGCTGCACTGGAGGATGTTTTCAAGGTTCTGGACTGGAGAAGGCTAGGCATCAACGTCAATGGCGAGTACATCACTCACCCTCGGTTTGCTGACGATATAGTGGTTATGGCTGCGACCATGGAGGACCTCAGTACAATGCTCGAAGATCTCAGTAGAGCTTCCGAAAGAGTGAGTCTTAGGATGAACATTGACAAAACCAAGGTGATGTTTAATGCCCATGTTACACCCACTCCTATCAAGGTCGGAGACTCTACACTTGAAGTTGTGGGCGACTATGTCTACCTGGGACACACAATCCAATTGGGTAAGGCCAACTTCGAGAAAGAGTATCTTCTTGTCCAACTTACCACAGTGTCTCAAGCCGAAAGTCTATAACCAGTGTGTGTTGCCAGTGATGATATATGGCTCTGAGACGTGGTCGCTTACAATGGGACTTATCTGAAAGCTTACAGTCACTCAAAGGGCAATGGAGAGGGCTATGCTCGGAGTTTCCTTGCGTGATCGAATCAGAAATGTAGAGATCCGCAAGAAAACCAGGGTTACCGATATAGCCCGAATAATTGCTAAACTTAAGTGGCAGTGGGCAGGGCACATTGCTCGCAGAACGGATGGTCGATGGGGCAAAAAGGTTCTGGAGTGGCGACCGCGAACCAGAAGACGTTGCGTTGGAAGGCCGCCCACCAGGTGGACCGATGACCTGGTGTAGGTTGCGGGGATCCGCTGGTTGCGGGACGCACGGGACCGGTCAATGTGGTGACGCTTGGGGGAGGCTTATGTTCGGCAGTGGAAGTCTTTCGGCTGATATGATGATGATGATGATAACACCATTAATTAAAGTCAAACTATTATTAAATGCACAATTAAAAACATTTTGATTATATGATTAAGGATCAAATGTATCTTTAATTAACTACACCATTAATTAAAGTTAAACTATTATTAAATGCACAATTAAAAACATTTTTATTAAATGATTCGGGATCAAATGTATCTTTAATTAATTCTAAATTATTAAGACTGAAAGAGAATGGTTCAAAAAGTGTTAATTTAATCACAATTAATGGTGTTAAAAAAACAGTTGGTTTGACAACCCTAAAAATTAAAATTTATGATATTGAAGAAGCCTCTTGTATTTTTATGTAATTCATGGAAAAGAATTTTAACACGATTTTCTAATTGGACTGGATATCATAAAAGAATTTAGACTAGTTGAGAATTTGGAAATCATTAAAATAAGATAGATAATTGAAGAATAAGTAAAAAAACCCCTATGAATGAGGATGATGATAAAAACAACAATTCTAAGGAAGTGAAAAATGAAACAAACCCAGGTTCAAGGTTTATGTGTTCAATAAATTTTAATGAACACATAATAGAAGAAGATTTCAAGATAAGTATGGGAAATTTAAATACTAAACCAAAATTCAGAAATATATAAACTGATTGACCGATATAAATCAATATTTGCAAAGGACAAATATGACATTGGCACGGTAAGAGAATATTAAGCATGTATTGATCTACTTATCGACAAATAGTGTAGTAAAAGGTTATACATGTTCAGTTGAAGACAAAAAGGAAATAGGAGAACAAATTGCTAGGTTACTCGACAAAAATCTTATAGGAGAATATTATAGCCCATTGGCGGTACCAGTAACTTTGGCTTTCAAAAAAGAAGACAACAAAAAATCAATATTATGTGTAGAGATTTTAGAGATCTAAATGAAATAGAGGTACCACAAGCTCAACCATTTCCATTAATAAACGATCTAGTAATTAAGACAAGGAACTCAACATATTTCACAACACTAGACATCAATTTAGCCTTCTGGTCAATCCCGCAAAGAATTGAAGATAAGAAGAAAACTGCTTTTGTAACGCAGGAAGGCCATTATCAATGGACGTGTTTACCATTTGATTTTAAGACATCACCAGGTATTTTTCAAAGGATACTGAGCAACATGTTAAGAAAGTATAAGCTTACTGATTTTGCAGTTAACTACATAGATGATATCCTAATATTTTCCAAGTCTTTTTTCAGAGCACATTAATCATCTAATACAATTGTTAGAAGCTTTAAAAAGGGAACGTTTTAGTCTAAAGTTTACGAAATGAACATTTGCTTCGGATTTAGTGAGATATCTCGATCATATAATAAACTAGCTGTTCCCCGCGGCTTCGCTCCTGTGGATTTTAATCTTTTTTAATCTCGAAAACGGGTCCTGTGGGGACCCGTTTTAGGGATTAAAAAATAGCTTATGTCACTTAGGAATAATGTAGCTTTCTATTGGTGAAAGATTTTTTTTAAAGCTGCAGTAGTTTCGGAGCCTATTTGGTACAAACAAACATACAAACAAAAAATCTTTCCTTTTTTTTTTTTGTAAGAGATAATTTAGTTTCAATAAAAGATTTCCCATTACCAAAACTCAAAAAATATCTTTGGCAATTTTTGGGTTTAAAAATCAAAGTTAATATAAAGACAATGTTTACTATAAAAAGGTTAGGAAACTTGTAAAAAATATTTTATCAGAAGATTTCAGTAAAACTTATTAGAGTTGGTACAAGAAAACATGTGTCATATATGTGTAAAACAAATGCAAAACAAAATTAGTATGTTATATACAGCAAGAAATTTAACGATAAATATTAAAAGGAAAAAGAAGAAAGAAATATGAATATAAGAAGAAATGTTAAAAGTTGTGTGATATGTATAAAAAATAAAACAAGAGGACAGGATAAGTATGGTCTAATGTCTCATTTAGGTCCTGCCACAAAACCGTTTGAAATAGTCACAATAGACATGATTGGAGGTTTGAAACATATATCTGTTGTGCTTACCTGACGCACCGGGCACATGCACGTATACATGTACCCAGTGCGCCATGGTGGTGCAACACGGCTTATCACGGATGACCTTAACAATGCTGTTGGGGCTCCCACGCACTCTGCGCATCATGTACGCCACACGCGTCGTACACACATCGGTACACGTGTTTCGGCAAACATCCCTGACGCGCTGCATTAACGCGGGAGCCCCAACAAAATCCTGAAGGTGTTATTGTACTGATCTCTACTTTGTGAGTTCGGATAGAAAGAAGTCGTTCCGACGGAAGATAGGCATCAAATAATTACTAATTACCATGCCGAACCAACCGCAGCACATTTAGGTATCCATAAAACATACAAACGACTAACACTACGCTACTACTGGCCAGGGATGCATGGTGACGTGTTGAGGTTTGTAACGGCTCGTGACACTTGTATCGCTCACAAACAAGCAAATCACGCCCCCTTAAGACTAATAGGGAAGCCTAAGGAGTGTTTGCGTCCCTTCCAAATGCTGAGTATAGACATAGTCGGACCGCTGTTGTTCCAACTTGTTGTTTCTCTAAATACTGCCTACTATTTCCCTTAAGGATAGCTAATGCCACTACTATAGTACGGCTGTTGGAAGGCAATATATTCTTGGTCCATAGCATACCACAAGTTGTAATTTTGGATAACGGAATACTGTGTACTCTATTATGATTCTTTATTACGACGTAATGAAACCGAACCATTTTTGAAGAAGCTGATAACTGCTGATGAAAAGTGGATCACGTACGACAAGAACGTGCGAAAATGGTCGTGGTCAAAGGTCAGGCTTCACAGACTGTGGCGAAATCCGGGTTAATTCGCAACAAGGTGATGCTGTGTGTGTGGTGAGATTGGAAGGGCATTATTTATTATGAGCTGTTACCACCAGGCAGGACCATCGATTCTGAACTCTACTGCAAACTACTGATGAGATTAAAGCAAAAAGTTGAGAGAATGCGGCCGGAATTAATCAACAGAAGGGGTGTGGTTTTCATCATGATAACGCTAGACCTAACATATCTTTAGCCACTCAGCAAAAATTAAGAGAGTTTGGCTGGGAGGTGTTAATGCATCCGCCGTATAGTCCTGACCTTGCACCTTCAGATTTCTACCTGTTTTGGTCTCTTCAGAATTCTTTAGGCAGTGTCAGGTTAACATCACGAGAGGACTGCCAAAACCACTTGTCGCGGTATTTTGATTCGAAGTCCCAAAATTTCTATAGCAATGGGATCATGTCCCTACCTACAAGATGGCAAGAAGTTATCGAACAAAATGGTAAATACATACTTTAGTTAAATGTAAATAAACTATACTAAAAAATGTTTTGAATTTTCTTAAAAAATGTGAAGAAACTTTTTCCCCAACCTATTATTATCATGTCTCTGCGCATCGTTCACTTCTAAAGTGGTTGCCCATACGCCAATGCAGAGAGCTAAGGGCACTGACTACCTTGTTTTCATTTCTTGACTCTTCCAACTCCCCTAGTTATCTGGCCCTCACTTTCAATACATTTGCGCCAACCACAACAAAAATCGTCGCTGTTTACATAACCGTCTTTTTCAATGGCCCACTCACCGCACTGACTTCAATCACTGTTCTTTCTTCATTCAGTATATTTCTCTGTGGATTGCGCTCCCACAAGAAATCAGGATGGCAACCAGCATGTTCGTAAGAAGTTGGTAGTAGTATCGTCACAGCGATAATGTTTTCCAGTTGTCTGCTATCCCTAATTGTTTAAGTATAGTCGTGTATTTAGTTTATATGTTTGAATATAATATATATAGTATGTATTTATAGTATGTATGTATAGCTTTGTATTTGAATAAACCTAACTTAGGTATCGTGATTTACTTTAAATGTTGCACCTACCACTATTTGTCTCTGCATCACCCAAAGGTCGACTGGTAGAAAATGCCTAAGGCATTAAGTCCGCCTCTGTACGTTTGTGTGCATGAAGAATTAAATAAATATTACATGGGACTTCAAAGTAACTAAAAACTGAAATATGATTGTACTAAAATTGAAAAGGTTATAAAACGAAATATTATTTGAGAAATGTTATTACAAAATTGACGACTTCCTTAATGATCAATCGCTTACTGATTGAATTATTTTATTATTGTTATACCTGCTACTAAGTATCCTGAAATACTTTTATTCTGGTTAACATTCTTATTATTTTGTTTTGAAATCATCATCATTATTATTATACTAGCCGAAAGATGTCCACTACTGGACATAGGCCTTCCCCAAGCGTCGCCACATTGACCGGCCCCGTGCGTCTCGTATCCAGCAGATCCCCGCAACATCATCATCCCGTTTCGACATCACTGATCACTGTATAAGTTTTACTAGCGTAACCAGTCCGGTATTTTTCTGAATTTTATTTTTTTGGTGTAACCTAAACATTTATAAGTGCGGCTGGTGTCGTAATAAAAAGATTTCAGTTCATGCCATGATAAAACACTTAATTTACAACAACACTACAGTATATCACTTAAACTACGTACTTGTATAACTATCACGGCGGGAACGAGCTAGTACCACGGAATACCCGATCTATGTAGCGATTTGTTTTTATCCCCTGAGCCTTGCTGTGCACGTGCTATCTGAATCTTTTTGTTAAGTATGAAATGTGAGAAATATTGGTGTCAGCCAGATACCAGTCAGCGCAGACGTAAGGAATATAAATTCCTATGGTTATACGGGAAGAGGACGACTGAAGAAACAGTGGGTGGATTGTATATAAGGCAAGAAAAGAGGTAAATATTGAGATGATTAATTTATTAAGAAGTCAATTTTGAAGCATTGAATAATGTAAATGCAAAAACTCTCCATAACCTCGAAATTTGCAAAAAAAAGAACCACGGCAATTAATGCGCATATTTGCGCCAATCTGCTAATAAATCATTTAGGGTTATATTTCCTTCGTTCTCTTTTAAGAGGTTTATAGAGGTAGTGTTATTTTGATTAGCTTCTTGACAACCATTACATTGACAACCATCAACGTCGTTCAATCGCACTGGAACATCACACCTTTCCCCTTCGTACTGTCCTACACATTCACAGGCTGCCTCATCCTCCTCGTTCAGGAAACAGTTGCCATTATTTAAACAGTACCCATGACAGTCGTCCACTTCACATCTTTGTCCGGAGTAGCCAGCATTACATCTGAAATTTTAATAAAATAATTGTTATAGAGTGCACCGAATTGAATTAAACAAGAAAGCCAAAAACAAATAAGTTTAAAATACTAAAACCTGACTACAAAAATATCGCACTCTGAAGAGTATGTAACAAAAAACATATTCTTATCTAAGCCGTGATGATAATGTATTGTTGTGTTAACAACCCGCAGGTGGTAAACGACCGGCAGCCTTATTGCGTAAGTGAATACGGCAACACAAAGGGTTTGACCGCTATCAATCAACCAATCACATAGATGGAAATCCCCATCGCGTCATTCATCTCGCACGTGATTGGTCGAGATTGATGAGGAACTGAAGGAACACGGGTCGGTTTTAGTCAGTAGAAGTCTGACACGGCCCCCCGCTTCACCCAGAGTAAAAGGGATTTTTGATAAATCAATGTATAAAAAAAAAGGTGTGTAGTCGGGTATAAAGTAAATAGAATAGGTTTTACCTGCATGCAGGATTCCCCTCTTCATTGATACTACAGTTGCCCTGGAGGCAATAGTTTTCACAAGCTGATAACTTGCACCTATCACCCAAATAATTTCCTTTGCATTGACAAACTGGCTGACTCTTCTCATTCAAGGAACAATGCCCTTGACATACTTTCACTTCACATCTTTCGCCGGAATAGCCAGGATTACATCTGAAATATTAATAAAATAAATTGTTAAAGAGTGCACCGAGTCAAAGTAAAGAAGAAAGTCAAAACATAATAAGTTTAAAAAACTGAAGCTCGACCAAAAAAGATAGCCATGTTTATAATGTATTGTTGTGTTAACAACCCGTAGGTGGCATAAGACCACGGCCCCTCCTTTGGACTTCACCGTACTTGGGTAAAAAGGAAGTAGAATCATCGAGGGTAGTTCCAAGTAAACACAAAAATTTTGAGCTCTTATATTTTTAATTTAAAATAAATAGTAAAACAGTATTTTAGATGAAATAGCACTGTAAAATTAGTACATAGACCTCTGGTGCACTCACTCATCTAATCAACTCTCCTTCACCTTACCTCAACTGCCAGCACTGCACTTCACTGTTATGGACCTATACTCCAAATTATCGACTTGTGTGGAGGATCTTACGGCTACGTTTTCTTCAAGAATGACACAGTACGAGGAGGACTTGAGGAATGCCAGCGGTGAGGGTTCCCACAAGACTATTGCCAGCCTATCGAAGGACTTCACCGAGTTCAAGAGTCTCATCTGGAAAACCTTGAGTGCACTAAAATCCCAGATGGAGTTGCTCGTGGTGGGGCTAGACAGGCACGAGATGGCATCCCGTGCTAAGGTTCTCCTACTGCATGGTCTGTCTGAGGAGAAGGATGCTGATCCTAGTACAGGTATTATCAAAATTTTGTCAGAGCGGCTGGAAATGAAAAGCGTCACCCGAAATGACCTAACAGCTTGTCACCGCCTTGGAAGCAACACAAGCAAACCCCGGCCTCTCTTGGTTCGCTTTGAGAGTCGCATCGTCCGGAACGAGGTGTGGCGAAATAAAACAAAGCTAAAAGGGTCCGGACTGACGCTTTCCGAGTTTCTCACCAAGCCAAGACATGACATTTTCATGAATGCTCGGAAATTATACGGCATACATAGGTGTTGGACATCCGAGGGAAAAATTGTTATCCAGGTCTCTGATAAAACGCGGCGGAAGATCGAGTCTGCATCGGAATATCGAGAACTTGTGGCCCAGTTCCCCGTTGCCGAGACCAACACCGCTGTAACATCTAAGCCAGTGCCTGAGAAGAGATCTCGCAAGCCAGCAAAATGATGGTACGGCATCACGGTTCTTCCATTTCTCGGTGTATAAGGAATCTGTAATGTTTTTTTTAGTTTTTCCTTGTATGTCGGTTACTCGTTTTTTTTTTAGTTCTAACCATTTATGTATTGTTTTTGTGTTTTGACTTTTGATGACCATGTAAGACGTAACTGTCACTGTCAAAGGTCAATTGACATAAGTTTACTTGTTTTTTCAAAGTTACGTTCGGAAACACACTAACCTATTTTGCTTTTGTTTGGCTTATTGGCTTTTTAGAAATTTTATTTCAATTAATTGTAATGTAACTGGCGAGTGCAACGAGGTTTGAGTACTTGAATTAATTTTGTTTGACTTTAGTTTTTAATTTATAATATTTTTAATTTATAATATTTATATTTTATTATGTCAGATGATCTTGTAGATGATAGTTTCTTTTCGTGCTCCTCCTCTTTTGTTTCGGAGGAGGGCTTTGCTGTGGATCTTAGCGATGATAATTCTCTTAATCTTCGAGACCACCTTTCTTCTACATTTTCAAATTGTCGCAAGTTCTTCAACGCTGTTCACATAAATGCTCAAAGCATCCCTGCTCACTACTCTGACCTGCTGTCGTCCTTCGACTCAGATCTTGTTCATGCTGTCCTTGTATCCGAAACCTTTCTCAAACCTGCACTTCCTTCCACGCAGTATTCTCTGCCTGGATACAAAATTGTCCGCAATGACAGAACGGGCAAGGGATGTGGGGGGGTTGCCATTTATCTTCGTGGGGATATCAGTTACAGGATAGTTGACCAGTCTCCGAGTAACTACTCAAAGTTTGCTGAACATCTATTCATTGAAATGGAATTTCAACACACAAAACTGCTTTTAGGTGTCTATTATAGTCCCTCCTGTCAAATCGACTACTTTTCCTCCTTCGAAACTAAATTAGAAAATCTTTCGCCACTCTATGAGCATACACTTATCTTCGGAGACTTCAACACCTGTCTGATCAAGGGAGATGTGCGGAGCCGTAAACTCCAATCACTTGTCTCTTCTGTCAATATGCACTTACTTCCGCTAAATGCTACTCACAGGGCTCCTCACTGTACTCCTTCTCTCTTAGATCTCATTATAGTTTCTGACCCTAATAAAGTAGCCACGCATGGACAGCTTCCTGCTCCTTTTTCCTATCATGACCTCGTTTACCTTTCCTACAAAATTCGACCTCCTAAACGCAAGGCCAAATTTCTTTTTCTTCGTAGTTTTAAAAACGTTGATCTGGAGCGTTTGAGGGCTGATGCGGGTGTGATTGACTGGTCTCCTGTGTTCACCTGCGAAGATATAGACTCTATGGTGTCAACCTTCAGCAGGACTTTGCTGGAACTATATGAGGTACATGCTCCACTTAAAAAGGTGAGAGTAAAACACCTTCCCGCGCCATGGCTATCCCCAGCAATTAAAAACCAGATGGCTAAGCGTGACAAGGCTAAGCGCTTGTACAGAAAGCAGCCCACCGAAGATAATTGGGCAATTTATAAGAGGTTGCGGAATCGCTGCGGTCGTCTGTGTAGGAATGCAAAAAGGCGCCACATTCATAACTCCATTGATAACTTCAACCCAACACAAGTATGGCAATTTTTAAAAACTCTTGGTATTGGCAAAGCCTCTAGCGAGAGTGCTCCCGAAAAGATGGACCTCAATGCACTTAATGCGCATTTTTGTAAGTCACCTATCACCCTCGACAACCATGTTAAATCCTCCACTCTCAAAGAACTCTCTAATCTTCCTTTGCCAGCAAATACTTCTTTCTCTTTCTACCCAATTGCTGAACTAGACATTAAGAAATGTATCCTTTCCATCTGCACTAAGGCGGTAGGAGATGATGGCCTTCAACTCCAAATGTTCTTGCCTATTTTGACTGAAATAGTTCCTGTTGTAACTCACATTGTAAATTTTTCACTCTTCACAAACTCTTTTCCTACGGCCTGGAAGAAGGCTCACGTCCTGCCGCTTCCCAAAATTTCAAATCCCTCCTTACCATCCCACTTTCGTCCAATTTCCATCCTCCCAATCCTCTCCAAAGTCCTCGAGAGTATTGTTCAGAAGCAACTGTCTTGTTATTTGTCCTCTAATGGCCTGCTGAGTCCTTACCAATCTGGTTTTAGACCTGGCCATAGTACTGTAACAACTCTTGTTAAAATAACAGACGACATAAGACTGGCTATGGAGAATAAATCTCTAACTGTATTGGTTTTACTGGATTTCAGCAGTGCCTTCAACTCAGTTGACTTTGACATTCTCCTAGGAATCCTTTCCACCCTTAATGTCTCTGCTCCAGTAATTGAGTGGTTCAAATCTTATCTTCGGGGCCGCTCGCAATCTGTTAAATCTGATGAATGTTCCTCTAAATGGTGTGAATTGACTGCGGGCGTCCCTCAGGGTGGCGTCCTCTCTCCTCTTCTCTTCTCAATTTTTATAAATGCTATCACTAAGGTCCTTTCTTCTAACTATCATCTCTATGCAGATGACTTGCAGTTGTATCGTCATTTTAAAGTAGCAGACCTCGTTGAGGCTGTGGCTGCCATCAACAGTGACCTTGAAAATATTAACAAGTGGGCTAAATCCTACGGACTATTACTAAACCCAAACAAATCGCAAGCGCTCATTGTTGGTGGTAGATACATGCTCAACCTATTGGATCACCGGTGTCTCCCGCCGATAGTGTATGATTCAGTGCCCATAGATTACTCCAAAACCGCAAAAAATTTTGGCGTTCATATGGACACTAACCTCTCTTGGGAGGTCCATATTGCAAGTGTGAGTAAGAGGGTCTTTTACTCCTTTCAGTCCCTTAAACGTCTCCAAAAATTCTTACCATTTCATACTAAGGTCACTCTTGCGCAATCCCTTCTTCTACCGCTCATAGACTATGCGGATGTCTGTTTTCTAGATGCTACGGAGGTACTCCTTAACAAACTCGAGCGACTGCAGAACTTGTGCATCCGCTTTATTTTTGGTCTCCGCAAATACGACCACGTGTCGGAGTTTCGGAACAGATTAAAGTGGCTGCCAATTCGGCGTCGTCGGGATACCCATATTCTATCCCTTCTCTATACTATCCTGCACAATCCTAATTCCCCTCAATACCTTCGTGAACGCTTTGAATACCTCGTGCCGAGAGGTAAACCCTGTCGCACTGCCACTTCTCTTCTCCTTCGTCCTCCGCGACACACTTCCAGCCGCTATGATGGCTCTTTCTCTGCTACAGCAGTGCGTCTCTGGAACTCTCTCCCACACTCCATACGCGACAGCCCTTCTCTGGAGGTCTTTAAGAGGATGATTAAAGATCATTACCTAACACAATGACATAATATTATTATTTATATATATATATATATATATTTATTTATTTATGTACGTACGTAGTAAGTATATTTATGTTTTAATTAAATTCGTCATAGGTTATTTTAATATTGTACACTGGAAGCCTGCCCTCTATAATTGTAAAATTTCTCTGTCACTCTAGGGTTTGCTGTAAGAGAACTCAGCATTGAGTTAAGCTCGCCTTTGTACATGTATTTTATTATCAAATGTATATAATGTTGATTTTTGGTGTACAATAAAGAATTAAGAATAGAATAGGTTTTACCTGCATGCAGGATGCCCCTCTTCATTGATACTACAGTTGCCCTGGAGGCAATAGTTTTCACAAGGTGATAATTCACACCTATCACCCAAATAAACTCCTTTGCATTGACAAACTGGCTGACTCTCTTCATTTAAAGAACAGACGCCGTTATTCAAACAATGCCCTTGACACACGTTCACTTCACATCTTTCGCCGGAATAGCCAGCATTACATCTGAAAGAATAAAATTTTGAAAAAGTGCTCCAGATTAAACAAGATAGCCAAATGAAGGTATAGAATATCTTAATACCTAATGTTTTACCTGCATTTAGGAAGCCCCTCTTCATTGATACTACAGTCGCCTTTCAAGCAATAGTTCCCACAAACGGAAACATCACATCGCGCGCCGGTGTACCCAGGTGTGCATTTGCAAAAAGATTGTCCACTTACTTTAATACCATGATCACAAAACGGATCTTCAGATTCTCTAGGTACTTTGAATGAGTCGTTGGTCTCATGTTTCTCGTAGTTTTGAGGAAAGACCTGATTGCATCCCGAAATTGAACGAACTTGATCTTTCACTCTATAGTTGGTAGCTGTTCCAACGACGTTTTGAGAATGAAAACCAAAGACCTCTTTGTAATTATATGGCCGTATTGGCTTAGGAAATTTCCATAAGTGTCTCGGACTGCAGGATAAGCACGAGCCCATATTGTAGAGGTAATTATTTGAAACGCTAAATACATTTGGGTGATTAAACGGGTCATAATGACCATTTTTAGATACAAGGTCAGCCAATATTGCCCTGTTGTTACCATTAAAATCTGCACTATATATGTGACCACGGATGGGCATGGGCTTGTTCACTGCCCAGTATATCTTATTCGTCTGTAGGCAAATAGCCAAGCCGACAAAGTTTAATTCGTTTTGATTAATAACCACTTGTCTTGCTGAACCATCAAATCGAATTCTCTCTATCATAGAAATCCAAGGCTTTCTGTTAATCCAGTAGAGGTACCTGCAAATTAAAAAATACAAGTGCTTAACACGATACAGTACAGATTTTGTGTAATTATAAATTCATTATAGTCCTTCAGACCGAATTTTGGCCACAGTGGCCAGTCACAGCGGAGAAGGTGATCCATCGTCTCCTGGCTGCACCTAGGCGGGCAATATTACAGTGCACAGGCGTGTGCGCATATATAGGTGCCCTCTCTGTTCCGTCACGCTCGCAGTCCGGTAGGACGACACGACCGGAGAGATCACAACCTAATTAAGTAAGTGAATTCGGAAAGGCACATGCGAGATGAAAAGGAGCGATGTGGGTTTCCGTCTCCGTCTACGTGATTGGTTGATTGTTCATACTTTTTCTTTTTTAAACCCTTTGCCTTGCCAAATTCACTTACGCAATTAGGCTGCCGTAGGACCAACGGTTTAACGAGCTTTTCGAAGCATTGGGTTTCACACCGCCAACTTCCAATATTCGCGCTGTGACTGAATTTCTAATAAAAAACCCAATAATGCTTTACCCGTCCCGGAAGTTGAACCCGGGACCGCACACTCAGCAAACGCACTTGCGACTGATAATCGAGGCAATTATTTATTTATACATATAAATTAGACTATTATTGGCAACGTACCCTCTACAGCTGTCTAATGAAAGGTCGACTGGGATCCCGTCATCCAACTTGATTAAGAGGTTTCCGAATACGCTGTTGTTATATCCTGGTTTAAATGAAAACCAATTTATGCTTCTTTCCTTTGTATCTGTGAAGAACATTATTTCTGTGATAGGGTCGAAGACCAGACCCTGGATGTTTCGCCCGTTCCTCTCTATGTAGCATTTATTTGCCGCAGAAACAATGTTGTAACCACAAATGGTGTCGTTGCCGCTCTGTTTGTTGACGTACAGCATAACGTTGTTAACTTCATCATATGCTAAGCTAGTTAGGATTTGGGAGTTAAAATGTACGGTGTCTGTTTTTACTCCGTCAGAAGTGTAAAATTCTAGTCGATTGTCTAAAGATACGGCGATGTCTGAAACAAAGGAATAATTTTAGCAAGCAAAATAATCCAATAATGACGCAATGTCACAACTTGTGGGTGTACTGTCGACAAAGTTAATTCATGATCAGCTAATTTTTCTACAGACATTCTAATACAATTAGGTCGTAGTTTGCTTAAATGTGATTATTTCCTTAGCAACAAGCTTGCTATCGACTTAATAAGACAATAAAAGTTAGTCTACCCATCTTTCTGTCATTTCAATAACACAGGGTGGCACCATTTTAACATCTAATTGACGTTTTATTATTTAGAATATTTGTTTTAATTAAAAAATAAGCTTCGGTTTTTGAAATAGTTCGTATGTGTTTGAAACAGAATATTGTTCTATACTTCTTTCTCTATCCATACAATGCTGGCGACAGTTAAGTCCAAATTCAAAACATAATTACAGATTTTTTTTGAAAATTCTTTTCGTCGACCAGCGCATCGTTGCCGATAAGTCTCTTGGCCCGTCTGTCAATCGACTCAAGTGCATCAAGTTGGTATCTGGCAGATCCGTCCCAGAGGTGAGACCAATACTCCATGCATGACCGAACTTGCGCTTTATACAAGTTGAGCAGCTGTCCAGGCGTGAAGTACCGTCTCACCTCACAAGGATCCTCAACTTTTTTGCAGCCAATTGAGCCCTTGCCTCAATGAATGGACCTAAATTGAGGGTCGATGTTAACGAAACACCAAGAAGGTCGAGATGGTCCGTTTTCGGCACGGTTACACTACGGAAGGATGGAACCGGGTGGAATTGGCTCCTTTTTGCCGAAATAGACACGTCTGGGTCTTAGCAGCATTGAAACTGATTAGATTGGCATTGCCCCATTCAGAGACTGCCTCCAAAGACAGGTTCAAACGCTCAACCATGGCCTCACAAAGAGACCGGACTTGAGGCCCAGTAGCCCGTGCGCCAGACACGTATCTCTCAGCAACAGTGCTATCGTCTGCATACCCAAAGGTTCTGGGTTTTAACGGGCACTGACCCCTGAGGGACTCCGGCGTTAATACCTAACTGACCGGACGAGCAGCCTTCGATAACCACTCGGATGGACCGATCTCTCAGGAAGTCTTCAATCCAGTCACACAGAACACTAGGCTGACCGAAGGAAGGAAGCTTACCTATAAGGCTCTCGTGCCAGACCCTGTCAAAGGCCATCGATATGTCAAGGGAGACAGGAAGCGCCTCCCCGTGCTTCTCGATGGCCTCACTCCAGATGTGAATAGCATACGCTAGAAGATCCCCAGTTGACCGGTTTCGGCGGAAGCCGTATTGGCGGTCACTAAGGAGGTCGTTGTCTTCTAGGTATGCCAGGAGCTTATTATTCAGTACACGTTCCATACTCTTACAGAGGATGGACGTCTGTAATTGGCCGGGTCAGCTTGACTACCCGTCTTGGGCACGGGCTGAACGTAAGTTTGCCTTCGGCACTTTTCCAGTCACCATCGAAAGGCGATATAGGCGTGTCAAGATCGGAGACAATACAGGCGCACAAGTTATTAGTACAATTGCTGGTATCCCGTCCGGACACTAGCCTTGTTAACGTCAAGGTTACGCAGCACCCTACAGACCTCGCTCTGATGGATGCGAATGTCCGACATACTCGTCTCACATAGAACAGCAGAAGGAGGGGACCGTGTGCCATCAGTATTCAGACGCAAAGATTCCGCAAAGAGGGAGGCAAACAAGTTAGCCATGTGTCAACTATTTATGACAATAGTAGATAAAAATATCAGCAAGCCCTGTCTCACCAATAATAACAAAAAACAATACAATTTTATTTAAATTTTGATACACGTGAGCTATTGTGATTGCACTCAGGCTCCACAGCACATTAAAACAAAATTCGCCCTCTTGCATCAAAACTCTTTATCCATACCAAAAAACCAAAAACCTTATCAAACCGCCCTAGTATGTAGATATAATACATAAACAAGATTCATGGGCGCCAGCAGAACTACTTTCAGGGGGGTGCATCTGAAGCTCCCGGTCGTTTTTGTAATCGCATATGTGTTCTCTTTAATGACACTTTTATATTTTTTTTATTATTTTGTATATTATATTTGAAATATCCAATATCCATGGGGGTGCAAGTTACCTCCGGTGGGTTCCAGCATTGTCGAGGCGGGGGGGCTCAGTAGCCGAGGCTTGGTCACCCACGGTGAAGTGAAGAGGAACCTGACGAGGTTTGCCGCCGGTCAGGGCTTTTGCCGATAAGCTGACGTCGCACCCATACGATATCGCGGCTGAGGGTTGGAGGCCGCGGCGGCAGAGGAGTGTCGGTATTGCGGTGCACCGCTCTCCTTACCTTTCACTGCCTAGACGGGGTCGCCACCGTCTGGTGGCGGACGCGATGGGGCCACAGGGGAGGAGGAATGTCGGTAATTCCGTATAGCGTTGGTCACTCTCCCTATCCCCTGCGGCCGAAAAATGGAAGGTGGCGGGGCCATTGACCTTGATCCGTCACAATGGAACCAAGGGAGCCATACACGATTTGGTCCCTGGGGTGGTCACGGCGTACAGTGTGTTCTTGTTCGTCGGTGATGGAGGTACTCTCCAGAGGAGGGTCCGGTGAAGGACAGCCGCGGCGAGTTTGCGGTGAGTGCTAGCGCGTGCCCGTGTTCCCACCATAAACGGCACAGAAGGACACCGTGGCGTTTTGGTGGGTTGGAGTCCCACATAACTGCACTAGCTCCCCGTTGTAGTGCAGTGTGCATGAGCACATACCAAAGAAAACAAAAAAAAAATGAAGATTGCAAACGCACCTCCTTGCATGCCCCCGGCGCCGATGACTACATTGCATACAAAATAACTATAACCAATATATAGCCTATATAACTTTACTATCCTTCAAGTCATGCAATGATAAAGAAGTAGAGCGAAGAATCAAAATAACCTGGAAAAAGTATTGGGCAATGAAGGAGGTATTCAAGAGTAATCTACCAGTTACACTGAAAACTATGCAGACATGTTTAGTACCCTGTCTCACTTACGCTTCCCAAACATGGCCTTTGTCAACAAAACAGACTCATAGGTCAAAGTGTGCCAAAATTGCATAGAAAGGAGTCTCCTGGGCCTTAAGCTAAGCGATAAAGTGAGAAATGAAGACCGCAGGAAAATTACCAAGGTAAGTGACATAGCAAAAACAATAATGACCCATAAATGGAAATGGGCTGGGCATGTCCAAAGATCACCAGGGAACACATGGTCCAGAATTGTCTTTAATTGGTACCCTATTCACAAAAAAAGACGGAAAGGAAGGCCATTCAAAAGATGGAGTGATGACATAGTTGCCACGGTGGGAAATACCTGGAGCAGACTGGAAAGAGACAGAGCGAAATGGAAAGAAATGGAGGCGGCTTTCACCACCAGAGCGGTCCTTACTACAAAACGCGTTAACGCAGTTTAATAACATTTATACTAACAAACTAGAATAAATTTAATACTAACACTACAAATAATGTTTAGAATTAATGTAAACTATGAGTAAGGAATAAATAAAGTTTTATTATTATTATTAATAATATATAACTATTATAATATACTCACCCCAAGATTGCGTTAGCCCCACGAATAGTACTACCACCAGCAAACTCTGCACTCTATACATCTTACAGCAGAAATACAAAGTAGCTTCACCAGAGGTAGATGCGTCCACCACAGATCATATACGAGTAGGTACTGGTCCAGCATTGTTCTCGCTCTTTAAATAGAACTCAAGCAAAACAATGTTTACCCCAATTTAAAAACAAAGATATGCATAGGGTGGCCAACTCCGATGTCTTTAAATTAAGTTATTCTTAATTTAAAGACTGTTAAAACAGATATTTTCCTGTTGTTGTTGTCGTCGTAGTTCACATATTTTTTTCGAATACTAAGAACTAGTTGTTGTAATTTAGTTTTCACATTATGTCGATTCTGCATAGTTTCAGCTAGGCACACGTATTTTTTTTTTGGTGTAGCTGCAGTAGTTTTTATTTTGTGTTGCTGCAGTAGTTTCCTAGATAATGAGCTTTTTTGTTGGTAATGGCACGGGGCGCATGCGAATGCCACTTAAATTGCAGGGGCGGTAGACACTCTCCGCGTGCTGCGCGGCGTGACGGCCATGTGGTTAGATATGAATTTTGTATGGATGACAAAGTCTTTCATCAAATTTTCGCATACTTTGTTATCCCACCATTAAAGAAGCTTTGCTTTTGATGTTCAAGATTGCCGCCACACGTTCTTTTAGAAAACTTCACAAAAATTGAGGAAATATCTAACTCCTGAGTACACACTCCAGATTCACAAAATCCTGTTTGTTGCGCAAGCAAAGGCGAGATTTTCGGTGAAATTTGAACATATGCAACAGCCTCACAACGCCCGTGTCTAGTCGGAGGATCCGCTCTTAACAATGGCGGTTTGCGGGACACAAACCACCAAAATTTTGGAAAATGTTGTTCTTTTTTCAAATCACGTTGGACCTTTATAATTGAATTACTGCATTTAAATGCAGTGGTGTACTGAAAAAATATCCAAAACAAAATTGCAACGGTTAAAAAACTTAATTCAAAAAATCAAAAAACTCGACTGCTTCAAAAGCGAACTAAAAAGTTGTAAACAAGGAAAAAATCATGCTGTGCAGTCGGAGGATACATATTCGCGGGCTGGCTGACCAAAATCTGGTGTATCCTCCGCCTGTACAGCATGATTTTTTCCTTGTTTACGACTTTTTAGTTCGCTTTTGAAGCAGTCGGGTTTTTTGATATTTTGAATTAAGTTTTTTGTTTATATCTTTTCAATTAGTTTTTTTTTCAAATTAGATACATTTAAACATATAAGTGTTTTATATTTTTGAAATCACCTCTTAAAACCATTTATTTTGATATCCCACACGATGGGTTTGGAAGAAAAAAAAAAATTGGGCCCCCACAATATGGCTACCAAAATGCGCCATTTTACTATTGTCCAATTTTAATGTAGCCTATGACACTCGCAGGGTTAAGACGCATCGATTGACGTATGAATCATCAAAATCGGCCTACGCGTTTAGTCTCTGGAACGCCATATAGGAACAAACATACATACATACATACTTACATACATACATACATAGACTGATAAACACATTACCCTCCTTCGGCAGTCGGGTAAAAATAGAAATGGTGGCAAAAAAAAGTTGCACACATCGGATTTGGCCACCCTACATTTAAGGTGATAAGAGACTGATAAGAAGTCGCAAAAATAGGTTATTACATAATACAGATAACTTATGAACCTTTGAGATCGGTTCACCAGGTTTATACATGTGTTAATTAATGCTCATAATCGCACAAACGAATACGGACTATAACCCTATACAAATAATGTTTGTATTCGTCTGCAAGCTTCGCATTTAGTAGAGTCAAATATAGTCGTTCTATCTAACGAAAGCGGATGAATCGTAGCAAAATGACTCTTATTTCAACGTGATAAAAGTCACGTAACCTGAACAACTTAAACCTGTTTGTCGTATTTATAACTGACAAGTACTACTAACAGCCGATTTCTGAATTGAGTATTTTGCATTCAGAACGTCTCTTACTCTACTAAAATGCCAAAACCGGTCACAGGTTTTCAGACTAATGAAGACTTTGACAAGTACTCAACGTCAAATACCTAATTCAGAAATCGGGTTATACCATAAATGTGATGGTTCTCACATGTTCGTTGAGTTCAAATGTTGCAAACTAAAGAACCACTTCTTTTGCATGCTTGTTTGGTTTTGAAGAAATTTTATTAAAATGGTAGAAATAACCTGATTCTGCAGGCAGGATGAGACCCCTCACGAGGCACTCACCAACGGACAAGTCGCAGCACCGTAAAAAGGGCATAGGGCTTCTCCTTATGCGTTTCGGTAAGTAAAAAATGGTGTTATCATCACCAACATTTTAGCCGAAAGATTTCCACTACTAGACGTGGCCTCCCCAAGTTTCACCATATCGATCGATCCTATGCATCTCGCATACAGCCGAAAACAGAAGCCTTCTAAGGCTCCGTCTTCCGGTACACATTCACCACTCAAGAACTTTTATTTTATCCTGATGGTTAGCGACGATGTGGTCGACGGTTAAGTATGCTTGCCTCAAAGTAACCTATTCTCTCTTGACTTATATATCCCTAGGTTGTAGCTATCGGGAAACACAGACTCCGGCAGGAAATTCCACTCCTTAGATGTACGCATAATGAAAGTATTTCCAAAACGTTTAGTGCGGATCGATGGGATGTCCACCATGTACCGATGGCTCAATGACGTAATTCTTGTCTCAATTCTATCGTAAACTCCCCGAAATGTTACCAATAAAAACTGAAAAGCTGGCAACGCGGCGTCGATGTTCAAGGCTCTGGAATATCGATACGACCAGTGCCTCATTGTCGATGAGCCTCTTGGCCCGTTTTTCGATCGATAGTGCGACACAAGCCAGAGCACACAACAAAAACAAAAAAACTTAGACCCGTCCCAGACAAAGACACAGATCCGTCACAGAGATGAGAACAGTACTTCTTGCATGATCGAACTTGCGCTTGATATAAGTTGAACAGCTGTTCAGGCGTGAAGTACCGTGTCACCTTCGCAAGGATACCAAACTTTTGGCAGTCAGATTGGCCTTTGCCTCAATGTTTGGACCAAAATTGGTTTTTGATGCCAACCTTAAGCCAAGAAGCTCAAGAACTTTTCTTTCAGCCCAATCGACCATCCGTCGCGCGAGCTATGTGCCCTGCCCCACTGCCACTTCATTTAATAACTTTGGTATGCGTACACGAAAAAAGCTAGTGCATAACTAACCTCTCCTTTTTTAAAGTCTTTTTATTTAGTTTATAAAATCTAAATAAAAAGTTTCAATAACAAATTAAATGAGATAAATATTATCGTAATATAGGTGAATACTTTGACCGTGTTTTTATTTTAAGACGATAAAAGTTATTGTGTGACGGATTTCACGCTTCGCATGAGGAAAACCGATTTTAAAAGTATTTATCCTGGTATGGTCATGTGATGAGCCGTCCTCATCACATGACCATACCAGGACAAACGGTTCCCTTTTAACTTTTCTGTCACTGGCGCCACTTTCAAACTTCCTCTAATGTTCACTCATTTCTCACTTTATGAATTCTCGTCACTCCGAACATCCATCTCAACATTCTCGTCAAGCATGTTACTAAAAGAGTTATTAATATAAATGTGGATGGATGAAGAGGGAGAGGACAGCCAAAGAAAAGATGGTTGGACCGTGTGATCAGTGATATGAAAGAAATAGAGTCAGTAATGGCGTGACGGGGGACGGTATGGAAGAGGAGGATGTGTTACGCCGACCCCAAGTACAATGGGCAAGGGCAGGAAGATGATGATGATGTTATAAGGGGCGGACCTGTTGCCATCAACCGAGCATAAGTCCAGACTGCGGGTTGCTACTGAGAAATCCCGGTTTTAAAATCACAATAACACTAACCGACCCGGGAAACAAGTACCTCACGCTCAGCTATAGCACTTCCACCCACTAGACTGCCGAGGCACCGTAGATAGATTTGTAAGAAAATATACCCACGACAACGCTACACTACGCACGTATGCTGGCAAATAAAAGAACCGCTAACGTGGCAAAGGTGTGCGCCACTTTGCCAAGATATCCTTACTTAAGCCATTACTGTGGCATGTCCTTCGATGGGAAGCTTGATGCACTCTTAAGGTTCGTATGGAATCAATTATAATCCAAACTGGGAAGACACGCTCCGAAGACACAAGAATTTGTCACGATTTCGACAAACATAAACATGACTCTTGTATTACCTGTAACACCCACATTTCGTTGTTAAACACATCAACTTTTGTTAATAACGCGTTAAATGAACAAATGTCAGAAAATATAAGTGTTTTGACAGGCACCAAGATGAGACGTCTCAGTAGTGCCACCTAGAGCACAACATTTTAGAAAACCCTCATTATGCCAACCTCTCCGACTCTCTGCTACGTAGCAGTGGACGGTCTGCTTTATAGCACTAATTATCACCATTTCATTAACATACCATATCCGACAACCCACCATCATAAAATGCAACCTAAAAGTTAGGCCTTAATAAATCGAAACAAAGACGCAACTGGCTGCCAGAAATGGGTGCAACATTACATCCTACTTGTGATATTAGACTAATGGATATCATAAAGAGGTAAAGTTAGAAATTTTGGCTGTAGGATAACTCCTATCTCCGAAACTGAGAAGTTTCAAGAATGTTTCACTGCAGTAAAGCTATCCAGGGTAAATGCACGGTTCCAATAGGAGGATATAGGAAATTCTAGATTTCTAGATTGTTAACATTTTATCTCGTTTTACTTCTTTTTTTTTAATTTTTTGTTTATTTATTATATAATCATTTTTTGTTTTAGTTTCTTACGACTTATTGTCGGGCCTGCGTTGTCCCCCCATCTAAGTACTTTTGTAACATGGAAATATTGTAAAACCAAACAATTTTTATAAAAGAGTAACCATGTAGTTTCTTGCCGGTTCTTCTCCATAGGAATCGACCAACCCGAACCGTGCACATTTTGTCGACCCATGTAGGCCTATGTGAAATAAAAATTATTGATTTTGATTTTAATGCCTAAAGAGTCTTTTCAACCTAATAAATACAAACAACATTCCGTAGTAGCAGGTGGCGTTCTGTAATTTCTGCCTATCCCTGGGAAAACGGAGTGAGTGTATGTGTGTTCTCTTAAGTTCTCGACGAACTCAATCGGTGCCAGGCGAGTGGCCAGGTGTTGCCAGTGTGTGCAAACAAACTCCGTTAAACGACCTTTTAATAATGTGGGAGCAGTGCAAAACTAACCCGTCCTAAACAAATGACATTAAACGAAGAATTAACAACCCTAAATACAACAGATGCAAAAAATAATGGTACAGAAGGTTTTTTCAAGGGTGAAGAGATAAAATTCAAAGAGTTTGCCGACTTAAGTTGGTCTGATCCCAATGTGGCACAAAGAATATAAAGTTATAGGATATAATATATCAAAGCCTGCAAGTTAAATTTGACCATCTGCCCGTTGTTTGATTGAGCTGAAATTTTCCATTTGCATGCATTTTTTTATATTGAGACTTGTTTTTTTTTATATATTCAAAGTTGTATTCTTTCTCAATGATGTAGTGGCCCAGTGGCTAAGATCTCACCTCTAGTTATTGAGGTGGTGAATTGAAATCCATCACCAATCCATAATTATGCACTTCCTAAGTTTGTCTTGGCCATTGCTGACACCGGTGAAGGAAAACATCGTGAGGATACCTGAATTTATAATTAATATAAGTCTGATATCGCCAACCCGCATTGAGTAAGCTTGGTGATTAAAGCTCGTGCCTTCTCTGTATGAGAAGAGTCATTTGCCTTGCAATGGGAGAATAACGGACTGGTCATATCTTTCTCCTGTCACATCCACAAAATATACCCCTTTGTCTCGTAACAAACTAATCGTGTCCCGACCCAAGCCCCCAGTAAGCCGGCTCGTTGTGTACCTTATACCAACACTGCGACGAAATTCGAACTCAACTAATAAGTAGTTGTGGTTTATTTTGTACCAGCAAGATGGGTCGGCTTAAGTCACGTAATGCTTTGATTGTTGTTGTAACTGTCTGTTTGACCTTCAGTTTTGATGGGGTTGTGTAAAGGAGTTTAAACTTGCGATTTGGAAGTCACGCCACTATTCACGCCAGTTGTTACACTGCCATACAAGTTAGTTGACAGACTTGAAACGAGCGAATTATGTCCCACATCACGCGCGGGTTTCGCCTTAGTTTGAAGAAAAACGTCCAATTACTACCTGATTTCAGAACAAAAATCTACATACATACTAGTATTAAGAGGAGAAATCTGTTGGCCGAAGTAAAACAGCTAACCAAATCACTTGATTTGACTACGAATTAAAAGAGAATATGTATAACTCCCCC
Organism: Orthosia gothica; assembly: GCA_949775005.1. Classification (NCBI taxonomy): domain Eukaryota; kingdom Metazoa; phylum Arthropoda; class Insecta; order Lepidoptera; family Noctuidae; genus Orthosia; species Orthosia gothica. Next base: position 5,716,610 of record OX459066.1, read on the forward strand.
AATCGAAGTTAGTCTTATCAATCATAGCATTATAAACAATGACAAGTATTTAGTAGATCATTTTTATTTACTTAACCTATGTTGTTTCACAGCTGGGCTGAGAACTCCACATATTTTTCCAGCTAACTTTAATATTCTGTCTTTTCCAATCTCTCAGGATTGAGTCTAAGGGTGGTTAGTGATTTGAGTTCCGGGTTCAAAATGTTCCGAATTATGAAAGATTATGACGGATGGAGTTTGGGTGTTGTGCATAAGCTTCCCTACAAGAAGTACGACAACTACGACAACAACTTCGGTGCCGAAATTTCAAGGACACGGATCAGATGTAGTGCGTAACCGCCTTTAGTCGTTAAAGGTTACGACAGCGTTTTTTACCTGCCTCGGGTACTATGGGAAAACCACATAATATGCTATGACGTTGTAAAAATTTTGTTCATAATTCACTTGATTCAATAATTACATATTCCGAGGTACCGTTTAAGGAAATAAGGGATTAAGGTTTTATTACAGCGACGTGAAGATGAGCGGCCTAACATAGATCCATGAAAAAGAAGAGAAGGTTCTTAAAAATATGTGTAAAAAAGGTAACCTACTACTACAAAGCGAAAAAGATGAGATGGTAATGCACGGTTAGCTAAGTGATAATGCTGAATCTAACTTGTTGGATTGCCAAAGATGTCGGACCATTTATTTTGATGCACTCCCATAATATGGGTATCAAATGAAAATATTTGTTGAGGGAATAAGAAAAATTAATAGTCTTGATTTTTAAGATGTATTTTTTAATACTGACCTGGTGAAGGTGGCGGGGATCCGCTGGATGCGGGACGCACGGGACCGGTCAATATGGTGACACTTGGGGGAGGCCAATGTCCAGCAGTGGACGTATTTCGGCTGATATGATGATGATGATTTTTTAATTAGTAATTTATTTTACACATCCCCAACCGATTGAGCTATATTTTTTTTTCATACTTCTTTGGTTTGGATGACAATCTGTGGTAAGCTAAAATGCTTGTTTAAAATAAGATATTTTTATTGGCAAAAATATTCTTCCATCATTGCACCAGAGACACCATTTTCAACCCCCGACGGAATAAGAGGGGTGTTATAAGTTTGACGTTATTGCCTGTGTGTTTGTGTATCATAGCTCCTAAACGGATAAACCGATTTTGACTTTGTTTTTGTTGTTTGAAGGGTGACATTATCAATATTATCATATGTCATCGGACTACAAGACGTACAGCGATGCGCCATCGGTACATGGTGGACATCCCACCCATACGCACTAAACGTTTTGGAAATACTTGCATTATGCGTACAGGAATTCCCTGCCGGAGTCTGTGTCTCCCGATAGCTACAATCTAGGGGTATTTAAGTCAAGAGTGAATAGGTTACTTCTAGGCAAGCGTGCTTCACCGTCGACCACATCATCGCTTACCATCAGGTGAGATAGTGGTCAAGCGCAAGCCTATAATATATAAAAAAATAAAATGTTCCTAGCTATGTTTGATTGACATTGTTTCTGCCGTTCTACAGCTATGGGCGTTTTACTGTTTGAATCGGGGTACTTTCGCAAGATATCGTGTTATAATTACCTGTTCGAAAGATTGTTGATCGAAACGTGTCTTCTACTAGATAAATGATGTAGTTTTTAGCATGGAATAAATAAAAATGTCTGGTGTTATGGCATTTTTTAATGTTTACTTGTGCCTGTTTAGAGCCTGTCCAATTTTCTAAGATCCTGGTGAACTTGCGCCTCCCTTAAATTAACTACCACCATTGTTTACGAGCTCCTCCAGTAATCTTTTCAATTATTTTTTGTCGCTATTAGACTTCTAATTACTTGAGCTTCTGTTTGTAGACAGTTTAACGAAGATAGTCCAATTTTAACTGCTTCATTAAGATAGGTGTAAGGTTTTCCTAGTTTGAAGGACAGGGGACTTAAACAGACTTGTGTTATTGCTACATCTTAATGTTACCACCATCTAATGAAACTTTTTGCTAAATAAATGATACTTACCTAAGATTGTAAATCTGAAAATTTGAAGTTTCTCTCTCCTGACCTCGGTTCCTGGTTAAACCTTAAATTGCTAATACTAATGTAGAGTTTTCCGATTGATATTTTCTTTCTATTCACGCTGCAGAAAAGTAAATAGGTACTTTACTAATACGTATAGGTACTATAACGATTGAGTTTACATGGAATTTAAACCATAACTGGCACAAAATGCTTTTGATTTAAAAGCGTTTCAAAGACTTCGAATAGGTTCTTAATATTTTAAGAACGCATTTCTTTAGGACAGCCTAGCTTTCTTGTATTGGCCTTCTTAGATAATATGCGTTTTTAATCATTTATATGACTCGTTTCCTAGTATAGCTGCGCCCAATTACAGTCCCTACATGCTCATATTAAGACGGTACCCTGACCGAAAAATCGGCATGAGATATGAGCATTCCTATTGGTCTAGCGGTACTGGTGGCGCATGAATTACAGTCGTAAATACGCCCAGATTTTAGAATAAAATCTTTATAAAATCAAATTTTGGTCTTTTGAAAAAAAAATCTACAAATATGTTCGTTATTAAATTGTCTATCCATTAGTGTTAGTACAAAAAATAATTAATGAATGCTTTACGAGGAGATGCATAATATCAATAATTATTTCTCATTTTTATGTTTTTTTGGAAGGAGATTAGTGAAATATATACAACATTTAAAAAAAAAACTAAATCTACCATTTTAGAATCAATATTATGTAGAAATTTAATGTATTTTTATTAATTGATATTTCTTTTTAAATAACGAGTAGATAGCTCCTACAAAACGGAAAAAAAAACGGCTTGCGCGGCGTTTTGCTCGGGGTACCGCCTTAATTCAAAAGTGTAAAATATCTGTTTTTGATTCCACCAACAAACTTCTTTATCTGAAATTGTGGATAAGTAGGTTAACGTATTTAACAAAATTCCATTTCCCCTTGTCTTTTGAGAACATAACGACATCATCTTTACAAAATACGCCAACGTAGAACCAATCTCCTGAAATAATTAGATTTCTCTTCGTTCTCCCTCATACGATCGCTCATTGTTGTTTTTGTTAACGACTAGCAGTTGCCCGCAAATTATTCCAAGGTAACGCACTCCCGCGGTTAAAAATATTCTATAAATTATCCTTCTGCAACATCCTCTCTGTCTCATGAAAATTGGTTCTACAGTTTAGGCATAAAACGTGGCAGACAAAGTTACTTTCGCATTTAGGTATAATATTACTAAATCGGGAATTCTAAAACGATCTAATAAAAAAAAAACTTAACGAATGAAGATGAGATACTGGTTAATAACTTGAGCGGTATGAATTTGAGTAAGCGAAAAATTAACTAAACTAACGACGAATATTGATTAATAATAAAATCCAGAAAGAGCTTACAAAAAGTGGGTTGTGATTAATCCATTTCAGATATTACAATTCTAGCCGTGTGACTTAATTACTAAGTGAGCGACTAGAAATACAGAGAGGGCAACTTAGAGACGATTTTTCCAAGAGCGAGCGAAGCGAGCGCCTGAATTTTTACAGCACCCCGACACTGATAGGTTATTTTCGAAGGGGATGCAGGGAGCTATAGTGAGCGAACTTAGCTCCCGTCATCTCCTTCCTAAATTAAGCGGATTTTTGGAGTTTTTTTTTTTCGGTTGGATTTTTTTTTTGTAAAAAGATTTTTTTAAATTCTATTTGTTACATAATAGTTAAATTATTATTTTATTTTTATTATAAATTTAATACTAAGCTGTGAAATTGTTTCATCTTTCTGACTGACCGACGACTCCTTGACCAAATATGCTTATAATTGATTTAATTGAAATAAATGCTTGGAGATGGACTTTGAATTGACGTACCTACATAATACAATAAAAGTAACGTTTCAACTTTTACTTACACTGGCGATCGTAAAACACATAGGAAATAAAGTTACTGACCTACATGAATTTATTCCAGGCACAAATAGGTCCAAAACAAGAAAAACATAGATCTAAAACTGAATCAAAAAATAAATTGAAAATATCGTGGAAAAATATACCACTTCTAAAACACGGGTACATTTGTTTGTGCAACTGTATCGAAATATTACCCGTTATATTTGTTTCAATGTTTACCTAGTAAATTTCCCCGGGGCACTCCTGTTCCCCGGTTACGATGTTTAAACCTCACTTCAAGCTATTTTGGTAATCATGGATATGTAATAACTTTCTGCTAGTCATTTTGTAGCAATTAGTTGACTTGTGAAAATTGTATTTACTTGGTAATGGAACATACCTAAGTTGGTCTCTTGGTCAGAACGTACAACGCTGCGGTATGTTGAATGCGATGCCAATCAAATAATCTTATGAAGAACGTCTAAAATGGTTTCTTGTTCTGTCACAGTATGCAGTAAGGAGCATTACCTATATATTGTCAACTAAACTCTGGTCTCTTGATTAGAACGCTCAACGCTGCGGTAAGCGGTGCTGGACACATAATTCTCCTCAATGTTGACGCATATTGCGATGGAACCAAAGATCATTGTAGACACTTTGCAGAGCAGAGCATTTTCTGAGACTACAAATTAAATAATATTATGACAATTCCATACATTGCAAAATTAAATACACGTCCAAACTTGATGCTCGACCATGCTTGAGCTTGCAAGATGCGTGTTCGAGTATGCGCTTATTTTGATAAAACATATTCTTTAAGTTCCTCTTCTTCTGCCAAAAGTCCCAATCAACCATATTGAACACGTCTGCCAAAGTCGGATGTATGCATCAAACTGGGCATGCACGCCCGCCTGGCAACCCAAAGCATTTTTAACGGAGTTTGCTCTCGGAGGAGCAAGCATGCCGCCTGCTCGAGCATTTTGCATTTTTTCGGTGTGCGCTGATCCTCATGCGGTCCAATTACAATGCTTCCGCGTAGTTACCAAATCAGCCTCTATAAAGAAGTCCTCTACTTAACATTTTCATAAGAAGCAGACAACTCAGGCGTACCAAATGAACCATGATCACCAACAATATACGTACTAATGAAAACATGATTACCAATTCAAAACTATCTTGAGCAAAAAGGGGATCCACATGCAAATCATTCATATGCTTGTTAACAACTTCAACTTTACCCATATCATGATATCTATTTTGCACTAAATTACTAATAACATACTCAATCTCTGAATTCTACATTCTTCAATTCAAAGTTCTGAAAAACTAGGAAAACATCACTGTTCCCAACACAGGTACAGTCACGCAAAACATTCTATGCACACTTTTTTTAGACACTGCGGGGGCAAAATAGATTTTATTTTTCCGTTCGTTTGGTGTCGTCCGACCGTGGCCGTTTTCGATAGTGTGAAAATTGCTAAAAAAACGCGGCAAAAAAATCTTATCGGGTTTCAATCAACAAACGTTTTACATTTGTCACAGCGACATCGCGAAAACGGTTATTTTTTTCGTTTCTATAACTGAATAAAGTCAACAAATAATAAACACTTTAAAAAAATACTTTTATTTTTATTTGTACAATTAATTAACGTAGGTAGTTTTACTGCAACGCCTAACCTTGTCATATAATTCAAGTACAATAATTAATAATAACTTAAGTTACAATTTCCTGTTATTAAAACTCTTTTGTATCAAACTGTTATCAGAGAATGGGGCAAATGACCCCAAAATGGCATCCAGTATTTGAGATAGGAGTACTACCTAATCTTCAGCGGACATCACAAATATCATACAGCGGTATTTTTTGCAATAAAAATGTTCTGTTTTAGGTAGGAAAACAAAAAACTCTTCGCTCCTATGAAAACAAAATGAAATTCAAAAAATAAATAAGAAAATCTCAATCTTTAATCATGCTTATTAATTACTGACTGTACCATTTGCTATCATCATGGATTTGGCTTAAAAATAAAACAGACCATAAACTACAAACTATTCGAACCACGATTTAGCGTTCTTTGCCTCTATGGTCGCTAGCCTCATGTCAATGTGTCCCTCCGCCACTCTGGCCTTTGACTTTGGATGTGAGAAGTTCGCGTAAATCCTGCCTCGTGTGAATGGGAAGCCTTTGGGGATGTACGCTGGGTTGATCGTCATGTTCTGTAGATTGTATGAACCCTGAAAATATGATAATTTATTGTTTTGCTGCAGTCCTAGCTAATATGTACCTATTATGCAATTGTGTGCCCAAAGACACACGTTAGTTGTAGTTCTATTGCAGGCTACGGAAATAAAAATATCGGACCCCATTGCTTAGGTGGCTATAGTGGACTGCTATATTTGGCCCCTGCCTGAACAATGATATTTTTTTTAAAGGATGAAATGTCAGAGGATGTATGGATTTACACAATAATAGGTCGGGTTTTTTTGGCGGGAACGTGATGGCGTCTATGTTGCTTCTCTGTTTTATTTTCCTAAAATTGTATATTAATAATTTAAAAATTATGGTTTTTAGTCTAATAATATTAGTGAACGTGCACGAGTGCGGGCAAGTAAAACACAGCGGTAGAATATGAGTTTGTTCATGTTTTCGACAAAACTCCGTGGAAGCTTCCAATAAAGTTACCGCAATTTTATTGGGGCCTAACTAGGACATTAACTACTATAGGTCTACCGGAATCTCATGGCAAATGTGGAGATAAAAATTTGTTGTGTGCAATACTGGGGAAATTGGATTTAACGATCTTGATACTGTTTAATTTGTATTTATGTCTTTAGTATTAATGAACTTGAGGTACCTATATTATAGTAGTCACAGCGAAACTTTGTGTCTTTGAACTTGGTCCTGCCAACCATTGCGTAAGAAACAGTTTGTCATCGAGTATACTGCATAGAGTAAGCGAGATAGGACGATGTGACATACATAAGCGAGTGAAAGAGACAGTTATACAATGCTATCTTCACCTTCAACATGACACAAAAATAGCTCCTGCGCGGGGTCTTGCAACCAATTCAGAGACACAAAGATCCACTGTGAGTATTATAGGTATGTGTAAGAATAATGTTGTTATACATCGGGTTCTTAACATAGGAAAAATAAATCAATTGAATATGAATGTATGTATGTGTGTGGCGTTCTGTAGTTTCTGCCTACCCCCATGGGAAAAAGGCGTGAGTTTATGTATGTATGTATGAATGTATGTACTAATTTATTATATATCATTTAAATCATACTAATAACTTAAAACCTCATTCAGAACTAGAAAACTAGAATACGATTCCATGAACTCCACTGGCATTCCAAAAACTTGTATCTTTGTAGTTTTATGTCATCTCTCTCCATCAAAATGGTTCTTTTTCATTGGCATTTAACATTTTCAAAACCAATCTCTTTATGTATAAAGTCTGTAAAAAATCATAAAATGTATCATGTTACTTATAGTCATTCATCATCAGTCTATATATACTTTTTTATGTAAGTTTTATGGCCTGGTTGCTAGGACCTTTAAGCCACGTCTTTGGAAAGAGTTTTGGATCTTATATTTATTCTTTAGTATGCATTAGAATGCGGATGTAACAGATTCTAATGTTTTTGGAGTATTTGGCAGCAGATTGTATCGAGTCAGTCTTCCCAGTAAGCTTTGCAGAGGCAGTCAATACTACAATAAAATACTCCTCTCCACTATCCCGAGATCGCTTCTGTCAATGATTTTACAAATTGTCCAGTTGCGTAGACAGGTGAGACACAAAACTACACCAATAATATATCATAATATCCACTAGGAATCAATTTGCAAATAATATTAACAGCCACTGAACTTCACTCGACAAAATCCCGCCAAAAACGCCCGTCTATATACACGTCCCACTGTATTTTTCTTACGTCAAAGATTCTCAATCTCCGTTAAAATCAATATCTTGTCGAATTGTAGGTAGTAACAGTTACATTACTGTTACCATTTCCTTCCGGCCATCATTCGATGTGCCCTGACCTACGATTTACCATATAATAGTAATGGAAAGAAATAAAAATTAAGTACGAAAAATATAAAATAAACTAAAAGTATCAAAACAAGTCAGTCCAACTTACCGGTCCACTCTACGACGCACTTTAAAATCAAAGATTGCGTTTGATTTACGCCTTCTTCTTCCCTTATTTTATGATATACATTGAAAACAATATGTCTCGCTTGAGATAGAAGTGGGTTTTTCGACATTTTACAAAAATAACAAAATTTCAAGATAAAATCAAAAAAATTCAGCACCGGTTGACACATCAAGTACTTTGATTTGACCAAAGACCTTATACCTATTTCTTACTACTAGACTGTGCACCAAAAATTTTTGTTTAGCTAAAATGAAATCTATTATAATACGCCTAGGTTAGCTATTTCCTTATAAGCGGTAGCTAACCAAAAGCGGTCCTGAGCGAGAGGGTGCCCGCTGGTAGTGTGTCCTTGTCTGACATCTTGCCAGCTCAACTAATCATTGGGTTTGGTAGAAATGGTAGAAAATTTTATATTTTCTTTTTTATGTAATACCAAAACGAACGAATAAAAAATATATTTAAATACGTTTCAAAGTCTATGAAACTTTGAAGCGTATTTAAATATTTTTACAGTTCCTTTAATTCATCAATTCATTGTATTTAAAAATAATTCATTAATACTGAGTAAGAGTAGTACTTTTAAATGTTTGGGCCTGGTAATACTAAATGTAAGACCACCAGGTTGGAGTTTTTAGCGGGATTTTTTCGAGTGAAGTTCAGCAGCTGCTAATATTATTTGCAAATTGATTCCTAGTGGATATTGTGATATAAAATTGGTGTAGTTTTGTGTCTCAACTGTCTACGCAACTGGACAATATGTGAAATCATTGACAGAAACGATCTCAGGATAGTGGAGCGGAGAATTTTATTGTAGTATTGACTACCTCCGCAAAGCTTACTGGGAAGGCTGACTCGATACAATTTGCTGCCAAATACTCCAAAAACCATTAGAATCTGTTACACCCGTATTCTAATGCATACTAAAGAATGTTAAAATTGCACTGAATACGAGGCGGTATGGTCCAAGACCTTAGCCTGCCCGAAAAGGGCGAACAAAAAAACAAAAAAAAAAGACCACCAGGTTTGCGGCGTTTTTGGCGGGTTTTGTTCGAGTAAAATTCAGCGGCTGTTAATATTATTCGCAAATTGATTCCTAGTGGAATAAAATTGGTGTAGTTTTGTTTCTCAACTGTCTACTCAACTGGACAATATGTGAAATTATTGAGATCCTTTGGGGTATTTCAAAGCATCGTCTGAAGAGTGCAGGATCATCTAACGCCTCTCCTTCATGAGCTTGAGAGTAAGATCAGAGAGTTTTTTTCCTATATATACGATGGGTCTTGAAGAATAAGACTTATGCAGACTTGGGATTTGAGGATTATCGAGTCCTCCCCGAATACACCATCGTAAACTGCTCAATTCCGCTTCGAGTTCAGTCATCTTATCGTCGGTCCGGAGTCCGGATTGTGCGCGTGTTGTACGTTGCCATGTCCTGTCGTCGGTATTTGTTGGGGTAGCCGGATCTCGTCCGGGATTCTTTACACCCCTTGCCATACCGTAACCTAGACCGCTATCGTAGTCGAGGTTAGGAAGGCTGCCGGGCTCTAGGGGCTATGTTTTATTTGTGCTATTCATGGGGAGTGCTTTGCAGGCGGGTTGGCGATCCCAGTATGGTTGTTACAAATGCACAGAGAACGCTGCTGATCATTCTCTGGTTTGTCCCTTAGTCGCCTCTTACGACACCAATGGAAAAACATGGGATGTCGAAATTCTGTACGCTCGACACCGACTCAGTAAGTGACGTAGATTCCAAAAAATATACACTCATTTTTTTTTTTTCAATAAATTTGATAGGTTTAGGTAGCGTAGTTAGGTAGCATAAATACATATATTGGAATATTATTGTTTTTACAATCAATTTGTCCCGTATTATGTTTGGTCATGGTCACCTCATTAGAAAGAGACACACTACCAACGGGAGCCCTCTCGCTCGGACCGGTTTTTGCGCCATAGTGCACAGTCTAGTAGTAAGTAGTATAAGGTCTTTGGATTTGACAGGTGACAATTGACATTGCCATATGAAAATCACAATTTAAAAAAAATAAAAAATGCCATGAGATTCTGGTAGACCTATAACTGCCTAAATACACAAACCGTACGAAGCAAAAATAAAAATTAGGTCCCCCAAAGAGGACACACGCCCTAAGGAGGCACATAGACAACACAATGGATGAAAGACATTTTTTTTTTTATTACATTCGCGACTGAAGCTTGAAAGAAATTATCATACTCTATCTAAGCTGAGATTTCAGTCCGCAATAATATAATGTATCTCTTCGGAAGTCACTAACCCGATTTTCGATAAACTTCTGAGTTATCTATGTCATAACAAAATTGCGGATGGCTTCCACATGTGGATAAGATGTTTGTTGCCGTCGTATATGTCGCGTTTCGTTTCATTTTCGATTGCATTGTTAGCATTTGAATCTCAAAATGTTAACGCAATTGTGCATCAAAATACCTCTAAATTCCCATCATTTTGAAAAGATATTGACACCGCAAATTGTCGCCGAGATGAGATTGTGACTTGAATTTGACTACTTATGAAAAAAGAGAAATTTGTTTCATATACAGTGCAGTTGTGTTGATTTGCATCAGTAACTTCCGATAGGAGTTATTCTTGCTGTATTGTAAACCTAAATTCAAGTTTTTATTTGGACACACACATTTCTAGAAGTACAACACGATCAAGATAACTGTGCACTTCGACGCCCAATGCCACGCGCCAATATCCAGAGTGGAACGTCAAAGTGACAAGACAGCGCCAAGTCCACAGATATTTTGACCGAGTAGTATAATATTTACCGGTAGATGAGGACAGGGCTTATTCAAGCCACCTGCCCTCAAAGAGGCTCCGAAGAACTGGTCCTTCTCGGCCAAGTAGCACCAGTTAAAGTGCATCTCGATGAAACTGCGCTTGTACTGGTTCGTGAGCAGCTCGTAGAAGTATATGTCTATCTGTAAGTGAGGCTTCAGTTGAAAAAGAAATCCTATAGAGTCATTTTTCAGGGTATTTTTAAAACCACCTTTTTTATTTACTGCAGGGTAAACGCGTCTCCTCACAGAATTGAACATTGATGAATACTCCAGCTCGCAGATTCCAGACAATTTCTTTTAGGCCAAACATGGACCTAACTTAAAACGGACTCGTGTTAATGCACCACTAACACTAGAACAAACATTTGGTTCGTATGTTTTTTCAAAGTAACGATCGCCAATATTATTTACCTTTTCTACATGGTCTACATTATTTGCTAGACAGGAAAAATAAAAATGACCCATTTCCAAAACAAAACACTACAATGCGAAATATAACTTTCTTTTCGGCAGTCGGTGTTTTTTAGGGTTCCGTACCCAAAGGGTAAAAACGGGACCCTATTACTGAGTCTCCGCGGTCCGTCTGTCTGTCTGTCTGTCTGTCTGTCTGTCTGTCTGTCACCAGGCTGTATCTCATAAACCGTGATAGCTAGGCAGTTGAAATTTTCACAGATGATGTATTTCTGTTGCCGCTATAACAACAAATACTAAAAACAGAATAAAATAAATATTTAAGTGGGGCTCCCATACAACAAACGTGATTTTTGTGCCGTTTTTTGCGATAATGGTACGGAACCCATCGTGCGCGAGTCGGACTCGCACTTGGCCGGTTTTTATTTACCTAGTGTTTTCCGTTTTTCAACACTGACTTCAGAAAAGAAAGTTATTTTTCGCTTTGTATAGTGTTTTGTTTTGGAAGTCGGTTAGATTTTATTGCTGAAATTGTTTTAATTATTTCTTTTTAGTTTTGATAGGTACTTCCAATTACCATGAAAATCAAATATGGACAAAGAACATCTCATGTCGATTCCAATAAGCCCAAACAAGTCTACGATACATTGTTTTATTTCGGAGTTACAGTGCCTACCTGCCGGCTTCATCATCAGATCAGTTCGATGGTACCATTTTCATCAATACCATTTATTTATAAGTATTTGCTTCATCATAGTTGGTCAACTATTCGAGATATCTTATACCCATGACATACTTAGCATAAAGAAGTTCCAGTGGCCATCTGTGATCTTCTTCATCAGGGGGGTGACCACAAGCTCTTAGAGTAAGGTTATTTTGAGATCGAGTAAGTGACAGATGTATACATGTCATATACATCTGTCCCTTACACACACTCAAAATAACCTTACTCTAAGAGCTTGTGGTCACCCCCCTGTTCCACTTCACACTAAATGATACTTTCTGAGTGTAAATGATTGTAGTTGATGAAAATACCAAAATTGCTATATATATTCCTGCAATATTTGAGGAGTTCCCTGGATTTCTCCAGGATCCCATCATCAGATCCTGACCTGACGACCATGAAACCGCCTGGAAAGTACCTATACCCTTTCAAACAAAAGAGGAATTTTCCAAATCGGTCCAGGCATCTTTGGGTAATCGGGGAAAATACATAAAATAAAATAAGTTAATTAAATTTAAAAAACCCGACTACAAAGATGTAAACGAGAAGAAAATCATGCTATGCAGTCGGAGGATACATATTCGCGAGCTGATTAACCAAAACTATAAATATAAATACAGCATGATTTTTTTCTTGTTTAGCTTTGCATTCGGGTTTTTTGATTTTATTATTACAGTCTTTATTTACAAGTTTGAAGTTATAATTTTTTTTTAATGACTCGTGGCTAAATAATAACAGCCGCACGGGTCGATCTTCAAGGTTAAGCAACGCTTGCCGAGGTCGGTCCGTGGATGGGTGACCATTTCAACATATCGAGTTTCCTCCGTGCCTCGGAAAGCACGTTAAGCCGTTGGTCCCGGCTGTCATTTGAAGATCTTTGACAGTCGTCACGGGTAGTCAGTAGCTTGAGATCTGACACCAGTCTTGCCAAGTGGTATCGTGTTACCCAGTTACTGGGTTGTGGAGGTCAGATAGGCAGTCGCTCCATGTAAAGCACTGGTACTCAGCTGAATCCGGTAAGACTGGAAGCCGACCCCAACAACAATTGGGAAAAAGGCTAGGCAGATGATGATTGTTTTTGAATGACTTGTAAACATATAAAAGGTATATATTTTTATAATCACCTTTAAAAACCTTTTATTATGATACTCGAAGGGATACGCAGTTTTTTTTTTTTACGGTGTTTTTTTTAAGAACACTTTGACGGCCAAGACCTATACCCTATCTAACGATGTCTTAATTATAAAAATCCGTCAAGTGGTTTGAAAGATACCCCATATTGGGTATACTAAATACATCTGTTTACCCCCTTAAACCATACAAGCGTGATGATTTATTATGGTATGGTTAAAACAAAACATAAACATACGATCACAGTAATCGCAGGTCATTTGCTGTTTGTTATTAAAGAGTTCCATTGTCTATCTCTGAAGATCTTTAACAGATCCTAATATATTATACAATAAAACCTTCCCTGAAAATACCACCACATACATTTATCACACCACATAATATGTAATATAGAATATTACATACAAAAAAACAAGATACGAGCGAAAAACATAACCCTTTCCTTGCAGCCGGGTAAAAATAAGATTCCGACGAATTGAGAACGTCCTTCTTTTTTTAAAGCAGGTTTAAAATGGTTTTCACAGACCCGTAATGTAACGTGAATGACCTATCCAACGATATCCCACACCATGGGAAATACGAGAAAGAAAAAAACATGTTTTTTATGTATTTACGTCATTTTATGTCAGCGTGATTATTAAGTCTCTGAGCTAAGCTGCGGACGGACGGACGGACAGACGGACATGGCAAAACTATAAAGGTTCCTTGTTGACTACAGTACCCAAACCATAACAGTCAAATTGAGAACCTGTTCCTTTATTGAAGTCGGTTGAAAAAACTGATATCAAAATCGGTTCATCTATATGGGAGCTGCGATGCCACAGACAGAGACAGATACACAAATCAAACTTTTAAAAGATTTGAGTTTGAAGTAGGGGAATAAATGGGTTGGTGATTGCTAGGTTTTTAGCAATTTTTACTTACATATATACTGGTGTCGAAAGGCATAATGTTTTCGAAGTTAAGTCCCACGTAGTAGATGGGGTTGGAGCGCCCGTACCTCACAGATGTCAAGTTCGCGTATGTTAAGAAATTAGGGTTGAAATACGTCACTCTAGGATGCTCTACGCTTAAGTATGTTACCTGAAACAAGGATTTTTATAGAAAATAAATAAATAATATTTTATTTTAACTTCTTTCACCTTACTTCCTTCCTCCTCACTTTATTTATTTCAAGTATAAACAAGCTTTGAATAATGAAGCTTTTACATTTAACTAGCTTCTGCTAGCAACTATGTTGCGCGTGCGCGTGAATGTTGAAAAATTCCTAATATTCAAATAATCCTTTGTGCTAATCCAGACTATAATCTATCTCTGTGCCAAATTTCATCCAGATCCGTTCAGTAGTTTTTGCGTGACAGAGTAAGAGACATACTCATGGACTCACATACTTTCGCCTTTATAATATTATAATATAATTAATAGTGTGATGTGTTTGTTACGAGATTGCAGCTCAATCGGACAGTGGTAATGTGAAAATTAACTTGCAATATATTATTACAGACACCGGGACAGGTAAAACCAAATAAAAGCTTGTAAAAAAAAAACTAATATAAAGCTGAACATAAAAAAAGTCGGTTAAAAATCGACCTGGAACCGGATGAAGAGTGAATTTATCCCCTTTCATCTGAAAACAGCAGTGTACGTCTTTCGGCTGAAATAATGATGATGAATATGAGATGATGATGATGATCACTGCAACTCCTGCAGCCAGAATCATTGATGCCAACCACTAGAAAAGCGCCGAGTCAATCCAGCTCGACGAACATATCAAGAAGAACTGCGTCGTCTTACTGAATTAGACACACAAGTCTTAGTTGAATAAAAGCTGTTTAGAACACCAACCTGCCTCAACAGTTTTACAGTAATGAAGGAACTAGTAACCTGTTTTAATAGATAACCTTGCCACTCACCTTTTCTGAAACACAACTGAAGTACAACAGAGACAATATGAATAAATACACGACGCCAATCTGTTCCGCCATTGTATATCGCACCGCACTCTCTGATACAATTTAACAAAATATTTAACGGAAACATAATTCAGTTCTTATATTACCTTTGTACATTGTTTATTGAAAAGTCATTTTATGGTTTGTAAACATCCTAATTTGATTGTTATTGTGAACGAAATTGCGGTCACTGAGGAGGTGGTTAAAGAACTATTATATCAGACGGAAAGGGCGCCAAATGTAGTACTCATAAACGGCGCGTGTATGTCCAGTAGGTACCCTAAATGACGACACGGTTGACGCAGTGCTTGGTGTAATGGCTGCGTGTCACAGGTTTGATACCCGCACGTAACAAATATGGCCTACAGATAGTTGTTCCGGATCTGACTGTTTGTGTATGTGAGAGACAGGAAAAATCTTAGCGAAAGGCAACTTTAAAAAAAAATGCGTTAGTTTATTGAGAGACTGGCTGCCGCCTGCGGCGGCTTCGCCCACGTGTTATTGGTACTTCTTCTAATATCCTTATAAATAATAGTCTATGTGTTACTTTGATGTATAAGCAATACTTCTGTGAAGTTTCATCAAAATCAGTTCGGTAGTTTTTGCGTGGAACAGTAACAAACATCCATCCATCCTCATAAACTTTCACGTTCATTAAATACTAAGATCAAAGCATGCGAGCACCGAGTACGCTGTTATTTTCAAAATTATGATATAGGTATGAAGCAATGAATGCAAGATGGAAAAACCCATTTTTTTTCCGACCTGACAATCGAATACAGATAGATAGATAAATGGTGTACTCAAAAGACACAGCACAACACACAAAATCACAGTAAAATCATTTTAATTTACATGTGGGTATTTGAAAAAAGGTGCCAAAATACAAAAAAAAAGAAGAAGGAAAAACAACTTAATAAAAATAAAAGTGACACAAGTAACACACACCACAGTACAGGACCACATGTTCGACTGCAGCGTTTGCGACCGCTAGACCAACGAGGCAGACAACGAGCTATAGATACATCTCATCATCATCATCATCATTTCAGCCGAAAGACGCCCACAGCTGGACATAATCGGATGTCTGAGCTGATCGTTCCTGTGCGTTTTGACCAGGGCGTCGCTCCACCAAGAGGGAGGCCTTCCAACGCTCCGCCTTCCGGTTCGCGGTCGTCAATCCAGAACTTTTCGGCTCCATCGGCCATCCGTTCTGCGAACAATGTGCCCTGCCCACTGCCACTTAAGTTTGGCAATTTTTCGGGCTATGTCGGTAACCCTGGTTCTCTCGCGGATGTCTTCATTTCTGATGCGATCTCGCAAGGAAACGCCGAGCATAGCCCTTTCCATTGCCCTTTCGATGACTTTAAGTCTTCACCCATTGTAAGCGATCACGTTACGGTTCTATACATAATCACTGGCAACACACACTGGTCATAGAATTTCGTTTTGTGACAATGTGGTAAAGATTAGTTCTCGTTAGACGAAAAGATACCGCTCAACTACCGGAACGCTGCCTAACCGTTTGTCCCAGGTAGGCATAATCGTCTACAACTTCGAGTATAGAGTCTCCGATCTTGATAGGAGTGGATGTTACATGGGCATTCAACATGATCTTTGTTTTATTTATTTATTTATTATATGCTTTATTGTACACCTTAAAATCTTCTAATATATAGGTCTAAGGTATAAGTCGGGTTTTCCTCCCTGACGCTATAACTCGAGAACGGACGAACCGATTTCCATGGTTTTGCATTCGTTGGAAAGGTCTCGGGCTCCGTGAGGTTTATATGTAGGGTAGGGTAGGGTAGGGTAGGGTAGGGTATGGTAGTGTAGGGTAGGGTAGTGTAGGGTCGGGTAGGTTAGGGTAGGGTAGGGTCGGGTAGGGTACGGTAGGGCAGTGTAGGGTCGGGTCGGGTAGGGTAGTGTAGGGTAGGGTAGGGTAGATAAATGTTTGGTCTTTTTATGGCAAAACAAAGTTTGCCGGGTCAGCAAGTAACATTATAAA
Organism: Orthosia gothica; assembly: GCA_949775005.1. Lineage (NCBI taxonomy): Eukaryota > Metazoa > Arthropoda > Insecta > Lepidoptera > Noctuidae > Orthosia > Orthosia gothica. The sequence continues at coordinate 5,733,729 of OX459066.1, forward strand.
AAGAAACTTAAAATTAATACAAATACAATGGGCGGCCTTATCGCTTTCCGCGATCTCTTCCAGGCGACCTGGTATGGACAGTAATTGTCTGAACTTGAAGTGGGGTTGTCATTGTTTTGTCCATGTTCATCTACTCATATATAATATAATAAGAAATTAATCCATTATGTGCCCTTGTTATGTTAACATAACATTTACATGTTTGGATGTTTCGAGAACAATCTACCGGAAATATTATAATTTAGATATTATATGCAAATTGGCACCGGAAATTGTGTAGGTATGTTGGATATCTAGTAACAAATTACTTTGATCGTTATCTTGTCAGTTCATGGTTTTTGGCTTGACCGAAAAAAGACTTGTGTTGAATGTCGTGGGTTCGAACCCAAACAGGCATTTTTTTCTAGCCTGTTCTGTCTCACTCCAGGACAAAGTCCTCCTTCCACTCATTCCACTTTTCTCGAGCTCAATCTTTTTTTAATAAGGCTGTATTGTCCCACTGCTGGGCAAAGGTCTCCTTCCAAACTTCCTGGTGTTTTCCCCCGTAAACACTTCACACATACATTTTTCTAAGACGACTTACGTTTGCGGGCGTACTACTTTCTTTATTAGTACATTACAGTAGCGGCCAGCAAAAGAGGCATTGATGGACGAACGTGTAAATGTGGGCGCACACATACGTAAGTACATCAATGCCTAGTTGCGGCCAAGGCTTGTATATAGACACGCGGCAGCGTGTCAAGCCAAGTTCATACAAAAAAGGAACTGGCGACGTAGCAGCTGTGTGCTCAGATCAAATAAAAAGTCAAGATGGAACGTTGCAAACAACAAAGTGACGCCGGTTCAAACTATGCCTTACCGTACAAATACACAATTACACGCACTCACGTACAACGAAATTACGCCTTAGCTTGTCATTCGAGCTCACAAATCAGCAGTGGTTGAGTGATTGACTGCTGCGCTGCGTGTCGTGGGTTCGATTCCCACACGGAACAAATATTTGTATGACCTATATACAGATAGTTGTTCCGGCTCTGGGTGTTGTGTATGTGAGTTTATATGTTTGTAAAAGCTCCCACGATACAGGAAGAAATTCCTAGTGTGGGAGCTCCCACGATACAGGAAGAAATTCCTAGTGTGGGGCAACGTTTTTTTAAAAAAATAAAATAAAAAAAAATAATAATAATAATAATTAAGCTCAACTGACAAGCTAAAGTTTCGTTGTACGTGTGCGCGTGTAATTGTGTATTTATACGGCAAGGCATAGTTTGAACCGGCTTCACTTTGTTGTTTGCAACGGTCCATCTTGACTTTTTATTTGATCTGAGGCTGTGTGTTATATTACACGAACCATTTGGAGCCATTTTTGTCATCTTAATAACTCAAAATCTACTTAACATAAACACATGAAATTTGGTGTATGTATTAAAATATCTAAGATAAACTATAAACCAAAATTTCATAATTATAGGTCAAACGGTTATTTAGATATTACCGTCCAAAAATAGTCATTTTTATCACTGACTGACCTATAGATCAAAACTCTAACTCAGTACCAGATGCGAAGTTCAAAGGCGAACGGCAGGCTTGTATGGGAGTTTCGTACCACTAATAGAAATTTCGTGTTTTGGGATATTTTTTGTTTTATTTGGTAGTTAATATGAAAGATAATCCATTTTTAAATTCTTAGATTTTTTAAAGTTGGGACGTAAATGTTATAACAAGTTTAATTTTTTAAGGTTATGTACTAGTGTACCAATGTAGATTGTTACAATATAGGTAAATGTTACATAATATGTTAAGTAAATTATTTGTTGCTATCTTTGTAGTGTTTTACTTACCATTAAGTAGGTAGATTGAGATGCGGATCGTACGTACTCAGGGCATTAGGAGATACCTATATCCAGCAGCGGACTGCAACCGTTTGATAATGATGAGTTTGATTATATTTAATGTTATTTCTAAGTAATTAATTATCAATTCAATATTTGTGTTATTTTACGTAAGGCAATTTCTAATAACATAACTGCTTTTAGCGTACGATTTATAACGTTTATATATTAAAATCTTTAGATTGATGTTATTAATTAATCCGAAGTTTAAAAATAGTAAACTTACATGAAAATAAATGGCTTAGTTGCCATAATAAGTGGTACAAATTCTATAACCAAACAACAGAAAAAGTATGCGGTACAAAATCTGTCGTTCACCTTTGGCATCCAGATAGGTAGTTGGGTGATTACGAAGGAATAAATTTTAGTAAATTTTTATCATTTTATTATAATTAGGAACACTTACCTAAAGTGCCTGTAATGTAAGAATCAGCAATCAAAATTGATAACAGCCGGTCTTAATGTGAATTTTAAGGTCATCAGGTGAATATACTTATAACAAGTGGAATACCACCCTTAATTATAGAACGAGTTCAGACCAAGTTTCAGATATTAAGTAATGTATATGTTCGTTGGAGGATATGTTTAAGACGCTGGACTGGGAAGGTCGCGGCATTAATATAAACGGCGAGTACATCTCACACTTGAGATTTGCGGATGACATCGTCATAATGGCAGAGTCGCTGCAAGACTTGCAGCAGATGCTGGATAGCCTGGCTGATTCTTCTGCACGCATCGGTCTCCGGATGAACTTGGACAAAACCCAGGTTATGTTCAATTCACATGTCACTCCGGGATCGATTGTGGTCAATGGCGGTGCTCTCAAAGTAGTTCGAGAATACGTTTACCTCGGGCAAACTCTGCAGTTTGGTAAGAACAACTTTAAGAAGGAGGCTAGCAGAAGAATACAGCTGGGCTGGGCGGCGTTTGGAAAACTTCGTCGAGTCTTCTCGTCGCGTATCCCACTAAACCTGAAGACTAAAGTCTCCAACCAGTGCATTCTACCTGTTATGACCTATGGTGCCGAGACGTGGACACTCACAATACGGCTGGTTCATCAGTTCAAAGTTGCTCAGCGAGCTATGGAAAGGGTTATGCTCGGAGTCTCTCTAAGGGATCGATTCCGAAACGAGGTGATCCGGCAGAGAAATAAAGTTGTCGACATAGCTCACAGAATAAGTAAGCTGAAGTGGCAATGGGCCGGCCATATAAGTCGTAGAACCGATGACCGTTGGGGCAAACGTGGGGTAGGACGCCCTCAGGCTAGGTGGAGCGACGACCTTCGCAGGGTGGCTGGTAGCAGCTGGATGACAGTTGCCGAAAATCGAACCAAATGGCGTGCAATTGAAGAGGCCTACGAGTATGTCCAGCAGTGGACTGCTATAGGCTGATGATGATGATATGTTCACAGGGAACAATTCCTGATTTGCTTAGCATATGCTATTACTATCCACAAATCACAAGGCCTTAGCCTTGACAGCGCTCTTCTTGACACAGGCTCCTCTATATTTAGCAAAGGGCAGGTCTACGTTGGACTCTCCAGAGTTAAAACCTTAGATAGAGTACATTTTATCAATTTAGATCCAAGTCAAATCAAGGCACAAGAGAGCTCTATTGTATAGTACAACCGCCTGTGCACGTTATACCGCCCTTACTCGGCCAAATTAAGTATAAACAGAAAACGGAGAGGTCTTCAGGATCAGAACTCGAAACCAATCCTTCTCCAGCGCGGCGTAAGACAGGGAGAAGTCATTTCTCCGAAACTGTTCACTGTTCTTGTGAACTGCTGCGCTGGAGGACGTTTTCAAGGTTCTGGACTGGAAGGGGCTTGGCATCAACGTTAATGGCGAGTACATCACTCACCTTCGGTTTGCCGACGACATAGTGGTCATGGCTGAGACCATGGAGAGCCTCAGTAAAGTGCTCGATGACCTTAGTAGAGCTTCCGAAAGAGTGGATCTTGAACATGGACAAAACCAAGGTCATGGTGAACGCCCATGTAACACCCACTCCTATCAAGATCGGAGACTCTACACTCGAAGTTGTAGACGATTATGTTTACTTGGGACAAACGGTCCAGTTGGGTAGGTCCAACTTCGATAAAGAGGTCAACCGTCGAATCCGACTCGGCTGGGCGGCGTTCGGGAAGTTGCGTGATATCTTCTCGTCCAATTTACCGCAGTGTCTCAAGACAAATGTCTATGACCAGTGTGTGTTGCCAGTGATCACCTATGGGACCGAGACGTGGTCGCTCACAATGGGCCTTATCAGAAAGCTTGAAGTCACCCAAAGGGCAATGGAGAGGCCTATGCTCGGAATTTCCTTGCGTGATCACGTCAGAAATGATGATATCCGCAGGAGAACCAAAGTTACCGACATAGCCCGAAGAATTGCCAAACTTAAGTGGCAGTGGGCAGGGCACATTGCACGCAGAACGGATGGCCGATGGGGCCGAAAAGTTCTGGAATGGCGACCTCGAACCGGAAGACGATACGTTGGAAGGCCTCCCACTAGGTGGACCGATGACCTGGTTAAGGTTGCGGGTAGGCGCTGGATGCGAGACGCATGGGATCGGTCAATGTGGTGACGCCTGGGGGAGGCCTATGTCCAGCAGTGGACGTCTTTCAGCTGAAATGATGATGATGATGATGATTTGAAAACGCGTAAAAATTCCGGATACTGAATGGGCAATTCACTCAAGCATTTCAAAGGTACAAGAAAAAATGGAAAATAACACAAAAAAGACAACTACTGTATTTTCCTTCGTTTACCCTGTTAACGTAGGAAAATACAGTAGCTAGTAGTAGCCGATGTGTAGTGTCAAATAGTTTTTACCATAAAACGTAAATTGCGTGTAACATAAAGAAGATAAGTTTAATAGCCAAATATAAGATTACTTGTATGTGTTAACTAGCCATGTCAAATCTTGAGCTACAATTTATCCTAAGTTATCTGCTGTAAATAATTCGATTTATTTTAGAATGTTTTATGTTCTTGTAAATAAATTTCAGGATGTAGAATTTGGCACCCATTTATATCTCAATACTTTTGTCGGCGTCGTCAACAACCGCACATATTCTTAGTATTGAACTTGGCTCCCTTTTTCACATTTATGTTTTTGATTGGTAGTACTTTTCTCAATAATGCGCGGAAATTAAAACTAAGTAGTACCTAGAAATCATTTTGTCAAATTCAATTATTACTTTTAAAATCAATGACGAACTAAGAGTTACAATAATTAAGCCCGGTTTAAAAAACCGGCCAAGTTCGAGTCGGACTCGCGCACGAAGGGTTCCGTACTTGGTAAATTGCGATTAACGATTTATGACGTATTAAAAAAAAACTACTTACTAGATCTCGTTCAAACCAATTTTCGGTGGAAGTTTACATGGTAATGTACATCATATTTTTTTTTTAAGTTTTATCATTCTCTTATTTTAGAAGTTACGCCCCCCCCCGTAACTTCTAAAATAAGAGAATGATAAAACATATTTTACCACTTTGGAAGTGTCTCTCGCGCAAACTATTTAGTTTAGAAAAAAAATGATATTAGAAACCTCAATATCATTTTTAAAGACCTATCCATAGATACCCCACACGTATGGTTTTGATGAAAAAAAAAAATTAGTTTCAGTTTCAAGTATAGGAACCCTCACAATTTATTGTTTTTTTTCTATTTTTGTGTGAAAATCGTAATGCGGTTCACAGAATACATCTATTTACCAATTTTCAACAGTTCGTTCTTATAGTTTCGGAAAAAAGTGGCTGTGACATACGGACGGACAGACAGACAGACAGACATGACGAATCTATAAGGGTTCCGTTTTTTGCCATTTGGCTACGGAACCCTCAAAACGTTGCCTCGCTCTAGGAATTTCTTCCTGTAACGTGGGTGCGTTTACAAACATATAAACTCACATACACTACACCCAGAGCCGGAATAACTATCTGTAGGTCATACATTTTTTTTTTTTCGTGCGGAAATCGAACCCGTGACACGCAGCGCAGCAGTCAATCGCTTAACCACTGCGCTAACCGTGCGCCCAAAAAAAAAAGTGTTCATTTGTTTTTTTTTCAATAAACAGCTTTCTATTTGCAAGGCAGTTCGAATTTTAATTAAAACCTTTGATAAGTTACCTCCCTGGTTGCCATTTTTCGGAGTAAAAGATCGTTCCATTTTTAAATTACACGACCGTTAAGATTAATTAATAGCACAAAGTACGTAAGCGGCGGCGCGCCGCAGACAGAGGGGCCACTCTCACTTTGACATTTCGGTTTTACAGGGAATATTGGGCAATATTGGACCGAGCTCAGTCGCGGCTGTCAGGATTACTTTCTGCATGCGTTTGTCACGTCATTCATACATTAAGTACTGTAACGACGTTGGTTGCATTGGATGGGTTACCTTTAATATTTGTTACAGACCGAATTTACTTTTTTGTTTTTAATTCTTTCTTTCAATTATTTTTAAGTTATAAAGGTCATTAATCTTTCAAGATGACAAATTAGAAATTCATTATCCAGGATTATAATAAATTATTTTAAGCCCATAGATGAAATTGGGAACTTGTCATATTAATATGGTTCAAGTCATACAGCTTACAAATATGTTTCCTCCGACTGCACAGCATAATTTTCTTCTTGTTTAAGATCATCTTTGGTTTTTTGATTTAATTAGGTACCTGTTTTTTCACATTTATATTTTTGTCGAGCTTGGAGCTTTTTACAATTTATTTTTTTAAGTGGGATCATTATTACACTATTATTATACTACGTCTTTTTACTTTCCAATATTCATCCTAAGTGGCGTAATATTAAATGTTTCGTGATATTAAATGGATGTTTGATGCCCTGTCTACCCTCTAAGGCATGTAAGCATGATATGATGTATGTTTAGACGAATCTATGTATTTATGTTTGTAACTTGGGCAACCTAATCTTTTTTTAAATTCGGAATCAATATAGTAGCAACCCTAGTGAATCTGTCAAGTTTAGCTTTCAATTTTCTAAACAGTGGGAGTGGCCCTTCTGTATACTTACTATTTTGTGTTAATAGAATGTAATTTATTTGGCCGCTAAACCACGACAGATATGTATTTTCCTAAAACTTTTGCCGGCCACTGCGCGCATGTACTTCGTACAGCAATTTCGATTTATCTCGAAGAAGGTTGTCAAAATAATGCTCAAATTGCCAAGCATGTTTGAGAAATAGTAGATTATGCACCAAGGGGAGCGAGCAGTGTATTACTTCACGGGCGGTATATCGTCACAAAGTACGTAAACGGTGGCGCGCACCCTGAGCGTAACGAGGGACCCTCGAGTTATGTAGAGTCCTGAGTGAAGCGACGGGTTCAAGCTGCCCAGAGGAATATACTCTACTTTTCAGACCTTCTGCGTGAAAACAAAAAACTGCTGTATGTATTGATTTCATTATTGTGTTTTATGCTTATTGTATATCCTCTCCTCTCGTTCAGTCCATCCAAAGGTTGTCTGCAAGAGATTGCCCTGTGCGATAAGACTGCCCATTGTACACTTGCTTTTATGATTGTTTTGTGGTGTGTCCTGTATAGTTTTGTGGTGTGTCCTGTATAGTTTTGTGGTGTGTCCTGTATAGTTTTGTGGTGTGTCCTGTATAGTTTTGTGGTGTGTCCTGTATAGTTTTGTGGTGTACAAAAAGAATATAATAAATAAATAAATGCACCATAGTCTGCTTGATTTTCGAGTTTCTGCAAAATGTTGGAAATAAACTAAAAGGATGGATGCCGACACCTTGGCCTCCTACTTTTGTTATTCTTCATTGAATAAAATCTTCATAAGGATTTTTCGACTAATGAACAGCAATTGATTTATATATATATACATATATATATATATATATACATATATATATATATATAATATTGTATCTAGACATTCATAATAAACAGGAATGAAGAAGGGACAGAAAGAAATTTTATACAAAGGTGATGATTATTTATAAACTAGATAGCGGTCGACTTTTTAATGAAGGGTTTGGACCATAAAAATATAAATATCTATGGTTTGGACATAAGAAAAAGGTAAATGTATTTGAATAAGTTTACGTTTAGATATCAACATGGTGATGGCCTTTTTGTTTACGGGTGATAACTTCAAAAGGCGCCTGGACTTTTGGGGAAAAGACCTGGGAGTGTGGGATTCTTACCTCACTAAAACCATCCCCGTGATCACCGTCAGCACGTAGAAGAGGCCCCGTAACCTCTTAAGCCTCTCTCCTCGCCTGTTAGGGCTCATCCCTGGGGAGACTGAAAGAGTGCCTCCCCTGAGCCTCGCTGTGCACGGCAGCATGCGATCACTGTGCCACCGTCTTTCCTGGAGTCACTTGGTGGACGGACAGAATCCCCAATCTTAGCGCCCGTGACCCCGGAGTCACACTTGCTTGTAATGCAGGCGGGGTTTAACCGTCTTAGGCATCGGGGCGGTTGCCTCTCCGACGCCTTCTTCTGCGAGTGGGATCGACCCTCTCACGATCTCGCTCGGCGGCCTCCTTCTGGACCATCACGGTCTCACAGAAGGAAGCCATTTCCCTCCAGTTTTCTGTCTCTGCCAGCATGGCCCTCACCACTGCTGGCAAAGACAGGTCTCGCCCGATCTTAATGACCAAGACCTGCCGCTCAGAGGCCCACGCAGGGCACTCCTCGAGTGTGTGCTGGGCAGAGTCAAGGTCGCCTCCGCAGTGGTAGCAATTAGCCGTGGCCTCTCGCCCATTCATATTCAGGTACTCATCGAAGCAACCGAGCCCGGTCAGTACCTGAGCGAGCCTGTAGGAGATGCGCTCCTCTCTTTGCAGCCAGGCTTCGAAGTGCGACAAGACGGCTTCGACAAAAGGCTTGCGCGAAAATTGCGGCTGCTGAGCAAAGATTTTAAATTTATGGCCTAGTGATTAAGCCCTCTCCTCTCATTGATAAGGTTGTGGCTTCAAATCTGAGCAAGTACCAATGTAGACCTAAAGGAACTAGCCAATCAAGCTTGGTGATTGATGCTAACGCCATGTCTGTGTGAGAACAGGCCTTTTCCGGGCAAGTCCCACTAGTACTTCAAAAATCAATAATTTTTATTTCACATAGGCCTACATGGGCACTTATAAAACGTCGACAATGTGCACGGTTCGGGTTGGTCGATTCCTATGGAGAAGAACCGGCAAGAAACTCCATGGTTACTCTTTTAAAAAATTGTTTGGTTTTACAATTTTTCCATGTTACAGCAGTACTTAGATGGGGGGACAACGCAGGCCCGATAATAAGTCGTAAGAAACTTAAACAAGAAGTGATTATATAGGGCGCACGGTTGGCGCAGTGGTTGAGCGATTTACTGCAGCGCTGCGTGTCGCGGGTTCGATTCCCGCACGGAACAAATATTTGTATGACCTACAGATAGTTGTTCCGGCTCTGGGTGTTTGTGTATGTGAGTTTATATGTTTGTAAACGCACCCACGATACAGGAAGAAATTCCTAGTGTGGGGCAACGTAAAAAAAAAAAAAAAAAAAAAAATATAATAAATAAACAAAAGATTAAAAAAAAGTAAAACGAGATAAAATGTTAACAATCTAGAAGGCCTACAATGTTCACACATTTACAAACCAATCGGTAAAATAATCTATACAAAGTATAACAAGACTAAATTTAACATGTGGCACAAATGTTGTTATCAGTGCTGTAACTATTCTTAGCAAAAGGCTATAAAGATAATTGAAAACCATTGTAAAAAGTCTTATTAAATGAAGAAAAATTAGATTGAGAATAGTTAGAGACATCCACATATTTGTGCCGTCTATGAGTTACCAGGGAAGCCGCATGTGCAGAAGGAGCTAAAACCAAATATTTGTATCTTCAACGTAGTCCTTGATTTTATAATATGCTTTTTTAATAAGGACACGTTTGATGTGATTTTTGAACTTTCCGTCGGTCAGTTCTATAACTGACTTTGGCAACTTGTTATAAAAGCGTATACTGTTTATAAGAAAAGACTTGCTAGTTTTCGTTAATCTGAATTTGGGTAATACAATTTCGTGTTTACTGCGTGTATTTAAATTATGGAAGTCGCTTCTAGTTTTGAAAAGCCCTCGATTTTTGCGGACATACAAAATACATTCTAAAATATAAAGTGAAGGTAGAGTCAGTATATCGATCTCTTTAAATTTTTCTCTGAGGGTCTCGCGAGGACCCATTTTATAGATCGCGCGGATTGCCCTCTTTTGTAATATGAAAATTGAGTCAACGTCTACTGCTGATCCCCACAGCAGAATGCCATAAGACATAATACTGTGGAAATAAGCATAGTAAACCAGCCTAGCTGTGGCTACATCGGTTAACTGCCTTATTTTCCTTACTGCATATGCAGCTGAACTTAACCTACCCGAAAGAGTTCTAATGTGCGCGCCCCACTGCAGTTTTGAGTCGATAGTAATCCCTAAGAATACAGTTTCAGCTACAACTTCAAGATTTTTGCCGTCAAGATTTAAATTTAGGTCACGTTGTGGTACATTTGGTAAAGAGAACTTAAGACATTTAGTTTTTTACTGTATGTCCAGTTAGTCCCACTCGCCACCCCATCGGTCACTCCGGTGGCAACTAGGATTTTTTCTAAAAAAGTATCATATTCGCCACCCGGTGTCAAACAGGTGGTGGTTTGATATTGTTTCGGGTTAGTCCCCCTCGTTACCCCCAGCATGTTTTATATATAAGTATCTATAATCAGAATAACAAGGGGTGCCAATTAATGATTAATTTAAGGGGGTGCGGAAATAATTGATTGATTTTTGGTAAATTAATCATTATTAGTTAACAAGAAACTCAACTAAACATAACTTTTCTTAAAACTTTCCGTGTTTTTCATAAACTACTCGAAAACCCGGCAAACGTTGTTTTGCCATATGAATTATTTCAAAGAAGCCCAAAAATTTCACGCAATAGTATTTTTAATTGTCGTTTAATAATGAAACGGTTTATACATGTAACACAATGGTTGTTGTTGCCGGGAGCTTGTGACACGACGTGTCACAAGCTCCCGGCAACAACACTACACACACAAACTCAACACACAAACTCAATAGTATTCAACACGTCGTGTTGAATACTATTGATTTATAAATATGAAATCACTTAATTAACAGTACGTGAGAACTACCTTGAGCAAAATGGCACCTACTTACCCTACCCTACCTTACCCTACCGTACATACCTACCTGTCCTACCCTACCTACCATACCCTACCTACCAACCTATCACCCCACCTACCCAACCTACCTACACACCAACACACCTACCCTACCTACCAACCTACCTGCTCTACTCTACCCTACCCTACATACCTATCTACCCTACCTTACCATACATACCTACCTACCCTACATACCTAGTTACCAATTTTTTTTTTAGTCTTAAACCATCTCCGCATTGCCTCTCTAATTAAACCGGTTTGGAGCATATCGGTTGAATGGTTTCAAAGTCTGTAACGGACACAGTTAGAAACATTTTTTGTGTTTTATATATTAGAATTATAGGATGAATTACAAAAAAATCGACAACGCCATCTACGGGCAATACCGGAACCAACATACCAGGCCCCTCAGAAAGTATTGCGAAAAAAAGTTTTTATATATGGGAGACTGGCCAGTTATAATGTTTTTCGAAAATATGATTATTTATAAGTAAAAATAAGTAAGTTCCAATTTCAAAATTTCCCTCCACATTTTTTGCGAGTTAATTCAAAGTATTGTGTCTCACTGAAATATGGATCTGCGCCGGGAACATTTTAGAGCTATGATTTTATACGATTTCAAGTGTCGCCTGAAACCGGATGAATCGTACGATAGACTTCAAATGGCATTCATGGATGAAGGCCCTTCCAAGGCAACCGTGTATCGTTGGTATAACGAATTCAAGCGCGGTCGACCAACTTTGGGGGATGACGAAAGAAGCGGTCGCCCTTTGACGGCTGTTACCGAAGAAAACGTGCTAGCAGTGAAAAATTTAATCCAAGACAATAGGCGAATTACATATCAGGAGATTCAACACATATTGAAGATTGGATCGGGAAGCGTTCACGAGATTCTACACAGCCATCTTCGCGTGAGGAGGATAGTATCACGCTGGGTGCCGCACAACCTCACCGATGCTCAGAAGCAGGCCCGGGTGGAATGGTGCCGTGATATGCTTAACAAATTTGAAGCAGGCTCGTCTCGGCGTGTTTACGACATCGTTACAGGTGATGAGTCCTGGATTTATCAATACGACCCAGAAACCAAGCGCCAGTCGACTGTTTGGGTGTTTCAAAATGAGCCAACGCCTACCAAAGTGAAGCGATCTAGAAGCGGGGGTAAGATTTTGATCGCTAGCTTTTTTAATTTGACTGGCCACTTGGTATCAATTCCCTTACGGGATCAAAGAAGCATTAATGCCGAATGGTATACTACCAAATGTTTGCCAGAAGTTTTCTCTGTTATAAGCAACAAGCGACCAAACACAGGGCTCCGCGGGCTACTGCTCCACCACGACAATGCACCTGCGCACACCGCACTCAAAACGAGGGACTTCCTGGACAGCACGCCAGTCAAACTCCTGGGTCACCCTCCTTACAGCCCTGATCTAGCACCGTGTGACTTCTTTTTATTCCCAAAAATAAAAAATCAGCTCAAAGGGATACAATTTTCGTCGCCGGAAGATGCGCTGGCTGCGTTCGAGCAGGCTGTAAACGAGGTGTCTGCGGCGGACTGGAAAAAGTGTTTTGAAAACTGGTTTAGGCGCATGAATCTTTGTATAGAAGCTGGTGGAAAGTACTTTGAAAAGATTTAATAAAAATATATGTACGTATAGAACAATTTTTTTTAGTTTCGCAAAACTTTCTGAGTGTCCCACGTACAACGTCTGTTAATTTTTGTGTGTGCTTTGTTTCTATCAGGTATCAGAGATGGCGCTGTTTCGCAAAATGTATGGGAAAATGTGTTTTACCATCGTAATTTTTTTCGATGTTTATCACTTATTATCCTATTCCGGACGAAGATAAATCCAAAAACACGAAAATTGGTCCAGCCGTCCTTGAGTTATAAGATTTCCTTATCTTGTTAGTGTAGTAATTTTCTTTTCTTTGTTTATTGTATTGTTATGTTTAGAATGTTATTTAAAGAAGTGTTGACGAGGTCGAGTAGGCGTTACAGAATATTAAAGAAATGTTTTTAGTCAGGGAGTTTTGAGGTATTTAATATTGGATGATGTGATGTTGTTTCGAGTGGCAGTATAATAAAATATGATGACGAGTTTTTATTGATACTGATGATCAATTGGTTTTCGGATGAACCGAGTGGGAGATATAATAGGATAGTAATAAAAATAAAACCACCGAAATAATTAACAAAATTCATGCTGATATAACAGTTTTCCCTCTGAAACAAATGATCACGATCCATATGGATGTACGAGTAATTTTGAAAACCAGTTAATTTTAAATATCATTTAAATAATTATACCATCACGAACTCAATAGTCATGAAAGACCCGGGTCTTTGTCCGAGTCACAATTGCCCGAAAGTTCACCTTCCACGACCATATGGCCATGATGGTAGCTAAACTATCGTATATGTTTTGCGTAATTGCCGTGATTTTCGCTCCGCTCACGATATTAAAATAATATTTAATGCGCTCGTACATCAAATAACAGAATGTGATCTGAGGCTCGTACGTAGCAAGTTGGAAACCAGTTCTTGCGTGTGGAATCCACACGAAAGTACTTACGCACTTTTACAAAAAAAAGTTCATAGAGCATTCCTTAGGTACCATTATAAGCAGAAGTATGGCTATTAACCATTACGGCTGGACGGATTTCGATGAAATTTGGCACGATTTTTATAAATTTTGAAGACCCTCGCCTTTCCAAGGGGTACCGCTCTACTCAGTTATGGGCTGTAGCGGTCACACAGACAAACGACAACTGAACACTGCATACATGCATCTGGTTATACTGGGAACCGACCTCAACAAAGCTTTTTTTTATATATATTTATACTTTGCCCCACACTAGGAATTTCTTCCTGTATCGTGGGTGCGATTGCAAACATATAAACTCACATACAAAAACATCCGAAAAGGCTTTAGCACCGTAGACCACATACATACGCTGCTGCAGGTTATACAGAAGACCGAAGAGTATAACCTGCCTCTCTGTTTAGCGTTTGTGGACTACGAGAAAGCCTTCGATTCAATCGAGACTTGGGCTGTACTGCAGTCTCTCCAACGGTGCCAAATCGACTACCGGTACATCAAGGTGTTGAAGTGTTTGTACAAAAACGCCACCATGTCAGTCCGACTTCAGGATCAGGCCTCGGAACCTATCTTTCTGCAGCGAGGTGTGAGACAGGGAGACGTCATATCTCCGAAACTGTTCACCGCTGCACTAGAGGATGTCTTCAAGGTTCTGGACTGGAGAGGGCTAGGCATCAACGTCAATGGCGAGTACATCACTCACCTTCGGTTTGCCGACGATATAGTGGTCATGGCTGAGACCATGGAGGACCTCAGTATAATGCTCGATGACCTCAGTAGAGCTTCCGAAAGAGTGGGTCTTAAAATGAACATGGACAAAACCAAGGTAATGTTGAATGCCCATGTAACACCCACTCCTATCAAGGTTGGAGACTCTACACTCGAAGTTGTGGAAGATTATGTCTACCTGGGACAAACGATCCAGTTGGGTAGGGCCAACTTCGAGAAAGAGTTCAACCGTCGAATCCGACTCGGCTGGGCAGCGTTCGGGCAATTGCGCGGTGTCTTCTCGTCCAACTTACCACAGTGTCTCAAGACGAAGGTCTATGTCCAGTGTGTGTTGCCAGTGATGACCTATGGCTCTGAGACGTGGTCGCTCACAATGGGCCTCATCAGAAAGCTTACAGTCACGCAAAGGGCAATGGAGAGGGCTATGCTCGGAGTATCCTTGCGTGATCGAATCAGAAATGTAGAGATCCGCAAGAGAACCAGGGTTACCGACATAGCCCGAAGAATTGCCAAACTTAAGTGGCAGTGGGCAGGGCACATTGCTCGCAGAACGGATGGCCGATGGGGCAGAAAAGTTCTGGAGTGGCGACCGCGAACCGGAAGACGATGCTTTGGAAGGCCTTCCACCAGGTGGACCGATGACCTGGTGAAGGTTGCGGGGATTTGCTGGATGCGGGACGCACGGGACCGGTCAAAGTGGCGACACTTGGGGGAGGCCTATGTCCAGCAGTGGACGTCTTTCGGCTGATATGATGATGATGATGACAAAAACACCCAGAGCCGAAAAAACAATCTGTAGGTCATACAAATATTTGTTCCATGCGGGAATCGAACCCGCGACACGCAGCGCAGCAGTCAATCGCTCAACCACTGCGCCAACCGTGTGCACAAAGGTAGTTGGGGAAAGGCTAGGCAGATTGATATATTTATTTACATAGTATAAAATACTAATAAACAATAACTACCTGTACCTACTCGTAATACCTTTAAACGAGCAGTTCTTGTATATTGTTTTTTTTTTCTACCCGAGCAGAGCTCAGTCGCCCAGGTACTATACACTTAAATAAAAATACCGGGAATAGAAGAGAGCTCAATGGACATCAAAACCCAGTTTTCTGGTCACGTGAAAAGTTAACTAACCATTTGCTTATATCTCGAAAAACCCGATAAGCACTCGGATCCCATGGGCCTAATGTTTCAACCCCAAACGGCTCAAATATATGTCGGGTTTAGTCAATAGTACGGACGTCAAACCAAATCGCAAGCACGCCATCTGGCGGCAAAGCAAGAAGAACTACGCATTGGCGCGCTTTTCCTAACCACTAGCATAGTGGGGACAGCAGTATAGAGCAGTTGAGTACTGACAGCCTTAGAGCTAACACGTCGTAGTATCAGTGTCGATCCGCTATATTAGTAAGCAAGATTGTAACTGTGAATATTTGAATAAACCCAGTGTATCGAAGAATAATTTGTCTGATTTTATTTGCACGATTGTACCCACCGACCTGCCCACACACGATGTCTTAACATCCTGACTTATCGATGGTTTACATCATTAGGCCAGCTTTGATGCGACATATATAACTTCCAATGAGGTTGTTATATTTGCGCCGTCTGAGGTTTTGCAGCAGGCGCCCCACAGCCAGCCGTGCTAAAAAGATGGGATGGCGCAAGGCCGCGACGCATGTTGCATCCCATACCAAAGGCCTACCCAACTTCCATGGCATTATGGTCATCCCGCCTGGCCTCTTCCCATCGTCGCGTGCCAAGCCATTGGCTTCTAAAATAGCTGGCATCCTAGCAGTGACAAGAGCCCGACGTATATGTCATTATTGGCGTGCCATTCTATCCGACCATCTCTACTACTCGCTACCTACTGCATGCGTGCATCCATGGTGTCCGAGGCGGTCGACTGCTCCACCACATTGACAACGATGTCGAGCTCCGCTAGGAGCACGCTGACGCAAGATCTAGTTAAATTGTTTTAACCCTCTATCACTCATGACCTGGGTTTTTTTTTATTTTTTGGATTCTTGATGACCACAAGAAAATAAAATACACGTGTTTCTGTTTTTTTTTATTATTTGGAAAAAAATTACAAAAATAGTGTTGCTTGTAAGTAATTTCTAACAAAAACAAAAGAAAACGTGAAAATTATAAAAAAATAACGTTACACAATAAAGTTCAAACACTCAAATTCATATTTATCAAGATAATTCACAAAACACAAGCAGAACATTTTTTTTATTTTTTTTTTTGAAATCACAGTTAATTGCCACGCTTCTAAAATACCGACTATCCAAATACATATCTCAATTTGTACAACAAGTAGCGCCATCTAGTCGTATTTTTGATACTTGTTAACGAACAAGTATCGAAAATACGACTAGATGGCGGATTTGTGAATTGTAGTACAATACAACAACTTACACAATACTACAATTCACAATCACGCATTGTTACACTAACGTTATGAAATCAATTATATTAAATTTCGAGGCATTTGTACGGTATATTAACTACAGTCTACACTATATTATAGAGGGTACAAATTATCATCTTCC
This sequence comes from Orthosia gothica, assembly GCA_949775005.1. Classification (NCBI taxonomy): domain Eukaryota; kingdom Metazoa; phylum Arthropoda; class Insecta; order Lepidoptera; family Noctuidae; genus Orthosia; species Orthosia gothica. Next base: position 5,750,710 of record OX459066.1, read on the forward strand.
TGACCTTAGCCTCTATGTAGATAAGTGACATTCAAAGTCAGCAATAGCGAAGACAAGCGGAAATGTACACTAGTTCCACTAGAATCCCCTATTTCAATCCCCCAGGGGATTGTACAGCACTCAGTGTTCCACTACAATCCCCTATGCAGGAGATTCTATAAGTACTAATAAATTATTTTCCTTTAAAGTCCCTTCTAAATAAAAGAGCCACCTATAAAATAACAATAATTATTAAATAGCTTTAAAAATCGGTCTACAGAGGGGATTATAATTATGTGAATTATTTTTTCTAAAATAAGTTTAATGTTAAAAAAAAAAGTACCAAAAGCGTTGAAGAATTTCGCAAGTTCGACTAGTCTCGGTGGCGTTGTCAAGTCCCACCTAAGGCGTTCGGTTTTTTTCAATATTTAGCTTATTTAAGTACATTTATTTAACGTTATAAACGCAAAATATAAAAAAAACCTTATCTACTTAAAAAACTAGGTCATCGGTCCAATTAGTGGGAGCCCTTCCAACGTGTCGTCTTCCGGTTCACGGTCGCCATTCCAGATCTTTTCGGCCCATCCATTCTGCGAGCAATGTGCCCCCTGTGCACTGCCATTTAAGTTTCACAATTCTGCCGGCTATGTCAGTAACTTTGGTTCTCCTACGGATATCCTCACTTCTGACGTAATCACGCAAGGAACGTGATTTTTTTGCCATTTTTTGCGATACTGGTACGGAAACCTTCGTGCGCGAGTCCATCTCGCACTCGAACCCTACGCCACCGAGACGCTGCACTAGTCGAACTTGCGAAATTCTTCATCGCTTTTGGTACTTTTTTTTTCAACATCTTACTTATTTTAGAAAAAATTATTAACATCATTGTAATCCCCTCTGTAGACCGATTATTAATTCTATGTCTTACATAGTTATTTTCTATGTGTTTTTTTTATTTAGAAGGGACTTTAAAGGAATGGAACTTATTAGTACTTATAGAATCCCCTGCATAGGGGATCGCAGTGTAACATTGAGTGCTGTACAATCCCCTGGGGGACTGAAATAGGGGATTCTAGTGGAACGAGTGGAAATGTAAGGGGATGTCACGTGATATTTCAATCATCATCATCATATTTTTTTATGAATTGATTATAGTACATTAAAATATATAGTACACTAAAATAATTTTGTTTTGGTTTAGTTTATAAAGTATAAAAGAAAATGAATACATATTTTCTTTTCAACTTAACTGTACTTTGTCTTTATGCGAAACTGTCTTTATGAGAATCTGTCTTTCTGCTTATCTGTCTTTATGAGAATCTGTCCTTATGCGAACAAAGGATCTTATCAGCCGAAAGATGTCCACTTCTGGACATAGGACTCCTGCAATCGTCGCTACATTGACCGGTCCTGTGCCTCCCGCATCCAGCGGTTCCCCGCACCAGGTCATGAGTCCACCTGGTGGGAAGCCTTCCAACACAACGTCTTCTGGTTCGCGGTCGCCACTCCAGAACTTTTCTGCCCCATCGGCCATCCGTTTTGCGAGTAATGTCCACTGCCACTTTAGTTTGGCAATTCTTCGGGCGGATATTCGAATCTCTTGCGGATCTCCACATTTCTGATTCGATCACGAAAGGAAACTCCGAGCATAGCGCTCTCCATTGCCCCTTGGGTGACTATAAGCTTTCTAATGAGGCCTATTGTGAGCGATCACGTCTCAGAGCCATAGCTTATCACTACTGGTACTGGTTACTGATTGGATATTTCGATGGCGCTTGTCAAATTGGCATAGGTCTACCTACATATGACTTAAGATCCTATGTCCCCTAGCTGGGGCAGAGGGCTTCCACAGTAGTCCTCCATCGAGACCGGTCTTGAGCTTCGCGCTTCACCTCGCGCCACGCCATTCCAATGCTTGTCGCTTCAGCTAATACGGTACGTCACCAAGATTGACGGGGACGGCCTCGCTTCCTTTTTCCTTGAGGATTCCAATCTAAGGCCTGTTTAGGAATGTGATCGGAATCCCTCCGGAGCGTGTGACCAATCCAACTCCATTTACGCCGCTTGATGTGTCGGTCGATCGGGGTCTCGTTGCATCTCTCCAACAGCTCTACATTAGAGATGATCTCGGGCCAGTAAATTCCGAGGATGCGACGAAGACATCGGTTGACGAAGACCTGGATTTGGCGCGAGATGTCCTTTGTTACCTTCCACGTCTCGCACCCGTAGAGCAGTACGGATTTGACATTGGACCCGAAGACTTTGAGTTTAACCCTTCGGGTCCGCGATTGCCACACAGGTCTCAGCTGCGCGAAGGTAGCTCGCGCTTTGGCAATCCGAGAAGCGATATCCTCTTCAGTTCCTCCAGTCTCTGACACGACGCTCCCGAGGTACGTGAATTTGTGGACGCGTTCCACAACCTCTGTGCCGATTAACATCGGTGTAGAATTCTTCACACCTGTACGCATCTCTTGAGTCTTTCGGATGTTAATTTTGAGCCCAGTTTTCGCCGCCTCCTGGCGCAGGTCGTTCAGTTTCGCGTGCATGTCAGCGTGTACCTACATATAATATGTTTTATTTTTGTATTTGTACTATACTTACACATTTATTAGAATTACATATACTTTGAACCACCTTCTATGTTTATTCTATTTTGTTTGTTATTCATATATTCTACTAGCTTCTTCCAGCGGCTTCGCCCGGGTAAATGTTATTTATTTATTTATTTATTTATTTATTTTAGTACATGGAGGACTTACAGCTAATAAATACAGGTAAACACGGAAACCATAGTAAACAGAAAGCCAATTACAAATCCTCACGTATAGTATTATAATAGTAATTTATGGTGTGAGCACAAAAACAAAAAAAAAAAAAACTTACCGCTTTCATTAAAATAACAAACAAATACTTAGTTAACAATTATATGACTAAAAACAGAAACAATCAATTTAACCTAATGCTACTTGAAAAATTTGAGGCTTAAGCACCTTCTGGCCGAATTCACACTGATTGTGAATGGATCCAAATCATATTCCTTGCATACATCATTGAAGTTTCTGCTTGCGCGCACAATATGACTGTTCTGCCTATAATTCGAAGAAGTATGAGGTACACGTATGGGTGGATTAAACCGAAATGTTAATGTTATCCCAAGGGAACAAATTCTCGGGATAAAAAGTATGCTATTATGTATTAGTATGCTATAATGCTATTCCAGGCTACTTAATCTATCTCGGTGCCAAATTTCATCCAGATCCGTCCAACCGTTTGAGTGTGAAAAATAACAAACATACAAACACACACACACACACAAACTTTTGCCTTTATAAGATTAGTGTGATTTTATTTTTATAACTATTTTCCGTTTCCGTAAGTGTGTCCGTGGCATCAACAGTGGGCCTTATCAGAATATCAGCGCAGCGTTATTTCCTTTTTGGATATCGCTGCTTATGCTGAGATGAGGGGTTTTTTTTTTTAATATTGTTTAAGTTTTTGCATATTTGTCGTGTCTCCTGTTCTTTGTTTTTCTTTCTTTCTTTCAATCCATATATTATTGTCATTTTTCCAAACGCTATCACAACGCTTTCTTTGATAGAATTTCTAGAAACTCTGGTCCCATGTCAATTGTCGTCGGCGCCTTACGTTTTCTTCTTCCATTCCGCCCTGTCAACCATCACTCTATAACTGACTCCCTTTTCTTTCATATCACTCTACACAGAGCCTCTATTTTTCTTTGGCCTTCTTCTCCCTCTCCATCCATCAACATTTATATTAATAAATGTTTTAACACGAATAATGTTTAATGTTTTGATTTTGTTTTCAAGTTATTTTTTATATTAGCCGTTTTTATTTCCATATCAATGCTGCCACGCGCTATAAGCCTGGTCACTCCTCCGTCAGTCAGCGACACGTTGCAGTAGATACGACCTTTAGGAAACGGGAAGCCTTTTGGTACGTACGGGATCGACAAATTTTTCATGTCATATACACCCTGAAAAATAAAAAATAAACATTATTAACTCCCATTATAGCATTGCTATAAAACGGAAAGTCTTCAACACCTGTATTTTACCTTGTACTTCATATGGATGTGAAACATGGGTACTTACAAAACAACACAGAAATAAACTGCAGTAAGTACTATCAAAGATTAATAGATGGAAGTATGACAGGAACATGTAATGCCGTGGTCCCACGGCCTCATTTGTCACAGGCCAGATCGCGCCAGGACACGCAGACAGGCTGTGTAAACCGACGCGTCCGATGAAGACTGTGGTGGCCTGTCGTGACCAGCAAAGGTGCGTGCGCGCGACGGCGTCGCTATTCGCTCATTCATTTCAGTTTGTAAACCTCTATCAAAATGAACCAGTGCTTAGGAATAGCTCGTCGCCACTGCACAAAACATAAATGATGTCCATGATGCGTGGTTACGAATAAAAACAAACTTAATGATCAAATGTTGACCACTGAACGAAACCACAGCGGCAGCACACGCAGTCAGGCACTTTGTATAACTTGCCATGTTGCAGTGGCGTCCAGCAGACCGCATCTGGCCGACTCGCGCTGTGGGAACACACGGCACGGGCGTAAGGCGGCAGGCCATGGGACCGTGGTATTAGATGGATCGAATAAGAAATGAAGAACTAAGAGCCAACCCAAAAAAATTTACATCTTGACCAGAATTAATCAGCAAAAGTGGCGGTAGGCTGGCCATAATTATGATAAGAACAAAACGGGAGAGATGGAGTAAAATAATTATGAATTGGTATCCCAGAAATGGTAAACGGAGCAGGGGAAAACCAGTAAGGAGATGGGAGGACGAGATAAAACTTACAGTGGGCCCAAACTGGAGGAGAGTGGCCCGAGATAGGAGGGCTGCACTAAAAGTATCGGGAATGTAATATTTCCACTGTTTCTGTCATATTAAAATCTTTTTAATTTTTTTTTTTTATCGTCAATAGGCTTGCGCTTGACCACTATCTCACCTGATGGTAAGCGATGATGTGGTCGACGGTGAAGCACGCTTGCCTAGAAAAAACCTATTCACTCTTGACTTAAAGACCCCAAGATTGTAGCTATCTGGAAACACAGACTCCGGCAGGGAATTCCACTCCTTAGCTGTACGCACAATGAAAGTGTCCCCAAAACGTTTTGTGCGTATGGGTGGGATATCCACCATGTACCGATGACGCATCGCCGTACGTCTGGTAGTCCGATGATGGAACGGGCTGGGCGGAATCAGATCATGCAATTCCATAGCACACTCCCCGAAATGCAACCGATAAAAAACCGACAAGCTGGCAACTCGGCGACGATGTTCAAGGCTTTGGAGCTTTGACTTGACCAGTGCCTCATTGCCGATGAGTCTCTTGGCCCGCTTTTCGATCGATTCAAGTGCATCAAGCTGGTATTTGGCAGATCCGTCCCAGAGATGAGAACAGTACTCCATGCATGATCGAACTTGCGCTTGATACAAGTTGAGCAGCTGTTCCGGCGTGAAATACCGTCTCACCTTCGAAAGGATCCCCAACTTTTTGGCCGCCAGCTGAGCCTTTCCCTCAATGTATTGGCCAAAATTGAGAGTCGATGTCAACGAAACACCAAGAAGCTCAAGATGGTCCGTTATCGGCACGGTTACACCACGGAAAGAAGGAGCCGGGTAGAATTGGCTCCTTTTAGCGGAAAAAAGACACGCCTGGGTTTTAGCAGCATTAAACCTGACCAGATTGGCATCGCCCCATTCGGAGACTGCCTGCAAGGACAGGTTCAAACGCTCCACCATGGCCTCACGGAGAGACCGGATCTGCGGCCCGGTAGCCCGTGCGTTGGACAAGTATCTCTCAGCAACAGTGCTGTCGTCAGCATACCCAAAGGTAAGGGTTTTAGCAGATCATTAATGTGCAACAAGAACAATGTTGCCAAGAGTACTGACCCCTGAGGGACCCCGGCATTAATATCCAATTGGTCCGAAGAGCAGCCATCGATAACCACTCGAATGGACCGATCTCTCAGGAAGTCTGCAATCCAATCACACAGACCACCGGGCAAACCGAATGAAGGAAGCTTACCAATGAGGCTTTCGTGCCAGACCCTATCGAAAGCCTTCGAGATGTCGAGGGAGACGGCAAGCGCTTCCCCGTGTCTCTCGATGGCCTCACTCCATATGTGAATGGCATACGCTAGAAGATCCCCAGTAGACCGATTTCGGCGGAAGCCGTATTGACGGCCACTAAGGATATCATTACATTCTATGTATGCCAGGAGCTTTTTGTTAAGTACACGCTCCATACTCTTACAGAGTATGGACGTTACAGAGATGGGTCTGTAGTTGGCCGGGTCAGCTCGACTGCCCTTCTTGGGCACAGGCTGTACGTTGGCTTGCTTCCAAGCATTCGGCACTTTTCCAGTCTCATATGAAAGGCGGAATAGACGAGTCAAGATCGGAGACAGTTCAGGCGCACAGGTTCTAAGAACTATTGCTGGTATTCCGTCGGGGCCGCTAGCCTTGTTCACGTCGAGGTTACGCAGCACCCTACGAACGTCCTTTTGATGGATGCGAATGTCCGACATACACGTCTCGCATCCAACAGGAGAAGGAGGGGGCTGCTAATCACCAGGATTCAGACGCGAAGATTCCGCAAAAAGAGATGCAAATAAATTTGCCTTCTCCTCAGCGGAGTGGGCCAACGACCCGTCGGGTTTCAGCAGTGGTGGTAGTGAGGGACGGCAGAAGTTCGATTCGACCGACTTAGCCAGGGACCAAAACGCTTTACTACCTGCTGGGTAAGAAGCAAGTTTGGTCCCTATTCGGCCAATGTGGTCGAAACGAGCCCTTCGCAACACCGACTTGCAGGACTTGGCAGCCCTGTTGAAGGCCTTCTTCTTCTGACCCATGTCACCCGCTTTGCGCGATCGAGCGTCGACCCATGCCAGGTACGCCTCATGCTTAAGCGCGTAGGCGCGATAACATTCGGCGCCAAACCATGGCCGGTCAACGCTGGACATTGTCACATCAGAGAACGGAATGTAGTACTCCATTCCCTGACGCAACACATCCGTCACGGCGTCCGCGCACGACGAAGGATCAGCCGAAGAAAAGCAAGTAGGCTGCCAAGGATAGCATGCAAAGAAAGATCGCATGCCATCCCAATCTGCTGACCTGTACCGCCAAACCCGCCGGGTGCCTCGTGGGCTGGGATCGGGCGGGGAGTAGACACAGACTTCACCAGACAGTGGTCGGAACTACCCAACGGTGAAGTTATCGACACAGAGTATCGGTCTGGATCTGTTGTCAGCAGAAGGTCTAAGCAATTGGCCGTGTGCGAATCAACATCCGGCACCCTTGTTGCCCCCTGGACCAGCTGGGTAAGGTTTAGTGCAAGCGAAAGCTTACGCATCTCCCGTCCAGCATGGTCAGTGCACTGGTATGGGAAGAGCCACTCCTGGTGGTGGGCATTAAAGTCCCCCAGTAACACTAACTGGGCGGAAGGGTACCGCTGCTGTGCCGCATCAGCCGCCTCACTGAGGTACTCTGTGAGCCTAGTTGTCTCCTGATCTCCGCTGTGCAACCGGTAGACACAGGCGTAGATAATTTTATCCAGACCTGTGTCCACCAGAGCCCAAAGCAATGAGAATCTGGAGTCCTCAAGGTTACGGAGACGCCGATAGCAAGTGTCGTCGCGGGCGTACATACACACACCCGCGCGTGGTTTAAAATTGTGCTCCAGGGTAAACCCTGGGTAAGACAAGTACGACACGTCTGGCGGACTCGCTATCTGCGTCTCCGTAAGGAAAAACAGCGCTGGTTTCTCAGCCTCCAGGTGGTAGTGGACTGCAGAGAGATTTGAGTGCAGACCTCTAATGTTGGTGAGGTGCACTTTGTGGGGGAGGGAGTGCAGCCGCTGTTGAACTCCAGTATTTTGTTTCCTTGCCATGATTGTGTGTGAGTGAAGGGAGGAGAGGAGATGGAAGTGAGACGAGGTTCCACACTGCTAACCTACAGACACGCACTGAAAGGACGCCATCATTGGGGCACTAGTCTGGAGACTGCGGGGACGCCCGAGCCCCCCCGGAATGTCCATCGGGCCCTCCCCATCTGGTCGCCAACCAGCACGGTGGTGGTGGTGGTGGTGGTGGTGGTGGCGGGATTTTTCGACAGTTGGCGGGGCAGCCTTTCATGTGTGGCTGGCACACTACTTGGGCCCCCAACTACCTGCGGTCGGCCAGCGGTGCACCGTGCCTCGGATCCCGCTACCCTCCGCGACCAGTCTCCCGATACGTCCCAAACAGCGCGCGTCAGAACTAGTCAGCCTGCAAAAACTCCTTGGTTTTAAAAATCGAATACCATTTATTTATTTAAAAAAAGATTCTCGGTCTTGTCACAAGGTTTTGTCAAACTTGTTTAGTCGTTGAGAAAATGGAATTGACTCGAGAAAATTCAAGAGCGATGATTTATTATGACTTTCGAAGTGGTTTAATAAAAAAACAGTGTGTTGACCGGATTATTTCTGCATTTGGTGATGAAGCCCCATCCAAAACCACAATTTATCGCTGGTAAGCTGAATTTCAACGTGGACTTGTCAAGCTCATTGATGATCCCCGTCAAGGTCGTCCAAAAACTGCAGCCACCCAAGAAAACGTTGATACTGTGCGTAAGCTGATTGAGGAAGATCGACATGTGACATACCGCGAAATTCAGGCAACTTTAGACATTGGCATGAGTCAAATACAAATAATCTTGCATGAACAATTAGATGTAAAAAAGTTGTTTTCCCGATGGATACCGCATTCGCTCTGTTAAGATCAAAAAGCGGCTCGCGTTACTTGGTGAGTCAGAACTCTCGAAAGATTCCACGCAGGATCCTCAAATGCTGTATACAACATCGTATCAGGTGACGAATCCTGGATATACGCGTACGAACCCGAAACAAAAAACCAGTCACGAGTTTGGGTGTTCGAAAATGAGTTAAAGCCAACAAAAATTGTTCGTTCACGGATTGTTGCAAAAAAAATGGTGGCCACGTTTGTCTCCAAAACCGGCCATGTTGCGACTATAACTCTTGAGGGACAAAGAACGGTTAATGCAGAATGGTATGCTAGCATTTGTTTGCCACAGGTCGTTTCTGAACTCCGTAAAGAGAACTGCAACCGCCGCATCATCCTCCATCACGACGATGCGAGTTCTCACACCGCGCACAGAACAAAAGAGTTTTTAGAGCAAGAAAACATAGAATTATTAGACCATCCGCCGTACAGCCCCGACCTAAGCCCTAATGATTTCTATATTTTCCTTAAAATAAAGAATAAATGCGTGGTCAGAGATTTTCATCACCTGAAGAAGCTGTGGACGCCTACAAAACGGCCATTTAGGCCCCAACTTCCGAATGGAATGGTTGCTTCAATGATTGGTTCCATCGTATGGAAAAATGTGTCAAATTTCGCGGAGAATACATCGAAAAGCAATATATACATTTTTAAATAGTAATGTTGTGTCACTTCCTTGATTCCCGAAATTTTCAGTGTAAGAGGCATGCTGAATTAAGACGACGACTAACGCCAACGACCTTGAGGGAACAAAACGCGCCCTCGTTTCTCACCCGCGCGACCCGAAATTTAGTAGTTTTTTGTACTTTTCTTATTATTCTATGACTTTAAAAAAAAAAAGCTTCAGATCAAAATGTAGATAATTAAAATGTCTTTGATATTGTGTCGATTTCATTAAAATACGCCCAGCGGTTTTGTTGTGATTGTCATGTTTTTGTCCGTTTTAGACATAACTTTATAAATTAATTACACTATGTTATACGAATAAAACTCAAAATTTGCTCAGATGTAATATTTGTAAGTATGTGAGAACCATGTTCCTACTTATCAAATTAATTAATTTTCCTGTTAATGCTTTTTAATACTATATACCTGTGTGTAGAGCTATTCTGGGTGCATCGTCCTCACATATATTTTAGTATGTACGTATGTTAATATTGTAAAACACCAATTATTTTTTCTTTTTAAAAAGAGTAAGTATGGAGTTTCTTGTGCGTTCTTCTCCATAACAATCTACTTTCCGAATGCACGGTAGAATCATTTTTTTTTTTTTTTTTATATTTTTTTTTTTTTTTATCTTATTTTTTTTTATTACTTTTAATTTTTTTTTTATTCCTTTTAATTTTTAATTTTTTAATTTTAATTTATGTGACGTTCAAAAGTGCCGTTTATTGGCCTAATTGAATAAATATATTTGACTTTGACTTTGACTTTGATGAAATTATTTAGAAAATGGTCTAATAAAACATATATTTTTTCAAATAAATTACGACTAGCCGTTTAGACGTGATTCTCATTTTAAAATCAGCTACTCAAGGGAATCGGCGCCTTAAGGGCTATATTTCACCGGGACACCATGGCGGCGCAACCAGTCGCCGCTACCAACAAAATGTATACAACTCTATCGGACACCAAGTGAGTAACTCTCTATAGAGTTGTATACATTTTGTTGGTAGCGGCGACTGGTTGCGCCGCCATGGTGTCCCGGTGAAATATAGCCCTAAGACGTATACTTTAACAACTTTGAGGAAGTACTCGCAGCTTAGACTAGACTAGTAAAGTAATAATTTTTATTATTATTTATCTGTGGAAGCTTGTTATTAGCAATTTAGTTAAATATTCTTGTTATTATAATGTAAAAAATAAAATAAATAAATACAACCCACAAGCACAAAGGAAAAATTCAAAATAGAAGGGCTTATAAATAAAAAACTCCCATAATTTAACAATTCTAGCTATACCTCGCGGTTCGTCCCGTACCTATCTTTGTTTTCGCTTAGCGCTTTTCCGACTTTTTTTCGTTTGGCCCAGATTTGGATCGCAGATCCATTTATTTATTCTGTCCATGAAATCCCAAACGTTCTTTTCCAGCACACATTTCTAGAGCATCTCGTTTTTTTCCTTTCCAATACTCGAAGAGTCCATGTCTCAGCTGCGTACAGAAATATAGGGCTATTTGCCGTTTCACTTCATCCACGTAGCTGCCATTTGTTGCCATCATCCTTCCATAAAAATTTCAATAAACTTACATAAAAAAAACTATTTTGATTATACGTACCGGCGGATAAGGACAGGGACGACCATCCAGTGAGTTTAGCATGGTTTGACCGAAAAATGAGTCAGAATTCATCATGTCACAAAATTTAAAATGCATCTCAACGAAACTGGGACGGTATCTGTTTGTTAGAAACTGGTAGAAGTAGAAGTCCAGCTGTAACAGAAATAACATTTTTTTTACAATTACTCGTAATATGATATCGTTGCTAAGATTCGAGTTTCAATGAATTTCTTTATCTTTTGTTTTGTTATTACATACATACATACATAAACTCACGCCTTTTCCTCATGGGGGTAGGCAGAAACTACAGAACGCCACCTGCTACGATCCTTACATACTTCTTTTGCTTCACACACATATGACTAGATGTTTTGTTATTACTTCGCCCCAAAACCAATAGATGGCGCTGCACTTTTTTGTCAATCCGCTAAACGGTGGTGTTAAGATTTTCATGACCCCCTTTGTACATTTTGTAAAAAAAAGCTCGTTCTGAGCATGGCGTTCTCTTGGTGCAAACCATAATAATGCAGTGAAGGCTCCTCAGACTTCTTGGGAATTTGTAAACGGTCCTTCGAGCCGGATGGACAATGAGTTGGTTGTATGAAGTTAATCAATGCTACATATCCAATGCTGGAATGGTATCGGAAGGAGCCGTTAGTTTGAAATCGATTTTAGTGAAGTATGAAGAAGTGAAACTGAGAGTACTCTGTACACTGTTCGATTCCCGAACGAAACAAATATTTGTATGACCTACAGATAGTTGTTCCGTCTCTGGGTGTTGTGTATGTGAGATTATATGTTTGTAAACGCACCCACGATACAGGAAGAAATTGCGAGTGTGAGGCAACGTTAAAAAAAAATGAAAATTAATTGTAAGAAGTTTCCAAGAGAAGTTATTGAAGCACATCTTAAGTTTATCCAGACCAATAAGTTGTGTTGTAAATGTTTTGATCTAAATCATTTGATATTTTCTTGTCGTCTTTCAACATTTCTCTCCTTCATTTGAAAGCACTCCCTAAATGCAATCACGACTCACATGATCAAGAGGTCGATGGTACGGAGCAAACTCCACCTTCAACAACACAGAGCGAGACTCCAAGTAACGTTGTATCTAGTTTTTCGTTTTTATTAACAGACATTGTGATGAGGGGTACACTCATAAAAATACTTGTTTAATATATCACTCGTCATCAGATCTATCAAAGCACTACGAATATTAAATACTAGCTATTGCCCGCGATTCTTCTGCGTAGCGTTAGTACTTCTAATATCTCTTGTTACAAATATAAAGTTAAATCATGTAAGACATACGAATATAAGATTAAATGTGGATGGATGGAGAGGGTGAGGAAGGCCAATGAAAACATTTGATGGATTGGGTTCACCCTTGTTTGATAGAACGTTTGATATAATATAACTAAATCGAACAACGTTTAAGAAAATCATCACTTTGTATAATATCGTTTGACAGAATTTTCAGTTCATCGAATATTTATTTGCGATAACAACATTTGCGCTATTGATCAAAAGTTATAATGTTCATTTGATGTAATGTTCAGGTGGTATAACATGTATTTAAAAAACCGAGAATAACCCCAAGAGCGAGCGAAGCGAGCTCGGGAGCTTAGGGCACCCCGACACGGATAGGTTAGGTTCGAAGGAGATGACGGGAGCTGAAGTGAGCGAGCAAAGCGAGCGAACTCAGCGCCCGTCATCTCCTTCATGTTAGGTTACTTTAGACCCTGCAGACAGAAATAGGAGCCCCGCTGCCCCGCAGCGGGGCTCCGTCGACTTTGTTGCTTAAGGCGGGTACCCCGAGCAAAACGCCGTGCTAACCGATTTCGTGTAAAATTAGTGCATTTGAAAATTCGGTCAAATTACATTATTTCAAAGAAATAAATATGCTAAATAAAAATCTACCAATTAATTATTCGGTCAAATGAATAATTATACGAAATGACTTTATTGTAACTAAAATTAGCCAAAGCGATTTTCGACAAAACGTTGTTATACCAAACAAGGGTGAACCGATGGATTGTGTAAGAACTTGAGAAGTGATGTGATATAAAAGAAAAGGGAGTCAGTGATAGCGTGAAGGTTGACGTCCTGTCATCCGTCACGTTATACGTGATTCCCTTTTGTATCCTATCCTTTTGTACTTTGTGTGAAGAAAATGTGTTGCGTCAACCGAAGATGACGACTTACCTTAATGGCATTGTTTAATGGGATGAAGGATTCTATGTACAACTCCACATAGTACTTGGGATCCTGTCGGCTTAACCGGCTACTGAGAAGAGTGAAGTTTTTAAAACATTTCTGGTCGAAATAGTATATCGCTGGATGCTCAGTGCTGATGAAAGTTATCTGTAATAGAATTTATTAAATCAATTGAAAGAAACAACAAAATTGTGTTAATTTAGAGAACCTTCGTACCGACACATCTTGACCCTAAATTGGGCGCGCATGAAAAGTTGTAAATAAGTGTAGCACCCCAAATATGTTTATTAAAAATTAAATAAGAAAAAAATGAAATTTTTTGAAAATAAATATTAATCAACTTTTAAACCTCTTTTTAATATACTTAATAGAAAAATCTTTTTTGCAAAAAAATACTACCGACTTCCAAATGAAAAACTACAAAGTGAAAAATAACTTAACTCTTGGAAGTCGGTGTCTTACGTAGGTACCATTTTTTTTCGATATGGACACCGACTGCCAAGAGTTAAGTTATTTTTCACTTTGTAGTTTTTCATTTGGAAGTCGGTAGGTAGTATTTTTTTGCATAAACGATTTAATTTTTCCCTTTTTAGTTTTTCCTACCTAATAGATACGCAAGTTGTTTGGTAAGGTCCCTATAACGCCAGAATAGATTACCCGAATAACATGAAACTTGAACATACACGGTGAAATGAGAGATCTGCGTACCCCTTTAGAGCGCACTGGCGTGATGTTATGTTATGAAATGGTATAAACAACAAACAGACATGCGATTGCAGCAATCCCGAGAGTTTTGCCGTTATTTATTGAAGAGTTCTGTTGTGTATCTCCGAAGTTCTTCATCAGACCTTCACCAAATTAAAATGGGACCAATTTCGAAACATACTCTTTCAAACATAAAAATAATTTTCAAAATCGGTCCACGATTGACGGAGATATCGGTGAACATACACAAAAAAAAAAAAAAAAAAAAAAGAAACAAACATAAAGTCGAACATAGAACCTCCTCCTTTTTGGTAAGTCGGTTAAAAAATAACAAGATACATAACCTTTATAAATATAAATTATCTTTGTTACAATTTTGCCAGACTATAATTACTGGTCATTGCACACTGTAGCGTTATAAAATAAAACTTTTTTAACGCAACGATAACGTATAATTTTAAATTTAAAAAATAAATACACCGAAAATAAAAAAAGTTAAAAGGTAAAACACATATTTTTTTAAAACGCTCTTCCTGAACCGCAATATTCAATATAGTATTAATTATGTTTAAATATTAAGTTTACATAAAACTGAAAAGTGGAATTTAAAAAAGGTTTAAAGTTAAAAGCTGAATTCACGTGCCTAATCTTCAACGCAGTTGCAACCGGTTTTATGATGGCTTAATTTTAAGCATACAAGTAAAGCACGATACCATAACATGATATAAGTAAGGTGATAAAAGTTGTAAACGTTAAAAAGTAAGCTAAGTTTAAAAAAAACAATTAATTTAAATATACGATCATAGAAATATTAAATACAGGAGAAGTGGCAAGGGGGCGTGTCGGTGTCCGCGCGACGTGGTCACAGTGCCCATGTCTAAAATCATGTTTCAAAATATCACAGCGACTGTTCTATTTTTGCAATAAATACATTGCTTCTTAACCACAAGCTAAGTTCGTCGCTAAGTGACTGGACAAGCAATGTAAAAATCACAACACGATACTTTACTAAGCGGATGCATCGCGTAGTACGGCCGCTGCTTCTTGCTACGAGTTAGTGATGTGATTGTGTAGATGTTTTTGTGTGGGTAAGTTGTACGGAGCATGGTAAATATACGCTGTGTTTGATGAAATAAGGTTTATATTTGATTCTGTAGTACGTTCTGATTTAAGAGTTGCGGGTGTGTGCGCGACTGCGTGTCTATTGCTTTTTCTGTACTGCATGTGTAGTAGTTGCCGTGTGGTAGGGGCAAACTGGAGACACAGGTTGCCGATATATTTCGTCTACCGGGCATATCTCCTTGTTTATTATATCTATCTATACGATAATAGCCATTCGTCGGGCATCAACGCTGGAAGAACAAAACCGCCCTTGGTAGTTCCTCTCCAAAACACGACGTTTTTAATAAATTATGTACGGAATCCGTTGAAAGATGTTCGGAATCCCGAAGACTGCAGGTACTCCAGGGGTCATTCGTTCTGTCCCGGGGGTAAAAAGCCGAAGTCGGCTTCACTGATATCAGTTTTGATTCATGACGCATAAACTCTTGTCAGCGGCAAGGTTTTTTTAAGATTAGCTTGTCACCAGTCTTGGCAGGACCGCCCAGTCCTCCAGTTTGTCGCACGGCAACTATGAGGCATGCCCTGGTAGCGAAACGATAGTTGGTGTCTCTGACAGAGCTCAGTAGCAGAGACATACGGTCCGCGAGCTCCGGCGTGCTCGTGGACTTGTATATCACGTACCCTCGGCCTAACGACAAGGAATGTGCCATCCCCGCACAAGAATTGACATGGCCGTGGTCGTACTGTTGCTGGCCATTTTAAAACACACTTTTAAACAGTAACTATAAAAAATACCAATTATTAATTAAGTAGATAATTTCAGAGCCAAACATTTTTTTATAAAATCCAATCTGTCAGTACCAGAAAAATTGTTTTCGGTTTTCTTGACAAACGAAATATGAACATTTTAATAATTGTAACCAGCCTGCTTTGACAAATTAAAAAGAGACTAAAGCAAAGCGTCTTGTAGCGATCACACTACAACACATTTTCACACAGTCACCTGGGGTGTCGTACACCTCAAACATGCTCTCCAAGCCCAACCGAACGCCCGCTCGCAACTGATTTGTGAATGTCATACGCGTTTACGAAGCTACAAAAGCAGCAGCTAAAAAAACTAATCATGAAAAGAAAAGAAAAGATGGATGGACTGTGTGAGAAGTGATATGAAGGAAAAGGGAGTCAGTAATAGCGTAACTGGGGACAGAACGCTGTGGAAGAAGAAAACATGTTGCGCCGACCCCAAGTAACTTGGGATAAGGGCAGGAAGATGATGATCATGACCGGAACTGGATGAAAAATGTATATTCATCTGAAAAGGTTACGGGTCCGGTCGAAATGATGGCCTGTGTCCAGCAGTGGACGTCTTTCAGCTGAAATAATGATGATGATAAATATGAGTGTCCAACCAACCGTTCTATTCCTAATCACTGCAACTCATGCAGCCAGAATCACCGATGCCGACGACTAGAAAAGCGCCAAGTCAATCAAGTTTGTCGATCAAGATGAACTGCGGCGTCTCACTGAATTTGACAACCAAATCACAGTTGAATAAAAGCTGCTTAGAACTTCTGCCTCAACAGATTTACATTAATGAAGGAACTAGTAACCTGAATATAAAAGATAACATAGCCACTCACCTTTTCTGAAACACAACTGAAGTAAAACAGAGACAATACGAATAAATACGGTATCTGTTCAGCCATAGTCTAACGCACCGCACTCTCTGATATAATTTACCATAATATTTAACGGAAATATAATTCAGTTCTTATATTATCTTTGTAAATTGTTTATTGAAAAGTAATTTTATGGTTTGTAAACATCCTAATTTGATTGTTATCGTGAACGAAATTGCGGGGGTTAAAGAACTATGTATAAAAAAACATATTTAAAAATAACAAAAAAACCCGACTGCTGAAAAAGCCAACTAAAAAGACGTAAACAAGAAGAAAATCATGCTGTGCATTCGGAGGATACATATGCGCGAGCTGGCTGACCAAAACCAGATACGCCCCCACAATATGGCACCCAAAAGCCGCCATTTTTCTATTTTGCCATTTTAATGTAGCCACGCAGGGTTAAGACGAATCGATTGACGTAAGAATCATCAAAATCGGCCAACGCGTTTGGTCTCTAGAACGACATATAGGCACAAACATACATACATACATAGACTGATAAACACATTACCCTCCTTCGGCAGTCTGACACTGGGCCCCTATAAAATATAGGGGCCCAGTGATAGCGGCCGCGACTTACAAGTTGTGGGTGTCTGGGATCGAACCCAGGCAGGCGCTTTACTTTGTGTAAATTATTTAATCACCACTGCTCTCAAAACGATGAAGGAAAACATCGTAAGGAAACCGGCATGTCGATCCGCCATTGTGACATCCACCAGCCCGCACTGGGCCTGCGTGGTGGATTATGGCCCATGCCCTCTCACTGAGAGAAGGCCTGTGTCCCAGCAGTGGGAACATTGAAAGGCTGATGATGAAAGAACTATTGTATGTATATGTGGAACCGACGCGTGTATTTATTTAAGTGTGTAACATTACAGATCACACCTAAGGCGTTACACAATGAGATAAAAAAAAACTAATGGACCAGAGAAGATATAAGCTTAATTAAATATATCTATATACAAATAAAAAACACGATATAACAAAAAAACATGAAGAAAAATACAAAAAAGAAAAAACTTACAAAAGTAAAAAAAAAAATGTACAAAGAATACATAATAAAATTATTCACTAATCTAAATTTCATCCATCTTCTCACAAAAACTTAAACATTCACGACACACATCTATCCATCGCCCAGCAAACAGGTCACACTCCGGTGCTGATGTCAGAAGGGCATTTAGCATTGTAAGCGCCCGAACTAGAGGCGAGTTAGCTCGGGACACCGTACGTGCCGAAGGAACGGCCAAAAGCCGGTGGCTTCGTGGTCTAAGCTGTTTTTTGGGCACCACAGGAACAAACAGCCTCAACAACTGCGCCACGAGCTCCTGTGTATGTCCAGGGCTTTGTGAAAATAGCACCCGACTTTGAATAAAATATCTGTTTTTGGTTTGATTGAAAGATATTGGTACACGCGCCAGTTATGATGTACTACGCTCAGCCCTTGGTGCCCTTTGCGTCTGTTACAATAGTTTTTTATACACCCACCTCCACAGTGACCGCAATTTCGTTCACAATAACAATCAAATTAGGATGTTTACAAACCATAAAATTACTTTTCAAGTGTATGTGAGAGACAGGAGAAAATATTAATGAAGGAAAACTTTAAAAAAAAACCGGCCAAGTGCGAGTCGGACTCGCGCACGAAGGGTTCCGTACTTGGTAAATTGCGGTTTACGATTTATGACGTATTAAAAAAAACTACTTACTAGATCTCGTTCAAACCAATTTTCGGTGGTAGTTTACATAATAATAATAAATAATAAAATAAATAAATAAATCGTTTATTTGGTACATGGTAATGTACATCATATTTTTTTTTTAGTTTTATCATTCTCTTATTTTAGAAGTGACGGGGGGGGGGGACACACATATTTTACCACTTTGGAAGTGTCTCTCGCGCAAACTATTCAGTTTAGAAAAAAAATATATTAGAAACCTCAATATCATTTTTGAAGACCTATCCATAGATACCCCACACGTATGGGTTTGATGGAAAAATAAAATTTAGTTTCAGTTTCAAGTATGGGGACCCCCAAAATTTATTGTTTTTTTTCTATTTTAGAGTGAAAATCTTAATGCGGTTCACAGAATACATCTACTTACCAAGTTTCAACAGCATAGTTCTTATAGTTTCGGAAAAAAGTGGCTGTGACATACGGACGGACAGACAGACATGACGAATCTGTAAGGGTTCCGTTTTTGCCATTTGGCTACGGAACCCTAAAAAGCGCTAGTTTATTGAGAGACTAGCTGCCGCCCGCGACTCCATGTAATAATTATAGCCTATGTGTTATTCTGATGTATAAGCTACATTTCTGTAAAGTTTCATCAAAATACGTTCAATAGTTTTTGCGTGAAAGAGTAACAAACATCCATCCATCATCACAAACTCTCACGTTCATTTTCATTGCGTGTTTTACGCGGTCGAGTGGGCGGATTTTTGAACATATGAGGCAATGTATGCAAGCAAAGAATACCTAGAACTTATTTTGTCTAATACAATTACTTTTATACTACACCTGCTCGGAAAGTACCTTGATACTTTATCAAATTTACGGTAGAAAGTACGTCATTGCATATCGAACAAATATGCGGCGAGAAAACGCATCTGAGCGGGAGAGAAAAGTGTATGAAAATCCATTTCTTACGTGGTTTTTCTTTTTTAATTTTGGGTAAGACTATGCGCTGGTATATAACCTAAATATCAAAAGCCAAAAAGTTTTTACAGTGAGTTTTTATCTCCAAGTTCGCAAAATGACACTGGCCACTAGCTGTGTGTTGGATGGTGTCAAACAATTTGAAAAAAGAACATGTGAAAATTGCAGACGCCATTCCTCCTACATTGTCGCAAACATCTCAAACAAACATTAATGAAAAAGTGTTACATTAAGCTTCACTAACTGCAACAATTTCAATATAAATTTCAATTAGTAAAGATTTAGTTTTTTATTTTCCTCGTAGGTGTAGTATAAAGCACCATGTATCACTCGAGAGAAAGTGCGATTCCCGATCTCGGGTGTTTTAAAGCCCTCGCCTACGGCTCGGGCTTCAAACGACACCCTCGACGGTAATCGGTCACTTTCTCCTCTCAGTGAACAATGTACTATTTAAAATCAATAACGAATAACAAAAACTTTGCCCGCGTTAAAATAGTACATTGTTGTTTTGTGTACATTTGTAACTTGTTATGTTAACATAACATTTTCATGTTTGGATGTTTCGAGAACCTACCGGCAATTGTATAATTTAGATATTATATGGAAATTTTGCACCGGAAATTGTGTAGGAATGTTGGATATCTGGTAACAAATTATTTTGATCGTTATCTTGTCAGTTCATGTTAAACGTTTAGGGCTAGATAAAAAAGAGAATTGCGTATTGCAGGTCGTGGGTGTGAACCCAAATAGGCGATTTATTCTAGCCTGTTCTGTCTCACTCCAGGGCAAAGTGCCCTTTATGTGGAGTCCTGAGTGGAGCGAGGGGTTCAAGCTGCCAAAGACGAAGACAGGCTTTATCCCAGAAGAGCATACCCTACTTTTTACACCTTTTGCGAGACAATAAAAAACTGCTGTATGTATTGCCACGGGGTCTCATTGTTAAGAAAGAATATTTGGTTCAAATAAATCTCACTAGATGACGCGACATGTACACACAATTCAATAGAATTGTGTTAAAAATTACCATTATCTGGAATTGAACATAAACATTGTATGTTCTTGTTTAATTAACTCTCCTAAGTACAAAATTATGGAATATTGGGCTCTTAATTCACATTTCAAAGATTATTTGAACGGATCATTTAAAATTGATGCCATAGATGGCGCATTTATAAATTTCTGAGGCATTCAACTCGATTGTTAAAATTTGCATTTTAACACATATTGGTGCAAAAAAACTATAACAACGTGCAAAAAAATACTATAAAACGAACCTTCACTGTATTTAAAGAAAAAAATATTCATGAACCTCGTAAACCCTTTTACTTGGAAGGCGCTGCTAACACCATCTATTGCCGTGAAACGGGATCAAACGCGATTGATGTACTCACAAAAATAAGAAGATTAAGCAGATGAAAACCGCTAGTTACGTCGGCACGGTTTTTTTGTATGGGATGAGGCATCTGTATGCTAGTATTATATTATCTGTGGTATTGCTCACAGAGATGAGGCCTGTGCCCCAGCAGTGGGAACATTAATAGGCTGATGATGTGTGTGTGATGTGTGTGTGTATGTATTGATTTGAATATTGTATTTAAAGTTTATTGTAGATTTGAGCATTGAATAATTGCACCATAGGCTGCTTGATGTTTGAGTTTGGAAATAAACTAAAAGGACGGATTTCGACACAGTCTTGACTCCTACTTTTGTTGTTCTTCATTGAACAAAATCGTCATAGGCTTTTGGTATGTGTTTTGATTTTTCTGGTAGTAGATTTATTAGTTCGATTTTCGAACAAACCTCTTTACAAATTACGTATGGGCATTTTTTACTTAGATTTTCCCACGAGTTGCCACACGAATTTGACGTTCCAAATTCAAATCATTTTACTCCCTTGGGTGTTTCATACAACTTTACCTCCCTTGGGAGTTAATGCTTTACTTTACGTTGATATGTAATTGGACATTGTCGAGCAGGTGGTGTGAAATTTATTTTTATTGATCAATTTATTTAATTTGAATTTTTTTAATTTAAAAAAAAAAAACTGACAGGAGTTGTCACGCAAACATTGTGCTCCCGTATTAATTTGTCTTATAAATATTAATATTGAACTATTTAGTGACTAATTTACGACTAAGGTGAAGATAAAAGTGCAACCACCGTGTGAAAGTGTTATCTGAACATAATATCCACTAAAAACTAAATAATATCAACATTTTAATATCTGCCATACAGTACCAAAAATCTGTGTTTACAATAATAATACTGTGTATCCTAACAGTCCATGATAACTTATATAGCTATCATTCGGGAAGAAAGTGTGCAAAGGATCGATTATTGCAAACAATAACAAAAACAAGCTTTCAAATCGAAGTGACAGTTGCTGGAAAAAATATTCAAACACAGTCATCTTATGGGTGGTCTCTTATCTCTGTCTCTCGGTCGCTATGCAACCACAGACTTTGTCATTTTGTTTATTTATAATTAATCATGTTTTTTTTGAGTGAATTTTATAGTTATTAGTGTTTATACTTTTGTGATAAGTCTTGTGTAAGTGTACCTACCCTTTTCTATTTTATGATTGACGCCGGCTGTAGCGACGCCGGAATAATTAGTGCAAGTCAACCTGTCACATCACTGGATGTTCAGCTGGTAAGATGCCCACATTGCTCCCAGGCTCGTTTTTTCAAAGGCGAAAGGGGGCTTAAGATTCACTATGGCAAGGTCCACAAACCTCATAGTTTACCTTTGTGCCCCCCAGCCACATCCCCGACATCAACTCCTTTTGAAGAAACTTTGTGGAAAACATTGTCTAAATTCAAAAATTCCACTGCAGTCCTAAAAAGAGTTCCCCGGGGCGCGAGGCACTCTGTTGCTCAAAGTTTAGCGCGATGTGTTCGTCACGCGACCCAGGAGAACTCACAACGTGCCTGGGAGCACTTACTCACCTTCCCTTATAGGATTCTGCATGTGCATAAAAATTTGGCAAATCAAAAATCATTAACAAACCAAATTAAAGAAAACTGCAACAATTCGGCCCACATTTTAGGCTCCAAATTACCGTTTTTTAATATTTCTCAGAAAGGCATTTGTGCTCATGTGGAATCCAAGTTAAGTGAGGGTGACATAAGGGGGGCGGCCAGACTACTGTTCAGCAATGATGTGGTGGCGCCTTACTCTCCGGAGACTCTTGCAGCCCTAGAGAGTAAGCACCCAGCGCCTGCGGATGGTCTCACCTTCCCCGACCCACCCGTCCACCCCGACCCCCTCGTTCAGGATTCATCTTTTTTCCAAATTACAGCCCCACAGTTGATCGCAGCCGTGAGCTCTTTCCGGAGTGGTTCTGCTGGTGGCCTCGACGGCCTGTCTCCACAGCATTTAAAAGATTTGTTGAGTTCAGGCGCCGGGGAAGCTGGTGAGTCACTCTTGAAGGAGCTCGCGGTTATGGTCAACTTAATGCTCTCCGGTGGCGTGAACGATGCCGTCGTCGATGTCTTGTATGGGGCTAACCTGTGTGCCCTGTGCAAGAGGGACGGCGGCATCCGTCCCATTGCCGTCGGTTGCACCTACAGGCGTTTGGCAGCCAAAATATGTTGCAAGATGTACAGCGAATCGCTTGCAACTAAGTTCCAGCCCCTTCAACTTGGTTTTGGTTCCAGAGGGGGCTGTGAGGCTGCCGTACATGCCTTATCCTCATTTCTTAACTCAAAAAAAGGTGAGGTCATTCTCAAGGTTGACGTCAAAAACGCATTCAACTCCGTGAACAGGGACACTTTGTTGGCTGAAGTCAAAAAAGTACTACCCGAAATTTATGGTTTTATGTGGCAATGTTATAGACATCCATCAAAATTATTGTATAAGGACAACATTTTGGAATCTGCAGTTGGTTGCCAACAAGGTGATCCTCTCGGGCCTGTCATTTTCAGTTTAGCTATTCATCCCATAATCCAGCAACTAAATTCAAAATTTAACGTGTGGTATTTAGATGATGGAACGCTAGGAGGTGATGTTGACACCGTTTTGAATGACCTGCAACTCCTCAAACAGAAATTTAAATCCATTGGCCTGGAACTTAACCCCTCAAAGTGCGAAATTTATCTCTCTGACGTTACTGACAGACAATCGACTTTAGATAAATTTAATGCAATAGCCCCGCAAATCAAAATCTTAGAAAAAAGTTCCCTGCACCTCCTAGGTTCCCCAATTTTAGAAGAAAGTTTTTCATCTTTCATCGAAGACAAAATCAAACACTTTAATGATATTTCGGATAGACTCTCCAAAATTAATTTACATTCGGCATTCACCCTTATCAGATATTGTTGTTTCGGTCCAAATTTTATGTATTTTCTCCGTTCTTCTCCTCTTTGGAAGAAACCATAACTTTTGGACAAAATTGACCAAATTATTCGCAACACATTAACATCCATTCTTAATGTGGCCTTGGACGACCGAGCGTGGCTGCAAGCCACCCTACCAATTCGTTTTGGTGGCCTCGGCGTCCGCAAAATTTCTAGTGTAAGCTTACCAGCGTTCCTGTCTTCTGTCCACAGCACTGAAAAGCTAACGAGAAAAATTTTAGCTCTTTCCCTGGTTGACTCCGAAGTGCCGTGCTTGACAGACGCAGAGGACGCCTGGAAAGTGGCTTGCCCGGATACGGATCGGCCCGAGAACCCATTTTCCCAGAGGCAGTGGGATGAGCCGCTCTGCAGGTTGGTACGGAATAACCTTATTAATACGTCTACCAATACTGCTGAGCGTGCCCGCCTACTGGCTGTGGGTGAGTGGGAGTCGGGCCTCTGGCTTCAGGCACTACCGTCGCCTAACATAGGTACTATGCTAGGTGACACAACTTTCCGACTCGCTACATGCCTGCGATTGGGCGCTCCTTGTGGGGCTCCACATCGCTGTCAATGCGGTGAAGCAGTCGACTGCCTCGGACACCATGGCCTATCTTGTAGTAAGAGTGCAGGTCGGATTGCGCGGCACGCTAGCATTAATGATCTCATCCGTCGTGCTCTTGCCACCGCCGGGGTGCCAGCTGTCTTAGAACCCAATGGCCTGGCACGCGTCGATGGGAAGAGACCAGATGGTATGACCATAATGCCATGGAAGTTGGGTAGGTCTTTGGTATGGGATGCAACTTGCGTCGACACCCTTGCACCATCCCATCTTCCTAGCACGGTGGGCTGCGCTGGGGCGGCTGCTGCAGGTGCTGAAAACCTCAAACGGCGCAAATACAACAATTTAATTGGTAATTATGTGTTTGAGCCGTTTGGGGTTGAAACACTAGGGCCATGGGGTCCGAGTGCTCACATATTATTTCGGGATATCGCCAAACGGTTGGTCGACTCTTCTCGAGACCAGAGGGCTGGCCTTTTTTTTGGCCAAAGAATCAGCATTGCCATCCAACGTGGCAATGCTGCCAGTCTTCTGGGCACTTTTCCTGTTGACAGCGATGTGGACGAATTTTTTGACGCCCCGTAAATGTACATATTTTTATTCTTATTTTATTTCTAATGTTAGTTTATAAATAATACTGTACTTATGTATTATATAACGTATTAGTAGATGTATTTGGAATGGTAACCTTCTAAAATGTTATTCATTCTATGACGCTCTCCAAAAAAATCTCAGTTGAATGTGCGCTAAGCCAAAATCTTTCTATGTGATTGATGATTTTTTCCATATCGACAGTACATTCGGCTTTGATATATTCAAAAGCTCTCGAATGCTTTCAGATGGAAGAAGTGGTAAAACTGCTGTTAGGTACTAATTCTTATTATTCTGTTAGGCTCAGGTGAAACTGGATTTATTCTGCGCTCATCCTTAAGAGGAAATACGGGCGAAGAGACTTTTGAAAAATAGGTATTTGAAAAAACTATCGTTGTCGCTCTGCGAACTGCGAGCGCGTGGCGTCCGGCCGCCCTATCCATGTGTGTGTAAGTTGACAGTGTGTGCGTGCCTCCGAAACGCTCCCGGCCGCGGCTCGCGAATTTCTTGGAATCGCCCCAGTCACTCGTTACTTTTGTTGTTGTGGATTGTGGACAGTTATCCAACAATATCTGTTATTCTTAACAGCAAACGCAGAAAATCTTTTTCTGGACGTGACTAATAATACTGTAGAGCAATTTAATAATGTAATTGCTAAATTTATTGGCGGAAAAAGAGTTAACTTTGCAGGAAGTGGCTCATATCATATCAGACAAGGTGTTATGGAGTAGTAACTCCATGGAATAGCGAAGGGCTATTCATGCACGCATTATATATTTAAAAAAAAAATGGAACAAAAGCAGCGTTCGAAGAAAAACACAGAGATTTTCCGAAAAAGAAAACTGACGTATTCCAAAGACGGAACGAGCAAAATAAAAAGAACAACATAACCTGTTAAAAACTACGGTCGCTTATAGTTGGAAGAAGATATGCCTTTGGATTTATAAAAATTAAATGAAAAATAATTTCTTGAAAGATTGCTATGCTCTCAACTAAGGATGTCCAAAGAAAAATAGTGGGGGCCAAAGCGATAATTGCTTATGGGAATTTTGGGCGAATATGTACGATGCGACCGAAAACATCGGTTCGCAAAATATGAGAAAAGTTATTATATAACAAATTTAAAGGAACCGTGACTACCAATTATGGCAAGAAAAAGGAATCTGAAGCGATCGATCAATTTATCAAGCACATAGGGCTACAGGTATTAGATTGTGGAATGTTTATCGATGAAAACAAACCCTTTTTAGCGGCAAGCCCGGATGGTCTGGTAGGTGAAGACTCGATAATAGAGGTAAACTGTCCTTATGAAATTGCAAGTATGTCAGTCACCTGAAGACGGAATTCATCAAAAATAAATGGATTTAGAGCTGTTTTCAAGGGTCATCACTAATCGTCTCCGTAGACCACACACATAAGCTGCGGCAGGTTATACAGAAGACCGAAGAGTACAACCTGCCTCTCTGTTTAGCGTTTGTAGAATTCGAGAAAGCCTTCGATTCGATCGACACTTGGGCTGTACTGCAGTCTCTCCAACGGTTCCAAATTGACTACCGGTACATCGAAGTGTTGAAATGTTTGTATAAAAACGCCACCATGTCAGTTCGACTTCAGGATCAGACTTCGGAACCCGTCTTTACGCAGCGAGGTGTGAGACAGGGAGACGTAATATCTCCAAAACTGTTCACTGCTGCACTGGAGGATGTCGTCAGGGTTCTGGACTGGAAAGGGCTAGGCATAAATGTCAATGGCGAATACATCACTCACCTTCGGTTTGCCGACGATATAGTGGTCATGGCTGTGACTATGGAGGACCTCAGTACAATGCTCGATGACCTCAGTAGAGCTTCCTAAAGAGTTGGTCTTAGGATGAACATGGACAAAACCAAGGTGATGTTGAATTTCCATGTTACACTGACTCCAATCAAGGTCGGATACTCTACTTTCGAAGTTGTGGGCGACTATGTCTACCTGGGACAAACGATCCAGTTGGGTAGGGCCAACTTCGAGAAACAGGTCAACCGTCGAATCCGACTTGGCTGGGCAGTAATCGGGAAGTTGTGGTATCTTCTCGTCCAACTTACCACAGTGTCTCAAGACGAAAGTCTATGACCAGTGTGTGTTGCCAGACATATGGCTCTGAGACATGGTCGCTTACTATGGGCCTCACCAGAAAGCTTACAGTCACCCAAAAGGCAATGGAGAGGGCTATGCATGAAGTTTCCTTGCGTGGTCGAATCAGAAATGTAGAGATCCGCAAGAGAACCAGGGTTACCGACATAGCCCGAAGAATTGCCAAACTTAAGTGGCAGTGGGCAGGGCACATTGCTCGCAGAACGGATGGCCGATGGGGCAGAAAGGTTCTGGAGTGGCGACTGCGAACCGGAAGACGTTGCATTGGAAGGCCTCCCACCAGGTGGACCGATGACTTGGTGAAGGTTCCGGGGATCCGCTGGATGCGAGACGCACGGGACCGATCAATGTGGTGACGCTTGGGGGAGCCCAAGCGTCACCACATTGCCTATGTCCAGCAGTGGCTGATATGATGACGATGATGATGATAAAATAGATTTATGTACGTTTAAAGGCAAAATGTTACAATTAAAACAGAATCACAATTACTTCTACCAAGTACAAGGCCAACTACATATAACTCGTCGAGATTTCTGTTATTTTATTTTATGGAGTCCCAAAAGCTTTTATTTTTCAAAATATTAAGAGGGACTAAGCACTATGGCATAAAAATGGAACCATTATTAGAAAAATTCTACCACATTAGTGGCAAGCCCAAGGCATTAGCCTTTTACCAGAAATCATTGAGGGTCGGATACCAAAGAATAAACCAGTGAGAGAAAGCACGTCGTCATAATCTGCCTAGCCTTTTCCCATCTACGTTAGAGTCGGATGCAGCTGAATACCAGTATTTTGATGGATCGACTGCCTATCTGACCTCCACAACCAGTTACTGGGTAATATGCAACCCCTTGGTAAAACGGGTCAGACTTTCGGGCTGTTAAAGCCGAAAATAACAGCCAGGACCAACGGCTTAACGTGCTTGGCAAGACACGGACAGGTCTTGGTATGTAAAGATGGTCACCCATCCACGGACCAACCACGGCAAGCATAGCTTAACCTGATCGATTGACCCGTGCGGCTGACGTTGAAATAAGTTTAATTTCGCTGATGTACCTAGTAGGCGATCTAGAGATTGCGGATGCCTATCCGATACATAATTTACTGTTTTGTATTGAAAACTTTTTGTCATAAACATTTATAGACATGCACTTTATTTTATTTTGTATCCAATACTTCTATTTGTATTTGTCACTAACAGCACATGTAATCAATATAAATGTGTTTATCGATAACCGTTTACAACACTAGTATATCGATATTATTTTCAACTACCTACTACGCATCACCTTTCCGTCTATGTATGTATTATGCAGACCCCTTGCGTCTCACCCCGGCCTCAAATTCGTGCGATAAGGACAACAGCAGATTCGACAAATTTTCTTAAGTAAAAAGTCATAATTCGAGGTTTGGCTCTCGTCTGTTTTCTCCTCCAATATTGGACCGATTTAGAAGATATTTCATAAACTGAATAAGAAGGATATTTACTATGTCCCTATGTTTTCCTTTTTCATTAATAGTTGTCAAATTTGTTCACTAGGGCTCTGAAGACAGCGACTCAATACAGACAATTTTGAGCATTTTGAGAGGGTTCTAGTGCTTATACGGATAATATATCACCAAAAAGGAAAACATAGGGACATAAAAGAAGTTGATATTTATTTTACCGTAAAAAATCATTGCTTTAAGTTCATAAACTAGAGAGAAAACAGACGAGAGCGTTTGTATGGACAAAAGACCACCCCCGTTTCCTCTTAACAACTTCCCCTTCCAGTTTATGCGCTTGCTTTACGATGGCCATGTTCTAACAACTTTCCAGCAAATCTCTCAAGATAGCACAAGCCTCGCAACTTTTCTTATTTTATTCCTCCCCAGAATTCAGCATTGTAGATAAAAACTTGTAAAAAGGAACTTAATGGTCATATAAATAAGGTTTATTGCATTCTTTATTAATTTACAGCTAGAAGGTGACTGTTTATTGTTGTCGTTGAATAGCGAAAAGCATGTTTTTCAAAGAGGTAGGATGGATGGAAGAGATAGAATGTTCTCTGAGCGTGGTCTGTATTTGAATTGTATGTAGATAAATCAAGATGATTTGCGAAGTTTTGGTTAACGTTTTCCAGTATCAACGGTACCTTAGACGTTTACAAAGCCAACATCATTCAACATAATAATATCAGCCGGAAGACGTCCACTGCTGAATATACTAAGGCCTCCACAAAGTGTCAGCAAATCGGTCATCGGTACACCTAGAGCGAGTTCTTCTAACGCAACGTATTCCGGTTCGAGGTAGCCACTCCAGAACTTTTCAGTCCCATCGACCATCTGTTCTGCGAGCAATGTGCCCCGCTCACTTCCACTTAAGTTTGGCAATCCATATAAAAAGCCATGTAATTAAAAAACTCAAAATAACCTAGTTTACAGCCCAGCCCAGGGAACAATGAATTACAAATAATTCTCCACTAACCAAGGATTGGTATAGAATGCCTAAGGTTTTAAGAGCGGACTCTAGTCAACAGGAATTTGAAAAATAGGTATTTGAAGAAACTATTGCCGTCACGTCACCTCCAACCTCACCCCGTAAAGTGCGAAAGGGACAACTGCAGCTCAGGCTGATTTTACCTACAAAAACTTTGACTAAAAGACGTTTCGTATTCTGCTGTTTTCATGAAAACTGGTCTGATCTAAAAAATTCTTATATCAAAATTTAGAGGAAAAGTATATCTATGCTCCTATCATTTCCTTTTTTGTTAAAAACTTATAAATTTTGTCTGAAAGTCTTCTGAACATGGCGGTAAAAACGGGCATTTTTTTCGGATTTTTGTATTGTCATATTTCTTTTTGTGATTATGTTTTGGAAAAAAGGAAATGATGCAGGCAAGTATTAATTAGACCTAGATTTTATGGAAATAAATCATTGCTCTAGAGGCAATATCCACGAAGAAAACAGCAGAATGTGTATGTATGGAGAAAGTCTCACTAGAGTCCCCTCTTAAGTCTACATTTATACCTTTGAAGTTCCTAGAAGTTTAAATAAATAAAATAAAATTCACCTAACTTGATTCCAGTGAAGTTTAAGTAAAGAGGTACAAATAAATATCATTATCATGACATAACGACCGCTGAGATGTCGCGATGGCGCGCTCAAGACATTTTGTTTCTTTCGAGGAAACCCTTTTTTTGTGAAGAATAAGATTTTGTTAAATAAGTAACGAAATAGGTATTAATACGAATGTTATACTGGTTAGCATTTAGTTTAGCAGTATGAGTTTACGCACTCATCTGTCATAATAGGTTACCTACCTTCCTGGGTAGAAAAAATATAATTATATTTAGTCCGTCAGTAAGATTATCAAATAATATTGGACCCGTATATTTTGCTTTATCAAATAAATTAAAATTGACAAAGATAAACCGCGGCAACGTTCAGGAGTGGGGCCTTGGCCGTGGAGAAAAAATACGTATCCACCATTTTTAGGTTATCTAACTGATGGACTAAATACATATAATTGTCAACATCCCTGTTAGCGAAACAATAGAAAAACAACAGACGATAGATAGACGCCTTATTCAGGAATAGTATCAAATTAACTCACATTTAGCCTAGTCTATATCCACCAAGTGGGCAAAAATCGAAATCTAAACTAAAGTCTGCTACTGAGAAATTAACAATAAACCGGCCAAGTGCGAGTCGGACTCGCGCACGAAGGGTTCCGTAATTGGTAAATTGCGGTTTACGATTTATGACGTATTAAAAAAAAACTACGTACTAGATCTCGTTCAAACCAATTTTCGGTGGTAGTTTACATGGTAATGTATATCATATATTTTTTTTAGTTTTATCATTCTCTTATTTTAGAAGTTACAGGGGGGGGACACTTTTTAACACTTTGGAAGTGTCTCTCGCGCAAACTATTCAGGTTAGAAAAAAATGATACTAGAAACCTCAATATCATTTTGAAGACCTATCCATAGATACCCCACACGTAGGGGTTTGATGAAAGAAATATTTTTAGTTTCAGTTTCAAGTATGGGAACCCCCATTTTTTTTTGTTTTTTTCTATTTTTGTGTGAAAATCTTAATGCAGTTCACAGAATACATCTACTTACCAAGTTTCAACAGCGTAAACCTTATAGTTTCTGAAAAAAGTGGCTGTGACATACGGACGGACAGACAGACATGACGAATATATAAGGGTTCCGTTTTTCGCCATTTGGCTACGGAACCCTAAAAACCAGTAACGGATGACTGATTTACCTACTTATAAAGTTCTTACTCAAACCGTCACAAAGCAATTACACTTCATCATAGTCAAAATACCCACTAAAAAGTTAAATCAAAAATTCAAAAAACCCGACTGCTTCAAAAGCGAACAAAAAAGACGTAAACAAGGAAAAAATCATGCTGTGCAGTCGGAGGATACATATTCGCGGGCTGGCTGACCAAAATCTGGTGTATCCTCCGCCTGCACAGCATGATTTTTTCCTTGTTTACGTCTTTTTTGTTCGCTTTTGAAGCAGTCGGGTTTTTTGAATTTTTGATTTAACTTTTTTTATTTATAACTTTTTAGTTAAGTTTTTTTCGAATTAGATACATTTAAACATAT
Source organism: Orthosia gothica (assembly GCA_949775005.1). Taxonomy (NCBI): domain Eukaryota; kingdom Metazoa; phylum Arthropoda; class Insecta; order Lepidoptera; family Noctuidae; genus Orthosia; species Orthosia gothica. Next base: position 5,782,349 of record OX459066.1, read on the forward strand.
AAGTGTTATATATTTTTGAAATCACCTCTTAAAACCCTTTATTTTGATACCCCACACGATGGGTTTGGAAGAAAAAAAAAATTTGGACCCCCACAATATGGCGCCCAAAATCCGCCATTTTTCTATTATCCAATTTTAACGTAGCCTATGACACTCGCAGGGTTAAGACCAATCGATTGACGTATGAATCATCAAAATCGGCCAACGCGTTTGGTCTCTGGAACGCCACATAGGAACAAACATACATACATACATACATACATACATACATAGACTGATAAACACATTACCCTCCTTCGGCAGTCGGGTAAAAACATAACACTGTCCCTAATATTACTTGTAATATTCAAGGTACACCAAAATTTATTATGCACCCCGCTGAGCAAGGCAACGTGGATACAAATATGATATATTACATTATATTCATATCGCCGTAAACCCTGTAATCCTCCGTTTAGCGGGTCTTATCTCAATTTCAGTGAATTGTCGGTTAATGTAAATCTATTGTCCGGGAATAGTTACGAGTTAATCTGTAGCATTAAAGTTCGGGGAGGCTGCGTGAAATATTGCTGCTATAGGTACCTAGGTATTGGGGGTAAGAGAATGGTTTCTGAACTTTTCACACAAATTTTATGAAATGATACTTCAAAGTAATAAAAACCCTTTTTTTATTCCAAGTAAAACTTCAAAATTTAAAAAACCAAGATAAATATGTCGGGACATATTTATCTTGCGAAAACACCCCGATTCAAACAGTAACATAATTATCTTTTGAACGGCTGAACCGATTTTATTCAAACATAGCTAAGAACACTCTCGACAAAATCACCTTTCATTATCGGTGTATCCGTTTAGGCGCTATGATGCCACAGACAGACACTCAGATACACAGATACAGAGCAACACACGTGAAACTTATAACACCCCTCTTTTTCCGGCGGGGGTTAATAAAATCATGCTCATTTATTGTTTAACTTCAACAACAAAAACGGCTATACATTAAAAAAACACATCACACATTAGATACACAAAAATTCACACACTTAGCCTTCGTCCGCGAATACATCAGTCAGGATGCCCAATAAGGCGTTCAGCGCAGACAGAGTGTGTGGGGCAGAGACTGGGCTCGCGCAACGGTGTGACTCGCAGGCACAGCAAACCGGGGAGCTTGATCATTCTTCAATACCAACTAATCAGTTTTTTTTTAAACTGTCTAAACTCGTAAAAACAGCGAAAATCTTTAATTACAGCTGGTATCCGAAAGAATACCACAATTACTCATAAGTTGTCACTCTGACTATCAAGCATTTGTCTAAGTTTGTCTCTTTTTAACCGTCTTCAAAAAAAGGAGGAGGTTCTCAGTTCGTCGGAATCTTTTTTTTTAATGTTGGTATGTTCCCCGATTACTCAAAGACGGCTGGACCGATTTCAAAAATTCTTCTTTTGTTTGAAAGGGTATACTTCCTAGTTTGTCCTATAGTCATCAAGTCAGGTTCTGATGATGGAATGCTAGAGAAATCGAGGGAACTCCTTAAATATTATAGGCATACATAAAGCGATTTTGGTATTTTCATCAACAATGCAATCATTTGCATTCAGAAAGTATCATTTGGTGAAGTGGAACTTATGAATAAGACCACAGATGGCCACTAAAACTCCTAAATGCTAAGTATGTCACGGGCATAAGTTATCTCGACTATAATGAAGCAAAAACTTATAAATAAATGGTACTGATGAAAATGGCACCATCGTACTGATCTGATGATGAAGCCGGAAGGTAGGCACTGGAACTCTAAAATAAAACAATGTATCCTAGTCGTGTTTGGGCTTATTGGAATCGCCATGAGATGTACTTTGGCTATAAATGATAATCATGTTAATTGGAGATACCTACCAAAACTAAAAAGAGAAAAAAAACCCACTTCCAGAACAAAAAACTACAAAGCAAAAAAAAAAAAATTTCCGAAGTCGGTGTCGAAAAACGGAAAACAATGGGTACAAAAGACACCGACTTCGGAAAAGATTTTTTTTTTGTTGCTTTGTTTTTTTTCCAAATTTTTCTAAGAACGACAGACCTGACAGTTTCTTTTTCGTCTACGTTAATGCGTTACGTCTAGAAGTATACAAAGTCTTTGCGTCCAGTCATATCTCGATGTGACCAAGTGACTAGTTGGACAAATCGACAAATACGTAGCTTTCATCGATCTGCCCAACTTTAATGTGGGCAGATCATGATATAATCAGACAAATCACGAAATGCAGGCATATTATTATTGTGATGTGCCCAGGCATATCTCGATTGACCCAATTCAACGATTGGCTTACGACATTTTTAACCCCCGCCGGAAAAAGAGGGGTGTTATAAGTTTCACGTATGTTGCTGTGTATCTGTGTCTGTCTGTGGCATCGTAGCGCCTAAACGGATGAAACGATTTTGATTTCGTTTTTTTTATTTGAAAGGTGATTTTGTCGAAAGTGTTCTTAGCTATTTTGGAATAACATCGGTTCAGCCGTTCATAAGTTTTACTGCGGGCGTTTTACTGTTTGAATCGGAGTGTTTTCGCAACATAAATGTGTCGGGGGTTTTTTAAATTTTGTGATTTTACTTGTATTTCACCACTGCTCTCAAAACGGTGAAGAAAAGTCATTGTGAAAAAACCGGTGAGTCTTAGAAAAAATAAATCGGCCAAGTGCGAGTCGGACTTCGCACATTTAAGGTTCCGTACCAATTTATCGATATATTGGTATTCGTTAGTAAAATATACGTAATGATAAACATTATCACCAAATTTCAAGTTGACAGTCGACGGACAGACAGACGGACACGTGTGTGCCAGCAATAGGGCTCCGTTTGAACCCTTCGGGTACGAAACCCTAAAAAATTCGAAGACATGACGTGACATTCACCGTCTTATACTTGCCTGCGAGGGCTGGGAGAGGCTGGTGTCCCAGCAGCGGGAACCTATTAGACTGATTGTATAAGTACCTACCTGCAACAAAATACGTATTGAATAGAATAGAATAAACGTTATTGTACAGTAGGTAATTCCCAATCTTTTTGACCGGGCTGAACGTAGATTGTATGCGCATTGCGCGCTGCTGTTTTAATATGAAAAGACATTGCATTCAAACTGGTCCAATAAAATGAAAGTGTTAGATAATAAGTTGTCAGTTGTTTGTTAAAAAACTTCTTAGCTCGATCTCTGCGTCATAAATGTCATACTGATGACGTATACTACGTTATTGTTAGCCTGTCAGTCAATGTCAAGCGCTATTTTTACCCGACTGGGTCATTTGTTTCGGGTCTGTCCCAATAGTCCCATTGGCCCAGTCCCATGATGGGACTAGTGGGATGATTTATCCCACTAGTCCCATGGGACTACTGATACTAACATAATTTTAAAATTATGTCCCAATAGTCCCATGGGACAACTGATACTAATATATTTTTTAAATTATGTCCCATTAGTTTCATAGGACAGCAAGTTCTGATTAAACGAGTATTATTGCGACGTCGTCAATCGTCGTCATCGTATACTAATACTTCATGGCAATATAAAAAAAAAACTTCTGCCTTTGTAAATTTCTTATTTATTTTGCGGTGTCAACGTTCAATAGAGTTGCAGCTATTCCCATTACCTTAGGGGGTATCACGTTATATATGTCTAGGTTCATAGTTTATATGATAATATAATATAGACATACTAGCACTCCGCCCGAGGCTTTGTTCGCGTAATTGGGTTTTTTCCCTACAGACAACTTTCTTATTTACGTGTACTTTAGTAAAGGCGACTAAAAATAAGCTATTATTAAATGAATAAAAAAGTTAATTAAAAAAAAACAAAAAAGCCGCCTGCTTAAGCGAACTAAAAAAGGTAAACAAGAAGAAAATTCATCAATTTTATAACTCATTGTCTTCGGTGTTCGTATCATCTTTATGCCGATGACCTTCAACTATAAGCAGCTGAGCGGGTAGAGAGTTTGTCAGACGCTATAGACGATGTTAACTGGGACTTGGACGCTATCAAGGACTGGTCTGATAGATTTGAGTGCAGACTTTAATTTTCCCTTTAATCGACTATGGTGACGTGTGCTACTTTGACCTAAACGCGGTATTACTGGATAAGCTGGATAGGCTCTTAAACAACTGTATCCGGTTCATATTCAACCTCCGGAAATATGACCATGTTTAGAACTGCAGAACTGAACTCAAATGGATGCGAAAAAATTTGCGCGCCTTGACTGCGCTTTTCTCTACTCAACTCTCCCACACCTCCTTCTTATCTCATACCTCACTTTCAATACCTATGTTCTTCACTCGCTAGGAATCTGCTTTCTTCTATCAATCTTCTCTTGCTCTGTCCTTCTCGTACTTCTGATTTTGTTCATTCTTCCTTTAATATTCAATCCATTCTTCTATGGAATGCGCTTCCTCTCGATATCAGGACGGCCACCAGTCATTATTATAGTTGCGGCATTATTTTCTAAAGGAATAGCAGACTCGTCTCAATATGCACCTTTCTATTATTTATTTAATATATATTATTTTATATATAGTATTTATTATAGTACCTACATATTTAAGTATGTTTATTTTAACTATATATTTAAAAACATATATAATAAATTAAAACATAATTACACATTTCATTTATACTTAAACTCTTCTATTTCTCCTTTATAATTGGTTCCTGCAGTGTGAAGTGAAATTTACTTTTCACATGCACCTGGTGTACTACCCTGCTGACTTTTTCACCGTCGCAATCATATAATCAGTACCTGCTGTCCTATGCAACTAATGGGACATAATTTAAAAAATATATTAGTATCAGTTGTCCCATGGGACTATTGGGACATAATTTAAAAAATAAGTTAGTATCAGTTGTCCCATGGGACAAGTGGAACATATTAATCCCATTTGTCCCATCGTGGGACTGAGTCACTGGGACTAGTGGGACAGACCGTTTGTTTCGCGCGTATTTTGTATGTATGTATGTTTGTATGTATGTAATATTCTTTATTACCTCATATCTTTTAAACCACTTGACCGAATTATATAATTAAGACATCGATAGATAAGTCTTGACCGCCCAAGTGTTCTTAGATAGGTGAAGTTCTAAAAAAACAAACATGGCGGATTTTGGAATGAAGGGTTTTAAGAGGTGATGACCAAAATTTATACCACTTATATGTTTAAAGGAAATTCGAAAAAGAAAAATATAACTAAAAAGTTGTAAATAAAAAAAGTTAATTTAAAAATCAAAAATCCGACTGATTAAGAATCGAACTAAAAAGCTGTTAACAAGACAAAATCATGCTGTGCATTCGGAGGATCAGGTAGTCAGCCAGTTCGCGAATATGTTTTTACTGTATTGATACTGTCAGCTGTCGCAGAGATCAAGCAGGGTTTTTTTTTTTTTTTACTGATCCATTGGTTAAGTTGTTAGTTGTTAAGCATTTTATGCTGCTAACCTCGATCGAAAAGCGTGCCAAGAGACTCATCGGCACTGGTCAAGTCAAAGCTCCAGAGCATTGAACATCGTCGCCCAGTTGCCAGCTTGTCGGTTTTTATCGGTTGCATTTCGGGGAGAGTGCGATGGAATTGCATGATCTGATTCCGCCCAGCCCGTTCCATCATCAGAGTACCAGACGTACGGCGATGCGTCATCGGTACATGGTGGATATCCCATCAATATGCGCAAAACATTTTGCGGACACTTTCATTATGCGTACAGCTAAGGATTGGAATTCCCTGCCGGAGTCTGTGTTTCCCGATAGCTACAATCTAGGGGTCTTTAAGTAAGAGTGAATAGGTTTTATCTAGGCAAGCGTGCTTCACCGTCGACCACATCATCGCTTACCATCAGGTGAGATAGTGGTCAAGCGCAAGTCTATAGATGATAAAAAAAATGTGCCAACTCAAATACTTTCTTACTAGTTTGTCCTCAAAGTAAAAAATGCCAAGGATTGTATAATCAATCCATATCAAAACATTTTAGTCGACTAACGAAAGGTATTTACAAGGCAGACGTGAATGGAAACGCCGGGAGGGGACGCCCTAGAAAGACATACATAGACCTTATAGGTGATGTTCTTCAGAAAGGCCAAGTGCGCAGTACCCATAACCGGCGTGTGTGTATGACTAGATGTATGAATGTGTGTAAAGCAAAAGAAGTATGTAAGGATCGTAGCAGGTGGCGTTCTGTAGTTTCTGCCTACCCCCATGGGAAAAAGGCGTGAGTTTATGTATGTATGTATGTATGTGTCAAAACATTTTTTAATGGCCGGCTAGTTTATTGAACTAAAAACGTATGAATCATTTACCACAGGGCGGCCAAAAAGATTGAGAATTACTGTACACAAAATTAGTTACAAACTTTAATTCTACGGATACGTCTTATCAATAAAGACTTTTTTTATATGCATTTATACAGTAAACAATACGATACGCCACACTATATTTACGAGTGACTTTTTAGTATAATGTTAAGTAACTTGGCACAGATTGTTTCATCATCTTTCTGCCCTTGTCCCATGTTACTTGGGGTCGGCGCAACACGTTTTCTTCTTCCATACCATCCTGTCCCCCGTCACTCCATTACTGACGCCCTTTTCTTTCATATCACTCCTCAGTCTCACACAGTCCATCCATCTTTTCTTTGGCCGTCCCCTCCCTCTCCATCCATCCACATCTATATTCATAACTCTTTTAGTAACATGCGTTTCATCCCTCCTCATCACATGACCATACCAGGACAAACGGTTTCCTTTCAACTTTTCTGTTACTGGCGCCACTTACAAACTTCCTCTAATATACTAATTTCTCACTTTATCCATCAGCAAAACAGCAAATACTGACATCAATCGTGCTTCATATTTTCAGTACAGATATATATCGTTATTGATCTAAATAGGTGGCATTTGTGTAATCTTCTAATCATCACAATTATATAACTACCTAGATGAAATTGATGTTGCCTATTCATCCTGTTCTTTGTCTACGGAAACATGCCAGACTGCATAAGGGTGCAGTCCCATCGAAAGCTATTAGCTAGTTTACTCTACCTACTTCCAAATTAGTGAACTATAGAATAAACTAAAAACTATAAACTATAGAATATTAACACGCGATTGTTTTAATACCTAATTATATGACGTTGCGACGTAAATCTCACGTCAAAAATAAAAGACAGGAACTCGATATACGCTACAAAAATATGTATTGGTTACTCGGAAGGAAATCCTGTCTATCAATACACAATAAAATTATAATATACAAGCATATTCTTATGCCAATTTGGACGTATGGTATCCAACTATGGGACTGTACTAAACAAAGTAATGTTAAAATTATACAACAATTTCAAAATAAAGTAGTCAGAGAGGCTGTTAATGCACCATGGTACATCAGAAATGACGACCTTCACCGCGACCTTAAAATGAAAATCGTCACGACCGTTATTCAAAACTTTGCTGAAACCCACGAACACAGACTTCATCGACATGTGAATGTGGAAGCAATCCAGCTGCTAGATAACACGGACATAGTGCGTAGGCTAAAGAGAACTAAACCATTTGAGTTAGTGTAGTTTATAATAAGTAAAAAAATAATAGCAAACAATACTGTGCTATACATGTAACACGTGAACTAAGTGTTTTTAACGTATCAGACTCTAAGAAATTGCTACCGAACTGTATAAAAGTGCAAATTGACACTATTCTTAGTAAAACATTTTACAATATAATAATAAGTTAGAGTTAAATTGCTTATTAGTCTATTAAGGCTAGATTGTAATTTGTTATTAAGAATATTAGTTTTTATAGATAAAAAAAAAAACTTGGATTTGTCAATGTCACTCTGACTGACGTTGACGTTCGACTCCGAGGCGAACGTGGAGTGCCGCCCACAGATTACTGATATGTAGGTGCCGCCCGGGTAGGCGGGAGTGGGGTAGATTGACACTAAGACTTGATACATACATGCATAAAATCAAAAATCAAAATCAATAATTTTTATTTCACATAGGCCTACATGGGCACTTATAAAACGTCGACAATGTGCACGGTTCGGGTTGGTCGATTCCTATGGAGAAGAACCGGCAAGAAACTCCATGGTTACTCTTTTAAAAAATTGTTTGGTTTTACAAAGAAACTCACACCTTTTTCCCGTGGAGGTAGGCAGAAACTACAGAACGCCACCTGCTACGATCATTACATAATTCTTTTGCTTCACTTACATACATCTAGTCATACATACACGCCGGTTATGAGTACTGCGCACCTGTCCTTTCTCAAGAATATATATGTCTTTCTAGGGCGTCCCCTCCCGGCGTTTCCTTTCACGTCTGCCTTGTAAACATCTTTCGTTAGTCGCCTTTCATTCATCCTCTCAACATGGCTAAACCATCTTAACATACACTTTTCAATTTTAGTCACTACATCTTCTTTTAAAGTTAATCCACAACGTTGTCTAATTACATCATACAATCTATCATTTAAAGTTACACCACACATACTTCGCAAGGAACGCATTTCTACTGCATTAATCCTACTTTTATGTATTTTTTGCCATACCCAACCTTCACTTCCATACATAGGTGTAGGCACCTTGTGAACGGTTATTGTGACCGTGTAGTACCCAGTATTCCACTAGTACTGAGCTGAGCAACGATTTGAAGAAGAGGTCGGTAGATTATCCATAACTTTCTTTCCACAAAACTTTCTTTCTTTTATTTTTTTAAGTGATGGGTTTGCTCTTGCCTCTAGTCTAAGTCAGAGGTGACAAAGACAGAGTTTACGATGGAGTGAGCTTACCCAGAAGAAGCCTGTTCACTCTAACTTTGAAGAGATTTGGCTTGAATGCGTTCGGAAACACTGAGGCAGGTAGTGAGTTCCATTCATTCGCTGTGCGCATTATGAAGGATTTTTGGAAGCGGTGTGAATCGGTGGAATGGCAACAAGCTAAGGATGGTAATTTGCAGTGCGTCTAGATGTCCGATGGTAGAAGGGGGCTGGTGGGATGAGGTCGTGGAGTTCTTGAGCACACTCACTGAAGTACAGTCTGTAGAAGACTGACAAGCAGACAACCTTGCGGCGATGAGCCAAGCTGTGAAGCTTGGCATCCACCAGCTAAAAAGTCTACATCAGTTCTACTACTACTACTTCTTGAAAAAAAACAAAAAGCTTTCTTCGTTTTCTTTATAAAAGAACTCTTCGGATATTAGCCCTTCCTATACCTTTCGAGATTCCAACTTGGTGTTTCTCTCGAAGTAAGGCGTAAATACTTCTTGCTTATCTCTGCCTGCCGTATTATGTGGGGTGAGTCCGATTGCCAGGAGCTCGTGGCGCAGTTGTTGAGGCTGTTTTTCCTGTGGTGCCCAAACAACAGCTTAGAACGCGAAGCACCGGTGCTTCGCGTTCTAAGCTGTTGTGTAAAACCGGTTTTTGGCCGTACCTACGGCAAGTAGGCACGGTGTCTGAGCTGAATCGCTTCTAGTTTGGGCGCTCACGATGCTTAATGCTCTTCTGACATGATCACTGGAGTGTGACCTGGTATGTCGTGAAAGTGATTTTAGTGAGAAAATGAATGAAAGATAGATTAGTAAATACCAGGCCCCTCAGAAAGTATTGCGAAAAAAAGTTTTTATATATGGGAGACTGGCCAGTTATAATGTTTTTCGAAAATATGATTATTTATAAGTAAAAATAAGTAAGTTCCAATTTCAAAATTTCCCTCCACATTTTTTGCGAGTTAATTCAAAGTATTGTGTCTCACTGAAATATGGATCTGCGCCGGGAACATTTTAGAGCTATGATTTTATACGATTTCAAGTGTCGCCTGAAACCGGATGAATCGTACGATAGACTTCAAATGGCATTCATGGATGAAGGCCCTTCCAAGGCAACCGTGTATCGTTGGTATAACGAATTCAAGCGCGGTCGACCAACTTTGGGGGATGACGAAAGAAGCGGTCGCCCTTTGACGGCTGTTACCGAAGAAAACGTGCTAGCAGTGAAAAATTTAATCCAAGACAATAGGCGAATTACATATCAGGAGATTCAACACATATTGAAGATTGGATCGGGAAGCGTTCACGAGATTCTACACAGCCATCTTCGCGTGAGGAGGATAGTATCACGCTGGGTGCCGCACAACCTCACCGATGCTCAGAAGCAGGCCCGGGTGGAATGGTGCCGTGATATGCTTAACAAATTTGAAGCAGGCTCGTCTCGGCGTGTTTACGACATCGTTACAGGTGATGAGTCCTGGATTTATCAATACGACCCAGAAACCAAGCGCCAGTCGACTGTTTGGGTGTTTCAAAATGAGCCAACGCCTACCAAAGTGAAGCGATCTAGAAGCGGGGGTAAGATTTTGATCGCTAGCTTTTTTAATTTGACTGGCCACTTGGTATCAATTCCCTTACGGGATCAAAGAAGCATTAATGCCGAATGGTATACTACCAAATGTTTGCCAGAAGTTTTCTCTGTTATAAGCAACAAGCGACCAAACACAGGGCTCCGCGGGCTACTGCTCCACCACGACAATGCACCTGCGCACACCGCACTCAAAACGAGGGACTTCCTGGACAGCACGCCAGTCAAACTCCTGGGTTACCCTCCTTACAGCCCTGATCTAGCACCGTGTGACTTCTTTTTATTCCCAAAAATAAAAAATCAGCTCAAAGGGATACAATTTTCGTCGCCGGAAGATGCGCTGGCTGCGTTCGAGCAGGCTGTAAACGAGGTGTCTGCGGCGGACTGGAAAAAGTGTTTTGAAAACTGGTTTAGGCGCATGAATCTTTGTATAGAGGCTGGTGGAAAGTACTTTGAAAAGATTTAATAAAAATATATGTACGTATAGAACAATTTTTTTTAGTTTCGCAAAACTTTCTGAGTGTCCCACGTAGTTGTACCTATTCTTTGTACAATTTTACTTTTGTAAGGTTTTGTTTGTTTTTTGACATTTTTCTTCTATGTTTTGATATCTCATGTTTTATTTTTAATTAGTTTTTATTTGTATACAGGTATTATACACATATATATGTTATTCTGCCTAATTCTTGTAAGTTTCGTTTTAGGGTTTTTTTTTTGTTTTTCAGGTCCTTTTTTTATTTGCACTGTATAACGCCTTATTCTTTTCTTTTTCTTTTTTTTTCTTTAAAAAAAAAACATTGTCTCACACTAGGAATCTCTTCCTGTATCGTGGGTGCGTTACATACACAACACCCAGAGCTGGAACAACTATCTGTAGGTCATACAAATATTTGTTCCGTTCAGGAATCGAACCCGCGACATGCAGCGCAGCAGTCAATCGCTCAACCACTGCGCCAACCGTGCGCCCAATATTAGGTGTGACCTATAAAGTTATACATGTATACTTATATTATTAAATTAATCAGTTGTCCACTGGATTGTAGATAAACGGATCTGCATATTACTAACAATAAAACCATTTATCTCAATACTTTTTCATTACAATATCAATGGTATGTATATAAATAGTTAATAGCATCGTTTAAATTTTCCAAAAACTATCATAGCATTTCCATCTGACTCGTCTACGGAAGTTGACGGTTAAAATGAATTTAAATTTTTATCTTTTTGGTTTATTGTTGTATCTTTTCTGCCAACCGGAAACCTTTATTACCGAAAAGGTGAGTTATACAGATTTTATAATTTGAATGCCTTGCATAGCTGTCTAAAGGCTTGAAGGCATTAGGTAAACACTGCCGGCTTCTGCCTTCAGGAGGTGCGCTTGCACCCCCCTGGATTTCAATAAAATATATAAAATCATAAAAAGAGGAGGAGCTCGTGGCCGCACGGGTCGATCTTTAAGGTTAAACAACGCTTGACGAGGTCAGTCCGTGGATGGGTGACCATTTCAACATACCGAGTTTCCTCCGTGCCTCGGAAAGCACGTTAAGCCGTTGGTCCCGGCTGTCATTTGAAGATCGTTGACAGTCGTTACGAATAGTCAGAAGCTTGAGATCTGACACCAGTCCAGCCAAGGGGTACCGTGTTACCCAGTTACTGGGTTGTGGAGGTCAGATAAGCAGTCGCTCCATGTAAAACACTGGTACTCAGTTGAATCCGGTTAGACTGGAAGCCGACCCACAAGCCGAACAACAATTGGGAAAAGGCTAAGTAGATGATGGTCCATATAGAAAACCCATAGTTTGTACTTTTGCCTGCCATGAAGTCAATGCATGAAGTCAGAAATTTGTTGCAAGACCAGTTTAAACAGGGATTTATCAATATACAACTATCCGTAGGGTTTTTTTAGGGTTCCGTATCCAAAGGGTAAAAACGGGACCCTATTACTAAGACCCCACAGTCCGCCTGACTGTCTGTCACCAGGCTGTATCTCATGTACCGTGACAGCTAGACAGTTGAAATTTTCACAAATGAAGTATTTCTGTTGCCGCTATAACAACAAATACTAAAAACAGAATAAAATAAATAAGTAAGTGAAGCTCCTATACAACCAACGTGATTTTTTTGCCTGTTTTTGCGATAATGGTACGAAACCCTTAGTGCGCGAGTCCAACTCGCACTTGGCTGGTTTTTTGCGATACTGGTAGGTTCGTACGAAACCCTTCGTGTGCAAGTCCGACTCGCTATTGGCCGGTTTTTTTATTATTTGAAAATCTCCGTGAAAACTAACATCTAAGAACCGTCTATCCTTGGCATCAGTTGGAATGACAGCTCAATTCCTGATACCAGCTCACTTTACCGAAGGCTTCACGGTGAAATTTTTAACAGAACGGCTCCGATTGAATCTACAAATACAAATATAAATACAAATATAAAATAGTTTATTTTCTTTAACAATTTTTGTAGTACATAGCTCTACAAAGTTTTGCTTGTTTTGCAGGTCAGCTATATTACTACCGAGCGTCCTAGGGTGGTATACTTCAACACGAAGTTCTTAAGAAACCTGTCGGTGAACAGCCGCCGATACAGCCGCGATGACCTCATATACTACATCAATATTTTCGCAGACATGCTTGTACCTGTCGGAAATAACGTTTCGGTAAGAATTTGGAGCTTGTAAAACCACCTTTAGCGGAAGGCGTTGCCGGGGCTGAAGGGGTTGGACCAGACAAGATAATTAATTAAGAAGAATCTTTTTGTCATCGAAATGCTAACCTATGGGTGCTTCAGGAAGTACCTGTGCCGCATTTCCAGCTTGGGCAGTGCAGCGCCGTGATCGCGTCGCAGTAGTTGGTGCTGCGAATAACCTCTCACTTCTGATCGTGGTCCAATCCATAGTTGGAAGCGAGAGCACGTGGGGTGCCTTTGCCTACTTTTGTGAAGAAGTGATGGTCAAAAAGAGACGGCGGGCGAATACGACCTCCCTCCATAGTAGACGCACCGGGCGGCGGAGGCCGCGAAACGATCTCCAGCCCCCATGGGATGTGGCATGCCGGTAACCGACTTGGAGAGTCTGTTGCCTCAAACAGTGAAAGGGCCGAGACAGCGGCACGCCACGCCGTATTCCGCTTGCGCTTCTCTAGAGGAATTGTAGCTACATACGGCCGCAGGTGACGGGGTCCGCATGTTCATGCGGGCCGGGGGAGCGTCACAAAATGAAAGTACTCCAGCGCCTTGCTATAAGGTATTAGTCGCAGAACACCGTGTGGTTTAAGTTAATTAGAATCTGACAGACTCCTTCCCCACCCCAGGGTGGATGCCCCCATGAGCATTCCTAAATGTTAAAAAAAGGGCAGGAGTAATGAATGGCAGTTGGTATCATAATTTATCTACGTATACAATCTATTATGTTACAGATAGACCTATACTTCTACGAGTTTCAAGCCAACAGGTATCATCGCACTTATGTGGAGCTACATTCCAAGCTTTGCGATTTCATGGAGACCAGCACTTTGTTTGGAGACACATTGAAAAAGGCAGTGACAAGTGATCCCTGTCCTTTTCCGGCTGTAAGTTATTTTTTACTGCCGGTACTTTTAATGCCGATATTGTGGCCGTGTACATCTCTAGCTTCCATGGACATCTGGATAAAAATCTCTTAGATTAATCTTTTTTTTTTGTCCTCTTTGTCTCACTGCTGGGCAAAGGCCTCCTCCACATCTTTCCAGACTACTTTTTCTCCTGCCTTCTCCGGCCGTACCGGTAGGACCAAGTCCAGATCGTCACGCCAGCGTTTTTTAGGACTGCCTCGGTTACGACGTCCGTCTCCAGGTACCCACTGCGTGGCGATCCAGGCCCATCTGTCCCCCTGCAACCTGCAAATATGACCCGCCGAGATTAACCTATAACCTAATATTTCAGGGCCCACGAATTTTTCCCAATTTGACCATACCGATCAAGTCAATACCTAAAAGTTTTCCCTTTCGACAAGGACGCATTTTCTGCAATGCGACGATCACTCATAGCGGTGCTACCACAAGAGTGGCTGAAGCAACTATTGACCTAGAAGTGAAGGTCGCAAGTGGAAATAAATTCACGAATAAAGGATCATAACTCAAATTTACTGTTTTATTGTTTCCTAAAGACTACTTTGGTTTGACAATTCACTAAACTATACTTCATATAAGATAGCTTGATCTCTGCGACGTATGTCAAACTGAAGACGGAACCACACTTACGGGCTAAAATTTCCATTAGTATATTATTATTTAGGCCGTTGATTTGGAAGTTCATAATTTTTTTGTAGGTAGTACTCATAAATAGAAAGCTTTTTACAAATTTTCAAGACTCGGAAATTTTATGTTTTTTTTGTATGTTTTTCGTGAGGCAAAAAAATGCGAATTAGTCCAAGAGCGAGCGAAGCGAGCTCGGGAACTTAGGGCACCCCGACACGGATAGGTTAGGTTCGAAGGAGATGACGGGAGCTGAAGAGAGCGAGCAAAGCGAGCGAACGCTGCTCCTATCAATAGGCCGGTCCCCGTCAATAGGCTCCGTCGACTTTGTTGTTTAAATAGTAATTTTAAATTTAACCATGGATATCTCCTTAACCATGGGGTTCTGTGGGGTGGCGATGGTACAGTGAGGTAGCCCCTCTACCCCCCTTTCCCTTCCCCCCTCCATGCCTCTTAAATCGATGCAGATTTATGGCAATTTTTATTCTAACCTGAAACCTTTAACCATGGATATCTTCATAACCATAGGGCTCCGAGTAGTGGGGATACTGGGGGATAGCCAAACCTCCCCCCCCCTCACCCTCCAAACTTCCCCGCATCATTAATCAACGGCTCATAATCGAAATTTTAGCCCACTTACGTATCGTGGTGTGGCGTGACGCGGGACCACCAATCCAAAGACTCTGTTCCAGCCTTCGTCATAATACAACGAGTTTTGTAGCTAATCAAATGCGTCAGAAGGCGCCACGCCACGCCACGACACGTAAGTGTAGTTCCGTCTTCACGTTATTGTTATGTTATTGTTAACTTGTCAAGCGCTATTGCTATGTTTCCTACCTCATTGCTATTGCTACTGTTTTGATACTGACAGCTGTCGCAGAGATCAAGCTATATTTTAGGAAGTATACAATAAAAGTGGACGTGACATCATGTAGTACACACATCAGAATCTGTTACACCCGTATTCTAATGCATACTAAAGAATTTTAAAGTTGCACTGAAGATTAGGCGGTATGGTCCAAGACCTTAGCCTGCCCGAGCAGGGCGAACAAAAAAAAAAAAGAAATCCTTTCAACTGTCACTGACAACTCAATAATGTCATCTAATGTTTACATTGCGTCGAAATGAATGGGTGTGTTGTTGTGAAAAACAATTGTTTTTCTGTATTTAATCGATAAATAACAACATTGTAACAATGCGGTGGAGTGAAGCTGTGACACTAGAATTTGTTAAAATATATATAAAGCATGATTGCCTTTGGAATCCTTCACATCCGGGGTACAAACTCAGGTATCAGAGGGAACAGGCCTATTCAGATATAAGTGCGGAATTCAAGAGTTCCACAATGAAATCTCTGACAGTTCCCGAAGTAAAAATGAAGATAAAGAACCTTAGGACTACTTACGTACAACAAGTGCACAAAATATTGCAGAAATCGAGTCCTGACTCAATATATGAGCCATCATTGGTGTGGTTCCATGAAATGGATCGCTGCTTGAAACATGTGCCCAGTAATCGACATTCAAACTCGTATAACACTGTAAGTATTATGAGTTTCATCAAAATTTCTAAAACATCAATTTAAAATACAATAACCATAATTTTATTATAAAAAATCTTTCAGTCTCAAGAAACTCAAGACATGGATTCATCTTGCCAAATCTGGGTTGATCAAGAGTTGCAAAATGCCAACTTGGATGAAACAAACCCTGATCCACTAGTCCCACAAACAGATGATGATTATGACTCTGCAAAACTTGATGAACAGGCTTCAAAATTAAAGATTGAAAGAAGATCTTCTCCAGTTTACTACAAAAAAATTAAAAAGAAAAAACTTAAGCACCGGGTTGCAGCAAGAAAATATTCCACCGATTCAAGTTCACAGTGTACCAAGGAGGATGAATTTGATATCTATGGTAAATATATTGCTTCACAATTGAGGAAAATGGACCTCCATAAAGCATTGCGGATTCAGTTGGAAATACAGAATCTCGTCAGTGAAGCAAGGATCTCCGATATAGTATCTAGTGATTAAAAACTGGCTTTAAAAAAAAACTTCAAAAACTTTCATGAAATCATTTACATACATTCTACCGATAAACAAGAACATACATGAAAATAAATTGGTTCATTTGACGGTGAGTTAGAACTAAAGTTTACTGCAGTGCTAAAAATATTTATGTAGTCTAATCAAACTATTAAAACATGCTGCGCTAGATCCCTTATACAGTTTAGTTTACTCCCAATCAAAAGGTCATAAGTGGGATGAAATTCATGGCACTTACTCATTTCATTCAACATAATTTAAAGTAAGGTAGTACTGTTCAGTTGAACAGAGTGAGTTTGGATCACCAAATCTAGTGCATAGTACATATATATCCATGCATGAAATAAATGTAATTTGTGTACAAGAATTTTTAAAGTTAGCATAAAATAGTCAATCTGTGTGACCAACTTAGGGATTATTTTCTATTGCCCTTGTCAATAATATTGTGATAAATTGTATTTTAGCCACTAGATACTAAATAGTTATATAATAGCATAAATGCAGATAATTCTACCTATTTCTAAGTTTGATAATTAAGTATAGTTTTTTATTTATTTATTTAACAAATTTTTGTTAAGTGATGTATGTTTGTGTGTTTATGTTGTAGGTATTTTACTATAGTATTTTTTGTATTGTGCAATTTCATGATAAACAAACTTCCAAAGTGCAAAATATAAACCAAAGATTATAGGTACTTAAAGTAATTTACTAAATAATATTACCATTGGGTTTTATTTACTACCTAAGTACCTATGTTTACAAAATAATAAATATTCTGAAAAGGATTTTAGCATCACACTAGATAGTGCTCAACTTTATACTATGATGGTATATAATGGCGACACGGTTGTTGTCGGGTTCTATTCCCGCACGGAACCATTATATAAGCTGCAGCAGGATAGCATTTATAAGTAAAAGGATCATGTAATAAAAATTATAGCCCAATCTACCCCGATACTTAAACAAAAACACTAGCAAAGAAAAAATATTGAAAGAAATCACAATATGAAAAAGAAATTTTCAAATTAGAAAAAAAAATGTAGTTTGACAGTTGATCATAACTTTATTTAACCAGTTTGTATGTCACTTACCTTGTCCATTAGAATCCATCTCTTTTTTTATCCTGAATAGACTTGCGCTTGACCACTAACTCACCTGATGGTAAGCGATGATGTGGTCGATGGTGAAGCACGCTTGCCTAGAAAAAACCTATTCTTTCTTGACATAAAGACTCCTAGATTGTAGCTATCGGGAAATAGACTCCGGCAGGGAATTCCACTCCTTAGCTGTACGCATAATGAAAGTGTCCCCAAAACGTTTTCTGCGTATGGGTGGGATATCCACCATGTAGGTGCCGATGACGCATCGCCGCCCGTAGGTACTTCTGGTAGTCCGATGATGGAACGGGCTGGGCGGAAGTAGATCATGCAATTCCATCGCACACTCCCCGAAATGAATCCGATAAAAAACCGACAAGCTGGCAACTCGGCGACGATGTTCAAGGCTCTGGAGCTTTGACTTGACCAGTGCCTCATTGTCGATGAGTCTCTTGGCCCGCTTTTCGTTCGACTCTAGTGCATCAAGCTGGTATTTGGCAGATCCGTCCCAGAGATGAGAACAATACTCCATGCATGATTGAACTTGCGCTTGATACAAGTTGAGTAGCTGTTCCGGCGTGAAGTACCTTCTCACCTTCGCAAGGATCCCCAGCTTTTTGGCAGCCAGCTGAGCCTTTGCCTCAATGTATGGACCAAAATTGTGAGTCGATGTCAACGAAACACCAAGAAGCTAAAGATGGTTCGTTATTGGCACGGTTACATCACGGAAAGTTAGAGCCGGGTGAAAATGGCTCTTTTTTGCGGAAAACCCAGGCGGTTTTAGCAGCATTAAACCTGACTAGATTGGCGTCGCCCCATTCGGAGACTGCCTGCAAGGACAGGTTCAAGCGCTCCACCATGGCCTCACGGAGAGACCTGATCTGCGGCCCGTGCGTTGGACAAGACAAGTATCTCTCAGCAACAGTGCTGTCGTCTGCATACCCAAAGGTGCCAGGTTTTAGCAGATCGTTAATGTGCAACAAGAATAATGTTGCTGAGAGTACCGACCCCTGAGGGACCCCGGCATTAATATCCAATTGGTCCGACGAGCAGCCATCGATAACCTCTCGAATATACCGATCTCTCAGGAAGTCTGCAATCCAATCACACAGACCACGGGGCAAACCGGATGAAGCTTACCAATAAGATATTTCGTGCCAGATTCTATCGAAAGCCTTCAAGATGTCGAGGGAGACGGCAAGCGCTTTCCCGTGCCTCTCGATGGCCTCACTCCATATCGAATGGCATACTCTAGAAGATCTCCAGTAGACAGATTTCGGTAAAGCCTTATTGGCGATCGCTAAGGATACCGGTAATTTCTAGGTATGCCAGAAGCTTTGTGCTATGTACACGCTCCATACTCTTACAGAGTAAGAAATTTACAGAGATGGGTCTGTAGTTGGCCGGGTCAGCTCGACTGCTCTTCTTAGACACAGGCTACACGTTGGCTTGCTTCCAAGCATTCGCCACTTTTCCAGTCTCATATGAAAGGCGGAATAGGCGTGTCAAGATTGGAGACAGTTTAGGCGCACAGGTTCTAAGAATTATTGCTGGTATGCCGTCAGGGCCGCTAGCCTTGTTCACGTCGAGGTTGTGCAGCACCTAGGTTAAATGCTCTAAGGCAGCACCCTACGGACGTCCTTTTGATGGATGCGAATGTCCGACATACTCGTCTCGCATCCAACAGGAGAAGGAGGGGCCGCGAATCACCAGGATTTAGACGCGAAGATTCCGCAAAAAGAGAGGCAAATAAATTTTCTCAGCGGAGTGGGCCAACGACCCGTCGGGTTTCAGCAGTGGTGGTAGTGAGGGACGGCAGAAGTTTGACTCGACTGACTTAGCCAGGGACCAAAACGCTTTACTACCTGCTGGGTAAGAAGCAAGTTTGGTCCCTATTCGGCCAATGTGGTCAAACCGAGCCCTTCGCAACACCAACTTGCAGGACTTGGCAGCCCTGTTGAAGGCCTTCTCCTTCTGACCTACGTCACTCGCTTTGCGCGATCGAGCGTAGACCCATGCCAGGTACGCCTCTTGCTTAAGCGCGTCGGCGCGATAACATTCGGCGCCAAAACATGGCCGGTCAACGCTGGACTCACATCAGTCACGGCGTCCGCGCACGACGAAGGATCAGCCGAAGAAAAGCAAGTAGGCTGCCAAGGATAGCATGCAAAGAAAGACCACATGCCATCCCAATCTGCTGACGTGTCCCGCTAAACCTGCCGGGTGCCTCTTGGGCTGGGAACGGGCGGGGAGTGGACGGACACAGACTTCACCAGACAGTGGTCGGAACTACCCAAAGGTGAAGTTATCGACATAGAGTATCAGTCTGGATCTGTTGTCAGCAGAAGGTCAAAGCAATTGGCCATGTGCGAATCAACATCCGGCACCCTCGTTGCCCCCTGGACCAGCTGGGTAAGGTTTAGTGCAAGCGAAAGCTTACGCATCTCCCGTCCAGCATGGTCAGTGCAATGGTATGGGAAGAGCCACTCCTGGTGTTGGGTATTAAAGTCCCCCAGTAACACTAATTGGGCGGAAGGGTACCGCTGCTGTGCCGCATCAGCCGCCTCCCTGAGGTACTCTGTGAGCCTGGTTGTCTTCTGATCTCCGCTGCGCAAATGGTAGACACAGGCGTAATTTTATCCAGACCTGTGTCCACCAGAGCCCAAAGTGTTGAGAATCTAGAGTCCTCAATGTTACGGAGACGCCGATAGCAAGCGCCGTCGCGGGTGTACATACAAACCCTGGGTGAGACAAGTACGACACGTCCGACGGACTCGTAGGAAAAACAGCGCTGGTTTCTCAGCCTCCAGGTGGTCGTGGACTGCAGAGAGATTTAAGTGCAGACCTCTAATGTTGGTGGTCATTTTCAATTCGTAAAAAGCACTTAGTAAAATAAAAAATCACTTTAAAACTTAAATGTTTAGAAAAGCGCCGAGAACAGTTACGTACACTACGTGCAAAGACTACTTAGAGATACTATTATACACTGAGTACACTAGGTGAAACCATTAGCAAAAAAAAAACTAAATCTATGGGTGAAACGGTCAAATTCTGACTGACACTACGGTGCGGGGGGCGTGGGATCGGCACGAGGTGGCGAAACTTCGTAGCTGCGACAAATCGCGGCTCGGCAGACAGAGCTCCGGCAAGATCTCATGGCGACATGGAGAGAACGACTGTCGCAACCCAGTGCTGGGTATGCCATAATTGCGGCGATAAGGCCCCTCTTTGAGGAGTGGCTTGAGAGGCGCCACGGCGTCCTCGCCTTCCGCCTGACGCAGGTCTTCACCGGACACGGCTGTTTCGGGAGGTTCTTGTTCAGGATTAGGCGGTAGGAAACGCCCGAGTGTCACCATGTGGGCGCACGGTTGGCGTAGTGGTTGAGCGATTGACTGCTGTGCTTCGTGTCGCGGGTTCGATTCCCGCACGGAACAAATATTTGTATGACCTACAAATAGTTGTTCCGGCTCTGGGTGTTGTGTATGTGAGTTTATATGTTTGTAAACGCACCCACGATACAGGAAGAAATTCCTAGTGTGGGGCAACGTTTTTTTTTTTTTTTAAAAAAAAAAAAAAAAAAAAAAAAAAAATTGTGTGGATCGCCTGGAGGACACGGTGGAGCATACAGTGGAGATCTGCCCCGCTTGGGCTGGGCACCGCCGTGTCCTCGTGGAGGCCATCGGCGGTGGCAACCTCTCACGTCCAGCCCTGGTTCAGGTCATGTTACGGAGCGAGAGGGTATGGGAAGCTGTCTCCTCGTTCTGCGAAGCAGTAATGCTCACGAAGGAGGAGGCGGAACGCGTGAGGGAGACGCAACGGAGACGCCCTCACGCCCCTAGCCACCACAGGAGACACCCTGGGCGTCGGGAGGCGCAAGCCGATTCCCGGCCACCGTAGGCGCGGGCTTGCGGGTGGCGAGTAATGGGTAGCTCGCCGTCCGGTAAGGACCAGGCCCGTGTCGACGGCGCGTTGTGTTCTACGGGCGCCTCAAAGAGATGTCAGCAGAACTGACGGGGTCCGTGAGGGCCGATGCCTGTCTCTGGGTCGCGGATAAATTTGAAAAAGAGTTACCGCGGCCCTAGCTCAAGCAACTGAGGGGCGCGGTAGCAAGCAGATAAAGCATGGGTATTGTTCCCGGGTTCATACTTTTTTCCTGGAACTCGTTTTTATGAATTTTATTGTGATTTTGATGATGGGACTTTTGGCTGCCTATCGTGCAAATACCTGTATGTGCGCTGTCTGTCCCACTACAGGGTAAAGTTTGCCCTGCAGTGGGAAAGTAGTAGTGGGGCTGGTAGTGATGGTACTATTATTTCAGAATTCATTGCACCTTGACTGCAGAACCTGCTAAATATCACATAGTGGGGTCTAATAATTTCTCTGTTGCGATAAAACAGCTCCATTTAAAATGCGCTCCATAGTCCGCCCTATTGTCATATACATAATTGTCTTATCTTAAAAATAAGCACAAACACTGTAATTGTTGCTGTCTATCGTCCACCTAGTCATAAAATCATCGATAACTTTTTAACATCCCTTAACGATTGTCTAAGCAAACTATCATCATTCCAAAATATTATATTAGTTGGCGATATTAATATTGATATTGTTGAAAATTCCCAAGACAACAGATCCTACACCTATCTCAACCTCATCGCTTCTCATGGTTTGCTCCCAGCTCACACAATTCCTACTCATAGTCGCACGTGCTTAGATCATATGATGATAAAGACAAGATTACCAGCTAAGTGCTATGTTTCTCAAACTTCAGTTACAGACCACAACAGCGTTTTACTATTTCTAGACCGTACCAGTAAGAAAAGCCAAGGTATCAAAACGTTTAAAAGACTAGACGACGAAGGACTTGAAAAGGATGTTAAAAATATAAATTTCCAATGTATTTACAACATTTCAGATGTTAACGAGGCAACAAATTTTTTCATACACTCACTAAGTCAAGCCATAAATGATAACACGAAACTTATCACTACATCCAAACGTAAATTAATATTGAAGCCTTGGATAACACCGGGCCTTCTTAGATGTATGCGAAACCGTGATCAATTACAAATTAAAGTATTAAAAAATCCAGATAATGAAATAGTACGTGCCACCTACAAAAGATACAGGAACTTTTGCAACACCATATTAAAGAAAGTTAAGCAAAATTACGAACAAGAACTGATTAAGCAAGCAGGGAAAAACAACAAGAAACTTTGGGAAGCAATTAAAAATATAACATATACCAATAAAACAAAACAGCAATCCACACAATTAATCTCAACAGACAATCCTATAGAGTCCATAAATTCAGTTAACTCATTTTTTGCAAATGTAGGAAGGAAACTGTCAGAAAAGCTACTCTCACAACATATGAATTTGCCAAATTACAATGCCAACAGTCATCTGATAAATTCGCCTCAAAGATCCTTTGTCCTTCTGCCTACTGACGAAGAGGAAATACAGTCCTTAATAAGTAATTTAAAAAGCGAGTGTGCGGTCGGCGTTGATAATATATCTGGATCCTTTTTAAAACGTTTTTCCAAAATTATTAGTCCCCCACTAACATACTTATGCAATCTCTCCTTTTCTACTGGAATATTTCCGCAGGCATTCAAAACTGCCAGGATTGTACCCGTATTCAAAGCAGGAGGCAGATACTGTGTAAATAATTATAGACCAATCTCCATACTGCCAACATTGTCAAAAATATTAGAACGATTAATGAACACCAGTCTTACTAAATATCTTGAACAAAACTCTCTTCTATCTCCATCTCAGTTCGGATTTCGATCTGGCAGGTCTACAGCTGAAGCCGTCCACGAACTAACAGATCACATAATTAATAAGTTAGATAGTAAAAAGAAGACCTTAGCCATTTACCTAGATTTAGCCAAAGCATTCGACACAGTATCTGTTCCCATTTTGATTAAAAAGCTCGAAAATATGGGAGTTAGAAGTCTGCCGCTGCAACTATTCACAAACTATCTATCTAACAGAACACAAAAAACAAAAATAGGAAATTGGGTTAGCGATGAACTTTCGAACCAATACGGTGTTCCACAGGGCAGTATCCTCGGCCCAACATTATTCTTAGTTTATATAAACGATTTATGTATTATCAGTTTAGAAAACGGAAAAATTATCACGTTTGCCGATGATACTGCCTTGATATTTCATGCTAACACTTGGGATGAGGTTAGACAATATGCTCAACAAGGGTTTGATGCCGTCTATAAATGGCTGCATTACAACTTGCTAACCCTAAATGTGGATAAGACGAAATTTATGATTTACTCACTTAAGCCGCAAGATCAACCTGATTTCGACTTAAAAGCTCACTCTTGTGATAATATTAACCAGTGTTCCTGTCCTGGCTTGGTTAAAACTAGTTCCATTAAGTATCTTGGTATAATTATAGATTCCAGACTCAGCTTCCAGCAACATATAGAATCCCTCGTTAAACGTATACGCAAATTAATTTATATATTTAAAAACCTACGACATATTTCCAATTCATCAGTTCTTAAGAAAGTTTACTTCGCATTATGCCAATCACTTATATCATATTGCATTACCACATGGGGCGGTTCCTCTAAATCATACATGATCAATCTAGAAAGAGCCCAAAGAGCAGTATTAAAAGTTAGTTGCTTTTTCCCAATTCCATACCCAACTTCTGAACTTTATCAACACTGCCTGGCAGTGTCGATAAACTTACAGTCCGGCAATTATTCATTATCATGACGGTATTAAAAAAACACGCTGAACTACCCCTAGATCCCGATCTCCTAACACAAAACAGAAGATCAACCAATGTTTGTCCAATCATCCGTTACAACACAAGTTTCTCTCAACGGTTTTTCTGCTTTCTTGGTACTTTTCTGTACAACTCTATGAATACTAAACTATTTCTATACAAGCATACGAAAGAGGTTTGTAAAAGGAAATTAAGGAATTGGCTGTTAAACCTTGACTACATTTCCACGGAAAATATTTTAAAACCAGTGTCATAAACTCATACACGCACATTAACACTCACACTCTTACACTCACACATTTACACCCTCACATTACACTTATACAATCACTCATGCACATATCCTTCTCATTTCTCCATTCTCATTAGTTACATAGGTACCTAATTATTGTTTGTAGGTACCTACATACTTTTCAGGGAATAAGATACTTCTTTTGTATATTTTTCGCTGAATTTTTAAATTTTATTTATCTTTGATTTTATTTTAATTCTCTTTAAACTTAATTTTCATTTAATTTAATTTAATTGTATTCTTCTTTAATCTTAAATTTCGATTTTGTAAAGACTACACGTAAATTATTTCATGGTTTATTATTCCTCTATGTAAAATGGGTGATCTGTAACACAGGGCCTTACCTATCTCAGACACCCTTCTCCATTATAAGGTTACCTAAGTATTATGATATTAAGTCACTGTATTTTGATGTCGAGATAAATAAAGATTTTTATTATTATTATTAGATTTTTAAGCATTTATGTGACATTTGACAGTGACACTGACATTTTGAAAAAATGTCAATTAGAACTGATTGCGGTTTTGTTTGTTGTTGTCGAATCACAATCAGTCGAAGTGACCTGTAGCCGTTGTTTTGGTTGTGTAACAAAAGCATACAGCTCGATCAATTATAATCGGGCTAAATAACTAAAATGAGGTGGAGCGAGAACGAGACATATCAATTCGTTAAAATATATTTAAGTCATGAACATTTGTGGAACCCAGAGCATACATCGTACAGGCTCAAAACTAAAAGATTAAAAGCTTATAGAGAAATAATTGCTGAACTGAACGAAACAACGGGCATACAACTTAATGAAACTGAACTTAAGATAAAAATAAAGAATCTCAGGTCGACGTATATGCAAGAAATCGCAAAGATAAAACATCGATCTGGTCCCGAATGGTCGTACAAACCCAACATGAAATGGTTTGCTGAGTGGCATAAACGCTTCGGAGGGCTAAAGAAAACTGTTGAAGATTCTTCTACATTCGATGTAAGTTCTTGTTCTTTTGAATGCACAAAAAATGCTTCAGACTTTTTCAAATTTAGAAGTGCTATTAGACATCAGATACATAATAGAATTTTGGATAATTTGGTTCACTGCTGTGCTCAATTGTGTCCTGAAACTTAGCAGAAGGTACAGATAGATACTACCATTCTTCATTTGTATACCTAGAGTATATACTCATAGAAGAACCATACCCTTCTCCACTTCAGAACTGCTTCACATTTCTTTGTCATTTACATACATACATAAACTCAGGCCTTTTTTCCATGGGGATAAGATGGGATAGATGGACCCCTTTTCCGCAATCGACTCCTATTTGGTACGTTGTGCATGTAATCCACCACGCAGGCCCAGTGTTGTGGATGTGACTTCTTTGAGTTTTTGGTTGTCAGACATGCCGGTTTCCTCATGATGTTATCCTTCACCTTTTTTGAGAGCAGAGGTGATGAAATAATTTACACAAAGTGCCTACCTGGGTTTGAACCTACAACTTGTAAGCCGCTGCCGTTACCACTGAGCCACCACTGCTCTCTTTTCCCATGGGGTAGGCAGAAACTGCAGAAAGCCACCTGCTACGATCCATACATACTTCTTTTGCTTTACTCACCTTTGTTATTTACTGGATACATATACATACTACTATTATAAATGCAAAGGTAACTCTGTCAATCTGTCACAAGCTAGTAGGCCATGAACAAATGACTTGTTACTAACTCATTAATACTTGTTTACAGCATCAAGACTCAATAGACGAAGCAAATCAGAAAATATGGCTGTCAACTGAAGACAACATGGAAGAAGAGACCCTTGACCCTTTCCCTGAAGATGATGAATACTCTCTAATTTTAAAAACGGAACCCCGGGAATTGCCCCGTGTCAACAAAAGCAGGTATCAAAATAAAAAGAAAAAAATTAAACACCGAAGACCTAGTACAGAATGCTCTGATCGAACATTCATAGAGAGCATAAACTCAGGTTCAGAAAATGCCAAAGAGGATGAATTTGATATCTATGGAAAGTATATTGCATCACAACTTAGGAAGATGGATTTGCAGAAAGCTTTGAGGGTTCAACTTGAGATACAAAGCCTTGTGAGTGAAGCCAGGCTTCAAGGTTTGGATGGAAATCATTAAGATCTCATTTTTTTACCCTGGAAGAACTCCTCAAGAAATTCTTAGAATGAAGTGTGAACAATCTGTATTTTTAGCATAGAAATGCAATGCATGTAAGGGCCATGTGGAGCCTTCTGGAGGATGGTCTATGGTTGGCTGTTGTCAATAAATCTATGATCTAAACTAGGCAGCTTGTTCAGCCCATGTGGTTACTGCAATGTGAAGGTCACAGGCCACATAGGATAAGAAAATCCAGATATTTATTTGAAATCACTCACAATGTTCAGATAGCAGCTCAAAAATTTTGCATGGCTGTTGTAATTCGAGATTTGTCTTAGGATAATTTAATGTTACCTTTTTTCAAAACAAATGTCGAGTCAGAAAATAAACCTGCCAAGCAACTCTAACCTGTTTTTCTTTATTTAAAATGGTCCCAGACTGAGGTCCCAGAAACTTGATTGACAGTTTTTATTTTTTGTCATGTTAGTTTTCTTTCAAGGATATTCTTCATGAATAGTGTTCATGAGGGGATGACTCTCTACCAGTTTTAAATGCGAAATCACGCAATTTTATCGCCTTTTCTACCATATTCACAAACTAAGGCGCACGCCACAAAGAAATGGCGTCGGGCGCGCGGACATGGCACGGCACAGGCGGCGTCCTATTCCATTCTGATTTCAAACTAAATGCATGGAAATAAAGCGCAATTTAGGACACACGATATGTCGTTGCTCGGACGTGGTTATGACGCGACATTTCGGAACCCGCGCCTGATCAAATTGCGCTTTATTTCCATGCATTTAGTTTGAAATTAGAATGGAATAGGAAGCCGCCCGACGCCATTTATGTGTGGCCTGCGCCTAAGGGTCTAATCACATTGAGACAGAAACGACGCGGCGCGGCGGTCTAAAAATGTTCATAGCATACTGACGCCATCTTCACAACGTGAAGTCAAATCAAACTGACGCGTCAAATCCTGTACTGGGATATTCGCGCACATTCAATCCAATGCGCACGTTTTGTTTATCTGAAGGTGAACGCGCACCTATCCGAGCCGCAGGAGCCGCACGCGCCGCAGTCATCGAATTTTATAAATCTTTATATGAAATCGTATGCAGCCTCGCGCACCTATCCGCGCCGCACGAGCCGCATTTCAGCAAAATGCTGTAGGTATACGGATTCCACCAGCGCGTGCGGATGACGTCATCAGATTCGGCGGGCGGCGCGGGAACATGATCCGTATCCGTATGAAAATAGAGTTCAAGATGTACAGAAGTGGATACAATGCGTGCGGCGCGGATAGCGCGGGGCCAAGAGAAAATGCGATGACTGCGGCGCGTGCAGCGAGTGCGGTTCACCTTTAGAAAGAAATAAAAAGTCAAGTCTTAATGGAGGCGTCAATATGCTATGTACAGTTTTATAATAACGCGTTGTTTTGTTTCGTCTCTGGCTGAGTTTATTTTGACCCTTAAAGTATCAGCATACAAGAATCCTTTAGATTTAATTGAAATTAATTTGTGGGCGACCTTTGGTGGTGATACAGCAGGCATGAAAAGATTAAAATGAAAAACAAAGTTGCAAGTCTGATTTTTTATTGCTGTTACAGCATCTGTTTATAATACAAACAAACATTATCACTTACATTTCACTAGTGAAAATCATCAGATCGTTCCATTGTACGTTTGTTCCTACAATAACGCTCTCGGATTCATGAAAAAATATACATCGGTATCTGTGCTGCAGACAGATGTCATATTCGAAAATCGAAAAAAAAAATCACATCAAGTCTAAGTCTAAAATTAAGTACTTCTCACAATAATTTTACGTAGTTCGAAAATATAGAAAG
This sequence comes from Orthosia gothica, assembly GCA_949775005.1. NCBI lineage: Eukaryota > Metazoa > Arthropoda > Insecta > Lepidoptera > Noctuidae > Orthosia > Orthosia gothica. Next base: position 5,811,107 of record OX459066.1, read on the forward strand.
GAAGTCAAACTTCGTGGGCAGTGCACAGTCCGTTATTAAAAACTAAAAAGTCAAAAAATTACAAATAACCTTAAAAGGTCGATTCAGACATGTCCGCGACTATCCGGAACTGTAATCTCACTCGTAAACACAACAAATTGAATGTGATGTCACATTTTAGTCTCACTTTAAATAATAAATGATGACTACCCTACTTCTAAGAAAATATCACATGATACTGATACAAGTTATCTGTGGTTATTAAAACTGACTAGTGACGTAACAACTGCCGGGACCGTACCATAACGTTTCAACAGCATGATGATTGCGATGCGAAAAAGAGATAGTGCTCTCCGTCTTGTATAGCTCCGTTCCTCTCTCACATTCGAACCACGAAAGTGTTGACACGTCAGAGTAAGACCCCTGAACGATGCTGAATCAACCTTTATTAAGACTAGAGTGAACGTTTACGAAGTATCAAAAATAAAACAGAAATGTTCACTTTATTATTTTGATTTATCCAATGTGCGTTTCATCGCTTGTCAGTGTGTGTGAATCACAGACATAAATCTAACTAGATGACAAGATTGTATGTACTTCGCGTGCCAAAAAACGGCCTCAAGTTACGATAAATGATCATAATCTGAGCTTTTCATTTAGCATTATCGGCGCCGAAATCTAGAATATTGAACTGTAAAGAATGTATAGAAAAAGTTGGCCGAGGCATTGGAAATGTTTTCTTTGATTGATAAGTAAATTTGTTTTTTAAATTGTGTGTGAAAAAGTGGCACGCTCGGTTTTCATACAGATGGTGGGACTTGTGTTATCTAGTTGGATTTATGTCTGTGGTGTGAATGCTCTTTAGAAGCCTTGCATACTTATTTGTGAGACATGTTTCTGGTATACTTTTAATTCTAATCAATATTGTTTTTGTAACATCAGTTTTTTTAAAACACCAATGTAATGTTTCATGGTGTTTATCCAGTTTTGTTCCAGAACTTTAATAATGAGCTGATTATTTATTTATAGAACAGATCAAGCGAACGAGTGAACGAACCCTAACGGATGGGAATCGCCGATGCATACCACAAGCTGGCTTGTCGCCTGCCGAGCACATTCCAACACTAGCAAACGGACAGGATTTAGTGAGAATGCGAGTAGAGTGCGAGTGCGGTGGGGATTCCCAGTTCTCAGAAGAGAATTGCGATCAGTCTCAATCGCATACGTTTCGCGCAGTCGCCTTTATACCTCTTGTCATAAAGTACATAATCATGCTCACGTTTTGGGATCGCGATCAAGCCTCGCGCGATTTTGACTCTTTTTCGACGCGGTTGCTATTCATGCGCTGAGAAGCCGAGGCGAGCTTGATCGTTAAGCATTGTACGTTGTGACAAAGGGAATTAAGTGCAAATTCCAAAATCTAAGAAAACACGACCTCGCTGTTTCACGGTCGTGAGTCTGTGCCCGGCATTAACACGCTACCAAACTGTCACTCATGTGAATATTCACAAACAACAAACACACAACAATGCCCAATGCAGTTTGATGACTGTCAAATGTCTTCGATTGGTTCTAAGACATGCAGGTTGATCACGACCACAGACTTAAATCTAACTAGATGACGCGAATGTATGTACTTCGCGTGCCAAAAAAACGGAGTAAAGTTACGATCAATGATCGTAATCTGAGCTTTTCATTTAGCATTATCGGTACCGGCAATCTAGAAAAATGTTTTTTTATGCCATATTGAGCTGAAAATAATGTATAGAAAAAGTTGACCGAGGCATTGGAAATGTTTTCTTACATTGGTAAGTAAATTTACGCTTGGTTTTCATACAGATGGAGGGACTTGCGTTATCTAGTTAGATTTATGTCTGTGATCACGACAGTATCTTGTTAGAGTAGTGGTGATGAAATAAATTACACAGCGCACCTGTCTAGATATAGTTTTTGAGGAGCTCGGGGTTAAATAACAGCCCATACGGATTGATTTTCAAGGTAAAGCAACGCTTGCCGAGGTCGGTCCGTGGATGGGAGACCTTATTAACATACCGAGATTCCTCCGTGCCTCGGAAAGCACGTTAAGCCGTTGGTCCCGGCTGTCATTTAAAGATCTTTGAAAGTCGTTACGGGTAGTCAGAAGCTTGAGATCTGAAACCAGTCTTGCCAAGGGGTATCGTGTTACCCAGTTACTGGGTTGTGGAGGTCAGATAGGCAGTCACTCCATGTAAAATACTGGTACTCAGCTGGAACCGGTTAGACTGGAAGCCGATCTCAATGTAGTTTGGAAAAGGTTCAGCAGTTTGATTCGTCATCATCCTTTTAATGTGCCCACTGCTGGGACACAGGCCTCCTCTCTGTGAGAGGGAATGGGCCGTAATCCACCACGCGGGCCCAGTGCGGGTTGGTAGATGTCACATGTCTTCGAATTTTTGGTTCTAGGACATGCCGGTTTCCTAACGATGTTTTCCTTCACCATTTTGAAAGCAGTCATCATCATCTGCCTAGCCTTTTCCCAATTGTTGTTAGGGTCGGCTTCCAGTCTAACCGGATTCAGCTGGGTACCAGTGTTTTACATGGAGCGACTGCCTATCTGACCTCCACAACCCAGTAACAGGGTAACATGGTACCCCTTGGCAAGACTGGTGTCAGATCTCAAGCTTCTGACTACCCGTAACGACTGTCAAAGATCTTCAAATGACAGCCAGGACCAACGGCTTCACGTGCTTTCCGAGGCACGGAGGAAACTCGGTATGTTGAAAATGGTCACCCATCCACGGACCGACCTCGGCAAGCGTTGCTTTACCTTGAAGATCGACCCGTGCAGCTGTTATTATTTAGCCATGAGCAATTTTGAAAGCAGTGGTGATGAAATAATTTACACAAAGTAAGACGCCTGCCTAGATTCGAACTCACGGCCTACAACTTGTAAGCCGTGGCTGCTATCACCGCTGCTCTCATCAATCTCGATCTCGACTGACTTTATGTCTCTCAAATAAGTACACAAGACAAAACCAAAGTGGACAGAAAAAGTTAGCACTCAAATACACTTCAAATAACGTACCAACATTGAATAACACCGGTAAATAACCGCTTTTTCTACTACACACTATACGAATCCTTCACATAACTTACGTAATCTTAGCATTCCGTCGCGTAGTACATCTTGTTAGAGGTTTTTTTTTTTTAATATAAAAATTAATTGTACTATGTATAAATGCAACAGAGTTTAATTTGGGAAGAACGTAATTACAAGTTGGGAGTAAATATGGAGATAGTTTGTAGAATAATATCTCATTATTATTCTTACTACCAATGATATTCTAGTAAACACATACGTTATACACTCACAAAACAACCGAAAAAGCACACATACACACTTTTCAATCATCTGACATTTCACTACAAGTCGAAAGGGATGCCGTGATAAAACCAACAAGAAAAAAAGAGACAGCTAGTGTTTGTCACTTGCGTGTGAATGTAAACAAACATTATTCTGACCACCAATGTTTTTTTCTTTTTCTAACCTCAAATATCAGAATATTAGGTAAAAAAATTCAATAAATTAGTAGATAGAGCTGTATTGCGTACTTACATATGGTATGAGATCTCTTCAGTTGTTTGTACTTTGGTATTATAATTGGTACACTTTCTAAATATACACGATGGCATTTTTTAAATTTTGTTTTTGTTTCAACAAAGCGTATCGCTTTTCGCCATGCGTGACATAGACTAAAGACTATACGTCCCAATTAGGACGTATTCGAGTCTTCACAATGCGCGCGCTCATAACATATCTGTTTACTATAATATTATTGACCTACTACAGTTATTTCTATACCATTAAAGTTCTCAGTGATCTCAACGTCAATTATTTGCGAGAAACACTGGCTTTTAAAGTTTCAATGGTACACCAAGTTATTAATACTTTCCTATTACTAGACAGATCTTTTGCGAGGCGACACCTTAATTTTACTGTTTTATGATGAGATATTATTCTAAAACTTTATAAAAAACAGTTTTAATCAATACGAATTATTACTATTGCACACAGAGACATCTATGATGTAGTAATAGACGCGTCATTCGAAAGAAAAAAACGTTCGAATTTCAAAAACATTTGAATAATTTTGGTGCCTGCACCTTTATTAGGACTATAGTTGTTGAATTTCTAGAGCGCACAACAATCATTGCAAATTCAACCTTATGTCAATGATGTCAAATGTCATGACGTGCGCTCGTGATTTGCAACGACTATACTTTTTTTTTTCGAAGCTGCGCTTGTCACTATTCATTGCTGTTAATGATTTAAATCATACAAGGTTGGATGTTCAGAGGACCCGTTAAATTTATTTAAAATACCTGTGGATCTTACTCTGCTATTTAAAGATACTTCAATGGTCTGGATTAATAAAAAATCTACACTATTATGACTGACGGTACAGGCGTGATCGGGCGCTTTTATATAAACTTAGGCAGAGTTTCTCACCTCTAAATTATCGCAGAATTAATGTGACAAATTGTCAAGCACGCGTTTTCTGCTGTGATTGGTTGAATGAATTTTCAACAGCCAATCACAGCAGCTAACGCGTGCTTGATATTTGTCACATTAATTCTGCGATAATTTAGAGATGAGAAACTCGGCCCTAGTTAAAAGTACGTTATCTGGGCGTAACCTCTTGTGAGTAAACTAAACGTAACTTGGAATTCAAAGTTTTGCTTGTAAGTTCCAGTTTTGTTTCATGTTTACGGCTAAGAACAGAATCAAAGATCCACAGGTACTTTATATTTTTTACAGATTACAGGACTCAATTGTGCAAATCTTAAGTAATTTGGGTACATAATTTTTGTAAAGTACAATTTTATGGATGTTTTTTGTTAATTTTTTATTATTTATAATACTGGCCGTGGTTTTGTCGGGTCAATTTAGAATAAGAAGAAGAATATTTTAGGAGAAATTAGCCCAATTAAGTACATTTTTTTCACAAACATCCATAAAATTCCGAAACATAGCAGCAGAAGTACTACCAAACCGGAACATCTGTCAAAATCACATCTGTCATGGTTGCATCACTTGTCAAATACTGTCACACGTCAAACAATTTTCAACTCTCAAATGTTCAACAAGAAAATGTGAGCGCCACGCCGATAGTTCCCGAACTTACCGCCAGGCGGCGCCACACGTAAATACAGACAAATCTGGACTAAAAACGTCGAATAAAACTACAAATTTAATATACAAGGAAGAAGACTCGATCTCAGATCTTAATTTGTACAATTTATCACATAAAATTCGAAAAGAACACGTATTTATTTTATTAGACTGCAGCAGCGAATCACACAGAGGATTGTCTTGCCTACACAGATTATGCTTGAAGAGATCATTTTACGGCCACGTTTTGTGAAGAAACGCCGACAAATGCAATGACTTTGCCGTTCCATTGAAAAATTTAACTATACTTCATAAAAGATCGCTTGATCACTGCGACAGCTGTCAATCAATAGCGCTTGACAGACGTCAGTTTGACATATGTCGAAGTATATGTGTTATGACATAAGAAAGCATTTTTCAATAAAACGGCAATTACAGTCACAATTTTTTTATGAAATTATATTCGCTGTTTTAAACGCATTTACAGGCTAAAATATGACCGTAATTGTGCGCACAATAAAGCGAACGTTTTGTCATATTGTAAAGTGGCAATTCACAAGAATTGTATGCTGCAGGGCAATTTCACATAGTTATAGACCAAGACACAGTAACACAAATGTGTTCAATTTTCAATATTATGAAAAAATAAACGCTGTCTCGACATATGTACGTACATTGTTACAAAACTAACACATTTGTTTATTTAAATTTTTAAGTATATCCAGTTTATTTTAGTTCTACCGATATTTGTATGGACATTTGCGGGCGATCGCACTTGACTAATATTAAGGCTGATTTCTAATTTAATAATAAACAAAAACGCTTATTACAGTCATCGAAACATAATCACCAAAAAAAAAAAATACACTGTAATTTATCATAAACAGTCAAAAACAAAACAGACAATTTTCAAAAATCAGTATTAAAAATAACAGCCAAGTTATTCGCCCGCCTTCGACTTACAAAAAATCACTTTAAAAATTTAAACTTACACAATAAATTAAAGAAAACATCATGTCAGCTTGCATTATCAAATAGAAAACAAAAAAAAAACAAATTGAGATCAGAAACGCCCATACAAAGACCAGCAAGGCTTAGGTAGGGGTCGAAGCTCGTGGTTGGGACCTAAGGAAGATCGCGAAGATGGCGTTAGATCGTAAATACCATATTCTGCAAAGTATTGTCTAAATTATTTCAGCTCGAATCGACGGGTCTGTCGTGAATTCTAATAGATATGCCAGGTATTATGTCCCGTTGAGTTTTCAGCTCAAAATAACCATTTTTAAAGCCATGTTTCCGGTTATAAGCAGCTGTAGACAGTCCCATTTTTCACATAATCTGGCAATACTATTCACACAATCAGTTTTGATCGAAACCTCCAATTGAAAAGCACACAAACCACATAAATTACACAATTTATCTGACTTTTTCGACACACCTTTTTTATTGTCCATTTCACCAATCTTCGGAATATTTTCATACTTTTCACTGAAATGCGTATTTTGACCTTGTACTGAATTAAGTTAGACAATACTTGCGTGGTCGCGTTGGTTGTTCCTTGTGTTCAGGCGTCGGAGCATTGCGCCAGTTGCTTGGGGGTGTAGACAGAGGCGTTGGGGTCCAGCGGCGAGCCGTCCGACAGACGCAGCTTGGACACCACGGCGCTAGAGGGCGCCACGAACTCTGTCGGCATCACTGCCAGCATTTGAGCTTTCAGTTCCTCCATTTCTTTTTCTTGTCTTGATATTATGCCTGAGAATAACATTTTGGATGTAAGGAAGAGATTTTATATGAAGTGTCAACAAAAAAATCAAATATAGAAAACATTGCATCATTGTATCGAGATCGACAGGTGAATTCAATAGTAAACTTTGTTATAAGAATATACTTTATTGTACATCGAAAAATTACATATCTCTTTTAAAAGAAAACTTATTTCTAAGAGTACAAAGGCGGTCTTATCGCTGACAGCGATAAGACCGCCCGACAACCATAGTTGAACTGAAAGAAGTTCGAATAAAAAACATAACCGTAACCGGGTAAAAAGGGTCTGCTATAAATTATATAGCTATATTAAATATTATACAAAAACTTACACATAAACGCATTTATATATATATATACAATATTACATGTGACACATATTCATAGAAGAAAAAAAAACCGGCCAAGTGCTAGTCGGACTCGCGCACGAAGGGTTCCGTACTTGGTAAATTGCGTTTTACGATTTATGACTTATTAAAAAAAAACTACTTACTAGATCTCGTTCAAACCAATTTTCGTTGGAAGTTTACATGGTAATGTACATAATATTTTTTTTTAGTTTTATCATTCTCTTATTTAAGAAGTTACAGGGGGGGGGGGGGGACACATTTTACCACTTTGGAAGTGTCTCTCGCGCAAACTATTCAGTTTAGAAAAAAATGATATTAGAAACCTCAATATCATTTTTGAAGACCTATCCATAGATATCCCACACGTATGGGTATGATGAAAAAAATATTTTTTAGTTTCAGTTTCAAGTATGAAAATAGGAACCCCCAAAATTTATTGCTTTTTTCTATTTTTGTGTGAAAATCTTAATGCGGTTCACAGAATACATCTACTTACCAAGTTTCAACAGCATAGTTCTTACAGTTTCTGAAAAAAGTGGCTGTGACATACGGACGGACAGACAGACGGACAGACAGACATGACGAATCTATAAGGGTTGAATAATGATGGAAGAAATTACATCGAAACAGAAAAGCGTTAGAGAGAAAGGAAATGGTTTTTAACCAGGATTCTAAAAGAAGCTAGTAACTGGGCTTGTCTTACTGACAATGGCTACTCAATAAGTCCATTGTCTAAATGATTCTTAGATGTAGAGTGCGTACCTATATATGTATGCGTGTGTACCTAAATATAAAAGTTACTACTAAAGATATGGCTAATATTAATACAGTCCATAAATTTGAAGGATTTGATTTAGTGTGAATATAAAGAGCGTAAGAGAAAGATGTTTGTGTTAACTACAAATCCTTCAAACAAAAAACATACAAGTCACAATCGCACAGCTTGGACCGTGATTGATTTGTCATAAAACATAGTCGAATGAACAGGCATTAACAGTTTCAAATTCTCCGATGATCTTAAGTGTCTAGAATGTGTGTCGTGAAGGAACTTGAAGCGTTCTTTGAGATAAGAGGGGGTGGTAGGAATAAACAGGACACTATAGATTACGTAAATATAAAATGTGGGCATCCGGCGAAGGCGAACCGCGGATTGGCAGCTACTTGAGCTTAATACGAAAATCAGAAAAGTCTTTGTCAAAGAAAATACCCTTAAGACCATGAGCCAAACTCCAATCAGAAATACGAGCTAAATCTTGAATGACGATTTGAACTACCTCCGACAATTGATCTACAGAAGAAAGCTTGAGAATATATTTGCAAATCGTCAGCGTAAAGATGATAGGACGAGAGAAGTTTATTGGAAATAGAATTGATACAATAGCGAAGAGAAGAGGAGAAAGAACGCCTCCCTGTGGTACGCCTGCGGATGTATTGCACCATAACGAAGAAGAAACTTCAATGCAAATACGTCGTCGGCGGCCACACAGGTAACTAGGAAACCAATAAATTTCCTTTGGAAATATGTTGAGAGAGCTTAGTAGGCCGAATAAGATATCAAAATCGGCGGTGTTAAAAGCATTGCTGAAGTCGAATAAGATATAAAAATCGACGGTATTAAAAGCATTGCTGAAGTCGAATAAGATATCAAAATCGACGGTGTTAAAAGCATTGCTGAAGTCTAATAAGATATCAAAATCGACGGTGTTAAAAGCATTGCTGAAGTCGCATAAGATATCAAAATCGACGGTGTTAAAAGCATTGCTGAAGTCGAAGAAGTCGAATAAGATATCAAAATCGACGGTGTTAAGAGCATTGCTGAAGTCGAATAAGATATCAAAATCGACGGTGTTAAGAGCATTGCTGAAGTCGAATAAGATATCAAAATCGACGGTGTTAATAGCATTGCTGAAGTCGAATAAGATATCAAAATCGACGGTGTTAAAAGCATTGCTGAAGTCGAATAAGATATCAAAATCGACGGTGTTAAAAGCATTGCTGAAGTCTAATAAGATATCAAAATCGACGGTGTTAAAAGCATTGCTGAAGTCGAATAAGATATCAAAATCGACGGTGTTAAAAGCATTGCTGAAGTCTCATAAGATATCAAAATCGACGGTGTTAAAAGCATTGCTGAAGTCGAATAAGATATCAAAATCGACGGTGTTAAAAGCATTGCTGAAGTCGAATAAGATATCAAAATCGACGGTATTAAAAGCATTGCTGAAGTCGAATAAGATATCAAAATCGACGGTGTTAATAGCATTGCTGAAGTCGAATAAGATATCAAAATCGACGGTGTTAAGAGCATTGCTGAAGTTGAATAAGATATCAAAATCGACGGTGTTAAGAGCATTGCTGAAGTTGAATAAGATATCAAAATCGACGGTGTTAAGAGCATTGCTGAAGTTGAATAAGATATCAAAATCGACGGTGTTAAGAGCATTGCTGAAGTTGAATAAGATATCAAAATAGACGGTGTTAAAAGCATTGCTGAAGTCGAATAAGATATCAAAATCGACGGTGTTAAAAGCATTGCTGAAGTCGAATAAGATATCAAAATCGACGGTGTTATAAGCATTGCTGAAGTCTAGTAAAGAAAGACCCGTCAGATTTCCATTTTTTACAGTATTTAGGTTACATGGAGTGATAAAAGGCGGCGTGCTGTCTCACATGTATGTTTGTTTAGGCTCCACATCGATTGCAACGGCCGCGTCAGTTTGACTAGAAATCGTAAGCGACGCGTATTACACGGTGCTTAAGACCTTCTATTCGCGAATACCCTCTGTGACGCCGGAGCCAATGTGATCAGAAGTAAAGCTTTGCACTTACTGTCCTGTATGTGCAGCTTGCGCTTGGCCTCGCCGAGCGCGGACAGCAGGTCGAGCTTGACGCGCGTCTCCGCCGACAGCGAGTACTCGAGGTGCTGCAGGCGCGACTGCGTGCTGTCGAAGCTGCCGCTGGGCTTGCCGGCTGCCGCGACTGCAGCCGCCGCTGCTACGGCTGCCTGCTGCTCTTGTCGCTCCTGCCGCGCCTCTAGCGTGCGCACCTGAGGAAAATAGTAATTGTTGTTGAAGTCAATTTATGTATAAACGAAACAACCACTAACGCCCAATCATATTTCGAGTTCTACAAGGATCTATAAATGATTTTCAAGCGCCATAAAATCCTTTGTTGGTAAACATTAGTGAAATTGTCGCCACGGTGCGCCGCCCCCGACACGACTCGCTCTCACACTCGCCGCTACACAACTGACCTGCTCGGTGGCATGCGTGAGGTCGCGGCTGAGCTGCGAGGCGCGCTCGCGTGCCCGCTGTAAGTCGCGCCGCAGCGCCGCCCCCGACACGACTGGCTCTCACACTCGCCGCTACACAACTGACCTGCTCGGTGGCATGCGTGAGGTCGCGGCTGAGCTGCGAGGCGCGCTCGCGTGCCCGCTGTAAGTCGCGCCGCAGCGCCGCCCCCGACACGACTGGCTCTCACACTCGCCGCTACACAACTGACCTGCTCGGTGGCATGCGTGAGGTCGCGGCTGAGCTGCGAGGCGCGCTCGCGTGCCCGCTGTAAGTCGCGCCGCAGCGCCGCCCCCGACACGACTGGCTCTCACACTCGCCGCTACACAACTGACCTGCTCGGTGGCATGCGTGAGGTCGCGGCTGAGCTGCGAGGCGCGCTCGCGTGCCCGCTGTAAGTCGCGCCGCAGCGCCGCCCCCGACACGACTGGCTCTCACACTCGCCGCTACACAACTGACCTGCTCGGTGGCATGCGTGAGGTCGCGGCTGAGCTGCGAGGCGCGCTCGCGTGCCCGCTGTAAGTCGCGCCGCAGCGCCGCCCCCGACACGACTGGCTCTCACACTCGCCGCTACACAACTGACCTGCTCGGTGGCATGCGTGAGGTCGCGGCTGAGCTGCGAGGCGCGCTCGCGTGCCCGCTGTAAGTCGCGCCGCAGCGCCGCCCCCGACACGACTGGCTCTCACACTCGCCGCTACACAACTGACCTGCTCGGTGGCATGCGTGAGGTCGCGGCTGAGCTGCGAGGCGCGCTCGCGTGCCCGCTGTAAGTCGCGCCGCAGCGCCGCCCCCGACACGACTGGCTCTCACACTCGCCGCTACACAACTGACCTGCTCGGTGGCATGCGTGAGGTCGCGGCTGAGCTGCGAGGCGCGCTCGCGTGCCCGCTGTAAGTCGCGCCGCAGCGCCGCCCCCGACACGACTGGCTCTCACACTCGCCGCTACACAACTGACCTGCTCGGTGGCATGCGTGAGGTCGCGGCTGAGCTGCGAGGCGCGCTCGCGTGCCCGCTGTAAGTCGCGCCGCAGCGCCGCCCCCGACACGACTGGCTCTCACACTCGCCGCTACACAACTGACCTGCTCGGTGGCATGCGTGAGGTCGCGGCTGAGCTGCGAGGCGCGCTCGCGTGCCCGCTGTAAGTCGCGCCGCAGCGCCGCCCCCGACACGACTGGCTCTCACACTCGCCGCTACACAACTGACCTGCTCGGTGGCATGCGTGAGGTCGCGGCTGAGCTGCGAGGCGCGCTCGCGTGCCCGCTGTAAGTCGCGCCGCAGCGCCGCCCCCGACACGACTGGCTCTCACACTCGCCGCTACACAACTGACCTGCTCGGTGGCATGCGTGAGGTCGCGGCTGAGCTGCGAGGCGCGCTCGCGTGCCCGCTGTAAGTCGCGCCGCAGCGCCGCGCCCTCCGCCTCCGCTGCGGTGCGCCGCCCCCGACACGACTCGCTCTCACACTCGCCGCTACACATAACACTCATGTTACACTTTATAGAAAATAAAAAAATTACTAATTAAAAAAATATTTTATAATTAGTAATATAATATAATTAAAGATTTTTATTTATCTTAATCTCTTCAATAAACTTTTTCATTTGATACCCATAACATGGAAATGCATAAAAAATAATTGGCCCGCCATCTTTAGCTCTCTCACATCACAACATGTCAGATTTAGCTAGCTATGAGCGCACGTACCTAGGCGGGCGGCTGGCGTGGCGCGCGCGCAGCAGCTGCGCCTCGGCGGCGGTGCGCGCGCGCCGCTCCTCCCCCAGGCGCCGCTCCAGCGTCGCGCGCTCGCCCGTACGCCACGCTGTCACCCTAAGGACAAGAACACAGTTGTTACCATTCTTATTCTTTACTATGCACAAAAAAGTTCATATACATTTTTTAAGGACCGTTATAAATTATTATTTCATCATCGCCATCTTAGATTTTAATTTTGATCCCATATTCGCTATTATCGACCCCGAAATACAAGAAAATAATACCCATGACGAAAATTTAGCAAATTTCATCCCTAACGGCCTGGACACATCAACACATCAGCAAAGCACGCGGCGCGGTGCCGTGTACGGTGCGCTTGTATATATTATTTATTTCTGTACACATAAAACACTTAACAGAGAAAAGAAGGAATACAAATAGAAGAGCACAAAGGTACTGCTTTTTTCAATAGAAATTTCTTCCAGCAGACCTGCGACAGGAAAGTTGGATGATAGACGAAGACACAGTGTGTAGAAAGAAGCAAGGAAACTTAAAATAGACTATTATAACTTAACTAATTATGTATAAATTACACATATACCTGAACTACATATATAAAAAAAAAAAAACATACAACATATAATATAATAATATATAAAATTACAAGATGGTGGAAAGGTAATGTTCTTTGACCTGTTTCTTGAATAAAGATACATATTTAAAGTGGAAGTGAGTTCTACAGTCGTAGTCGTAATAGAAATTAGTATTGTGGGAGGGGAAATTTAGATGATGCCTCAAGTGGGATCTACACTGGACATCGGCAGCACGAGTAAAGGACCCGATCGCGCAGATATCCAGGGTACGTAGGGTTAAAAAAGGATGTTGAAGAGGAGACATAATACTTGAGTGTTCCTGCAAAGACGGATAGGGAGCCACTTGAGATCCTTGCGGAACTGAGAAACATGATCGTATTTCCTCAGACCAAAAACAAAACGGATGCACAGATTTTGCAAACGCTCAAGCTTATTTAAGAGCTCCTCCGTGGCATCCAGATAGCAGGCATCAGCGTAATGGATGATCGGCTGAATTAGAGTTTGAGCTAGATAGATTTTGGTTTTTAAGGGCAATAGGCGTTGAAGGGATTTCAATGAGTGAAATGAAAAGTGCACCTTGCGACTTATCTCATTAACTTGAGCTCGCCAATAGAGATTACTGTCTATTAAGAGACCAAGGTTCTTAGCAGTATCAGTGTAAGTGTTCATGAGATACAGCTTGGTGACAGACAGACAGACGGACCGCGGCGTCTTAGTAATAGGGTCCCGTCTTTACCCTTAGGGTACGGAACCCTAAAAACGACCACGACAAACACAGGTATAACGTGTGATCGTATGCGGAAAATTGTGATCATATTTCGTCAACGTCGCGAGGATGACGAAAAATGATCACAACTTTCCGTTGCACGCTATTAGTACAATTGTGATAAAAGGGTGGATAGTAATGCAATTACCTACACGCCCGTGTATCACACGACGTTTTTCAATACAGTTGTGGGCAATAGTAAAAACAAATCAAAGAATTAGATTTGTTTATTCACAAAAAAATAAAAATGAATTGAAAATGGCGTGTTTTTGCAACTGGACATATTTTTTTATAACGAAAATAACCTATTCGTTTTTTGAGAAATGTTGATGTAAAAATAATTAAATTAAAACTCGTAATTAAATATATTAAACAACCATTTAAAAGACTTTTGAGAATTCAATGCTAAAACGTACGGAATCATTCATTTTTCCTCGTATAAAATCTATTCCATTTTATTCTATGTATGAAAACTCCTTGCTACTAAACTTTTTTAAATTGACTTATAAATTTAAAACTCAACTGCAAAAGTAATGATCGAGCTCGTAAACAAAAGTCCCGACCGCGTTACAGAAAGATGCCTGTGCAAAAGATTTGATTTTCGAATCATAACTATAGCCTCTGAAAGTGCGCCATGTTTAACAACTGTATTGAAAAATTAGAAAAATACATATCATCATACCTTTTCCATGGAACAAAGACACATTTATACTCACATATCGCAGATACCAACGTCGCAAATTCTTAGTAAAGCTTATCGTAAAAGTTGTAAAACAACACCGCTTCGAACAACACATCCCTTATGCTAAATAAAGGCACCTACATACTGACAAGTGTCGTTCATAATGTAAACGTTAAAAAAGAGTTTCAAGCTTTGACCACTAGGAAAAATTTACGAATTAGGCTTGTAAGAAAATCTAGGCAATCGTACACCAGTACCGCCATTGAGCTGATCATCGCATATTATAAGACTAGCTGAACCCCGCGGCTTCGCTCCAGTCAACTGGCTATCTATATACCTACCCTACAAACAAACAAACTCTTCAGCTTTATAATATTAGTATAGATGTTGATAAAACTCCTTTGCAAATGAACAAATTGGATTACCATAAAAAAAAGGGTGACAGTGAGTCAATCTTAAAAGATAGACATATGATGTCGCGGTCTTTTTTTTTAACTTTTATAGAGGAACAATTCTATCATACATGATATTTGCGTAACTTAAACCGTTTACGCAACGGAAGCTCCCAAACAGGACAATTTTGCCCGTTTTTGCAACATTTTGAATATATGCACCGCTCCTATTGGTCGTAGCGAGATGTTATATAGCCTATAACCTTTCTCGATAAATGGACTATCCAACACAAAATTATTTTATCAATTCCAACCAGTAGTTCCTGAGATTAGCGCGTTCAAACAAACAAACAAACTCTTCAGCTTTATAATATAAAAACATATATATAGTGGTTAAACATGAAACACATTTTTACAAGCTTATACTTACTACTTACCTGGCTCTCGTATGTGTGTATGTCCAACAACAAGTAAACGATTTTTAAGACGACGACTAACGCCAACGACCTAGAGGGAACAAAACGCGCACTCATTTCACACCCGCGCGACCCGAAATTTAGTAGCTTTTTGTACTTTTCTTATTATTCTATGACTTTAAAAAAAAAACTTCAGATCAAAATAGATAATTAAATTGTCTTTGATATGGTGTCGATTTTATTAAAATACGCCCAGCGGTTTTGTTGTGATTGTCGTGTTTTTGTCCGTTTTAGACATAACTTTACAAATTAATTACACTATGTTATACGAATAAAACGTCGGTGCTCCATGGACCAATTGAAATTTGACCAATTGGTCTATGGGGAAAATTACATGTTTCCATCGTCCAATTATCAACTGGGCTATGGAGAATTGAGAAATGTCCCGCTGCCCAGTTTAATAGTATAGTAAAGCCTTGTCCACAAGTATTTAAAAAAAATATCAAGATCAATTTTTGAAACAATAATAATTTACTGAATAATCACGACATAACAATTCATTTGTACAAAGATTACAATACAAATCAATGTGAACATCTATCTCATTGAGTCTGTTGGGATCCCAGAATTGGCGACAACAGTCTTCGCAATACCCTCATCCCGAAGACAAACTGTCATTTGGCAACCAATTGACACCATACCAAACCCAAAGAATTGCCAAACTTAAGTAGCAGTGGGCAGAGCAGATTGCTCGCAGAACGGATGGCCGATTATGTAGAAAGGTTCTGGAGTGACGACCGCGAACCGGAAGACGTTGCATTGGATGGCCTCCTACGAGTACCAGGTGGACCTGGTGAAGGTTGCGGGGATCCGCTGGATGTGAGACCCACGGAACCGATCAAATGGCGACGCTTGAGTGAGGCCTATGTCCAGCAGTGGACGTCTTCCGGCTGATATGATGATGATGACATGCTTTTCTATCTTTTCATTGAAGATTCTATTTAAATTAACTATAATTAACGAACATTATATTGTATTTATTTACGACGGTCTAATCAACTATTAATACTTTTTTTTTACGTTCGAAAGTGTCGCTTAATGACCTAATTGAGAAAAAAAAAAGATAAATAAATTTTGATCTTTGTTTTTTTTTTATTTATTTATAATATTTTTGAATTCAGTTTGATGTGAACTCGGGGTTATAATGTTATAATGGAACATAGTTTTGGTTTACGTCCAGTGTTCTCCATAGCCCAGTTGGTAATTGGACGATGGGAACATGTCATTTTCCCCATAGACCAATTGGTCAAATTTGAATTGGTCTACGGAGCACCGACGGAATAAAACTCAAAATTTGCTCAGATGAAATTATTAAGAAAATGGTCTAATATAACATATATTTTTTTCCAATAAATAACGACTAGCCGTTTAGACGTGATTCTCATTTTAAAATCAGCTACTCAAGGAAATCGGCGCCTTAAGCACTTCCTGGCATCCGATCAAGGTGAAACTTGACGTGCTTGTTTAATTTTGGAAGCACTAAAACATTATGGTACTATAGAGTTAAATCTCATGATGGAACCGGCAGGTAGCCATAGCAACTCCTCAAGCACACATGATAGCACCTTCGTGTTTGGGTTCATTGGATGTGTATTGACAAGCGATCTAACATTTCGAACGTTTTAATCCATTAAAATCTTGTTTTAAATAGTAAACGACTTGTTTAAAAAAATATAAAAAGTACACAAAATAAGATATAAAAAAAACCTTTTTTTTTTGTTAGTTTATTTTGTGCCAAAAAGACAAAAAAGACATGAAAGTAGGATTAATGCAGTAGAAATGCGCTCCTTGCGGAGTATGTGTGGTGTAACTTTAACTGATAGATTGAGGAATGAGGTAATAAGACAACGTTGTGGTTTAAAAGAAGATGTAGTGACTAAAATTGAAAAGGGTATGTTAAGATGGTTTGGCCATGTTGAGAGGATGAATGAAAGTCGACTTACGAAAGGTATTTACAAGGCAGACGTGAATGGAAACGCCGGGAGGGGACGCCCTAGAAAGACATACATAGACCTTATAGGTGATGTTCTTCAGAAAGGCCAAGTGCGCAGTACCCATAACCGGCGTGTGTGTATGACTAGATGTATGAATGTGTGTGAAGCAAAAGAAGTATGTAAGGATCCTAGCAGGTGGCGTTCTGTAGTTTCTGCCTACCCCCATGGGAAAAAGGCGTGAGTTTATGTATGTATGTATATTGTGCCCTAATGTAAGTGAACGTATGTGCCTAAAACGTTAACATAAACGTTGCAACAACATAAAAAAAAAATGGGTAGTAGAATCTTTAGAGGAGCTCGTGGCTAAATAATAACAGCCGCACGGGTCGATCTTCAAGGTTAAGCAACGCTTGACGAGGTCGGTCCGTGGATGGGTGACCATTTCAACATACCGAGTTTCCTCCGTGCCTCGGAAAGCACGTTAAGCCGTTGGTCCCGGCTGTCATTTGAAGATCTTTGACAGTCGTTACGAGTAGTTTGAAGCCTGAGATCTGACAACAGGCTTGCCAAAAGGTATCGTGTTACCCTGTTACTGGGTTGTGGAGGTCAGATAGGCAGTCGCTCCATGTAAAACACTGGTACTCAGCTGAATCCGGTAAGACTGGAAGCCAACCCCAACAATAATTGGGAAAAAAGCTAGACAGATGATATAGATAGATCTTGCCCACCAGTTTCGACCAGCGATTAAAAGACGTACTACCTGACTCCTGAGTCTTTCCTGGTAGCTACAACCTGGGGGTCTTTAAGTCTAAGAGTGAATAGGTTACTTCGAGACAAACGTGCTTCACCGTTGACCACATCATCGCTTATTACCATTAGGCGAGATAGTGGTCAAACGCGAACCTACCGTCAAATAAAAAAAGATATTAAAAAAAAAACGCACGGTCACCGCGAGTGTAAAAGATCCCTTACAACTTTATCGCTAGCAATATTTAGTTAAGACGACGACTAACGCCAACGACCTTGAGGGAACAAAACGCGCCCTCGTTTCTCACCCGCGCGACCCAAAATTTTGTAGTTTTTTGTACTTTCCATATTATTCTATGACTTTAAAAAAAAAGCTTCAGATCAAAATAATTTAGTTAATTAAATTGTCTTTGTTATGGTGTCGATTTCATTAAAATACGCCTAGCGGTTTTAGTGCGATTGTCGTGTTTTTGTCCGTTTTAGACATAACTTTACAAATTAATTACACTATGTTATACGAATAAAACTCAAAATTTGCTCAGATGAAATTATTAGGAAAATGGTCTAATATAACATATATTTTATTCAATAAATTACGACTAGCCGTTTAGACGTGATTCTCATTTTAAAATCAGCTACTCAAGGGAATCGGCGCCTTAAGACTTTTATTTGTGACATAGTGAGTACACCGACACAGTTCTAAGTGCTCAGTCACCAGTTCACCACGGACACTATTGGGTAAAAACCTTACAGTTAAATATTCTTCTAGTGTTAAAAGTGTAAACAACAAAGAAAACTATGGACACATCAGCAAAGAAAACCAGTAACGGTCCAAGGGCGACTTTTGCGAAAAAAAAGCATCCTTACTTTGTTCTAGCTTGTGCAATCATAAACAAAGAAATACCCTACTTTTCGGCCGATAATCCTAAATAATGGTTCTTGAAGTTTGAAGCCTACATGGTTCTTCAAAAACAAGACGACGTCGACGACGCAATTAATGATAAATACAAGTTCGACATTGCCGTAAAAAATTGAATAATTTTGAACTTATTGAAGCAATAAGCGAACAAGCTTTGGTTACCCCCCTGTGCCATCCCCACCACTCGGAGCCCCATTGTTATGGAGATATCCATGGTCAAAGTTTTCAGGTTAGAATAATTTTCTTCATAAATGTCCATCGTTTTAAGGGAGGGATGGAAACGAAACTAACTCGACGGCTCCTAACTCTGTCTGCAGGGTCTAAAGCAACCTAACATGAAGGAGATGACGGGCGCTGAGTTCGCTTGCTTTGCTCGCTCATTTCAGCTCCCGTCATCTCCTTCGAACCTAACCTATCCGTGTCGGGGTGCCCTAAGCTCCCGAGCTCGCTTCGCTCGCTCTTGGACTGAATCACAATTCTTTTTTTTTCTTTATCTCACTAATATTATTTAAGTATAAAATATATCGGAGGAAGGTAAATGATTAATAGTTGGGAACAAAGAAATATCGCTTGTAAAGTTATTAATTCAGTTTTATTTAATTGGCAATATTTAGCTTCTGATTCAAATTTCAATTAGATTTTATTCGATTGGCAACACTGAGTTTTCTCCAATGTCCAATGCTAGGGAAGGATTTGAATCCTAGAGCAAAGTGACAGACAATTTGGAGGGAAGGCGCGGCAGCGCGGGGTTGACTTGAGTAGAGAGAACTGGAGACGGTATCGCGATCAAGTGAGATGAGTGGCATGATTGGTGCCGGTGGAGTTGCGTCAAAAAGTATCAGGCTAGTGAAAAGTAAAAGTGATTTCAAATTGGCGCGTCAAATTGCTACTAGAATTGGACAATGGAATATCTCTAAAACGGCATAAGTTACCTGCCTCGTGCATGCATAACCCACGATAAGCCCACAAGTACGAGGGTATATGGAAGGAAGCCCTCGTGTTTCCGACATCAGAAGTATGAACCAATGCACGCACAAGGCGATGCTAGATCAAATGAGACGAGTAATGGCTGGCGCGCTCTCTTTGATGCGCAAAAATTTGCGTGGAAGTACCTACCTACATAGAGAGACGTTTCGCAACTCGTCGGCTACTGGTAACTGGAGAGCGGAGACAGGAATATTATGTTGCCCGAATTCAACCGTATAGTGTGGCCTATCCTAGACAATATGCGAAGTCGGGTTGCAGATAATGTTAATGATGACATCGATGCCCAATTCTGACTAGATACCTACTGGGCAAACAACTGTGGTGTACAGATGTACAGGGAAGTATAAACTTGAGTATTCTGAAAATAATTAGTACCTATCTAATGCCTTGTGAAGTTTAGCCACAATACATATTGTTTTTCTTGGTATAAAGTGGCTAAAATTTAAAATAAATTTCTATTTTCGTTATGATGCTAAAAGAAACTTAGCCAGTTTCATACTGTCAGCGGAACTCGCATGAGAATAAGACGACTTGTGTAAATACAGTGCAAGAGAGCAAACATCCTTAAGCTACAACTTGATTCAACAAAACATTACGCTTGTGTGAAAACTTGCTCATAGACATGAATTTTTCAGGCATTCGTACAATATGCAACAAATAGCAGGGACGTCTGAACCCTTCAACAAGGCTGCTGTGGATACCACAAGACCTGTTGTGACCAGCTGTGTGTGGTGATACAAGTGCGGATCTCAGGTTCCATTTCAAAAGGCAACACAACCCGCAGCCTACAGCGCTATGAAAGAGGAAATTTAGTGGTGTTATACATGCCACTGCGGTGATCAATCCATTTAATATTTTCTGGTAGCACCTAGGAGTCTGGACTTGTGCATGTGTGCATGGTCGGCACTGCTGCCTGACCCATTCGGGAGTACAGGCTTAAGGTATGTTACTTTGATTGATCTGCATTCAACAATATGTGCAGCTGTGTTTTTGTGGCAGCCGAAGTTTATATTGGGTTTGGATTTACCTAAGTTTTACAATTAATTCTTGCATTCATTGCAATTTATAACTATTGCATTATTTTGTTTCATGGAAATGTGTCATTTAAGTTACATAAAAAGAGTAAAAAAAAAAAGTAATTCAAACAGCGCTATCTATGTAATGGTGTTGATACTGTATGTTTCTTTCAATAATCATCGAAATTAGATTCGGGACCCCATTAGCCGTAATACGCTGCTTGAAATAACTTATTGAATAGGTGCATGAATTTTTTTATGATCAATTACAAAATGAACAATTCATTTTTTACATAGACAGAATGAGAAGTCAGTCCATGTCACGCCATCTATTGATATCCTTGCTTTGTTCGAGCTTTGAAATATTTTGTTTCATCAAGTATTTAATCTTTTTTATTCACCAACAAAATAAACAACAAAACGATTTTCGCAATTTTATGTTTCTAATGTACTCAGAGCATTGGAACGTGGGGACAAAAAGCAAAAAAAAAAAAAAAAAGAGATTTCATTACATTATTATGTTGTTAGAACAATAATACACTGTTTTGTGACCACTAGTGCTGTCACAAGCATAAACACAGATAATAAATAGGTTGTTGTTTACTGACAATCGAGAAGTAAAGATATTAGCAATCCGTTTTTTTTATATGTTTGAACACTAGGAATTTTAGCAATGCATTTTTTTTATTAATAGGTGTCACTTCAGATTTACCGTACTACCACTGAGTTTGTTGTTGATTTGATCTCCAAGGGAATTTGTGAATATGCTATTCCTTGGAAACAACATACTTTCTAACTGTTCGCGTTGGTAATTTCAATACAAGTTTGAATCCAGTTACGGAACGCAAAAAGAAAAATCGTAATAATAGTCGATCTTTAGCATCTTTGGCCGATTGGGGTTGTTTTTACAACTAAATTAAAGAGTATCAGGTATAAGGGAACAATATTTATTTTGTTTACGTTGAATTCACTTATGTTTGTGATATACATTCAATTATTTTTAAATGATATTTTGGTACATATCAAAACAGAAAAACCTTATCGATTTTCTAGGGTGAAATATCGATTCGCTGGATCGATTCAGTACTGGATATCGATTGAAAAAAAAAACAAAAACGTTTATTTAATTTTTTGTCCTTAAAATCGATTCGTCGATTAATCGATAACAGAACGTCATCTCTTGCTCATCTCTATAAGACATAAAGACAGTGACAAGTCAGTGTCAACATTCGAAAAAGTTTGATGATACAAAACAAATAACTTTGATATGATTTTTAACTTAAAAGTTACTAGATAAAGACTAGATTATTAATAAATCGTTGCAAGGTGTGAGTCACTGTGAGGATTAGACTTTTAACTTTTGCATTGTTGCAAAGACATGCAATAACTTTCAGTTAAGAGCTATGTAATCAAGATTATTTTCAAACCGGTGTTAAAGTTTAGTGTGTAGTTTACTTAACCTGCAAACATCACGAGGATTAACGTAACTATAGCCTAGACAGTTGGCGTTTAGTTTTGTTACTACCAACGGTTGAATAAAGGTAAAGTTAATGTCTGTAGTTGTTATATATCGCATTGTAGAGAACTAACCAACTGATAACTTAAACATAAATTAAATAAAAATGATTTAAATTGACTACGGTGAATGACAAGTGCAACTAGACATTTAGATGGTGTCGAGAAGACGTGTTCAGGTATTATGAGATGCTCGAGAGCCAATAACTGTTCCAAGTCGTGGCTGAGGATGAGATAGATGTTCAATTGGCAACATTTTAATACACATAGAACAGTTTCTCAGTTTCGTGGGTCAGAGAGATGACGGAGTCAAGAGTTTATTCGGCGTTTAAGTTGAAAGTGCATTCTGTGTAGCGAATGTATTTGCTAAGTTATTGTGAATTGTAGACCACGGATGGGATACTTGGGTTCTATTTGATGTACTTGGTACATGGGTTTTTGTTGTTTTTTGGAGGAAACTAGGAATGGTTTCCTTGTTCTGTGTTGTTCAACGATGCTTGGCCTCGGTAATCTTGAACATTTTCAAAAGTTTTAATAATTGTAGCATCTCTTTAAAATAAAGGTGTGTATTTGTGAATTGTGTGGTGTCATGTAGGAAGTCTAGTAACTACCTAACTTGAATAATAAGTTTGGAATTTAAAGTATACTGTCAGTAATGGCTGTGCTAACTTGTTGAATAGTTGAATAGTCTGTGCTGGTCATTGTGAACATACCTAACGTTATTTTGTGTTATTTCATTCAAGTTGGATAAGATAATGTTAACACAGATGTAAAGTCGGTGATGTGCGGTGCATGATTTAATTTTTAGTTTGCAAAGTTGGTAATGTTTGGTAGTATGAAATCATGAACATAGAATAGAGTTCTTGAGTATGCTTTTGGCTGTGTATGAAATCCTGAATGTGAGGTTGCCGTTGTATTCAGAATAAAGATTGATACTGAGAGTAAAGATTGAAATAACAAATTTCATTTTGGTTTAAAGGTGCTGTTTGGAAGTGAATTGGAATTCTGAATGGTGGCAATTATGTGTTGAATTAAAGGCTTTGTTTGGTTCATGATGAGTTAGAGAAAATCTGAAAGATCAAGTACCCATTGACGTAACTGAATGTACTATGGTGAAGACTGATTCAAATCAATCTAGCAATGGTGAGGTCGTGTGCATGGTCAAAGGACTGACTGTGCGGTGAAGAGTAGTCACTGCGGTGACTGCTGTAGCCTAAGATAGGCTGGTGAGTGGTCAGAGATGACTGCTGTAGCCTAAGATAGGCTGGTGAGTGGTCAGAGATGACTGCTGTAGCCTAAGATAGGCTGGTGAGTGGTCAGAGATGACTGCTGTAGCCTAAAGTGGGCTGGTGAGTGGTCAAAAGATGACTGCTGTAACCGAGATGGGTTACGAGGCCTGGTCAGGATGACTATGGTTGCAGGATGGTCACAGGGTTGACCATCAGGAGGCACAGCAATTGCTGTGGGACCAAGAAACATTGCTGGATATGTACGGGGGGGAGCCTAGTCCCACTGGGGCTTCGGTGACCTGTTGTTTAATGTATGTGGCATGGGTATCTGGCAGTCTTGTTGCTTCGAGAGGACCGGTTGTCTGGGGGAGCCTGGTCCCTCTGGGGCTTTGGTGACCTGTTGTGTGTCTGGGGGAGCCTGGTCCCTCTGGGGCCTCGGTGACCCGTTGTTTGGTGTATGTGGCATGGTATGTTGTGTTGGGCGTTTGAGTGGTTTCTGGCACACTTAGTGCTTCGAGACCGATTTGACGTCTGTTGGGAACCTGGTACCTCTGGTGCTTCGGTAACCGTTTAGAATGTGTTAGTGTTAATATGGTTGTCTAAACGGTGAGGTATCTGTTTCGAGAGTACGACGATGGTTGTGTACGGTGTGCGGTGTGGAGACCTAGATTTACATGGAGAAAACAAATGAACAGTGTGAAAGCTATGAGAATTATGTTTTCATGAGTAAAGAAGTACTTGATTTTTGTTGTAGGCTGGTAATATAAGGTGTTGATTGAAGGTTTCACGTGGAAGCTGTCACGACCACGTATTTTTTTTTTATTTGGTGAGGAGCGGCCGAACTTAACCTATTAGGTACTTAATTTTTTTTTGTTCTCTTGGTTTTTGTTTTTCATCACAATTGAGTAACAATGTTGTTCATCGCTCTACATCAAACGTGGGACCGTTTGAATGTCAAGATGGCCGTATCGGAGGAAGGTAAATGATTAATAGTTGGGAACAAAGAAATATCGCTTGTAAAGTTATTAATTCAGTTTTATTTAATTGGCAATATTTAGCTTCTGATTCAAATTTCAATTAGATTTTATTCGATTGGCAACACTGAGTTTTCTCCAATGTCCAATGCTAGGGAAGGATTTGAATCCTAGAGCAAAGTGACAGACAATTTGGAGGGAAGGCGCGGCAGCGCGGGGTTGACTTGAGTAGAGAGAACTGGAGACGGTATCGCGATCAAGTGAGATGAGTGGCATGATTGGTGCCGGTGGAGTTGCGTCTAAAAGTATCAGGCTAGTGAAAAGTAAAAGTGATTTCAAATTGGCGCGTCAAATTGCTACTAGAATTGGACAATGGAATATCTCTAAAACGGCATAAGTTACCTGCCTCGTGCATGCATAACCCACGATAAGCCCACAAGTACGAGGGTATATGGAAGGAAGCCCTCGTGTTTCCGACAAATATATCTAATATCTCCATAACCATGGGTTTCCGTGGGGTGGGGATGGTACAGTGGGGTAGTCCCCTACACCCTTTCCTTCCCTCCCTCCCTGTCCCTTAAACGATGAACATTTTCGGAAATTTTTACACTAACCTGAGCACTTTAACCATGGATATCTCCATAACCATAGGGCTCCGAGTGGTGGGGATGGTACAGGGGGGTAGCCAAACCTCCCCTCCTCCACCCCCTACCATCCCCGCGGCAAAAATCAACGGCCCATAATGGAAATTTTATCCAACATCCATCCATTTAAACTGTCGCATTTATAATATTAGTAGGATTTACTTTATATATATACTGGCTTCTGCCAACGGCTTCGCCTGCGTGAATATCGAAAATTACCGTGCCAAATTTCATCTAGATCCGTTCAGTAGTTTTTGCCTGAAAAATTACCAAAAACACGCACACACTCACAAACTTTCGCCTTTATAATATTAGTGTGATTTCTTACATTTTTAAATATTGCCAATAAAAAATATAAATATATATTACTAGCTACTGAAAGTTTAAAATTAACCCGAGGGAACATATTCGTGGGATAAAAAGTATCCGATGTGCTATTCCTGACTATAATCTATCTATCTCTGTTTCATCCATATCCGTCTAGCCGTTAATGATAAATGATAAATGATTTTATTTCTGTAAGTTGGTTTGTACAAACACTTTTACATGTCGATCATATTTTTTTAAAACTAGATGAGGTCGGCGTTTCCTATCTGACTACTCTGAGAAGAAAGGCCGAAACAAACTCAGAGGTCACAGTCTCTTTTAAAGTCTTGACAAAATCTTGGTTCGATCATGTGAAGACCATGTAGACAGATGTCTGAAATGGTCTTTTGAGGAAAGAACCAGCCAGATTGAGTGGACCTGTCCAGTCAGAGCACGCATTTGTCAATAACCGAGCAGCTCAACTCAGAATTTACGGAGCTCAACGATTCGACGAACAATACCAAAGAAAGGACATTCGGGTAGGCCGCATAAACTACTCAAACTGTCAGACCATGCGTAAAAACTAAGTTACAATAAAAAAAAACAAAAATCCACATAGTCTTCACATTCACAATAATAAAAATAAAATAATATAATACTTTAAAAAGTAAATATTCTTGTCATTGCAAGAAAACAAAAAAAAAAATCAAAATTAAAAACAAAATTCACGGTACAAAATATAAAAATCAAAATCGCTTGCCGACCTCGGCAAGCGTTGCTTAACCTTGAAGATCGACCCGTGCGGCTGTTATTATTTAGCCACGAGCTCCTCTCGGAGATATACGGAGGATAA
Source organism: Orthosia gothica (assembly GCA_949775005.1). Taxonomy (NCBI): domain Eukaryota; kingdom Metazoa; phylum Arthropoda; class Insecta; order Lepidoptera; family Noctuidae; genus Orthosia; species Orthosia gothica. The sequence goes on from OX459066.1 coordinate 5,837,384, forward strand.
TAAAAATATAATAATAAAAATATATATATATAAACATCCGAATTGAGAACCTTCGTTTTGGGCAGTCGGTTAAAAAGGATTTTTATTGTTTCGATTTTCCTGAAAAGTTATGCTTTAGATTTTGTGCTAAATGAAAGTATTTTCTTTCTTTCTTTCAGATAATTTGTCGGAGCAGATTAAAAAAATTATGGTTTTGTTGAGTAACCAGTGTGAGGTGAAGCGAGCTGACGATAGTCCTTCCTCGTCTGGTGGTCGTGTGGTTAGGCATTTGAGGTATGAAACGTATTCTCCAGAACGCCTGAGACTATGACCGTATATTAGAATGGGTGGTATTTAATACTTTAACTGTAATTCCCCTTTTTTCAATCAAAATATTCGAAATTACTACCAAAAATACTGAATTGCACACTAAATTTGCTCATCAAATAAATGAATTATACTATACTGCTAGATCTTTAAAGCTTAACTGTTTTACTGAATAACTATCTGTTAACTAAAAGTAAATCTAATAATTCTTCGAGTGCAACAAAATATTTAAGTTTTAAGGGAGGGGGGGAAACGAAACAAAGTCGACGGAGCCCCGCTGCGCAGGGCTCCTATTTCTGTCTGCAGGGTCTAAAGTAACCTAACATGAAGGAGATGACGGGAGCTGAGTTCGCTCGCTTTGCTCGCTCACTTCAGCTCCCGTCATCTCCTTCGAACCTAACCTATCCGTGTCGGGGTGCCCTAAGCTCCCGAGCTCGCTTCGCTCGCTCTTGGACTAATTCACATTTATTTTATATTTAATTGAATAATTTGTGTGCAAATCAGTATTTTTGTTTTTCGGTGAGTAATATTGTTTTGCAGTAGGTTATTAGTGGAGATATTTTGTTTGCTTAAATTTCTAAATAGAGGTGCAGTTAAAAATTCCCCTATTAGAATTACTCTCTGGTCTGTAACAATAGAAGTGGTTTTCCGATAATATGGTAATATTGCATTTTCGTTTGCATTGAGAAATAATACCCTATTTGAAGAGCACGTGCTTTTTTATCTTTCTTTACTAATATAAAAATGTGTATTCCTGAATAAAGATTTTTTTTCTGCTGTTTAGTGTTTTTCTTTAGTATTTTAGTGTTTAGTGTAAATGCTCTTTTATATAAAACTGGCTGAACCTCGGGGCTTTTCGCTCCCGTCAACTGGTTACCTACCCATCTACTCTACCTACCCTACATACATAATTGTTGCGTAACTTTAACCGTTTACGCAGCGCACGCAACGGAAGCTCTCAAAAAGAATAAATTTTACCCGTTTTTGAACATTTTTCATTGATGCTCCGCTCCTATTGCTCGTAGCGTGATGTTATATAGCCTATAACCTTCCTCGATAAATGGAATAACCAACACAAAAATATTTTTTTCAATTCCAACCAGTAGTTCCTAAGATTAGCGCGTTCAAACAAACAAACAAACTCTTCAGCTTTATAATATTAGTATAGATAACTTGCAACACAACTGCATCCAACAAATATTTTGTTGTTAGTACTTAAAAAAATCGCAAGAATCTTAGTCGTAGTGATTTGGAAAATAAACATGATCAATATTAGTTAGTTCTCTATTGGCTTCACAAAACATGTTTTCACTTATCTCCTATCTTAATCAATATTACAAAGAGGCTCACGTTTGCCCACTATCTCAACTAATGGTAAGCGATGATGTGGTCGACGTTGAAGCACGCTTGCCTAAAAACAAGGAAGAAATCATGCTGTGCAGTCGGATGATACATACGCGCGAGCTGGCTGACCAAAACCAGATGTATCCTCCTCCTGCACAGCTTGATTTCTTCCTTGTTTACGACTTTTTAGTTCGCTTTTGAAGCAGTCGGGTTTTTTGATTTTACTTTTTTTATTTATAACTTTTTAGTTAAGTTTTTTTCGAATTAGATACATTTAAACATATCAGTGTTATATATTTTTGAAACCACCCTTTATTTTGATACCCCACACGATGGGTTTGAAAGAAAAAAAAATTTGAGCCTTCACAATATGGCGTCCAAAATCCGCCATTTTTCTATTGTCCAATTTTAATGTAGCTTATGACACTCGCAGGGTTAAGACGAATCGATTGACGTATGAATCATCAAAATCGGCCAACGCATTTGGTCTCTGGAACGCCATATAGGAACAAACATACATAGACTGATAAACACATTACCCTCCTTCGGCAGTCGGGTAAAAATACATTAAATTTCTACATAATATTGATTCCAAAATGGTAGTATTCTATTTTTTTAAAGAAGTATATGTTTCACTAATCTCCTGCCAACAAAACCATAAAAATGAGAAATAATTATTGATAGCATGCATCTCCTCGTAAAGTGTTCCTCAATTAATTTTTGTACTAACACTAATGGTTAGACAATTCAATAACGAACACTTTGTAACTTTTTTTTTCAATGACCAAAATTCGATTTTATAAAGATTTTATTCTAAAATCTGGGCGTATTCACTACTGTAACTCGTGTGCCGCTAGGGCACTAGGAATGATCAAGATTTTTTTTAAATTGGTAGAATGCTGCACGAACTTTTTTTTTTTTTTTTTGCCTTTTCTAGGATCAATAGGATGGACCCTACTCTTATTACAATCTAGCCTTATAAATAGACTAATAAGTAATTTAATTATAACCTAAACTATTACATTGTCTTTACTAAGAATGTGTCCAATAGCACTTTTCTTATTGTCTCTATTAAGGCGAATACACTTCGTTCTTGTGTTTATTTGGTAGCACTTTCGTACGTTACACTATTCACTAACACTAAACACTAACTCGAACGGTTTTGTTCTTTTTAGTCTTCTAACTATGTTTGTGTGGTCGAGAAGCTGGATTGCCTCGACGTTCACATGCTGATGAAGTCTCTTTTCGTGAGCTTCTGCAAATTTCTGGATCACTTTATCGATGAACTCAACTTTTAGGTCCCGATGGAGGTCATCATTTCGTATGTACCACGGTGATTGCTCTGTTTGGTGAATACCATAAGTCCAAACTGGCATCAGGACTTGTTTGTATAGCAGTAATTTGTTTTGCACAGACAGCATGGAGTTTCTTCCAAGCAGCCAATACATTCTTTTATATCGGAAGTCGAGTTCTTCTTTTTTCTTCTTGACGTGGGCTTTCCAGCGTAACTTTGCGTCAAGGGTCATACCGAGATATTTGGCTGTATTCTCGTATGGGACTTGTTTATTATTAATATAAACTGGAGAATACTGGTGTTTTTTGTTCGTAAAATCTATGTGAACAGATTTAGATTCATTTAGTTTAATCCTCCATTTTTTGGTCCAGTCATAAACTAGATTAACAGCCATTTGAACCTTTTCTACTGCTTCTACGTGGCTGTTTCCTACAGCCATTATGGCCGTATCATCAGCAAAGGTCCCAATCGTGTTTTGCTCTAATTTAGGAATATCACAAGTGTATAGTAGGTACAGGACCGGACCTAACACACTTCCTTGCGGTACACCAGCTTTTATTTGTTTCAGTTCAGAGTAGGCGTCTTCTTGTCTTATTCTAAAGACTCTGTTTAGAACATAGGACTCTAATATATCTGAAAATTGCTTCGGTAATAAGCTCTTCAATTTATGTATAAGGCCTTCATGCCATACTTTGTCAAACGCTTGCGCCACGTCTAGGAATACAGTAGAACATACTTTCTTATCTTCAAGGGCGTTTTCTATAACGTTTGTGATCCGATGTACTTGATCAATAGTAGAGTGTTTTTCTCGAAAACCAAACTGGTGCTCTGGTATTATGTTCTTGCTATCTATTATAGGTTTAAGTCGTCTGAGTAACAGCTTTTCAAATAGCTTGGACATTATTGGTAGCAAGGAAATAGGCCTATAGGATGATGTTTCGTGAGCCGGTTTACCTGGCTTAGCTATCATTATTACTTCAGCCACCTTCCATAAGTCTGGTACATATTTAAGCCTTAATGCGGCATTGATAAGGGTCGTTAATTTAACCAGACCCTTTCTCGGTAGGTTATGAAGTACTTCTCCTGTTATTAAATCGTACCCTGGTGATTTTCTTGTACTTATATTGTGTTTTATTTCTCGTGCGACTTCTCTCGGTGTTACTAATTTTATGGTAACTTCATTTTCCGATGTCACCATATTAAGCAAAGTGTGATTTTCAATGATTTCCCCGTCGTTTGGTTGAAAGATATTTTCTAGGTGCTCTGCAAACCTTTTCGCTTTTTGCTCGTTAGTTACTGCCCATTGCCCGTTTTCACATTTGATAGGTGGTATTTGGGTAATCGGTCTTTTTAAGTGCTTAGTAGCCTTCCAAAGAGAGTAGTCTGTCTTTTGGTCGTTACTTAGGCTCTGAAGATAGGTTTTGGTTGACTCGTCTTTAAAGTCTTGGATTAGTCTTCTTACTTTTTTTGTAAGACAATTCAATTTTCGTTTGTCTTCAGGGCACCTAGATTGATGCCACGTTTTCCTCTGTTTTCTTTTCTCCATAATGAGATGCTTGATTCTGAGCGGGTAAGTATTTCCTTTCGTCCTCTTGTTGAAGTCAGGTGTATTTTCCCACGCTGCCTGCTGGATATGCATTATGAACTTTTCCACTTCGACGTTTAGATGTTCGGGTGTTTTTAGTGGAATTTTAAGGTCTATTTGATCATTCAATCTGGTCTTGAAGCTCACCCAGTCTGTACACTTATTAACAAGAGTGGGCCTGTTTTCTTTACACAAAATGGTTTCGCTAATTTCAAGATATATTGCAGAGTGATCTGAGTTCATGTCATAACTTTGTTCCGTTTTTATATAACTAGTTGATAGACCTTGGTTATAAAAAAGTCTATTAAGTCCGGAATTTTATTTTGATCTGTTGGCCAGTAGGTGGGCTTTCCAGTTGATATGACATCACATTTCAGCTCTTTTATGGCATTTAGTAGTTCTTTGCCTTTAGTAGTTGTTAGTCTTGAGCCCCAATACGTATTTTTAGCATTGAAGTCACCTCCTAAGATAAATCGAGTTCTAAAGCGAGTTAGAAAGTTCATATAGTGGTCCTTTTTTATCATATACCGTGGTGGACTGTAGATGGCAGATACTGTTAGAGGATATTTTTTGGTTTGTAGACAAATTGCCACTGCTTGGATGTCCCTCTCTTCGTATTTAAACTCTTCAAAGTGCTGTAGGTTTTCTTTTACTATAATGGCACTACCACCTCTTGCGGAATTGTCTTGGTGAAGTGCATGGTATACTTTGTACCCTTTAAACTTAATGTGAGATTGCTTTGTGAAGTGAGTTTCTGATATCAGGCAAACATCAATCTTTTCTATATCTAATACTACTTGTAACTCGTTCTGATGTTTTTGTAACCCATTTGAGTTCCACGCCATAATTCTTAGTGTAGTATTCATTTTTGTGGCTTATTAGTAGCAGCTTTGTTGCTATTTTCAATTTTTTTCAATCTCTCGTCGAATGATGACATTAACTTTAAGATTTCATCTAACTTTTTATCACTGTTCATATCAACCACAGGCGCCTTGGCTATGCCTCTTGTAGCTACTTGGGCATAAGATACGTTTTTAATTGTAGTGCTTTGCCTTCGTTTGTACTGGGTGGGGACTTCGGCTCTTCCACTAGGTGTATTTTGTTGAGGGGCAGTATTATTGCCTTTCGATTTTTTGTTTCTCATCTGCTGGATTTCTTTAGCTACGATACAACCTCTGTAGTTAGCTGGATGTGGCGCTCCACAGTGAACGCACTTTGGCTTCTCCTCTTTTGATTTTCTGCAATCCTTCGTGAGATGTTTGCCTGTGCACTTTACGCACCTCGGTTCTTTGGAGCAGTACTTTTGCGTATGGCCGTAAGCCTGGCATCGTTTGCACTGAGGCACCAGTTTTGTGGATTTTACCGGTTGTATTTCCACATTACATCCCAATACAGTTTTGATGTTAAAAATTTTGCTAGTTTCTTCATCGTTTGAGAATGTTAGCATGAACATATTGAGTGGCTCTTTGGTTTTCCAACTCAATTTGTTGACTGCTTCTAGGATTTTGTAGCCTTTGCCACGCAAATCTTCAACAATTCTCTCCGGAATGCATATGAAATGCAATTTTTTTGCCATCACTCTAATTGGTCTCTCTTGCTTGTTCTCATACGAGTGCCAAAGGCAATTGTTGAGAGAGAGGGCCTTTGTAATTGCTCTGTATGAATCATCGTTTTTGGTATTTACTTTGATTGTATCGCCGTTCATCATTTTGATGCTGAACGCGTCAGCTGGTTGGCTCTCAGACAAAAAATCAAAGAATTTCTGGTAATCCTGGATACCATCTACTACAATAGGTGGTGGCAAAGGAGTTTTAATGATTTTTTCCTTACCTTTATTATGTTCACTTCCTTGTTCATGCAGAGTGGGTTGGGCGGGCGAGGTGTTCAATTTTCTTTTCTTCCTGCTTTTTTGCCGTATCCATCCTGTTTCTCGAGCGAGTTCTTCTTCATCCGTTGTATATTCAACAGGCGGGGGAGAAGTTTCAGGGGCGGTTGTAGTAGCTGATTTCGGTGGGTTCTCCGCTTGAAGTTTCAGCTGTTGCTGGAGGTTTTCTATCTGACTTTTTAAGTCATTTACGTTTTTTTCAAGCTTTTCACGCTGCCTTTGTTCTTCACAAAAGTACTTGAACAACAGATGTTCAGTCTCTGTTGATAAGTTCACGCTGAGTTTTTGCTTATTCGAACTCATTGTAGAAGTTAATCGAGTATTAACTTCGCCTTAACAATAATATTCGCCTGCAGCCGTCAGCATTACGCAATAACTAGGTCATTGCGGTGCATCCGACTGGACGGCGTTATTTTGATGCGTAAGCACTTTTACACTGTGGTACGCGCGCGATCGCATGTAACACAACTGCTCTCAGCAAAAATCGAACGCGAATGAATGCAATATCACATCACACTAATATTATAAAAGCGAAAGTTTGTGAGTGTGTTTGTGTGTGTGTTTGTTACTCCTTCACGCTCAAACGGCTGGACGGATCTGGATGAAATTTGGCACAGAGATAGATTATCCCGGGAATATGTTACGTCGGGATAATTTTAGACTTTCACGCGAGCGAAGCCGCTGGCAGATGCGAGTTGAGCATAAATGACGATTAGGGAATACATATTAATGCAAATACAAAGATATACATCATCATCATCTGCCTAGCCTTTTCCCAATTTTTGTTGGGGTCGGCTTCTTACCGGATTCAGCTGAGCACCAGTGTTTTGCATGGAGCGACTGCCTATCTGACCTCCACAACCCAGTAACTGAGTAACACCATACCCCTTGGCAAGACTGGTGTCAGATCTCAAGCTTCTTAACCCCGTAACGACTGTCAAAGATCTTCAAATGACAGCCGGGACCAACGGCTTAACGTGCTTTCCGAGGTACGAGGAAACTCAGTATGTTGAAATGGTCACCCATCCACGGACCGTGAGCCAGAGATGTGTATGCACTGTTCTTATGGTATGGGTCACAGAAGTAAGAACAGAAGCCACTGAAAAAAACTAGTTTATCATAGAGGTAAGCGTCATGAATACGTGGTGGTGATAGAGGGGGAGCCGACGCAGTAAAGTGTGGTAATCGACGGTAAGCCGTCGTGGGGAATTTGTGGGGGTCGCAGTAAAGGTGTCGTAGGGAATTTGTGGGGGACACGGTAAAGGCGTCGTCGTAGAGAAATTGTGGGGTACGCAGTGACACTGCTGTCGTGGGGAATTTATGGAGGTCGCCTTAAAGGTGTGGTAGGACATTTGTGGGCGTCGCAGTAAAGGTGTGGTAGGGAATTTGTGGGCATCGTAGTAAAGGCATCGTAGGGAATTTGTGGGGGTGAGGGGAAGGCGACGTAAGGAATTTGTGGGGGCGACAGGATGGCGACGCAGAGTATTTGTGGGGGTGAGGGGAAGACGACGTAAGGAATTTGTGGGGAGGAGAGGATGGCGACGCAGAGAATTTGTGGGGGTCGCGGTAAAGGCGTTGTCGTGGAGATTTGTTGGTTCAGGGTAAGTCGACGCAAGAAAGTGGGGATGATCGAGAGAGAGACGTGGTAGGGAATTTGTAGGGATCGAGGGGAAGCCGTCCATAGGAAGGGGGTAAGAGTCGAGGCGTCTTGGGCACGCCTAGCTCCCTTGGATTCCCGGTATGAACGGACAGGAGAATCACACTTACTTGTGCTGTAGCGCGACGTGCGCCTGTTTGAGCGTCTGATGGTCGGCGCGACGTTGCCGCTCCGCCGCCGCCGCCGCCGCCAGCGCGCGCTTAGCTTCAGCCTCGGACGCGCGCGCCGCTGCCAGCTCGGCACGCACGCGTTTCAACTCTTCTGCACACTCGCGGGCTTCGCGCTACAATACAAACAAAGTCTAACATAAACTCAAACGTTTGATGTTTAAATCGTCACACGGTATACGCGCGTTGAAATGAGTGATCTGCGTACCCCTTTAGAGCGTACTGGCGTGATGTTATGTTATGAAATGGTATGAAACAATAAACAGACATGCTATTGCAGCAATCCCGAGATTTTTGCCGTTATTTATTGAAGAGTTCTGTTGTATATCTCCGAAGTTCTTCATCAGACCTTCACCAAATTAAAATGGGACCAATTTCAAAACATACTCTTTCAAACAAAAAAGAATTTTCAAAATCGGTCCACAATTGACAGAGATATCGGTGAACATACACAAAAAAAAAACAATCTAAAATCGAACATAGAACCTCCTCCTTTTTGGTAAGTCGGGTAAAAAGAATCGGCCAAGTACGAGTCAGACTCTCGCATGAAGGGTTCCGCAAGAAACGCCCAAAAAAAATTTCGTTTGTTGGATGGCAGCCGCACTTAAATATTAATTTTATTCTGTTTTTAGTATTTGCAGAAATACATCATCTGTGAAAATTTCAACTGTCTAGCTATCACGGTTCATGAGATACAGCCTGGTGACGGACATAAGTTTTTAAACTGTCATGGTCACTAACATTAACATTAGAAACGGGATCCGTAATCATGGTGCTTGCAACAGCACCGAAATATCGGCATCTCGCAACAAACAGTAAACATGGTAAATATCCCGTTTCGAATGTTAATGTTGGTGACAGACAGACGGACAGTGGAGTCTTAGTAATAGAGTCCCGTTTTTACCCTTTGGGTACGGAACCCTAAAAACTGAACAATATTGCCTTACTCAATAAAAATATAAGCTTCGACGTACCTGTTCGCGCTCCCGCTCTCTCTCGCGTTCTTTTTCGCGCTCTCTCGTTTCTCTTTCTCGCTCCCTCTCCCTTTCTTTTTCCTTCTCTTTAACTTCTTTGTTACTGCTTTCCTTAATTTTTACACAATCTTTTGTACTCTCTACTTCTTTATCTTTAACTATATGTTCTTTTGCTGAAAGTGAAAATTTATTTATTTATTATATATATCGGAGGCAGGTTAATGATTAATGGTTGGGAGCGAAGAAATATCGCTTGTAAACTTATTAATTCAGTTTTGTTTAATTGGCAACATCTTGATACTGATTCGGATTTCAATTCGATTTTATTCGATTGGCAACACTTAGTTTTCTCCAGTGTCTAATGCTAGTGAAGGATTTAAATCCTAGAGGAAGGTGACACGTGACACACAATTTGGAGGGAGACGCGGGTTCGCGGGGTTGACTTGAGTAGAAAGAACTGGAGACCGTATCGCGATTAAGTGTGATGAGTGGCATTATTGGTGCCGGTGGAGTTGCGTCTAAAAGTATCAGGCTAGTGAAAGTGATTACAAATTGGCGCGTCAACTTGCTACTAGAATTGGACAATGGAATATCTCTAAAACACCCGCCTTGTGCACGCATTACCCACGATAAGCCCACAAGACCGAGAGTATATGGAAGGAAACTCTCCTGTTTGCGACATATACTTTATTGTACACCACCAAAACGAACAGGAAAAACATTTACAAAAACAAGTGTACAATGGGCGGTCTTATCGCACAGGGCAATCTCTTACAGACAACCTTTGGATGGACTGAACAATAGGAGATGAATTTAGGCCTGTTGAAAATGTTTTTGAATATTACATTAACTCAAAATGGTGGAGGAAAACATCATGGAGAAACCGGCATAAAAAAATATATATTTGAAAGCTATGAGGGTCGAAAATTCCATATTTCAGCACTAATTTTAACGCATCTTTGGGTGGAAATAAATATCATAAGAAGAAGAAGGAAAATTGCAAAACGGCCTCCATACAGGGATGGATTAGTAATTCAACAATGCAAATAATTTTATTTTGAAGATTCAACAATATGGCGCCCAAATTCGCCATTTTTGGTTTTTTTAATTCACTTATTTAAGAACACTTGGACGACGACAACACAAGACGTATCTAACGATGTCTTAATTATATAAATCTGCCTAGCGGTTTGAAAGATACGAGGTAATAAAGAATATTACAGACATACAAGATACGAGCGAAAAACATAACCCTTTCCTTGCAGTTGGGTAAAAAGTATACAAATAATGAATGTACTCACTATGTTCTGTACTCTTACGACTATCATTGCTGTCCTTATCTTTATCTCTGTTTTTATTCTTTCTCTTCTCTTCTTTTAATGTGCTAGCCTCTTTCTTTTCTCTGTCTGACTTAGAAGACTTTGTGCCACCTAGAAAATAATAAGATAATAAGGTATTAATTGAACTTAAAACTTATGCGATAACGTAGGAAAAGAATTGGACATCGGAATCGGTACATGGTGGACATCTCACCAATGCGCACTAAAGGTTTTGCATCATAAAAAGAACCGGCCAAGTGTGAGTCGGACTCGCGCACGAAGGGTTCCGTACCATTATCGCAAAAACGGCAAAAAAATCACGTTTTGTTGTATGGGAGTCCCACTTAAATATTGATATTATTCTGTTTTTATTATTTGTTGTTATAGCGGCAACAGAAATACATCATCTGTGAAAATTTCAACTGTCTAGCTATCACGGTTCATGAGGTACAGCCTGGTGACAGACAGACAGTGGAGTCTTACTAATAGGGTCTCGTTTTTACCCTTTGGGTACGGAACCCTGAAAAATTATGTTTTCGAGAAAGTATGATTTTTAAAATCATAAATACAGATGTTGGGGTCTGGGGTCTACGTTGATACTTTTAGGATCTTAAAATGTATACCTGTGAAACTTCTTGGTCAAGCACTTTTCAACCTTATCGCTAAGAGCATAAGAGCAAAAAGTGGTTGACCGGACGTTTCACGGTATTTCCAATTTAGAACATGTTTTTTTATGACTGAATCTATAACAGCCACGGGGTCCCGACGTAAGAAAATTTAGTTCAAATAAAGTTCACTAGATGGCGCGATAAGCATCGATTTTGTGTAAAATTAAGATCTAGAATTAATCATAAAAAAATATGTTATTGTTTAATTAAATCTCTTAACCACAAAATTATGGAATATTGGGCTCTTAATTCACATTCCAAAGATTATTTGAAAGGATCACTTAATGTTCATTCCAATAGATGGCGCTGTATTAAACTTTTATGTTTGCCCTATCAATTTTTTTTTAAATTTGATAAGGTCCCAGGCTTCTGACTACCCATAACGCCTGTCAAAGATCTTCAAAAGACAGCCGGGACCGACAGCGAAAAGTGCTTTCCGAAGCACAAAGGAAACTCGCTGGGTAAAAATGATCACCCATCCGCTCGGCACTGACCGCCTCGGCAAGCGTTGCTTAACCTTGAAGATCAACCTGTGCGACTGTTATTATTGAGCCACGAGCTCCTTCTATCAATAATAAACAAAGAAAATATTATTTTTCCACTACCTTGTCTATTATGAAAACATTGCCTAAGGAATTCGTTTCGAAATATGAACATTTATTTAGTCACAAGATTATAAAACAAAAAATAAAAAAAAAACTAAATTACATAACATAATAACAGTTACGAAATGACTTTTGTATGGATCATTATGAAACTGGCAGAATGATACTGAACCTGTTACCTCTCGAAAAAGCGCGCGTTGATTGTGTCTATATAGTCTGTGGTTTTTAGTCTGAACGTTTCTAATAAATTGTTGTTGGAACTTATTTGCATTTATTTAAGTAAGTTAATCAGGTAATCGCAAACTCGCATGTAGCTTTCGCTCGTGTTAAAATCTCGACTTTTTATGCTCGACACGAAATGTACTATTATACCTTTACTGTGGTCGTTTTTGTCGTCGTCGTCAGGCGCCGCATGACACGCGGAGCCGTTGCTGAGCGTGTGCGGGCTGCCCGAGCTGTGTGAGCCCCCCGAGCTGTGCGAGCCCCCCGAGCTATGTGAGCTATTCGAGCTCGCGTTTGACGCTTGTGCTGACGCTGCCTTTTCACGTAGCGTCGTTTGATGCTCTAAATGCTTTTCTAATTTGTCTAACTGAAAATAGAAAAACGGAAGGGTTTTTATTAGAAAATTTATACAATAGGTATAATTGTCAATGAAAAAGACATACACAGATCTTATTGGTGATGTTCTTCAGAAAAGCCGGGTGCTCATAACCGGTGCGCGTTTATATGTATGAACGTAAACCAATTAAAAGGAGTATGTACGGATCGTAGCAGGAGACGTTCTGTAGTTTCTGCTTACCCCCTTGAGAAATAAATGTATTGGGCTAAAAGGAAATTTATTGGTTGGAAAATAAAACTATTTTATGCCGCTAACTTTTGTTTCAAATGGTCACGGACTTATCAAACTGCCCACATAGCTTAAGTACATCAAAAATTATTTTGCAATCAAAACTGACCAAAAGGAGGTCCAACATTATATTCTGGCTCTGAGCGGGCGCAAAGCCAGTACCGCGTTACCATTTTGGAATATATACCTGCCTTAAGAATTATCCTGTTACCTTATCACGTAGCTGTGCGTGCTCCTGCGGACAGTGTCCGTTGTGGTCCGCCGTCTTGAAGCGACAGCGCCGGACGGAGCCGTTCATATGTTTTGTGTCCGACTGTGTCGTTTGTGTCGCGCACTCCGCGCCACCGTTCGCGATACTGCCGGCTTCTTTGCTCGGCTGCGTTTGCGACTGTGACTGAAAATACAAATACATAGTTACAACACCGGGTAGCGCCATCTATCGACTAAAGGAAGACAACTAGTAGTAGCTAGTAGCACAATCTATTGACAAGAGGAAGAAAACTAGGATTAGTACTAGTAGCGCCATCTATTGACAAGAGGATGAAAATAAGTATTAGTAGCGCCAGCCATTGACGACATGAAGAAAACTAGTAGCAGCTAGTAGCGCCATCTCTTGATGAGAGAACTGGTCGTAGCTAGTCGCGCCAACTTTGGAGAAACAGATCACGGGGTCAACGCCCTCGTATCGCGCGAAATTAGGTACAAGAAATCATGATTTGAAAAAAAGTTAGTTTTTAACATCTATTATGTGGTCCAAAAAAAATATTGTATATATATATATAATAAAATAAATTTTCCACAATATCCTGGGAGACTTTGCAGAGGCGTTTGCAAAAACTTTCTAAGTTTTTCTAGAAGATAGTATCAAAGTTCTCACCTGGTCCATTTGAGACTCTGGCACCGCGTCCTTCATGAGTTGGAAATAGAACTCATTCATTTCGCGCACATGCCTTTGCCTTCTCTGCCTCAGCCGGTGGGCTATGAGGGCCTTCGCCCCGAAGCCTAGCGTCACCACGGGGTAGCCCACGCAGTGCGCCGCCAGCGGCCGGCACAGCTCACCCGCGCCCGCGCGGGAGCCCCTCCACAGACCTTCTACGTACACCAGTATGCAGCATATCGCTACTGTGGGTAGGCAGATACCTTTGTCTGCGACTGTATATAAAAATATAGAACTTAGTATTTTTAACCAAATTTTTTACAGCTGGTTAAAGTACAAAACATATTTATTTATAGTGATTATTTAAATATAATTAGACTTTTCTACAGGGATGATGACGGGGTAAGAAAAAGCAATTCTATTTAGTCCGTCGGTTAAATTATAAAAAAATATTTGACACGTATTTATTGCTATATCAAATCAATAAAAACTCACCAAGATAAAAAGTGCATCAAAGTTCGGGAGTGGCATGTGACGTCACTTCTAAGTAAAAATGGTACTATGGTCATGACGTCAAGCGAAATTTTAAAAAATACGTGTCCAATATCTTTTGGAAAACTGATAGAGATTTTTAGTCATCATCCCAATAGTCATATAAATTTTATCTGAACAATAAATATTTAGTACAATGCTAAGAACACCAAGTTATTATTCCTCAGATAAAAATAAAAGTTACCAGAAGATAGAAAAATCGACCCTTAGAAACATTAACATTATTAAAGCAGAAGTTTATTTTAAAGATTATAGATATATATATAAATAGAAGCTGCCAAATGCAGGTTGACGTCTACAGGGAGAAAGTTATGCAATTACAGGGAGATTGGGGAGATTTGATCCTACGGAAGACTTGTTTCATAAAAATAATAAGGCTAAATAGCATCTCAAATTGTTTTAAAATGGCCATTCCAAATCTACTAAAGTTTTTTCGGGAGGTTCCTGTTCAGGATAAGGCGGGAGGAAACGCCTGGATGTCACCACACCATTGTGTGGATCACCCGGAAGACACGGTGGAGCATACGGTGGAGGTCTGCCCCGCTTGGGCGGAGCACCGCCGTATCCTCGTGGAGGCGATCAGCGGTGGCGATCTCTGGCGTCCGGCCCTGGTCCAGGCCAAGGTACGGAGCGAGAGGTCATGGGGAGCTGTCATCCTTCTTCTGCGAAGCAGTAATGCTCGCGAAGGAGGAGGCGGAACGCGTGAGGGAGACTCATGCCCCTAGCCACCCCGGGCGTCGGGAGACGCAAGCAGATTCCCGGCCACCATAGGCGTGGGCTAGCGGACGGCGAGAAACGGGTAGTTCGCCGTCCGATAAGGATCAGGTCCAAGTCGACAGCGCGTTGTGTTCCACGCGCGCCTCAAAGATATGACACCAAAACTGACGGCGTCCTCTAGGGCCGATGTCTGGGTCGGTATAATGGTGCCGGTTTTTCCTTTCGAGGTACGGAACCCTAAAAATTACGTTATTACTGCCTAAAATGACTACGAGAACTTTACAAAACAGTCGCAATCCCTTATGAAATAATCTGGAACATTCATACAGTATCGTGTAAATATAGGTAACTTGTGTCCAAGCCAAACTCTATTTCTAGAACTCATAAAATATACGAGTGCAAGCTTGTAATTGTTGGACTAATCACTACTTCACAAACGAAGGCAACAAAATGTTCCCACGGAAATGAGCACTCATTTGAAAGTTTGTAACATTGTTAAATGTTTTCTTTTTGTTAATTAGAATGCAGTTTATTGTCGTGACGAGAGATAGTTGTCCTGTAATTTTGTTGCTTGTCTCTAAATTGAATAAAACAAAGTCGCTGTCCGCGTCTGTCAACGTCATTTCTGTTAAACGGATTTTTTTTACGATTTTCTAGAACGAACGATTTAGGCTTAACACGCATTGCGTTTTTTATCCGCGCTGATTTGATTCGCGCGTTTTTTTGTCCGCGTACTGAATCATACTAACACGCTCTGAGGATAAAATTCCGCGCGATTTTTGTCTCCTTCTTTTTCATAGAGCTTAAAATATTCTGTGGAAAATGACGGATTTCTTGCGTATTATTTTCGTGCGATTTTTTACCGCAATGCGTGTAGCTTCATACAATTCCATGTGTCGCAGAATGTGCGGAAATAAATCGCGCGAATAAAAACCGCCGTGCGTGTTAAGCCTTACGAGGAACGGTTTTTTATATAATTTGTCCCGTGCGATGCCGGGTTAGGTCGCTAGTATAGATAGAATAGATGGACCCCTTTTTCCGCACTTAAGACTCCCATTTGGTCCGTTGTGCGAGCAGACCTCCTCTCGGAGAGGGAATGGACCGTAATCCACCACGCGGGCCCAGCACGGTTTGGTGGATGTCACATGTCTTCGAATTTTTGGTTCTAAGACATGCCGGTTTCGTCACGATATTTTCCTTCACCGTTTTGAGAGCACAGGTTGCGAAAAAAATTACTTAAGGTTTGACCCCACGACCTACAACTAGTAAGTCGCGGCCGTTACCACTGCGGCCACCACTGCTTCCGCTAGTATAGTTATACGGAGTACTATATTTATACCACGACACGATCAACTGACATAACTCGGAGGAGCTCGTGGCTAAATTATAACAGCCACATTGGTCGATCTTCAAGGTTAAGCAACGCTTGACGAGGTCGGCCCATGGATGGGTGACCATTTCAACATACCGAGTTTCCTCCGTGCCTCGGAAAGCACGTAAAGCCGTTGGTCCCGGCTGTCATTTGAAGATCTTCGACAGTCGTTACGGGTAGTCAGAAGCTTGAGATCTGACACCAGTCTTACCAAGGGGTATTGTGTTGCCCAGTTACTGGGTTGTGGATGTCAGATAGGCAGTCGCTTCATGTTAAACACGGGTACTCAGCTGAATCCGGTAAGGCTGGAAGCCGACCCCAACAACAATTGAGAAAAGGCTAGGCAGATGATGACGTTCAACTGTCATAACTCGTAAACGATAATTTCAAAGTATATTTCTCTTAGAAGTTTCTGGTGTCACAATTTGTTAGGGAAAGCCAAAATCGGTAGTCATCCAACAATTTGAAATACTAGTGCGAGTTCTACCTTGCCGATTAGAAAACTTATAGCGAAATTGAAGAGAAAAAAAGTTACTTACATGTATACCAGACGTATTGTACCCAAACATAGGTACTTGCAGCAAAGAATATGTACTGTAGAGGTATGAAGAAGAAACATATCATGTCTGATGTGAGCGCAATGCAGATGAAGAATACTGAGAATGCCTGGAAACAAAACATAAATTTGTCAACAGAAGGCTTATTCTACTTTAGTGATTCAGCACAATAATTTGCCACTTGTACAGCATCATTGATGGCAGCGCATATATCACTTTAGTTCAGGGGTTCCCAAAATTATTTTGTCTACTGCCCACTTTGAGAATAAATTATTTTTCAGCGCCCCCATTTTTTCACCTACTTAAAAACCACTATAACTTCAAATTAAATTTATTAATTATTGTGAGCTTTATTAGCGGCGATTAAACATTAATTCTAAACGAGACTTACTATAACTCGCAAGAGTTAACATTTAAAAAATATAAATATCGAACAGAGTTTGAGCAATCTCTTAACTAATATTAGTTGATGTTCACAAGTTGTAGTTGAGAGTCGAGAGCTCATGCAGTCGCTGTCTAAGAGGCCTCCTAGCTAAATGAAATTACAAATCACCCCCCAAAGCCTCTACATAACGCCCCCATTTTTTTCTGGGTCTCTTATCGCCCCCTTTAGGCCTGCAGCGCCCACAAGGGGGCATTATCGCCTACTTTGGGAAAGGCTGCAGTTGCATGTTATTGCAAGGTTTATTTAAGAAAGGAAAAATCTAATAAAGCTTTTATTTATTATGCAGTCTTTTACTTATTACATAGATCACAGATAAAACTATTTTAACATATTACAATGTCTAAAACGATATGTAAAATTACTAAAGTGTACTAAACTTTAATAGTTTTAGTAACAAATTATGAGCTGGTGGGCAGTGGGGACCCCACGGATCTGATCTCCAGGGAGTAGTATTCTTCCTCATCTCTGGCTTGCCTTTATTGGCTGGTCAGAGTGAAAACTGACGGAGAAAGCTCTCACCTCTCCCTTGCCTTAATTGGCTGGCTTGAGTGTAGATTCGCAAGAGCAAAACGTGCTCGGAGGAATGAAGATAACCCAGTAAGACGCTGGTAGGCATCTTGACCGTACTGCCGGGATTGTCCTGATAGCCGTGGTATACCTCTCCACTCATCAAGCACCTCCGGATATGTTGTCCCCCTGGCGCTACGTCACTAAAGTGCTCACCCCCTTCCATTTTATTCCCGTCTAGTTCAACAGTGGTCAAGCAGGTGCCAGTAATCCTCCTATAGTTTTTGGCAATCGATCCACTAAACCTACCAAATCCATAGCCCAATACATTTTTACTCCATGTTTTGCAATCCTGTACCAACCGGGGATTGCCCTTGGGTGCAGTTGCGTAGTGCATACAGGGATAGTCATCGGTTGGTGTCACATTTCCTGATACAGGTCTCGGCGCGGATTTAGAGCGCTGACCTTGAATGCGCAGAAGTCGATTTTCGGGTCTGAGCGGCGGGGGGCGTGAGGTGCAACGGGTGAAGCGGCCGGCGCCGGCGTCTTATTGGATAATCAGTCGTCCTTCCCCCGTCTCGCCGCGCTCACACGTCTCGAGTCCCCTAGGGTACAGTCGCACATTATTGTGTTAAATAAGTTCTCTTCTTATACATACATACATACATAAACTCACGCCTTTTTCCCATGGGGGTAGGCAGAAACTACAGATTATATTATATTATTATATTCTCTTCTTATTTAACACAATAATGTGAAATTCTTCTCGTATATAACATACATTCGTTCTTTTCGTTGCCGATGAAAGATGCCGAAAAAGAAAGTGTTAACGAGGCAAGCACGAAAAATGATTTACGATGTGCAAAATGCAACAACAAGAGCGAATATTTAATTGCAGAAAATCTATTAAATTTAGTGACATATTATTTATTAATACATAGGCTAATGTGCCTAAACCACACTGTGTTAAAATTAGCTATTTAAATATCTATTATTCACAAAATATAAACTACGTACAAACAAATAATTAGTTCAAATCGCTCTAAGTAATTTTATGCGTACTATACGTATAATATACACATGCGCAAATCACCCCACCGCTTTCGCCGAGCGCTCTTAATCCGCACCGATACCTGTACATGCCTAAAAAAAAGTTAAATCAAAAAATCAAAAAACCCGACTGCTTCAAAAGCGAACTAAAAAGTCGTAAACAAGGAAAAAATCATGCTGTGCAGTCGGAGGATACATACGCGCGAGCTGGCTGACCAAAACCAGATGTATCCTCCTCCTGCACAGCATGATTTTTTCCTTGTTTACGACTTTTTAGTTCGCTTTTGAAGCAGTCGGGTTTTTTGATTTTTTGATTTAACTTTTTTTATTTATAACTTTTTAGTTAAGTTTTTTTCGAATTAGATACATTTAAACATATAAGTGTTGTATATTTTTGAAATCACCTCTTAAAACCCTTTATTTTGATACCCCACACGATGGGTTTGGAAGAAAAAAAAAATTTGGGCCCCCACAATATGGCACCCAAAATCCATCATTTTTCTATTATCCAATTTTAATGTAGCCTATGACACTCGCAGGGTTAAGACGCATCGATTGACGTACGAATCATCAAAATCGGCCAACGCGTTTGATCTCTGGAACGCCACATAGGAACAAACAAACATACATACAAACATACTTACATGCATACATACATAGACTGATAAACACATTACCCTCCTTAGGCAGTCGGGTAAAAAGGCCTCTGCGAGATGGCTTCGGTTCCTCGCACGCCTTTTCAAAGGACCGGGAACCGAGTTTGTCAAAGAAAATGATGATAATAAAATACTTTTATGTTCATCATTGACAAAGGCTTTGAGTTTCATTTTGAATTGCAAAAAGTGGAGCATGAGATTTGAAAATACATATACCTACCTAATTCAATTTAAACAAGTATGGAAGATACAATCACAAAGGAGTACTAGTTTTCAGAAAACAGTTATAATTCATGTCGGAGTACTTTCTATTTCAGTAAGATCTTTTGTTATAAGAATAAAGAAGACTGCCATACATTTTCTCACAAGTGAGAAATAGAAAGATATCAGAATAAGCATGGAAATAATAAAAAATAAACTTCTTTTACTTATTATTAGCATCAATTAGCAAAAAAATGTGGTGCTCCTAGCGGAGCTCCACATCGTTGTCAATGTGGTGAAGCAGTCGACCGCCTCGCTCACCATGGCCTATCATGCAGTAGGAGCGCTGGCCGGATAGCACGGCACGGCAGCCATCAATGGCATCATAAGTCAAGCTCTTGTCACCACCAGGGTTCCAGCTGTTTTAGAACCCAATGGCTTGGCACGCGACAATAAGAGACCAGACGGGATGACCATAATGTCTTGGAAGGTGGGTAGGCCTTTGGTGTGAGATGCAACATGTGTCGGCACCCTTGCGCCATCCCATTTTCTTAGCTCGGCGGGCTGTGCTGGGGCGGCTGCTGCCGGTGCAGAAAACCTCAAACGGCGCAAATATAACAACCTTATTGGATGTTATATGTTTGAGCTATTTGGGGTTGAAACATTAGGTCCAAGGGCTCCGACTGCGCATCGAGTTTTTCGAGAAATTAGCACAAAGCTCGTCGACTCTTCACGTGACCAGAGGACTGGCCTTTTCTTCGGCCAGAGAATCAGCATTGCCATCCAACGTGGCAATGCTGCCAGCGTTCTGGGCACGTTTCCCATTGACATTGATGTGGACGAATTTTTTGATGCACAATGAGCTCTTTTCCGTCTCTCTTTTGTATTTGTATTTAGGTTTGTTTTTGTTTTAGAATATTCAATTGTACATATGTTAATAAAACCACTTACTATTAGCAAAACTATAATTTTAAAATCTATTATTGGAGAAGGAAGAAATGAAAGCTACCATAGCATCCCTATTCAGTGTTTTCTAAATGCATTTTGCTTGTCAATAGTCTAATTGTCTTCAGCAGGTAGAATATTTTTTTTATAATCTTTATTTGTCCCACCGCTGGCAGGGGTCTCCACCATACTATCCAAAGTCCTTTTTTGTCTTGGTTGAATAGAAAAAGAGAGGACACTCTCCAAGAGAGGTCTGTTTCCCAGCGGCGGGAACATTAATGGCTGATTAATAACAGTAAAAGGAAAAAAAAAGATACTCACAAGTCCTTGATATTTGAATGAATCGTAGACTGATCTCAGCATCATCCAGAAGGGCCAGAGGAACTCAAACCTGAACTCCAGCATATAGTCAGCCAGGACTACTGTTGCCCAAATCATCACAAACTTCAGGTACAGCATTGAACTGAAAAACAATATATACAAACTCTTTCTAAACTGAGTTTATGGAGGACACCACTGACATTTAGATTATTACTATATTACATTTAGATTATTATTATTATTTTGACATTGGTAATTGTGTGTTAGTACGTAAGGCATTGTGTATTAGTAAATAATTAATTGAATGATTTCATTTTAAATGTGTGTCTGTTGTTTCAACACCACTAACTTTATTAATATTTGTATGCTCTCGAGTAAAATGTAGCGATCTGACCACCTTAATATAACATCCTATTGTATTGAAACCTACATTTACGAATAAATATGATTTGATTTGATTTCCTTTTTCAATGGAGGAAGGCAAACACTACAGAATACCATGTTACAATCCTGAAATGAAAATTGACAAAGCTTTTATAAAATTCTTAAAATCATGTCTGTATCCCTGAAGGGTAAGGGCTTGTTCACAGAGGTCCGTTTTACAAGTCCACTTTATCATATACATTCTTATTCGGCTAGTTTAGGTAGTTTATGAACGAGTTAACACACACAACAGTAATAAAATACTAAAATACTGATATGTTTCATGGGACTTTCATCCTTATAGAAAGTTGGTTGATGTGAACATTACCCCCAATAGTAGTGGACCCGTTAAAACAATCCTGGAAAAACGAATGTTCTGTGTGAACGAGCCCTAAGACAGAGTTTTGTTTTAATTAAATTGTTTTATAAAAAGGAGCTTTTCAAGTGAAGTGGAGACAGCAGCCTTATTGCGTAATGAATTCGGCAAGGCAAAAGAGTATGAAAAATCAACCAATCACATAGTGTTCACCTGCGCAATAAGGCTGCAGGTCACATTGATTTTGTGCCCTAAATCTTTTTAAATTACAGTATTATTTTTTAACTTTTTACTCCTGGCCGCTGAAAGCCCTGATGCTCCTGATAGCTGTGCTGCTTTTGACTGATCTGTGATTATGAGTTAGAGAGAGAGCATAGAATTTCAACTCTTTTAACCTTCAGAATGCTTCAGATTTAGCCTCTGAAATTAATCTTGAGCCATTGTGAAAATTTAGAAGTGTAAAAGTTATTGTGTTGTTTTTTTTAATGCTTCTTACAAACAGGTCCTTTATTTTTTTTATTTTTTATTTGTTTTAGGCTCGCGTTTGACCACTATCTCGCCTGATGTTAAGTGATGATGTGGTCGAAGGTGAAACACGCTTACCTAGAAGTAACCTATTCACTCTTGACTTGAAGACCCCTAGGTTGTAGCTATCAGGAAACAAAGAAGCAGGGAATTCCACTCCTTAGCTGTACGCACAATGAAAGTATTTTCAAAATGCTTTGTGCGTATGGTTGGAACATCCACCATGTACCGATGGCGCATTGCCGTATGTCTGTACTAATATTACCGTGGTATTTAATAATAAAACCATTGACATAAATTGTTTTTATTTTAAACTTTGCCCCCTTTATGAATTTCTACCTGTATCGTTACAAACATTTAAACCCACATACTCATGACACCGATCCAACAACCATCTGTAGGTCATAAAAATATTTGTTCCGTGCGGGAATAGAACCTGCGAAATGCAGCGCAGCAGCCCATCTCAATCACTATGCCAACCGTGCTGTTTAGTATATACATATATGCTGATTTTTTTCTACAGAATTAACTGTATGTTCTATCTTTCTTTCATACTATTGTACAACTTTTAATTAGATGACTGCAACATACATGCCTGCTTCTACAGCATGACATACATTTAACCGTATTTGTATAATTAAGTAATACAAATTATAAATAATATGTCAATCAGTCCTATCATTTTATATAGAACCAGTGACCTTAACTTACTTTATTGTTGTATGTGTTAGATATGATAAAAATAGATCAGGTCTGTATAAAAAATAATTAAATTAAGTACCTTACTAGTAATTTATGTGTGAATACATTAGCTCATGTAAACTTGAGCTTTTTCAATCTGTACAGTAAAACAACAATTTTTTTTATGTTTATATTTTTAATAAAAGTAAATAAATTCACTTGTTAGGATTCTGTACCCAAAGAGTAAAAACGGGACCCGGGAGTCTTAGTAATAGGACTAGTAATAAACCGTCATAGCTAGACAGTTGAAGTTTTCACAGATGATGTATTTCTGTTGCTGCTATAACAACAAATACTAAAAACAGAATAAAATAAATAATTAAGTGGGACTCCCATACAACAAACATGTTTTTGTTTTTGCGATTTTTGTGGTAATGGTACGGAACCCTTCGTGCGTGATTATGACTCGCACTGGCAAGAT
This sequence comes from Orthosia gothica, assembly GCA_949775005.1. Taxonomy (NCBI): domain Eukaryota; kingdom Metazoa; phylum Arthropoda; class Insecta; order Lepidoptera; family Noctuidae; genus Orthosia; species Orthosia gothica. Next base: position 5,860,661 of record OX459066.1, read on the forward strand.
ATTTTTTATCTTGGTTTACTACGATTTACACAATGATGTTGTGGTCGTGGCTAAGACCATGCCATTTGTGCTTGAGGTTGTGGGTTCAAATCTGGGCATGTAATAATGTGACTTTTTCAAATTCATATGTACTTATATATTTATAGTTTATCTTGGACATTGCAGGCAATGGTGAAGAAATACATTGTGAGGAGACCTGGAACTATTTATATTTAATGTAAGTCTGAAATAGCCAAGTCAGAGGCCTGTGGGACTTCCATAGTTGGCTTAATTAACTCTGACACCAGAGGTGGCCACATACTCACATGAAAAGAAGAAATAAGAAGTCCTAGTGATATAATAATTATTAATTTGTTTTTTATCACTTTGTCATTATTTATCATGTTGAGATGAGAAGGATATCAGACTGCAGGAATGTTTCTATTGAGTAATTTTCTACAAATATAGTAATATGTTGGTCTTGAATTATATATAATAATAAATAAAATATTTTAATAAATAATCCTTGAATGTTTTCATGGCAAATTCCTGTTTACGAAATTAGAGAAAAGTCACAGGACTTCAAGTTTGGTGTTCCTACAAATTGCAATTGTAAAGTATATGAGTTTATATAGATATGTTTACATATGCTGGCTTTGTATATTTATAACAAAAAAGATGGTTTATTCATCTTATTTTAACAGGCCACTTGTTCAGCATAAGTAATACAACAGTACTGACATGCAGTATACACATGTTGCACATTTGCACGCATTTTATAACAAAAAACGTGTCTTTTCATGTCTTTTTGTATTCGCACCACGCAGAAGGTGGGCTGTGATCGCCAGATGGTACTTTCTACCCACCTAAAGGATATATCCCGTATTATTTATGTTAACTTTATCACAGAATTAGATGTCGCATAATGTTGAAATCTATTTCCTGGTATATATTGATCAACATAAACAGTATCCACTCACTTTCCGTACATTCCTTCGGTGATTTTTGTGCGCTTCAAGGGGCGCCGCAACTTCCCAGTTTCGGCATTTCGCCGCTTCATATTTTTTCATCCACGGTGTAAATCACGAATACAGGCGCTCGTTTCACAACACTTATTTACAAGGAAACATTTAAAACAACAATAATCCTCAAAATAGTGCCTTTTGTTGTCAATCAGCCTATGTCCAAAATTTACGAGGGAGATGGATGAAATATCGGCAAGCTTTTTTTTGCGTTCACTCACACACTAAATGTTGCCTGAATAAAACCAATCCATTACCCATGACAACTCTTAATCCAAATAATTCTTACGTCAAACTAATATTAAATCATCATCTTACGCAACTCGTTCTTATAGATATTTCAACAAGAGGACTATAATAATTATTTTTAACTGAAAATTGGCCAAAAATCAGCTTTCATGTTTCAGTAAATGTAGAAATAATTTGAAGCACTTGTCGGAATTAGTTGCATCAAGAAATGAACGCTGACATAATTAAATAATTTAAACGATATTTATTGAATCGGTTATCTTTGCACAATAAAATTATTATAATTTTCACATTATTTCAATTATTCAAGTACCAATTGTTGGAAGCTTTTGGTTAAAACGGCAACATTACAATTTGCCTCTTTTATCTGTCTTTATTTATCCAATCGGTGTAGAGAAAATAGTATATTATGCAACTAGTGAATAAAAGACGGATTTAAAGCGAGGGCCATAGATGAATCAAGAGCAAGTGAAGGATTCTAACGACTGAATCACGACCGTAGGGAGTGATTCATGATGATTGAATCACGAGCATAGCGAGTGATTCAAGTGTTAGAATCATGAGCGACGCGAGTGATTCATGGTCCTCGATATAAATCCGTTTTATTCAAGAGTTGCATACTATATTTTATACCATGACTTCGAGAAAAAGAAAGATTTAAGCGAAAAGCACAAGGAATATTACGAGTAATAAATAAATGAATGGTTTTTACCTTCAAAATTTACATAAAATGTGAAACCCTGACCCCTGAGCTAGGTAACAGCACCTGTGTTTCAGGGGTCACTGACCACCTCCGTTACGTTACATAATTATAATTAATTAAATACCTTTGCAATTAATATAAGAATTACAATCCAAACAAGTACTCAATAAATATCTTAGACTAAAATCAAAATTATTATTAAAATCCTAAATAACAAACTCAAAATTAAAATCGAAGAAGGAATTTGGGTATCGAGTATTTTTTGCGCAAGGAGGCGCAAGGAGGTTACATAGCATTGAGATGGACGTCTAATACATTGGTGTGTTCCAAATTCAAAAACCAAAACAGTGATTAAAATGCTTTTTATTCACTGTTTTCAGTGAATAAAATAAGCTTTTAGAGGGGGAATGGTATAAACTAATTTTTGATCACCAGTCACCACACTAATAAGACTATTGGTGTGGTGACTGGTGATTAAATGATCCTATGGCTATTTCTAGCATTTTGAAGTTGTTCATACCAAAGACCTTATACGTAGTTCATACACTCTACCACAAAGTTAATTTTTTTTTTTTTTGAAGATTATGGCCTGGTTGCTAAGACCTTTAAGCCAAGTCTTTTAGATGGGTAACACTTTAACACAATAAAGTATGTACTGCACTGATGTTAAATTTTTTGAATTGTACTTTTAACATATTATTTGTAAAGCGGTATAAAACAGTTCAATTCTTTTAATAAATTTTTAAGCGGCGGCGGGCGGGAAGAACTATCACTTAAGTTTAGCACATCACTAAGATCACTGGCTAACATTAGTCTGTCAATCAAAAATTTCTGACAACTGAAGAATAGATGTTCCATGTCTGCGTCTTTTTCTTCACAATATGTACAAGTATTGGTTTGAATTATTCCAAGTCTTGCAAGGTGTGATGGCACTGTGTTGTGGCCAAAACGCAGCCTATTAATTGTGGTTATAAAGTCTCGGCTGGCATCTTTAAGTCGATCGTACCAAGGTCTAACTGGTAAGCTCTCTTGTATGCTTCCATACCATCTTCCTTTTGTCTCCTGGTCTTTCTTCCACATCTCTATCCACAGATTCCTAATATTTTCATTTAAAGAATACAGATAATCAGTCATAGGCACATATATTGTATTTCTAAGGTCAAGAGCATTAACACCCTCAAATGCAGCTCTATCAGCTATTTCATTGCCAGCAATACCTTTATGGGATGGCACCCACATAAAAGAAATTTCTATGCCCCTGAGCGAATGTCGATGAATTTGTTCTTTTATAACGTACAAAATAAAATTAGATTTATAATTTATTTTGAGGTTAGATAAACCTTTAATTAAACTTAAAGAGTCAGTGACAATTAAAAAGAATTTACAATTATTTACATTTTCAATTCGCCTCAGAGCTTGAAAAACTGCATAAGCCTCTGCAGTGAATATCGAACACACTTCATGCAGAACAAAACTCTGAGTAAACTTTATCTGTGAATCATACACAGCACAACGCACATAACCATCTCCTTTACTGCCATCAGTGTAAAATGTATAAAGTTCATTATTTTCCGAAATAAAGTTTAGCATGTCAAAATTATTATGAACTGTACTATGTATTACTTTAATGGGATGTATAATGCTTTGATATGAAAAAGTATAACAGGGCCAAGGGCACTGCTTTTTAATCTTAAAACAACTTTTTTCAATTTCCAGGAAAATATTGAGCAGCATTGGGGAATGACCGATAAGGAGAGAATTACCAGTAGCTAAAGGTCCAGAAGTACTGATTCTATGAGGTATAATTTTGTTAATAATTTGTGTGTTATTTGAGTACAACAATTTCAAACAATATCTCTCTGTAAGAAGGAGACGTCTCAAAATCAAAGGCATAATTTTAGTTTCAACTTCCATGGCCCTAATGGGAGTTGAGCACATAGCACCAGAAATAATTCTCAGAGCTCTATTCTGCAAAATGTCTAATTTATGGGCATGAGCACTGTTTAGATAAGCTATGGCACTATAGTCAAAATGGCTCCTTACTATTGCTTTATACAAAATAGATAATGTTTTGGGGTCTGCTCCCCAGGAAACTCCAGCAAGGCATCTAATTATATTCAATCCTTTTAAAGCATTTTGTGAAATATGTTTAATATGCTCTTCAAAAGTAATTTTTTGATCAATGATAACTCCCAAAAATTTCTTTGAACAAACTCTACTAATTGCTTCTCCACCATATACAATATCGCAGGTTGGATCATCTTTGCTAAAAATCATAAAACTACTTTTAGATGCATTAATTTTAAGATGCAATTTACCATTATAATAGTTTGATAATTGATTTAAAGCACTATTAACTTTATCTATAGCTATTTGCAAATTTTGATTACTGCTATATAAGACTATGTCATCAGCGAATTGCAAAATATTTACATTACTTGTATCTACATATTTACATATTTCACTAGTATACAAATTGTACAATAAAGGCGACAATGTAGCGCCTTGCATGGTGCCTTTTGATGCTATTTTTGGCCCATGTAGTATGTTATTATGCTTAACATAAACCGTTCTGTTAATTAAAAACTCATAAATCCATTGACATAAATGACCAGGGATATTTAAATCGGATAAAATTTTAACAAGGATTCCAGGATCAACATTATCAAATGCACCTTGTACATCTAAAAATACACAAACAGTGTTTGACAGTAAATTATTTGCCCTTTTCAGGTCCGAGATCAAAGATACAAAGCTGTCAACGCAACTAAGCCCACGACGAAAGCCATACTGCACATGAGGGATTATACCATTCGCCTCCACATACCAATCCAACCGCGCCTTAACCATGTTTTCAAATATTTTGCCGAGACATGATGATAGAGATATTGGTCTATAAGAATTTACATTATCTGGTGATTTATTAGGTTTGAGTATAGGAATAACACACTGTGTTTTCCAAGAGTCTGGTATCAACTTTTTATTCCAAAGAGAATTGAGAATATTTAAAAAAACTTTTTGAACGGACTCATGTAAATTTTTTATCACAACATATGGAAAGTCATCTAGGCCTGGGCTTGTATTACGTCTAGACTGTAGACTTAAAATGAATTCTGACCATGAGAAAGGTTCCAATAAATTTTTTGAATTTTGATTATTGTTATTTTTTCCGAAATAAGTGTTTAAAGATTCTGATAGGTTCCTGTTATCTGAAAGTTTGTCTAAAAATGAAGGAATAAACTCATCTTTGTAAGATTTATTTACAGTTTTAATTCCTTTAAATCTTTTAATAAGATTCCAAATTTTACTGATAGGAGTAGTCCTATTAAAAGTATCACATACATTATGCCAGCCTTTCTTCTTCTGCTCTGAAATTGTCCTTTTCTTTAAGGCATCTAGCCTTTTATAGTTAATGTAGTTATCAATATTAGGGTCACTTCTGTACAGTTTTAAGGCATTATATGATGCAACTACAGCCTGCTCACAATTTTCATTCCACCAAGGTGTTGGAGGTCTACTTTTAAAATTATTATGTTTAGTAAACTTCGGAATTACCATCAACTTCAGGGTAGCAAGACGATTACAGAATTCTAAATATGAAGACATAGGATCTGCCTCATCTATCAACATGTCTGCAAATAATATTTCTGATAATTCATGATATTTATTCCAATCAGCTTTACCATACAAAAACTTGTCGACAGGAGGATTAACTTGATATTTGTCAACAGCCAAAGATATTTCAGTTAATGTAGGATAATGATAACTTCCCATAGCATCATCATGCACAGACCACTCGCAAAATGGTGCAATACTCGGACTAGTGAAGCTCACATCAATAGCAGATGGATTACGTGTGGGATTATTAATTGTAGTAAAACAGCCATCATTTAAAATGCACAATTCAGAATCATCTATAACATCATACAGATCCCGACCCCGACCCTTAGTCGACAAACAGCCAAACGCAATATGATGAGCGTTAAAATCTCCACTCATAAAAATTGGCTTAGGTAAATCTCTTAATATATTACGCAGCCTGTTCATTCTGATGTGCCCGCTAGGAGGGCAATATACACAAAGTATTGAAAGATTACCCTTTTCAGTGGATAATGATAAAGCAACTGTTTGAATATCTTCATAAAATCTAGTATTTAAAATATTATACTTAAAATATGCCCTAATCAAAATGGCTACTCCATTATGTTCATTCTTTGAGTTTCTATTATAAATATTATATCCTGGTATTTTAAAGTTACTATTGTCTTTGAACCAAGTTTCATTTAGCAAACATACATCAATATTTTGTTTTTGCAAGAAATTAATTAGTAAGGGCTTTTTACTATTAGCACTTTGAATGTTAAACTGCGCAATACGTAATCGAGATGTTCTAGGAGGACTTAAATCCATTATTTGGATAGATTTTTAAGTAATATATCTTTTATTGTTATTGTAGTGATGGGTGTAGAGTCACCCTTATTGCCCAATTCCACCAATGTCTGTACCAGGGCCATTAGTACATCATTGTTGGACATTATTTGAGACTTGATGTCTACTAAAGGTAAGACATCATTGTTGGCAGCCTGGGAAACAGGCTTGCTATGTACAGATTTATTTACATTACTATTTACAATTTTATATACAGGTTTAATATTTACAGGTTTATTTACATTTTGAAGTGGGTGTTTTGGCATCGGCAGTGGAGGAAATTCAGTATTTTCAGATATCTTAGTCAAGGCAACACTTGCATATGTAATTTTGGATTTCTTTTCAGTAATTTTTTTCATCTTTAATGGACATATTTTTGATATTGCTAGATGAGGACCGCTGCAATTGATGCAGCAGATCTCATTTGGCTTATCACAATCTTTATACAAATGCTCCCCTGAGCAGATCGAACATCGTTGCTTGCCATTACAAATTTTAGCCGAATGGTTAAATTTAAAGCATTTGAAGCATTGCTGCAATGGTGGGATGTAATCAAAGACTCTGTACGCAAACAAGTCATAATGCACATTAAAGGGTAATACATTTGATAAAAAAGTAATGCTAACTGTTTGTAGTGGTACACGATCTTGACCCACTTTTTTTGTGAATCTTCTGATAGCAATGATTTCATAAATGGAAGATAGCTTTGTGTAGAGTTCCTTGTTCGAAATATTACCTGGTACAAATCTGATTATGCCTGTTTTTTCTATTTGTGCCGCAGGAATATATGCTTTTATTTCATATTTCTCCATAAAACTTGAGTTATTTATAAAATTGTTTGCCGTATTATATTGCCTGAATGTAACTGCAATTTTATTAGCATTTACACGCTGAATTGCCACCACACCCTTTACTTCGTTATTGAAAATATGATTCAAATAAATGGGACTTTTATTTCCCAATCTGTCCTTTGCATTTTTACTTTCCACAAACACTTTAAATTCTGTATTGGAGGAGTTCTCCGGGTATAGTCTCTTATAGTTTGGTTTTAAATAAGGTAAATACATGGAGTCAGTACGCTCACCGCCGCCGCTACCAGAGTCCAAACCGCCGGAGGTGTCTCCGTCCTCAGGCCGAGGACGTTTGTGTGAGACGGGCGGGTTATCCCCGCCCCCCTCGTTTCCATCCATTTTCTAGATAGACATATACTATCAGTGTAGTTTAAGTGTACTTTTGGCAACTATAATTGAACAAAACTAGGGAAAAAACTTTTATAAAAAAATTTGAAACCCGCTCTTTTTCAAGTTCCCGCCAAGAATCCACCACAAAGTTAAACGTATCCCATGGTGTGGCCACCTTACGGAAACTGGGCTGTCATACTTGTCAATGTAATTTTCTGCAAATTCTGAACGTCAGCTGTCGACATTGACGTTACATTGTTGATAAATAGTGGCCTAGTGGGAAACTGAAACGAAATTGAAAATATATTTATTGCAAGTTTGAAAGACGGCACCATATAAGTTTTGTAAAATTGAGATTTATTGTGGCATCATGCTAAATTAAAGCCAGTAATCAGGTCCAGGAGATAAAGTTGCAAGTGATTTTTGTCTCACATTGCTGAACTAGACGAAGGCTTCGACACAGACCTTTCATTGGGATATTATGTCGATTAATAACAAGATTCAAGAGGAACAGCATGTCTTCTTCTTCCCTAATGAACTCAGTGCGGCAGTACCTAGCGTCGCATCACATGTTTGTGGTCGATGACTGGCTGTCTGGGTAAGTGGTTTATAGATTTCGTTTTGAACTCAGAATTCCACTTTTAAAACTGAATATTCTTTATTTCAATGAGATAGGCCCGGCAAATTATTACTACAAGAAAAGCGCCGAGTCGATTAAATTCGACGATTCTGGAGTCGATAACAGGGTATACTGTACAGAATTGGGTCAGAGGGTCATCATAGGGGCCGGCTTTGTACCATAATATTCGCCAGTTACTATACTACATGTTCTGCAAAATATGGGGACAAACTTTTGCTATTAACCATTCAGAAATACAAACTAAATGCTAAAGAAAAACAACTATTTGAAAACTCCACCTTTAGTCTCTTCCTCCAGGTTCAGTTATTATTATTATGTCCTCTATTTAACTTATTTCTTATTTAATACATTTTTATTTTTTATAAAACATACAAAAAGAAAAACATTTAAAAATATAAAAAAAATAGAGGTCCACCGGTATCTGGAACAGGGTCCAAGCTACCGGCGGTCAGGGCTCCAGAGAGAGGAACCTCCGAACAATACGAGCCGTATCCAGCAGTACTGCTTTCTGGATCAGGCCCTGGACCCAGCGACCTAACGAGAGACTCCTAAGGTGTTAGTCGAGGCTCGTGGCTATTAAGCCATTGGCTGACATGACTATTGGTACAATGATCACTGTGTCCACATCCCACATGTCTACAACCACATACTTGATTTGCTTATCTATCTAGGCTTTCACGAGGTTCCCGTCATGCGGGACGGTATTATTATGAGCCTGTTATGTCCACTGCAGGGCAAAGGCCTCCCTTCTATCTTTCCATTTTTCCAGGTTCACTTAATATGATAAATAACATCTGTATCTACTATCAGTGCAAATAAATAATTATTCTATTGTATTCTTACCCAGGAATCGCACCCAGAACCTCAAGTCTAATTTCTACATTTCAGATGTGTGGAATACCTATCAGAAGATACTGATAACAGCTACAGTGAGGCAGAAATAAAAGACTTGGCTAAAGAACAATGGCTCCTGAATGATCTGAAAGAGATCTGTCCTGGCTCCCTGCCTGCCAACCTGAAGGGTCAGATGAAGACAGTTCTTACGGGAAGGTTTGTGCTGCAGATCAATGCTGTGATTGATATAGGTAGGTATTCATCTATTAAACACTGCATGAATTGAAATATTCTCCTTATTGATATAGCATTTTCAGTAATTTTTTTCTTCTTCATCATATTGATGATTCCAAATTATTAATTTATTTTTTTTGCAAATTAATTGTTGTATTTTTTATTATTGATATGCTCGCGTATGACCACTATCTCACCTGATGGTAAGCGATGATGTGCTCAACGATGGGGCACGCTTGCCTAGAAGCAACCTATTCACTCTTGACTTAAAGACTCCCAGGTTGTAGCTATCAGGAAATACAGACTCCGGCCGGGAATTCCACTCCTTAGCTGTACGCACCATAAAAGTATTTCCAAAACGCTTTGTGCGTATGGGTGGGATGTCCACCATATACCGATGACGCATCGCCGTTTGTCTTGTAGTTCGATGATGGAACGGGCTAGGCGGAATCAATTGTGCAGTTCCGTCGCACACTTCCCGAAATGTAACCGATAAAAAACCGACAGGCTGGCAACTCGGCGACCATGTCCAAGGCTCTGGAGCCTTGACTCGACTAGTTTCTCATTGCCGATGAGCCTCTTCGCCCGTTTTTCCATCGACTCAAGTGCATCAAGCTGGTATTTGGCAGATCCGACCCAGAGATGAGAGCAGTACTCCATGAATGATCGAACTTGCGCTTGATACAAGTTAAGCAGCTGTTCTGGCGTGAAGAACCGTCTCACCTTCGCAAGGATCCCCAACTTTTTTAGGAGGCCAGCTGAGCCTTTGCCTCAATGTATGGACCAAAATTGAGGGTCGATGTCAACGTAATGCCAAGAAGCTCTAGATGGTCCATTATCGGAACGGTCACACCCCGGAAAGAAGGAGCCGGGTGGAATTGGCTCCTTTTTGCGGAAAAAGACACGCCTGGGTCTTAGCAGCATTGAAACTAACCAGATTGTCATCCCCCCATTTGGAGACTGCCTTCAAGAATAGGTTCAAGCGCTCAACCATGGCCTCACGGTGTGACCGGATCTGAGGCCCGGTAGCCCGTACGTCTGACACGTACCTCTCAGCAACAGTGCTGTCGTCTGCATACCCAAAGGTGCAGGGTTTTAGCAGATCGTTTATATGGAGCAGGAATAATGCGTGAGCGACCCTACTGATATAGCTAATGCTTTTCAAAAACATTTTAATGTAAACTCGCGTTTGTGTGGCTATAGCGAACCGTCAGGTAGCGGCGCGGGGGCGGCCGTGACTGGGGCTCCCCCAGTCAGGTTCTCCGCTAAAGAGGTCGCGAGATGTATAAAGAACATGGTGAGAGGAAAGTCCTCCGGTCACGATGGCCTCAGCGTCGAACACCTAACCCTCCATACGCTGGGGTACACTTACCACGAGTACTCGCTGTGATTTTTAACCTGTCTAAGTCATAGTTACTTACCTGTGGAACTCAGTAATACGATCGTAGTGCCAGTAATAAAGAATAAGACTGGTGACGCCTCCGATATCTCCAACTATAGGCCGATATCGCTTGCCACTGTTTGTGCTAGAGTATTGGATAGTCTGCTTGATAAAATACTAGCTAAACATATCGATCTAGAGGATGGACAGTTTGGTTTTAGACCGAATTTATCAACGGATAGTGCAATATTACGCCTTAAGCAGACTGTCCAATATTATCCAAACAGAAAAACACCGGTAATGGCATGTTTCTTGGATTTATCGAGGGCGTTCGATCTGGTCAATTATGACCTGCTCTGGCATAAGCTAGCTCACGACACTACTGTCCCGGCTGATGTTATATCTTTGTTTAGGTATTGGTACAGTAGTCAAAAGAACTCAGTTAAGTGGGCAGGCTCATATTCTGACATGTATGGGCTGGATTGTGGAGTGAGGCAGGGGGGTCTGAGCTCCCCCCGCCTTTTTAACCTGTACATTAACAAACTGATAGGTAGGCTCAGTAGCACTAAAATCGGTTGTCACGTGGACGGTGTTTGCGTGAACAACATTAGCTACGCTGATGATATGGTGCTACTGAGCCCATCTATCGGTGCGATGAGAAGGCTACTTAAAATCTGTGAAAGTTATGCAGTGGCTCATGGGCTCAAATACAATACCAATAAGAGTAAATGGTTAGTTTTTAAATCAGGTACGTTAACCTACGAACAGCTGCCTGACCTCTCACTCTCTGGGTCTCCCTTAGCTCGAGTTTAGAAGTTTAAGTATTTGGGCCACTGGGTCACTGATGACTTAAAAGACAATGTAGATTTAGACAGGGAGCGCAGGTCGCTGGCTGTCCGTTGCAACATGCTGGCCCGCAGGTTTGCACGTTGTACTGATTCAGTCAAGATAACGCTTTTTAAGGCCTTCTGCCAGTCGTTTTACACGTGCAGCCTGTGGACCGAGTACACCCAGCGGGCATACAGCGACCTGCGCGTGCAGTACAATAACGCATTCAGGGTGCTTTTGGGGTTGCCTTGGCGATGTAGCGCGTCAGGGATGTTCGCGGAAGCATGCGTCGACGGGTTCGCCGCAATCATGCGGAAGCGATGCGCTTCCATGATGGCGCGTTTGCGCTCCTCCTCCAATGGCATCCTGAATGTGTTCTCAGACCGGTGGGACTCTCCCCTCTTACGAAGGTGGGTAAGTGTACAGACACACTGACCCAGTTAAAATCGTTTAACATGAAACAAGCAGTTCAATGTTCATTACCAACAATAATGAGCCATGGAACTGTGTGTTTTGTTGTTATACATTATTGTAATTTTAATACTAACATTAGGCTAAGTTTTACTACTACTAACATTATATGGATGTTTATCTGAAATAAAATATTTGAATTTGAATGCTGCTGAGAGCACCGACCCCTGAGGAACCCCGGCATTAATATCCAGTTGACTAGACGAGCAGCCATCTATGACCACTCGGATGTACCAATCCTTCAGGAAGCCCGCAATCCAAACACACAAACCACTGGGCAGACCGAATGAAGGAAGCTTAACAATGAGGCTTTCGTACCAGACCCTGTCAAAAGCCTTTGAGATGTCGAGGGCGACGGCAAGCGCTTCTCCGTCCGTGTCTCTTGATGGCCTCACTCCAGATGTGAATGGCATACGCTAGAAGACCCCCTTGATCGATGTTGGCGGAAGCCATATTGGCGGTCACTTGGGATGTCGATAGCTTCTACGTATGCCAGGAGCTTATAGCACCCGTTCCAAGGACGACTCTAACGAAATATATAGCGATATAGGCGTGTCAAGATATAAGAAGAGACAGTGATTTAGTGATTTTATTAAAACTTATTCAAGTTTCTATACCACAAACACAAATAATTTAATACGTGCGTGCCCAGTATTCATGAATTACACTTTTTTTCTTTGGGGGTACGCTAACTACAGAATGCCAGTCATAATTCCACCTAAGCATTACTGTATTGCCAAGCTTGACTCCTATTGACTTACTATTGGCTACTAATGGTATTATTGAAAGGTATGCCCAATATATGCAGTTGACAACAGAGTGTGCAAAAAAAGGGAGAGGTAAAGGTAACCTTAACCCTGCAAAGAAATAATATATAGGCCAAAATTTTCCATCTGTTTATCAAATACCCACCAACAACCTAGTATAGGATAGGATAGGATAGGACCTAGTGTAGGATAGATTGGTGGAAAAGGGGGTCCCCTTTTCCGCACTTAGACTGGCATTTTGTCCGTTGTGCGTGCAGGCCTCCTCTCTGTGAGAGGGAATGGCCGTAATCCACCAAGCGGGCCCAGTGCGGGTTGGTGGATGTCACATGTCTTCCAATTTTTGGTTCTAGAACATTCCGGTTTTCACACGATGTTTTCTTCACCGTTTTGATACCGACAACCTATCTCTAGGCAATTTCTTAGGTATTTAACTTCAGCATTTCTGTGTTTCCAGGCACTCCAGCTTATCAGCAATACTTGAAGCTTCAGAAAGTCAACATGGAGAATGTTGAAGCAACAACTAATTATGAAGATAGGGTGTCTAGTCACAGGTACCTAATATTTTTTTTTCCTTTACCACTGCTTTGTAATATATATTAGTATACCACCAAACCCTAGTCACTATCACTACATATTATAAAACAAAGTCCCCTGCTGCGTCTGTTCGCGATATTCTCAAAAACTAGTGAACAGATTTTCATGCGGTTTTCACCTATAGAAAGAGTGATAAAGGAGGATGATTTTTGTATCATACAATTTGTCACTGCCGAAGCCGGGGCGAGTCGCTAGTAAATGGTAATTCGAACCAATTCGAACGAATCAAAAACCGGCCAAGTGCGAGTCGGACTCGCGCACGAGGGCTGCCGCCGTTATCGCAAAAAACGGCAAAAAGTCACGTTTTTTGTATGGGAGCTCCACTTAAATATTTGTTTAATTCTGGTTTTAGTATTTGTTGATATAGCGGCAACAAAAATACATCATCTGTAAAAATCTCAACTGCCTAGCTATCACGGTTCATGAGATACAGCCTGGTGACAGACAGACAGACCGCGGAGTCTTAGTAATAGAGTCCCGTTTTTAACCCCCGCCGGAAAAAAGGGGTGTTATAAGTTTCACGTGTGTTGCTGTGTATCTGTGTGTCTGTCTGTGGCATCATAGCGCCTAAACGGATGAACCGATTTCAATTTAGTTTTTTTTGTTTGTTAGGTAATTTTGTGGCGAGTGTTCTTAGCTATGTTTGAATAAAATCGGTTCAGCCTTTCAAAAGTTATGGGCATTTTACTGTTTGAATTGGGGTGTTTTCGCAAGACAAACGTGTCGGGGGTTTTTTAAATTGTGAAATTTTACTTGTTACCCTTTTGGGTACGGAACCCTAAAAAGGAGGTAATCAATTCGACACGTATTCGTGTAATATTGTTTGAATTGCACTATATTCACATATGTTACTGTCTATGTGGTATAGGCTTCTAAACACGCGTGACAAATTTCATAATTGTTTGTATGTATGTATGTTTGTAAACGTATTTCGCGATTGAGTATCTCTCAACTTGGAGAACAGTGCAAGTTTCATCAAAATCGGTTCAGCAGTTTTCAAGATATGGAACATACAAACTCCTTAGCGACAAACAGCACGAATGTGTAAATTAAGTTATAAGGGGCATTTTGTCAATCCTTTAGGTACCTTACTTTAGAACAATTTTTAACCGTAGGGTACTAAAACTAAAAGGAAATAAATAAAAACCTTTTCACAAAAAAAATACCGACATCTAAAGCAAAACATTAGTATTATTAGTGTTATTAGTGTTTTGCTTTAGAAGTCGGAAGCAAAAATAACTTTCGTTCCGGAAGTCGGTGTTTAAAACCGGCCAAGTGCGAGTCGGACTCGCGCACGAAGGGTTCCGTACCATTTTCGTAAAAAAAGGGGCAAAAAAATCACGTTTGTTGTATGGGAGCCCCCCTTAAATATTTATTTTATTTTATTTTTAGTTAGAGTTGAGTTTAGATATACATCACCTGTGAAAATTTCAACTGTCTAGCTATCACGGTTCATGAGATACAGCCTGGTGACAGACAGACAGACAGACAGACAGACGGACCGCGGAGTCTCAGTAACAGGGTCCCGTTTTTACCCTTTGGGTACGGAACCCTAAAAACGACAAAAACATGAGGTACCAAAGACACCGAAATCCGAAACGAAAGTAATTTTTAACCGACTTACCAAAAAGGAGGAGGTTCTATGTTCGACTTCTTGTATGTTTTTTTTTTTTTTATTTATTTTCACCGATATCTCCGCCAATTGTGGACCGATTTTGAAAATTCTTTTTTTGTTTGAAAGAACATGTCCCGAAATTGGTCCCATTTTAATTTGTTAAAGATCTGATGAAGAACTTCGGAGATATACAACAGCACTCTTCAATCAATAACGGTAAATCATTCGGGATTGCTTCAATCGCATGTCTGTTTATTGTTTATACTATTTCATAACATAACATCACGCCAGTATACTGAAAGGGGTACGCAGAACTCTTATTTCACCGGTTATGTTCAAGTTTCATGTTTTTCGGGTAATCTGTTCTGGCGTAATAGGTACTTACTAAACAACTTGCCTATTAGGTAGGTAAAACTAAAAAGGGAAAAATAAAAAACTTTTTTACAAAAAAATACTACCAACTTCCAAATAAAAACTACAAAGTGAAAATTAACTTTATTTTTGGAAGTCGGTGTCCATATCGCAAATAATTGGTGTCTACGAAAGACACCGACTTCCAAAAATAAAGTTAATTTTCACTTTGTAGTTTTTATTTGGAAGTCGGTAGTATTTTTTTGTAAAAAAGTTTTTTATCGCTTTTATTAGTGTTATAGAAGTCTGTTTATTTTTTGTGATAAAGTTCCTTTAGTGATAGTGTAATAAAACTAAAAAGAGAAGAATAACAAGTTTTTTTTTTTTTTCACAAAAAAATAAACAGACTTTAAAAGCAAAACACTAAAGATTATTGAAAAAGTTATTTATGTTCTAAACATGAATCTTTGCCGCTGCAGAGAAACTCAAGCGGTGTATAAATAACAACCTCATCGGTAGCTATATTTTCGAACCGTTTAGGGTTGAAACTCTTGTTCCATGGGGTCCGATTGGTCAAGCTTTGTTTAAAGAACTTTCCAAACGCCTAGTTGACACTTCGCGTGACCCGAAGGGCTGGCTTTTCCCTTGATCAGATGATAAGCATTGCCATACAACGTGGCAATGCTGCCAGTCTGCTGGCACATTACCAGTGGACAACGATGTGGAGGAGTTTTTCGACGCCATATTTTAGAAAAGGGTAGTTTACTGAAAGTTTGTTTTTTGTCCGTCAGGTAGATTAATAAAAAATATTGGACGCATATTTTTTCTTTTGACACGTAAACATAAAGTGACGACGATATAATGCATTGAAATATCGTGAAACGTCACGCCGCTAGTACACTTTATACTGCCTTAGTGACGTCACAAGCCTCCACTCCTGAACTGCGCTTTAACTTTGTAAATTTTAATTGATTTGGTAAAGCAAAAAATACGTGTCCAATATTATTTGATAGTCTCATTGACGGACTAAATAGAATTATAATTTTTCTACCCAGGAAACACCACTATACCTTCAACTGTCCATTTCCAGACACAATAGAAATTACCATTGTTCTAATCCGATTCGGTCTGGTGGACAGATGACCGGATTGTATATTTTTAGGATTAGATATTTAATAGTTTTTGTTTTAAGTGTCTGTTTGTAGTCTTAATTAAGTATTTTATACACTGTACATATTTTTATCAATGTAAATAAAAGCCCATCAGTGTATCTTAAACAATTTTTTCAGAATGATGAAGCTTTATTTAACAGATGGTGTGCAAGAGATTTGTGCTTTGGAATACAAACCTATGAGGAACTTGAGCTGTGATATTACACCAGGATGCAAAGTCCTTATAAAAGGTATGTTTTAACACTGGTTACCTTCTCAAAAACTTAGTCTGGTCCTGCTCCATAAGCCTATCTTTAGTGTAGACAAAATCAAATTGGTTAATTTGCATTGAGATAATATGTACTACTTACTAGTACATTATTACCTCAATGTTAATTTGTATGATATTCATAATTATAGTAACGCTTTATTTTTAATTCTCTTTTTGTTTAAAAATATTGACTCGCACACTGTTCCGTTGTTGTTGAATTAGATAATTTACCTGTGTTTGCAATATTTGTAAGTATGTGAGTACCATGTTCCTATTTATCAAGTGAAGGAATTTACCTGTTAGTGCTTGAAATACTTTATAGCTATATGTAGGAAAGTAGTGCTGGGTGCATCGTCCTCACGTATATGAATTTATTAATGTATGTACTTATGTAAATATTGTAAACTAGCTGGACCCCGCGGCTACGCTCCCGACAAAATTATAGCCTGTGTTACTCGGGAATAATGTAGCTTTCCATGGGTGAAAGAATTTTTAAAATCGGTCCAGTAGTTTCGGAGCCTATTCGGTACAAACAAACAAAAAAATCTTTCCTCTTTATAATATTGGTATAGAAAACTTTTTTTTTTAATAGAGTAAGTATGCAGTTTCTTGTGCGTTCTTCTCCATAACAAGCTACTTTTCCGAATGCACGGTAGAATAAATTTTTATTACTTGTAATTTTAACGTTCAAAAGTGGCCTACATGAAATAAACACATTTTACTTTGAGTTTGAGTAAAACCAACCTATGTTAGCAAGTAAAACACATTTTTTTTTAATTTCTTGTTCAAAGCATCTGTCATGTAATCTCTTCACCACCCTAGGTTGAGGGGTAGAGAATGCCTAAGGCATTAAGTCCGCCTTTGTACCTTCTGTGCATGAAGTCTAAATAAATAAACGTGATGCAGCACAGTTTTCACTGCCAAACAAATATCAACGTTGTGCCAATTGAAATAAGGTCTATCCTCTTATATTACAGGTCCAGTAGATTGTCGAAGAGGCCAGCTTCTGCTGACAGAAAGTTCTATAGAACTCTTAGGAGGAGAAGTTCAGGAGATAGCAGTGTCCAACTCTTTGGCAGGTCAACTGTCCAGCAAGTTAGGACTACCTATAACACAAGGTAAATTTAGTTGACTGGTAGAGAATGTCTGAGATGCTATCCTAGTACAAGCGCCCCCTGACAGCGCGTTTGTTTTGCCGTACAAATAAACGTGAGGAACGCTAAAAAAGTTAATTCATTAAATCAAAAAACCCGAAAAAAGACGTAAACAAGAAGAAAATCATGCTGTGCAGTCGGAGGATACATATTCGCGAGCTGGCTGACCAAAATCAGATGTTTTATTTATAACTTTTTAGATATATTTTTTTAAACATTTAAACATAATAAGTGTCATATACTTTTGGAATCGCCTCTTAAAACCCTTTATTTTAATACCCCAGACGATGGGTTCGGAAGAAAAATAAATTGGCACCCCACAATATGGCGCCCAAAAGCCGCCATTTTTCTATTTTCCAATTTTAATGTAGCCAGTGACACTCGCAAGGTTAAGACGAATCATCAAAATCGGACAATGCGTTTGGTCTCTAGAACACCACATAGGAACATACATACATCCATAGACTGATAAACACATTACCCTCCTTCGGCAGCCGGGTAAAAAGAGGTCACGCGTGAGAATTCCCGTAGCTACTGGCTCGTATTTAGTTTGTGCGTTACAAAATTGACATAAAGTTCATTATGCTATGTATAATTTAGTTGCATAATTCGCTTCCATTCTATGCCGCGGCAATGTAAATTGAGCCTTATTTGCGAAATAGTCTTTCTACTTGGACAACGCCTCAGACATGGGGGGTGACCACAAGCTCTTAGAGTAAGGTTATTTTGAGATCGAGTAAGTGACAGATGTATACACGTCATATACATCTGTCCCTTACACACACTCAAAATAACCTTACTCTAAGAGCTTGTGGTCACCCCCCTGAAGTTAAATAATATTGATTTCATCGTTGTATTTTCAGAACCAGACACCAACACAACAATCAGTATACCAAGAAATGCGAATATACCAACACCACACACGCAAATGCCGACGGCAAACGTCCAACCAACGCCAACATTTGACCAACCCCACCAACACACAAACAATATGGACGAACCCACAAACTTTGCCGACGACGAAATTGATATAGACCAACTAGCGGCCTTAGAAGAACAACTAATTGATAATCCAGGGAAAAGACCACTTGTCACTGAAAATACAAATCCGGAAAAGAAATTAAAAACTGCCACAATCGACCACGACGAATACCCAGATGAAAACGACATGTTTTTAGGAGAAGACGAAGATTACTTAAGAGAATTAGAATATCAAATAGATGCAGCCAATAATGATCTTAGTACTCCACAGAATACAGGTCCAAATACCGTGTCATCAGAGCCTTTCGTGTATATAAAACAGATAAAAGATATGAGTGAAGGTGATAAAGTTGGGAAAGTATTCAAGGTCAAAGGACAAGTAATGAGTTTGTTGTCAAAACTCTCTGTAAGTAAGGAGGGGTGGAGTTTAAAATGCACCATAGTGGATGGTACAGGGAGTCTGGATGTTGAGTTTACGAGTGATGTGCTCTCTAAATTGGTTGGTTATACTCCTCAAGAGATGAATGCGATCAAAAAGCAGATGGCGACGAAACCGGAGTTGAAAGAAGAGGCTATTACAGTAAGTGGATTTCATATCTTATAGTGGGCTGGATGCAAGAAGCACATCGGTCGATGTGACGACGCTTGGGTGAAGCCTATGTCCAGCAGTGGACGTCTTTCGGCTGAAATGATAATTCCTATGGAGCACATCCAGGTGCCAATGGCAAATAGAACTTTAGACTTCACAATGAGGTTTAGAGATGATTTGAGGTCGTTTTCTGAATTGAGTATTTGGAGTTAAAAACGTGTCAACTTTGTTTCAACATAAATCGACACGTTGTTGTTCACTTGTTATAGTGAGATTAGATATTGTTCAATAACTCTTTTTTTATAGCATTTTATAACTGTAGTGTGGCCGAACTTTTCTAAAATTCGATGTTTCACATGTGAATGCCGGGGAGCTCGTGGCTAAATAATAAAAGCCGCACGGGTCGATCTTTAATGTTAAGCAACGCTGGCCGAGGTCGGTCCGAGGATGGGTGACCATTTTCAACATATTGAGTTTTCTCCGTGCCTCGGACAGCACGTTAAGCCGTTGGTCCCGGCTGTCATTTGAAGATCTTTGACAGTCGTTACGGGTAGTCAGAAGAAAGAAAGAAAAAATATTTATTTGTGACCCGCACAGGTGACACGAGAAATATCCATAAAATTGAAGAAGCTTGAGATCTGACACCATACCGTGTTACCCAGTTACTGGGTTGTAAAACACTGGTACTCAGCTGAATCCGGTAATACTGGAAGCCGACCCCAACAACAATTTATAAATCCTTTTTTTTTATAATTGGTAAAAGGCTAGGCAGATGATGACATGTGATTGCCGAGCAACGGGATAATTATACGCAGATGACAAGATGACACATTTTAGCTGTCTCTGTGCTGCAAAAATCTGCGTCAATGACCAATTACCATTAAAAAAGTATTAGTTTGCTATCTAACTGCTCGCACAGAGATCCGTTTTACAGGTCTGCTTTATCGTATACGTTTTTATTCGGCACTGACGTATATAGTTGTATGAGCGGGTTCACACACATGACAGTAAACCAGATCCAGTAAAAATACCGATCCGACAAAATATACAGCAGTCCGTTTTACAGGTCCGCTTTTATTCGGTAATGGCGTAGGTAGTTTTATGAGCGAGTTCACACACACAACAGTATTAAAATACTGATCCGTTTTGTTTGAAAGTTTGTGGTACACTGACTAAATATCGTGTGAACATTACCTCCAGTAGCGACGGATCCGTTAAAACTTTCCTGGAAATACGTATGTTCTGTGTGTACGAGCCCTTATAAGTAACTATGTTTTTTTCTCTATTTTCAGGCGTTACAGAAAGCAAAGAACAGTCTGCAAGTGTTATACTGTATAATAGAGCTGACAATACTAGAGGTGCCCAAAATAACTGAGCTCATACCATTTGATGCTATGCACATTGATCAGCTAAACAGAAGAGCACTGAACAGCTGATTGTAGATATTAATAGATAGTAAGGTACTTTTGCAAGTACAGTGTAAAGATTAAATATTTTTATTTATTTTTTGTATATCACTGTTTTATTTTGTCCTTCTTTCCTCCTTCATCTCCCTGAAGGCGGCATCATACTAACGTGTTGTGGCGTGATGTAGCGCCCTATACCGCGCCACGCCACGACATTAATGTGTGCACTACAACAATTTTCTCCTTAATACCCTCGGTAATCCTTGCATTTCCGAATACGAATTTCCGGGAGTGATATGAAGTTTCGAATGACGTTATTGCGACGCACGCTATTTCGAAAAACTTTACGACTGGTACGCCATTTCGAAAACACATTGTATCGAAAACCGCTATATCGAATGACGTTATTGCGACGCACGCTATTTCGAAAATCTGTTGGATTGGTACGCTAATACGAAAGTTTTGGTATCGAAATCTAAGGTTTCAATTAGCATATTCCAATCTGAATTTGTCTGGCGATCGAAATCGCGACCCAGTGATTATCAAGAACTACCTACGCTACGATAATAAAACTGACATCAGTGTCAGTTTTATTATCGTAGCGTAGGTCTATACCACTGTGTATAAATTATTAATATAAGTACTTATTATAATTTAGCTCCATCCACACGATGGTTTCCGTCACCGTTTTGAGAGCAGTGGCACAGATAATATAATACTAGCATACAGTGGTGGTCCTAGCAGGTGATGAAATAAATTACACAAAGTAAAGTGCCTGCTCGGGTTTGAACCCATGACCCACAGCTCGTAAGTCTTTGTACCCATTGTTTTCTGTTATTCGACACCAACTTCGGAAAAGAAAGTTATTTTTCGCTTTGTAGTGTTATGTTTTGGAAATCGGTTTGATTTTTTGTTAAAAAGATTTTTATTTTCTCTTTTTGTTTTGGTAGGTACCTTCAATCAATATGAAAATCATTTATAGCCAAAGTACATCTCATGACAATACCAATAAGCCCAAACACGACTAGGATACATTGTTTTATTTCAGAGTTCCAGTGGCCATTGTGATCTTCTTTATCATTTCTACTTCAACAAATGATACTTTCTAAGTGCAAATAATTGCGTTACTGATGAAAATACAAAAGTATTCAAAAGTAAAACACTAAAATGTGCAAAATAACTTTCGTTTTGGAAGTCGGTGTCGAAAAATGATAAAAACAAGAGGTATCGCGATTCGATCCACAGAAAAATTCAAATTGGAATACGCTATTCGAAACCATAGATTTTGATACCAAAACTATCGTATTAGCGTACCAATTCAACAGTTTTTCGAAATAGCGTGCGTCGCAATAACGTCATTCGATATAGCGGTTTTCGATTCAATGTGTTTTCGAAATGGCGTACCAGTCGTAAAGTTTTTCGAAATAGCGTGCGTCGCAATAACGTCATTCGAAATTTCATATCACTCCCCGAATTTCTATGTTCATAAATTTTTAGATTTATCGTGTATAACAATTTGAATTCAGAATTAAATACTTGGCGACACGGTTCGCGTAGCGGTTGAGCGATCGGCTGCTGCGCTGCGTTTCGTGGGTTTGATTCCCGCACTGAACAAATATTTGTATGGTTTACAGATAGTTGTTCTGGACCTGGGTGTCTTGTGTATGCGAGTTAATATTTTTGTAAACGCACCCACGATACAGGATGAAATTCCTAGAGTAGGGCAACATGTACTTTATTGTTGTATTTTTTATTGCCCTGTGAACTATATAGAGCTGTAAAACTATTTTCCTATTGTCCTTTAGCAGCTTTCCTCCCATTTAAACGATAAATTACATTCATATAAAATAGTATTAACAACTCTATATACTTCCAAGTTGATTGAGTGTCCCACAGACATAAATCTAACTAGATAACGTAAGTCCCTCCATCTGTATGAAAACCAAGCGTGCTATTTCATAAAGAATTTAAAAACAAATTTACTTATCAATGAAAGAAAACATTTCCAATGCCTCGACCAAATTTTCTATACATTATTTACAGCTTATTGAGCTGGCAATGGGTTTTTTCTAGATTTCAGTGGATTTCCGGTGCCTATAATTCTAAATGTAAAGCTCAGATTACGATCATTGGTCACAATACTTACAAAAAAATTACAAGGTAAACTGGGTAAAACCTTGTGAAATATGATAGCTTATTTCATAGAGATTGTAACAACATAAGTTTCATACATGGTTCCTATACAAAACT
Source organism: Orthosia gothica (assembly GCA_949775005.1). Taxonomy (NCBI): domain Eukaryota; kingdom Metazoa; phylum Arthropoda; class Insecta; order Lepidoptera; family Noctuidae; genus Orthosia; species Orthosia gothica. Next base: position 5,883,740 of record OX459066.1, read on the forward strand.
TCCGAGAAATCAGCGTTTTTCTGAGACCGGGCGATAGCGCAAAATGGCGCCGCGAAACTTGGACCGATGTTGGCGTCGAGATTTTGGACGGTTTACCGGTTATCATCCTCTGCCCGACTTCGCCCACTGCTCCGCATAGGCTTTTCGTTTCATGTGCCAATCCCCACGTTCTCCCAGTTCCATACAATATACTCAGATTTTTACTAAGTTGATTTGTTGAATGACTTAATTTGTTGGAATCACTTTGACCAGCCTAGACGAGGCCGATTAAGCTTAAGTTAAGTTTAAGCAACGCTTGCCGAGGTGGGTCCGTGGATGGGTCACCATTTTTACATAGCGAGTTTCTTCCGAGCCTTGGCAAGCACGTTAAGCCGTTGGTCCCGGCTGCCATTTGAAGATCTTTGACAGTCGTTAAGGGTAGTCAGAAGCTTGAGATCTGACACTAATCTAGCCAAGGGGTATCGTGGTTGCCCAGTTACTGGGTTGCGGAGGTTAGATAGGCAGTCGCTCCATGTAAAAAACTAGTACTCAGCTGAATCCGGTTAGACTGGAAGCCTCAACATAGTTGAGAAAAGGCTAGGCAGAGTGTTTGATAGACTTTGACCAGCCTGAATTAAGGCTGGTCATGGGATCAAGATCCTAGGACCTTAGAGGCATTTCAGAAAGGATGGAATTTTTAACCAATAAAAATCAACTAGACATTTTACAACTATATTTTAATACACTTTTCGTAACTCAATTATGTGAATTCAATATTATACAAAAAAAATATCAAATAATAACACAAGCTATCTAACGGTAGAAGACTAACGTTATGTTGTCAAATGCAATCAACATCGTATATATAACAACTTGAACACTACTTACAAAGCTAACATTTGGGAAGGAAATACTCTTAAAAACATTGGTGAATGTATTGTGCTCGCTAGCGCTCCACTGGGTCATCTAACTAACTCTCTCGTCTCTTGCAAGTGGACCTTACAAGATTTAAAAAGAATGTCCACACCGCGGGAGAATGCTCGCAATCGGAACGCACCTGAGAACCATTCCGTCTTGCGTGACGGCCGCTGACTTCAAAATGGTTGCATTCTTAAGCTTTCGTCTTTTGATCGGAACGCACAACGCTGCGGTATACGGTGTCAGACATAATCCTATGAAAAACTAGATTTAACTAGAATGGTTTTTTGTTCTGTCGCAATACGCGGCAGCGGTGAGGAAGATTTTGTTCGGCACCGCATACCGCAGCGTTGTGCGATCAAAGCTTTAATTTTAGACTGAATACTCCACTCAATAACTTGTAGGTTGGCCTATGTCTTCAAGATAAAAGATCGAATAAATATAATTAATGAATCTATAACAATAGTTTTGATCAATTCTAGGCATATTTCCAAATTTTCTATATTAGTATTTCCATCTCAAACGCGAATGAAAAGTGTAACAAGTCCTTAAAACATAATTTGTTGCACACGGTAAAAGCAACAACTAAATTGAGCACTCAATATTACACAATGCTTGTTTTAAAACTTAATATGCGATTAAAATAAACATAGGTGTGTACGGGACCTAATGGACCCCGAGAAGGTATGCCTAAACCTTTTATAAAAAGTGTATGTACAATCTACTGCATAATAATATGACAGGATGATATATTATGAATAAAATAACATGTTTAAATCCCAATTTTAATCAAATGATTTAACTCATTTATTGAAATTTCAATGATCACTGTTTAAGTGATGTTCCACAGCATATCAAAAGTTTCAAACAGTTAAAAGCGCGTCATGTTGGGTCGTTTCCATTTTATACAAAATGGCACCATGTTATTGTAATAAATAGATGTTAGAATATTCCAACAACGCGAGATCACACAGAGATCTAAGATTGCTAATTGTTTTGTCCCATTGTATACAAATGTACCGATTAGGATGTCGATAAGGTAAAATTTCCCTTGAACTTAATATACCTTGTCATTTTTCATGCCAATTATTTTTTGATATAGTCAACGAACAACCCACCAGCCATTCTAGTCAGTACATTCAAATCGAATAAAATAACTGCTCGGATAACATCATTATGTTCGTGAAGTTAAAAGTTAAAATATACATCTTATGAGATTATTCATTATGTTGATAAAATTTCATTGGAAAATAAAATCACTTTAAAACTAGGGGTGACATGTCTAAAAATTGACGTTATCGACAACACATGACAATAAATAACTTATCTACTTCGTTAAAAGCGGGTATAATCCCCGGCACGTAAGTTGGCAAGAGTGGTTAGATGAGCAGAAGTAATTTTTAAGGTAGTGAAGTTTGATAGTGAAGCGGGGCGCGGGGAACGTTTAGGAACGTTCCGAGCGTGCGATTGGTTGGTCAGTTGACACAAGGATCGACTGACCAATCGTGTCGCGTCCACGTTCCGCTCGCTCTATATGGTGGTGGTTGAAGTTCGCAGAATATGCGCGAACTTACCCCCACTACGCCAAAACCTTGCCAACTTACGTGCCGAGCACTATACAAAGGCGATGACATCGTTTTTGAGTCGTAACTTTATTATCTTGACACTTCAATGGAAGACTGCCCATTTAGCGAATGGGCGGATGCCTCTACCGACATGAGTACCAGGCAGGACACTGGTTTTATTTCAACTTCCCAGCGAGAACACGATTACATAAATAAATATACGAATAAATACATTAACGAAATCGACCAATTACGTACCATTTGGGTGAAATCATTTAATCTTAATGAGATGAATTTAAATATTCGTTTTTTATCATAATTTATAAATTACATTCGACAAACACTACGCACTTGCCCGGTGAATAATGCCGTAAGTGCAACTGCTTGGTGGTCCAAATCAATTCCTATAGATTTGCACATACGTCGTCATTCTTCGGCTGTGATAACAATTATGATAGTATAATATCCATGTGCAAGAAATGGAGTCACGAAAAATGTTCCATCGTCAGCGACACAGATTGGTCTGCGTTATTGTAAAACGCTGTTCAAACATAATTTATAGCGAACACAGATCAAGCTGTGGACAGTATTATGTGACTAATAGTATTCTTCAAGTTCGTTATATAAAACTAACAATATAACAAGCTTAGGATGAGTCTGCAGCGCTGGTTGTAAAAAAATGAAATAATGCTAATATTTGTCGGGTATTTCTACGTATAGCACCGATGGTAACAAAATTATAAGTGTAACAACGACTAACCTAAACAAACGTGCTCTAGTCGGGACACCTCACAACCAGCGCCGCTCGCGACAATATTATACATAAACAATTTATTAATAAAAATAAACTAATCACATGACGCGTCGGCGAGCGCACCATACATAATAATAAAAACAAAAAAGCCAGTAAATAATAAGTTCCGAAGCTATTTACAGCGCCTTTAGTAACGTAACATCATGCAACTATCGATCGATCCTACCAGTCTTCCACTTAAATGCCAATCCGAACTTTAGGCCGACGAGCGCCGGTCGAGGCGTTTATAAGATCCTCTCGTAGAAGAGTAGGTAAGCCTGCGCCCTTAGTACCTTTTCCTCGCTCACTTCGGAAACCATGCTGTCTGAAACGTAGTACCACTTTCCTGAAGGGGGCTCCGCAGCTGATGCGGGGCCTTCACCTGATTCGTAACCAGATAATTCGGACTCGGAGTCGTTATCACCGTCCCCGCTGACCGCAGCAGGAGGGCTTATGTTCCCGCCTTTAGGCAGGAACCACCAACGAGGATCCCCTGCCTTCACAGGCCCGCGAACCTTCACATACGCCACATAATGCCCGCCGTGCATACCGCCCGAATGTTCAACAACACCGTACAGGGAATAAAGCAGTTCATTCTGCCCTTTAGTCACGTTCGGCAGCTTCCTAACTTTGTCCATCGCACAGAACGGCGCTAAATCTAAGATGTTCGGGAAGTCGACGTGTTTGGACATCTTTCTGAACATGCAACGCGGTCCGATCTGGAACCTCTTTAGATGTAGGATTAAGATCGCGGGAGGACTTGATACGAGGAACCGTTTGGTAGCGTTAGTGTATACTGTCTTTCCGTCTTTGCCGTTGATTCGTTCGGTGCACGTCTCACATCCGACCTTGTTGTTGCCCGTCAGCAGTTCTAAAGCGGTGAACTGGCTGAGACAGGACTGAATGCTGCACTCGTCCTCATCGCACACATAGCGCGGCGATAGTGGACTCTGTCGTGAATACGGCAGGAAGTCTCTCTGATTCTTTTCGGCATCAATATTGTTCACCTTCGGCTTCGGCGCGGGTGGTGGAGGTTCCACCGGTGCCTCCACGGTCACAGGCGATGGTAACGCAGGCTTTTTGGTCTTAGAATCGTCCAAATTATACAGTTGAAGCTTATCTAAATGATTATTCAAGTCGTTGAAATTTGCTTTGCTTTCGGGTAAGGATTCGTAACTGCTCTCCCCGCTGTGTTCCAGCACACTCCTGCACCCTTGTACGCTGATACCCCTTGAAACGACCTCATTGGAGTATTCAGGCGCGAAGGATATTCTCGACACCGGCCTTTCGTAGTCCGTTTTGACAGGGGACAGTTTGTTATGTTGCGGACTCGATAGGTCCAAGTTGATTTCGCTAGAGAGGGAGCTATGACTGCCGAGTTCCTTGCCGTTAGTCGGGGAGTCAACATTATCGACGGTTTCCGTCGAGTTATGTTTGGTGGCTTCCGGACTGGCGACACCCGAATCTGGGTTAGAGGTGAGGTTCTCTAAAGATATGAGGGGCTTGTACTCGAGCGGTATAGCTGTGGTTGACGTTGAGTGGTCAGCGAACTCGACCTTATCTTTATCCGTATGTTCAGGGGTGTTGTCTGTCTTTTCTTTATCCATGTCGACGGGACTGGTGCGGATGGAGTCGGAACTGATGACTTTCTCGGAGTTGTAGCCAGATTCCATGTGGTAAGCCGCGAAGTTAGCGGCAGTGTGGGCAATGGCTTGTGTCCCCACAGACACAGTGTGTGTGTCTGGCTGTCTGGGCATATCCTCAAGGTTATCTTCCACATCAGCGTCAGATTGCTCCGAGGATGACTTACCATCAGCCTTGGCAGTGCCGTTGGCATCGCCAGACTGCTCGTCTTTGGACGTAGAGTTACCTGAAAAGACGGATTTGAAATAAGTTTTCGGTTGACTAAAGACGGCAATCACAAATTGATGAAAAATGTTGATTTGACAGTTGCTGGCGTGACAACTTGATATATACAAAACGAGACAAAATAATGAATGAAACGATTATTAGTGTGAATTATTAGTACTAAATCTATTCATGTATTGCCGCGAGAATCATTTTTTCAAATTTTTCCGAGGTCACACAAAGCAGTATATGCAAAATAAGTAGAAGCAGAATATATACAGTTTGAACTTTTATCCCATAGGTTACGAGGTTATATAGAATGCCAGCCAGCCAGTAGTATGGTGTGAACAAAATGTTGGTATGGTGGTACCACCTTTGTTCTTTCTGGCGGCTTTGCGGGCAGCTATCCGCTCCTTCTTCAACTGATGTTTGGAAGGTTTCTCCTCTTGCGCATTGTAAATATTCTCTTCTGAAAATATGTTCTCTTGTCATTACATGCCTTAGTTACTACACATTGGTTCGCGTTATACACTCGTCGGGGTTGTTTTGCACCACTACTGTTGTAAAAGGGACCTTGTATAGGGAAAAGTAACATAATTTTTGGAGTGCGGCAAGAAGATTCTATACAGCACGAATAGTACAGGAATGTTCTCGTAAAAGTTATCGCATTTTTTTTTTAGCTAAGCGTGACAGCAATTACATGACAATTCTGTCATTTTAAAATCTGATCTGAATTTGTATATTTTATGTCGTTAAATGTAATTTTAATCATCTCAGGAGACCTATAGATACTTAACAGAATGATTTCAAATGGAAACGGATTATTTTAACACTACAATTAGGTATGAGATGTTTTACATCTACCCTCATTAATTTAATGCCGAATGATCGACAAATGATTATTTAATAATGAAATAAAAATGGTGCAAAACTTGTTATGACAAGTATAATGAAGCCAAGCATGCGAGAAATGTTACGACATAGATTTTTAATGGAAAGCACAGGGGCCTTACTGGGACGTATCAAAACTGTCATGGCTGCACTGTGTGAGAAAGAGACGGAGCTATACAGGGCGAATAGCACTATCCCTGTTTCACACAGCGGAATCAAGATGGCGTTGACACGTTACAATACGGCCCCCGTTGGAAACATTGGTTACATTATTTCTGGAATTGGGAAAAAAATGACTAAACATTTTAAATAAACGAAAACACTTAAATAGAATGAATAGTCGTCTTGGTATCACAAAAAATAATTACTACTACAAAATTAGGAATACACTAAATCTTGTTCACATGAAGCTAGAGTTTCATGTGAGCAAGATTTTTTTTATATTATAATCTATTCGGTTTTAGATTCGAATTCTAAAACAATGCTCAAGCATGTAACTCGATTTGAATCAAACAAAATTTATAAATGGACTTCTTGAGCTAGAATACCGGTCTTAAAATCGATTTCTAAAAGGCACTTCCAATCGAAGGTGGCTGAAAAATATAAAGGGGCGAAGATACACATGCCTATAACTCGCACAAATGTTTTTAAGTAGCCTTTTGTGCTATAATTACTTTTAATTGAATGTCACAATGGCATACAAGCGACCTGGACAGTTTTTGTGCTTTTATGAAAATTACAGGCATGTAATTTTTGCCCATAGCAAAATTTGTTTAAGTTGGCCTTTTAGAAAACGGTAGAATGCTGAGATAGGAGACTTTTTTGTCTCGCACTGGGTTCTTTCCTCTTATTATGTCTGTACTTCTTTTGAAAGAAAGAAAAACGTTTATTTTCGCCAGGCACGACGCATACCAAAAAAACCACAGGAAAAACTATAATACAAATACAGAGTATGCGTTACAACCACGCAAAACGGTCATCGCTCAGCATAATGCTGGGACTCGCGTGTAAGACAGAGCCTTAGCGCATTTTTTTTTTATAGTACTAACTCTACTAACTAATAAAACACACACAACAAAATACATATTTAAAACATCAAGTTCCACATACCATTAGGTGTTTTCCTGCGCACCACTGCGGGGGGCTGCGGTCGACTGGCCGCGACAGGTAGCGACAGGTCGAGGAAGTACTCCGCCCTGTCGGACTGGTGGAGGCACTCTTGGCATTCCAGGGTCGACACTAGGAAGCCGCGGAAGACCTGGAAGAGAAGTGGCGGTGACGGGTTTAGGGGTTTATATTAATTGAGAAAAACCTTACGAAAACCATAACTTAGATATTTATTTTCTATTACACAAAGGTTTCTTACATAAAAACCGGCCAAGTGCGAGTCGGACTCCCGCACGAATGTTTCTGTACCATACCGCAAAAAAAGGCAAAAAAAAACACGTTTTTTTGTATAGGAGCCCCACTTAAATATTTATTTTATTCTGTTTTTAGTATTTGTTGTTATAGCGGCTACAGAAATACGTCATCTGTGTAAATTTCAACTGTCTAGCTATCACGGTTCATGAGATACAGCCTGATGACAGACAGATAGACGGACCGTGAAGTCTTAGTAATAGGGTCCTTTTTTGGGTACAGAACCCTAAAAAACGTTATGAAAACAATAACATACGATATTTATTTTCCCTTACACAAAAGTGTCTTACATTAAAATGTTATACATATTATTAATTTGATAAATCCTTTGTGGGCAACTGCTATCTGCACCAGGATATCCTGTCATAGAGATCACCACACCCATACAATCACGTACACGTTCTAAGTAATCATGTAGAACACTTCGAATTCATAACCTCCACCTATTAATAACTCTTTATTATGTTCAAAAACTGGTATGTTATATAAGCCCTAAGATTTTCCCATGCCAAAGACATCGAAAGTTCTGTAACTTTTGAAGTCTTAGGCCCAATTTTTTGATCCTTAGTTAACTCAACCGTAAAGTTAAGTTAAATCGTAAAGTTATGGTTAAATATGCTAACCAGCGCTACCAATTTTCGGTAAAACGAATTCATTCATCAATTGTTAGTCTAACAAATCTGCCCCCTGGCAACGAACTGCAGTGGCCAATCTGGCCAAATGGAATATCATAGACCCATCCAAAACGCGGTGCCAGTGTGGGGCCCCTTCGCAAGATATGGCCCAACACCTTGTCTGCCCTTCATGCCCGACCACCTACACCTTACAGGATTAGAACATAGCAAATGACAGAGCTGTCCGAGTAGCTACATACTGGTCGGACAAAATCTGAATGGTTGAGACTATAGTTTGAGTTAATCGACACGAAAAAAGAAGAAGTTTAACAAATTAAATAATTCTGCAACTTATTTAACCATTTGTGAAGTTAACAATTTATGTAAAAACGCATTTTAACGAAATTTGAAAACATTTGTTAGCGTATTGAGCCTTTGGATAAGTAAACTAGGTACGCACCATAAAACTGGGCCTTAGGGATGAAAAAACTGTCATGCACTGCACCCCAGTCCTCCTAGCCAAGTTAAAAACGTTTCGTATCGAATCTCTTTCTACAATCGTTAACGTCTTCTATTTGTATGATCTGACCACGTGACTTAACGTTCAGATGTGTCATTCCCATACATTGATTCGTTTTCTTCTAGCGTTTTCGATTGTAGATTGTCAACTTGGCTACAGGTGTAAGACCGTTACAATACCAGTCTGTAACTGTTCTACTGCATTTTTTTTGTACGTCTCGCAGCTCAATCAAAGTGTTTGGCTACTGCTTATCCGGTTCTGTGGAGATTAAACTAGAGCCTTCAGCCAGGGCAATAAAAGCTATACCTAAGCGACCACGCTGAGGGTTGAGGGCTACCCCCTGTGGGGTTCGAACCTTGGCTCAGGACGTCGCTGGGGGAACAACAAGGGGGCGGCCTGTATCGTGACTATGTGTTCTACTGCAAGACTAACGCCTGTTCTTATACTAAGAACCATTATTTTACGCCATAGTGTGCCAAAGAAGCAGACAGAACACCTGATGGTGACAAGTGGTCACAACCGCCCGTTATCGGCAGTGTGTGTCGCCAACCGTTGTCGAACAGAAATTTGTTAATTTTGTTTGAACCTAAGATCATTGTTAGCTTTGTATCTACTAGCCATATAAATACTGCGTTCATGCATAATAATATTTTCTATTCACAGAGCGTAGCATATCAATAGCTCAGCTACTGTGCCTAAAGCCTTTCCCTTCTATAATGGGTAGGCTCTGCATAGGGTTTGGTGTGAGTTTTTACTCACGCTAAACGTCAATTTGTATTGAAACTGGACAACCACCGTCTGGTGACGGTAAGGACGGAAGACGGTAAACCTCTTTTTTTGTATACATTTTGACATAAAAGATCGTATACGTTATCACTAGTCAGTAGGTACGTTAAAAAACTCGGAATAAGCACACTGGTGACAGTAACTGAAGCCGTCTGGTGAGAGAAACCTCTTTTTAGGGTTCCGTAGCTCAATGGCAAAAAACGGAACCTTTATAAATTCGTCATGTCTGTCTGTCTGTCCGTCCGTATGTCACAGCCACTTTTTTCCGAAACTATAAGAACTAGTTATGCTGTTAAAACTTGATAAGTAGATGTATTCTGTGAACCGCATTAAGATTTTCACACAAAAATAGAAAAAAAAACAATACATTTTGGGGGTTCCCATATTGAAACTGAAACAATATTTTTTTTATAATACTCGTACGTGTGCGGTACCTATGGATAGGTCTTCAAAAATGATATTGAGGTTTCTAATATCATTTATTTCTAAAATGAATAGTTTGCGCGAGAGACACTTCCAAAGTGGTAAAATGTGTCCCCCCCCCTGTAACTTCTAAAATAAGAGAATGATAAAACTAAAAAAAAATATATGATGTACATTAATTACCATGTAAACTTCCACTGAAAATTGATTTGAACGAGATCTAGTAAATTGTTTTTTTTTAATACGTCATAAATCGTAAACCTCCACACTTTATTATTATATTATAAATCGTAAACCACAATTTACCAAGTACAGAACCCTACGTGCGCGAGTCCGTTTCGCACTTGGCCGGTTTTTTGTCTACAAATTGACATAAGAGATCGTTTACGTTATCACGATCGAGTACGTTAAAAAAATCGGAAAAGCACACAGGTTAAAATATCTTATACCTACACAAAAAATCAACAAAACACAGCATATCAATTACCATCTGAACATGTACACATATAAAGTGCCTATCTAAACAGCTCTAGACAGAACTGTGCAGTTTCACGCCGGTATGACTTTCGTCTCGTAGAAGTCAGTCAGCTGTAAAATTAGTTTTCTATTCTAGGAATGGGAGCAAACCAAAAAAAACTTAGCACGTCAAACACGCCAGATAAGGGTTATTATCGCTAAACGGCGGTTATCGATCGAGTCTTTGTTGAGCTGTAAATCGTTTTGCCGGACGTCTTGCTATAAAATACGTCACAATAGGAATAGTATGATGAAATCGCTTTTGCATGCTACGTCAGATCAGAGGGATAGATAGGACAGCGTCCGATAAAAAATGTGGCGTAGAAAAGGTCTAACTCTTTGTATCCACTGTAAGTATTTGATTCTTTGTTGTCAATTTTGCCACAGTAGTCTGCATAAGGCAATCTAACGGCACATTTTACCTGTGTGTTGTACCAGCTAGGCAGTTGAAATTATCACAGATGATGTATTTCTGTTGCCGCTATAACATCAAATACTAAAAACATAATAAAATAAATATTTAAGTGGGGTTCCCATACAACAAACGTGATTTTGTTGCCGTTTTTTTGCGTTAATGGTACGGAACCCTTCGTGCGCGAGTCCGACTCGCACTTGGCCGATTTTTAGTTCCGTACCATTATCGCAAAAACGGCAAAAAAAACACGTTTGTTGTAAGGGAGCCCCCCCATAAATATTTATGAAAATTTCAACTGTCTAGCTATCACGGTTCATGAGATACAGCTTGGTGACAGACGGACATTGGAGTCTTAGTAATAGGGTCCCGTTTGTACCCTTTGGGTATGGAACCCTAGAAATCCGTCTAAAACTGTACACATGCTGCCTATAAATCCGAAACCACTACAGTTACTGAAACCAACATAATATAACATAGCTGCCCAGTAATCGCTAGTTACAGTGCGAAATACTTCGGTGACTGACAGTCAGTAACACCAAGGCGCTGCTGGCGTTCCTCAAGGAGCTGGGGTGGATCAAATGAGGAAAATTGTACGCGAAATACGCGCTTAGACATGGACTTTTGTACACCAGCCTGTCTTAACTAAACTGGCTACATTACTAACATAACAATTTACAGCCCAAAAACTCAAATTAACCACAACCATTTTGCAGGATTCAAAACCAAAAATTTCTTCAATAAAAAAAGTACTCCCGGACCTATTTTATACCTTAATTACCTGTTCAGGTCTTAGCATAGTGTCTGAGGCCTGTTGACCGTAGAACTTGACCTTTTGCTTGACCTCTCCGTCGACCTTTGAGGGGTCGACTTTGGAGTTCATCCCTAGACTGCTCAGTATCACGGATTGATATCGCCGGAGATCCTCCGACCTGCGAATAGAATGGTTTTTGTTGGTGAACATGTGTATGCAGTATTGTCACAGAATAAATAATAGTACAAGTACAGAAGAGTCACTTCGCGCAACAGTTCATAGAAATAGAGACTCTTGCTAGTAAGCAACAAAGTGCAATTTAGCTCGCATAAGCGCTCAATGCCTAACGCGATATTCACCTAAACGTTGCCGCTCTCTTCTAACGCGTAACTCTAATGCTGTTTGGCGCGGAGTGACGCACTAGGGTTGTCGGCTTGCTGCTGCTACTAATTTCATCGTCTACCTTGTTGTAGATACCTAATTATTAGTAGAACACATTCTATTTCACATATCTATTAATTCTTTTAGACACCCCAAAAATGATTTTAATGTCTTTTATAATATGCACTACTGACAGTTAAAGAGTATTAAAGTAATGTTTTAAATACAACAAAATAGCTTATCTTTCAACAGCTTTCGGAACTGTAATTAAAAGATAATATCGATTCTTTGTTCTCTCCTTTATTTAGAGACCCGTCAACACAACTGTATCTTATATAGGACTCATTATAAGATCGTTTAGAAGTCATCGTTCTTTGCAAAAACCACAGTACGAATAATAGCTAGCGTGCGAGCCGAGCGGTAAGTGGCAACCAACTGCGATACTCCGTCCCAGACGGAGCGCCGGCCGATCGTACCTAAACTGCGGAGTGAGACCCCTCTGGTATTGTGCTATTTATATGAGGTTGTTTGTGGAGAAACAATAGTAATTGGTAAATGTTTAGATTAATGTGGGGAATTGTATTTACTTTTGTTATCGTTTTAAGCCATGTTTACTTGAATCTTTAAGCTAAGGTGTCTTGATCAAACAACTACAAGGACATTCTCATGGATTCTGTCCACAGAAATTAGATCTACTAATCAATTAACAATTGGGCGCACGGTTGGCGCAGTGGTTGAGCGATTGACAGCTGCGCTGCGTGTCGCGGGTTCGATTCCCGCACGGAACAAATATTTGTGTGACCTACAGATAGTTGTTCCGGCTCTGGGTGTTTGTGTATGTGAGTTTATATGTTTGTAAACGCACCCACGATACAGGAGAAATTCCTAGTGGGGCAACGTTTAAAAAAAACAAAAGAAAATTATTATACGTTGCCAATATGAGTCCCTCGATTTACTATTAACCATTTTTGCTATAGAATAATCGATCTGAAAATACTCGTGTGATACTAATTTCAACAGCATTAATACAATTCACATTTGAAAACAGAATTACTGTATTATCGGAGCCATACATACATTGGTACTTATAATTGAGTGTTCTCAAGGATGGCTTACAGAAACCATAGATAAGTTGATAAGACTGCCATAATCTCACTTGAACTTGAAAAAAAAACCAGCCAAGTGCGAGTCGAACTTGCGCACGAAGGGTTCCATACCATTATCGCAAAAATCGGCAAAAATAACAATTTTGTTGTATAGGAGCCCCATTCAAATATTTATTTTATTCTGTTTTAAATATTTGTTGTTATAGCGGCAACAGAAATACATCATCTGTGAAAATTTCAACTGTCTATCTATCACGGTTCATGAGAAACACCCTGGTGACAGACGGACAGACAGACAGATGGACCACGGAGTCTTCGTAATAGGGTCCCGTTATTACGGTTTGGGTACGGAACCCTAAAAAGAGACGTTGGCTTCTTAGTATGTTTCGCCGTTTATTCTCAGGGATAGTCAGATAGGAAATGCCGGCTCCATCTATTTTTTTAAATAAAACACGACGTGTAAAACTGAATTTGATATCCTATTCACATAATTTATTTTCATACCTCACAGCTTCTAGCAGATGCCTGAGCAGCTCATGGGCGTCATGCTGATCACCCCCGCCGAACTGCGGCAGTTTGTTCACGAGAGCTGAGAGCAGCTTCCGAGGAGTATACACTCCACCGTCACCTGGAACGATAGATGTCATGACGTTAGAAAATCAAAACAACAAAGGGAGGTAGTGGTAGGGACTCCCTTTTCCGCACTTAAGACTCCCATTTGGTCCGTTGTGCGACCCATGGGGGTACTGGCTAAAATTGTAACGATTATTTTTATATCATAGCGACATCTTGTGCTAAAGATGAGAACCAGCTTGGCATGGGTGTGTCACCAGTTGATCTTTGCGTGACACTGGATGGCGTTGCTATCTGCAGTTATTTATTAATGATATAATAAAATAACAATGTGTGTGTATCAATTTAATTCAACAAACACACAATTCAACACTAAAATAATAAATGATTAACTTCTTTAAAAATATCTACATAAAGAAAAACCAGACATGTCAAGTCTATTGGTTAATCTTCAATGTCTATGACTGACAGGAATGACAATTCTTTTTTTATTGGAAGTATTGGGAAAGTACACTTGATAAAAACTTTGAGCCCTAAAAGAGCACAAAGAAACAATAAAATGACTCGCAGGCGGCAGGGAACAAGCGCCAAATATAAATAAAGAATGTGTCAGCATTCGCTGGCACTCTAGGATTAATTTTATTATTATATAAACACATAATAAAATGGTCAACTACAACTACATATATGACTACAATTTCTGAAGAAAACAGCAGTTGAACTCCAGCATTTGGTTCCGAATACAAATGGCATTTTAGCTTGCACGAGGCTTGATTATAGCTTCTCAGGCGAATGATACTGCGTGAGACATCATACCTCCGGTATTGGAAATAATGGGTAAATTGTATCCCATATAAAAGTAAGTTTCATTGTACTTGTTTAACCTCAAGAAATTGTGATGACGGATTGTATGTTCAAGAATTAAATTAGTTGACCAAACTGTGAGACTTTTACTTCAGTCAACTTCATGCGAAAACATACCCTACATAGTCTCATGCTGATCACCTACCCTTGAGCTAGTTGGTGAGTAAGGCAAGAAAAATACTTTCTTGCAAAATAGCCAGCCTAGCTCCGTCCAAAAGCACAGAAGCTTCCTAGAAGCGTCACAGGCTTCACGGAGCGATCTTATTGTTCCGAGGTTGTCCTCGCGTTGAGGTGCCACGGCCTCGGTTCCAGGATTACGTGGGCGGCTGATTCTTCGGCGTTAAAACAGCCCCTGCAAAGTGGGCTGTCCGTGGCGCCTATGTTGAATAGATGTTTGTTAAAAAAGCAGCTGCGCAGCAGTAAATCTCATACAACAAAAAACCCGACTGCTTCAAAAGCGAACTAAAAAGTCGTAAACAAGCAAAAAATCATGCTGTGCAGTCGGAGGATACATATTCGCGGGCTGGCTGATCAAAATCTGATGTATCCTCAGCCTGTACAGCATGATTTTTTGCTTGTTTACGACTTTTTAGTTTGCTTTTGAAGCAGTCGGGTTTTTTGATTTTTTGAATAAAGTTTTTTTATTTATAACTTTTTAGTTCGTTTTGTTTCGATTTAGGTACATTTAAACATATAAGTGTTATATATTTTCGAAATCACCTCTTAAAACCCTTTATTTTGATACCCCACACTATGGGTTTGGAAGAAAAAAAAAATTTGGGCTCCCACAATTTGGCACCCAAAATCCGCCATTTTTCTATTGTCCAATTTTAATGTAGCCTATGACACTCGCAGGGTTAAAACGAATCGATTGACGTATGAATCATCAAAATCGGCCAACGCGTTTGGTCTCTGGAACGCCATATAGGAACAAACATACATACATACATAGACTGTTAAACACATTACCCTCCTTCGGCAGTCGGGTAACAAGGGGGTGCGTGTGGCCCGTTATTAACAACAAAGGGATTTAGAGGCAGCGGTAATCCGTTGGTTGCGAAAGGGACTGGCCGTCGGAACTTTGGGGAGGCTTATGTTCAGCAGTGAAAGTCTTTTAAATAAATAATGATGATGATAAAAGGATTTAGAAGAAGGCATTGATCAGAAAAGGAGTAAGAAAATTATACGTTGAATAGTAAGTGAACAGGTGGATACTGGTAAAGGTAATCAAACGATTATAATGCTCACAACGGATCTTTGTGTCTCTGAATTGGTTGCAAGACCCTGCGCAGTAGCAATTTTTGTGTCAATGTTGAAGGTGAAGATAGCATTGTATAACTGTCTCTTTCACTCGCTTACGTTTGCCGCATCGTCCTATCTCGCTTCCTTTATACAGTATACTCGATGACAAACTGTTTCTCGCGCAATGATTGGCAGAGCCAACTTCAGAGACACAAAGATCCGCTGTGACTACTATACCTATTGAAATCGAATCGAATGATATTTGGGACTGGGAGGGGGAGACTGGACCGGGAAGACTGTATCTTTAGATCAAGAACGGTGTATCCAAGGCTTATTATGGTAGATTGGATTTCAAGCCGGATTAATGTCACGGGCGTGCATAAATAATATTTGCATTGACTGATAACTTTTTATTCAAGGTCTGCTACACACTTTTCCAATAGAAATCGGTCACAAAATGAATATACAGTGAATTGTTAAGATAATCACTACATATCGCTGATACTGCTGTATTGTTGTAGTTTCATGTGACGTTGTATTGTACCTCTGCAGGGATAAAATCAACTAGATCCCCTCTTGTATAGAAATGGAAAGAACATGTTGCAGTAAAAACTGGGTGGTATAAATTATGTGTTAGTTGCGTCTTCACTGAAGCATTATAAAGAAATGCACAAATATTAAATTAGAAAATGTTACGCTTCGAAGGTTTATAAAAACATTTGAGCCATCACGACAGTCCATACAAAACAAATTCTCCACATATTTTAAATTTCCAAGTACATACTTAACTTATATACTTGGTAAAACATCCAAGGCAAGGGCACAATTACACACGTAGTATGATTATGAGGATTTATGCAATCGGTAAGGAAAACGCGTAACTCAGGGTTATGCCACGTGAACTCAGAATTTTAAGTTTACGATTGAAGGATTTGAGATACTTCCCACGTATACTAACGTGCAAGCAACACTGGGTATCCGGAAAATGGTGGCTGAAACAATCTGCCTAGGCTTTTCCCAATTATTTTATGGGGGTTGGCTTCCAGTCTTACCGGATTCAGCTGAGTACAAGTGTTTTACATGAAGCGACTGCCTATCTGACCTCCAAAACCCAGTAACTGGGTAACACGATACCTCTTGGCAAGACTGGTGTCAGATCTCAAGCTTCTGTCTACCGGAAATGACTGTCAAAATCTTCAAATGACAGCCGGGACCAACGGCTTAACGTGCTTGCCGAGACACGGAGGAATCTCGGTATGTTGAAATGATCACCCATCCACGGACCGACCTCGTCAAGCGTTGTTTCACCTTGAACTTCGACCCATGCGGCTGTTATTATTTAGTCACGAGCTCCTCAAAAACAAGTAAAATTTCAATGTTTTAAAAACCCCCGACACATTTATCTTGCGAAAACACCCCGATTCAAACAGTAAAACGCCCATAACTTTTGAACGGCTAAACCGATTTTATTCAAACATAGCTAGAACACTCTCGACCAAATCACATTAAAAAAATAGATCAAACAAAAAAAAACGGTTCATCCGTTTAGGCGCTATGATGCCACAGACAGACACTGATTATATGTTATAAGTTATAACGCCCCTCTTTTGCCGGCGGGGGTTAAAAAATGGTGGCAGAAATGCTGTCAGGGATTTAATCAGAAGATAAGAAGGATTACCATCTTCCCTCTTCCTCAATGAGCGATTTCCCCCAAGGAACCATGATTAGTGTTAGTAGGCAATGATAATTTTTAGGCGAATCAAAAAATAATCTTTTTCCAAAGGTGTTTGTTGTTTGTGATGGCAACAAGTATGTGATGTCATTACTTTCACTGTCGCGTTAAGTGCTATAAAGACCGAGAAACAATAGCTATCTTTGTGATTCGCAATCAATGTAACAATGAACAAGATCAGTGGTAGTCATTTGAAACGGACGTTGATTATAATTACAATACTATAATCTGGTTTATGACCAGATGTATGAACTTAAACGAATTAACGGAACAAAAGGAGAATGTAAGGATCGCAGCAAGGGGCGTTCTGAAGTTTCTGCCTACAGTTCTCGCCAAACTTCTTGACCGCCAAAGTCGGCTACAATGGCTGCGCAGCAGTAAATCTCATACAACAAAAAACCCGACTGCTTCAAAAGCGAACTAAAAAGTCGTAAACAAGGAAAAAATCATGCTGTGCAGTCGGAGGATACATATTCGCGGGCTGGCTGACCAAAATCTGGTGTATCCTCCGCCTGCACAGCATGATTTTTTCCTTGTTTACGACTTTTTAGTTCGCTTTTGAAGTAGTCGAGTTTTTTGATTTTTTGAATTAAGTTTTTTTATTTATAACTTTTTAGTTAGTTGTTTTCGAATTAGATACATTTAAACATATAAGTGTTATATATTTTTGAAATCACCTCTTAAAACCCTTTATTTTGATACCCCACACGATGGGATTGGAAGAAAAATAAAATTTGGGCCCCCACAATATGGCACTCAAAAGCCGCCATTTTTCTATTATCCAATTTTAATGTAACCTATGACACTCGCAGGGTTAAAACACATCAATTGACGTATGAATCATCAAAATCAGCCAACGCATTTGGTCTCTGGAACGCCATATAGGAACAAACATACATACATGCATAGACTGATAAACACATTACCCTCCTTCGGCAGTCGGGTAAAAACAACACCGATCCGTGCCTTGCGCATCGGAGAGGGCGGCCAAGCAGTTTAGCGAGAACTATACCCAATATCAATCTAACACCTAGCCAAAAATATAGGGGACCGGTTTCTTGTCACTTATCAGATGCAGCAGAATATCAGTATTTTATATGGAGCGAGTAACTGACTATCTGACCTTCCGAGTAACACGATACACCTTGTAGAGCCGTAAGCATATTAATGTTTATGTGCCTGTTTGATTTGGCTAGCCTCAGAGTCCTTGACGTTGATTTTACAGATCCGCCTAAATGTAAAACTGCGATTCGATAAAAATTTGAAGATTTTACCGTTGCTTCGTTTCGTCGAGGTTTCGTCCTAAGGTCAAAGCAACCAAATCTAATTGCTAATTAACTTAGCATATCTAAAGAGATTGGAAAGGAAAATCGGTAGCGAAATTAAAGAAAATTAGCTGGACGCAGTAAGAAGTTGGACTTAGTACAATATTGAGTCATGTGTCTATTTCCCAAAGGGGTAAGGCAGAGTTTGTCTTGTTCCTTGTTGAAAAACACAATTTAACACTGTCCAACCAGAAATTCAAACCAAGAACGAAAAATAAGCGAAGAGTCTCATAAAAAGTAGTCCAAAGGAAAAGTACCATTACATTGAAATACGTTATTTATATCAAATGTACATACTTACATAAATGCCTGTCTGTTGACCATGGCGAATTTACATACGCATCAGTAAAGAACTGTTTTATATAATCATAGGTACATAATTTAGGGCAGCAAAATCTTTTGGAAACTTTATTGTAATATTGGCATAAATGATAATTTATTTTTAACCCCCGCCAGAAAAAGAGGGGTGTTGCTGTGTATCAGTGTGTCTGTCTGTGGCATCATAGCGCCTAAACGGATGAACCGATTTTAATTTAGTTTTTTTTTGCTTGAAAGGTGATTTTGTCGAGTGTGTTCTTAGCTAGGTTTAAATAAAATCGGTTCAGCCGTTCAAAAGTTAAGGGCCGTTTTACTGTTTGAATCGAGGTGTTTTCGCAAGATAATTGGGTCGGGGGTTATTTAAATTTTGAAATTTTACTTATGGCTAAAGATAAAAGGCGCGAACATTCGAACTTCGAAATTTCGAATACGGTCGTCTTTTTATCTGTATTGAAAAGTGTGCATTACGTTATGAAGATAGGGGCCAATATGCCTTGACCCTTATTACAAAAAGCGGTTTTACTAAAAACCCTGGTTTAAACTTCTATAATGTATGGTGTAAACAACCGCTTTCTGTAATAAGGCACTTAGTTTTCTAACACGATTTAAAGATACTATTGTTGACACCTAGACACTGACTGTATCTAGAATGTTGCTGTGCCAGCCAGGGTCTATAATTGTTTCTGTAACTTATATTTACCACCTGTATGTACATTAAGGATGCAATAAATTGAATTTGAATATCACCAACACTTGAGAAGATATAAAATTTTATCTAATCGGATGTCAAGGTGTACAGTTTATTATTTCTTATTATTTTAGTAGCTTAAAACCTGGCTGGGAAAGTCGGAGGACTGGGTCTTGTAGCGCAGCTTGGGAGAGACCTATGTGCAGCAGTAGACTGCGACACAGATAATATAATACTAGCATACAGATGCCTCATCCCATACCAAGAAACCGTGCTGACGTAACTAACGTTTTTCATCTGATTATATAGATTTTTTTTTTTGGAAATCGATTCGCGTTCGGTTCCGTTCCACGGCGATAGATAGATCACCTTCTAATAATCAATCGATATCGATAGATAAATCAAATAATCAGTGCAGTACGTCGGGACAGTTTATTTGGATGGGATGAGACACTACTGACTGCGATAAGCTGAATTCATTATTTTAGTCTAGCTTTTACAATAACCAACGTGAGCATACGTAGATCTATTTGACCACACCAAAATTCTAAGTTTTGCTAAAAATAAGCTACCTTATCAATATTAATTGTTCATGCCCGCGAATAAATTTGATAAGCATCGTCATCTGTCGTCATTAAAAGTAGGAACAAGTTCAAAGATTATTTTATTGCATAAGTTAAATTTGTTGATCCAAAGTCAAAGATAGCAAATATACCTACCGAATATTTTATTTGTTATCAATACAAAATACGTAAGTAATTACGATAATTGTTAAAAGGGAACATTTAAATGGTCAGAGTGGCGAAAACCAATTAGATTGGAATTTTCCACAAACAGAACTGTCACAATATTGGAGTACTCCATTTGCATTTTTCCTGTAGTAGGTAATACGATCACACTCTGACGATTTCTTTCATATTTTTTAGTCTTTACCTTTAGGAAGTTTGATGACCATTTGCGAATAGGACTGTTTTGCTAATATGTCAAAAATTTCGATTTGCTAATTGGACATTTTACGAAAAGAATGTTTTGTACACAGTCAGATAATATAGATGGTTCACATACAATTTAATTTAAACATGATGATGATCAGAAAGCTTACATTCACCCAAAGGGCTATCGAGAGGGCTATGCTCGGAGGGTCCTTGCATTATCTAATCAGAAATGTAGAGATCCGCAAGAGAACCAAGGTTACCGACAAAGCCCGAAGAATTGCCAAACTTAAGACGGTACCCTGACCAAAAAATCGGCATGAGATATGAGCGTTCCTATTGGTCTAGCGGCACTGGTGGCGCATGAATTACAGTAGTGAATACGCCCAGATTTTGGAATAAAATCTTTATAAAATCGAATTTTGGTCTTTTGAAAAAAATAATTCTACAAAAATGTTCGTTATTAAATTGTCTATCCATTAGTGTTAGTACAAAAAATAATTAATGAACACTTTACGAGGAGATGCATAATATCAATAATTATTTCTCATTTTTATGTTTTTTTGGAAGTAGATTAGTGAAATATATACAACATTTAAAAAAAAACTAAATCTACCATTTTAGAATCAATATTATGTAGAAATTTAATGTATTTTTATTAATTGATATTTCTTATTAAATAACGAGTAGATAGCTCCTAAAAACAGCACAAAAAACGGCTTGCGCGGCGTTTTGCTCGGGGTACCGCCTTAATTGACAGTGAGCAGGGCGCATTGCTCGCACAACGGATGGCCGATGGGGCAGAAAGTGTCTGGAGTGGCGACCGCGAACCGGAAGACATTGCGTTGGAAGGCCTCCCACCAGGTGGACCGATGATCTGGTGAAGGTTGCGGGAAGGCGCTGGATGCGAGACGCATGGGATCGGTCAATGTGGCGAAGCCTGGGGGAGGCCTATGTCCAGCAGTGGACGTCTTAGGCTGATATGATGATGATAATAACTGTACGAACTGGTGTACACAACACCCTTTCAAATTGATTCAGAAGAAATCATGTTTGAAATTACAACAAATAATTTTGCTAAAAATATTTCTTGAATTTTACAGAGTTAATGTTTAAATAACTCACTACTTAATGCCTAAATTCTTAATGTCGTTCGCCATTAATTTAGTTGTAAAGCAAGTTCCATAATATTTTTAAACCATGTCCAGACACTATTAGGTTAGAGAGTGGAAGCATGAAATCAGGTCACATTCTAAAAATAGATAACCTATGAAGTGGGTTGGCTCCAAATTAT
Source organism: Orthosia gothica (assembly GCA_949775005.1). Taxonomy (NCBI): domain Eukaryota; kingdom Metazoa; phylum Arthropoda; class Insecta; order Lepidoptera; family Noctuidae; genus Orthosia; species Orthosia gothica. Next base: position 5,905,633 of record OX459066.1, read on the forward strand.
ACTTAGCCATGTTGACAACATAATATTTTATAGGCATGTTTAATTTATATCAAACTAGCTGGCACCCGCAACTCCGCCTGTTGTTCTTCAATTATGTAGTACTTCTCCCAATATCTTTATATAGTACTAGCTGTCCCACGTGGCTTCGCTCCCGTCAACTGGCCACCTACCTACCCATCTACCCTACCTACATGATTTACGCAGCGCACCCAAAGGAAGCTCTCAAAAAGGAAAAAAAAAACCCGTTTTTGCAACATTTTTCATTTATGCTCCTCTCCTATTGGTCGTAGCGTGAGGTTATATAGCCTATAACCTTCCTCGATAAATGGACTATCCAACACAAAAAGAATTTTTCAATTCCAACCAGTAGTTCCTGAGATTAACGCGTTCTTACAAACAAACAAACTCTTCAGCTTTATAATATTAGTATAGATAGCCTGTGTTATTCTGAAGTATAAGCTATATTACTGTAGTTTTATCAAAATCTGTTCAGTAGTTTTTGTGTGAAAGAGTAACACACCTCCATCCATCCACACAAACTTTCGCATTTATAATAGTTTTTATGAGCTAGTGATAGCCTGGTTAGTATAGTCAATAGAGACTAGAATTCATTGGCAAGCAAAAGGATTTCCTAAGTAAATCATAATTTTTTTTCCAATATGGAAAAACTTCTCTAGCAAACTATAAAAGTAAATTTTGCTTCACAGCAGTTTATTTCAAGAGCAAGTTGTAGAATGAAATGTGCAATTTTAGAGATTTAATTATTTTTAAATAAAAGCCCACGAGCCCCAGCAGTGGACTAAGTAAGACACAAATGATACTAATTCTTCCCAGTAGCATTCAAAACAAAATAAATCATTGTTAAATACTGCAATCAAACAAAGCTTTTGTTTATAACAGTATGACACATACTCTACAAAGGTTTATTAAGGACAAAGGACCTTATTAAATTGTTGTTATTAATTTATTTTATATTCCATGTTAATTTTATAAACAGATAATATTGTTTGATCATTATTTCATGTTTGTAGAAGTACTGAACCAATTATTTAAAAATTATTTACTTTTAGAGAGCAACACTTTCCATAAGAATAAGCCCATAAGAATAATTCATTGTAACCACTGTTACAATCATTTTACTAAGTAAGACTACTTATTATCACCAAAAAAAAAGTATAGGACATGTGAACAAAGCAAACGAAAAACATAATAAGAATCTTATGAGACAAAATCTGAACCAGAAAAAATATTTAGGGTAACAATAAATAGTGCCCATAACAAAGTAGACAGACAAGATGCGCTGTACCAACAAAACAATCACAGATGTTTGGCAATGATTGCAGTCATAATAGATGCAGTTTCTTACATCAACAATGTACCAACCTTGAACTTATTACATTTGAAATTTGCTGAATTTTTGTTATGATCTTATCAACACTACTCACTGGTATTTTTGTAATGCAGAAAGTCATTTGTACTATTTTGTAAATACTTGTAAAAAATAAAATAATATGCTATTTAAATAGCATGCTGATTAATAGCTAGATGTTATTGTTATGATGCAGAATAGCAGTTGAATAAATAGTTTAAATCAGGATATATGCATTCATATACATTCCACTGTAGTTTGGTTACTTAAACATTAAATTCTTATGCCACACAATGTTGAAATAAGACAATAGCATCGAGGTTTATTTTTTGCATGGATGTCAAGGTTTTCTAAAGGAAATATACTATAAATCATTAATAACATACCTGCTTGCAGCTCACTCAAAGTTTCTGACAATGTGCGAGTAAGGGAGCCCCACTCGGCTAGCTGTCCAGTAATTGGCGGTAACTCCACCTCCTTCCCATCATCACCATCCGGTTTCAGCTTCAAATTTCCACCAGGCAAAGTAAACCTCTCTCCAGGATTGGACATCTCTTGAAGAACTTGCAACAAATATGGTGTCTGCACTAAACATTGCATGACTGAATTGAAAAAGCAAGTATTCCCTAGATTTGTAAGCCCTCTAACCCTGGGTAGACTAAACATAGCTTTGTCCTTTCCTTTAGATAGTGGGTCAATTTTAATAATAGTTTCTATAGTTGGTATGTCAGTTTTAGAGTCCTGATTATAAGGCAGTTCTATTGCAGGGAGTGATTTGGCATTCCCACCACCAACTGCTTGCTTCTTAAGGTATTCTACACACTCATGAAGCTTCTTAGCACTTGAAGCGGTAACTTCATTGTTGCAGTTGTAGCAGTACACATCCCAGGATGTAGTGTTGGCTGTGAGTGCATGGCAGTCAGAGCGAGGGGTATGGAAGTGGTTCAGTGCGTGCTTGTTGCGTGTTCGACCACAGAGCTGCGTGCCACAACGCAAACACATCCACAATGAAAGGTCCTCTTCGTAGTCGGGGTCAGAGACCTCGTTCTTAGAGGATTTCTTGCACTCGGAACATTCCTTCTGGAAACCGCCTGTTTTGAGCGCCTTCTTCAGCTGGGTCAGGTCTACTGCTTTGGCAACATGAGGACATGCGGACTTGACGTTCTCGTCGCAAGATTCAGTAGATTCGTCGCCGTTCTCACCAGGATCGCTCTGTCTCTTTTTCTTAACCATTGTCACGTCTCAATGTAACCGCCTGCAATACGTAACAAGATACATGTGGTAAGAATAACCGCACTAACACAAAAAGAATAAAATGTCAAATCTGTGTCGATAGCCATTGCACGCGTGACAACGCACATTCATCGCGTATGGCCCTCAGGAAATGTGCAAACATGCCAAAGGACTATACATAAAATCATCGCCTACTTACAGTTACATACGACGGCGAAAAATTATGTTTAGAACGACAAGAATAACAAAAAGATTAAGTTTTCTAAAATTTTGTCAGAAAAGTGTACCACCGTCAACCATCTTTCTTAACAATGTTACCATATTATAAATTATTATAAATCTAGTAGAAAATAGATAATGTATGAATCCCTTTCCACGAAATGTCAAGTGATTCATTGAGTAAAGCTTTACGAAATCGACTAATTTAAATTTTCATATGACATATCACTCACACCTAGTCGCCCACCTCTAGTCTTTTTCCGCCACGCCATCTAGTAGTGATCAGCTAAACTAAAATTCTGAAACGTCAACATGATCGTGATGGAATCTGCTAATCAAATTGTGAATTTTCATTGATTTTTGTAAAATTAACGTCGGAATTTGTGAATATTGTGATAAATTTAAATATTTTGGAGTGTGGCACAGCACGCCATGTGATACAAATATGTGGTTTGTCGGTAATTGCTCAAATAAATAAAGTGGAAGAAGTTGTTGATGGTGATCAGTATTTAGTGTTAAAAAATTAGCAAAATGTCATTACCTGGGAATGGAATCTTCGTGGTGCAGGGCGAGATGGCAATGCTCGTCACTGCCATGCGCCGGAGTACGCGGTGGGGCTCACACACCTTCCCAAACGAAGAGTATGATGTCCTGATGAGAACCTTCCAAGATCTCAAGACTATCTTGAATCAAGTGGATGATTTGCGTCTGCTGGACCCGGCGACATACTTGAGCCCGTTCCTAGAAGTGATACGAAGCAAGGAGACCACTGGTCCTGTCACTAGTCTAGCTCTTTCAGCCATACACAAGTTTTTATCTTATGGTCTTATAGGTATGTGTTTGTTTCCTTTTGTATAAGCTGGTTATTCTTATTAGTTATCCCAATAGGTAAAGAACTGTATCTGATAAGAATATAAAGTGACATAAAATAGCAATTTGGTTGTACTGAAGTATTGACTTATATCTACTTTCTAAATTTGAACACGGACCTTAAACATGATTAAATAAACATCGTTATTATATGCAAGTCTTATAGAGGTTAGAGGTGATATATTATACTGTACTTCAATAGAATGAGGCTCTACATAGCTGAATTATGCCGAATAAAGCTTGGTTCAAGTAGATAAATAATTCAACAATAATTTCAGTCCTATTTTAGGTACCTATTGGACTCAAATTTAAAAGTATTTTTATTATTTATTTTTCTTTTGAAACTATTGATTGCTCTGGATTTAAAATAAACATACAAACCTATAGTATTATCACCAGATCTATTAACAAATACCTAGGCTTACTTGTATTATATTATTATATATTCATACACTCATTGCCACCTCTATTTTCATCAAGTCCCTGCTGGCTGCTGCATACATGTCATGATAAACACCACAATTTTGTGTCAGTGGCACCCAACACCAAAATTAAAAACAGGTTTTCATTCCATGCCATCTCGAAAGTCATGACTAAATCGAGTAACAATCCTAAAAAGTACTTTTGAAGAGAACACACAGCTCAATTAAAAAAACCGGCCAAGTGCGATTCGGAATCGCGCATGAAGGGTTCCGTACCATTATCGCTAAAAACGGCAAGAAAATCTGGGAGCCCTACTTCAATATTTATTTTATTCTGTTTTTAGTATTTGTTATTATAGCGGCAACGGAAATATATCATCTGTGAAAATTTCAACGGTTTAGCTAAGCAGACACACAGACAGTGGATCTCTTAGTAATAGGGTCCCATTTTTACCCTTTGAGTACGGAACCCTAAAAATTTTACTGAAAGTTACAAAACAATCGCTTGATTTCAACGGCACCTGAGGCAGTATTGACCCAAACACCTCATATAAATATGTTCTGGCACTGATTTGTTCTGCTTATCCAAGTTAAAATGGAATCGTAAATTTTCCAGCAAGAACTCTTTTTTATGTAATTCACATAAATTCACATGATTGGTAGTTTTATGTTATCTTATACATTTAAATAGCATAGTAGTAACTGCAACAATATTTTAACTACTAGGTATAAAAGGTAGCAAATGTAATCTTATCATATCATGTGGTTTTCATAATGGCATAACAAAACATTGAATTGTTATTTAAATACCTTTTTAATATTGATACAGTTTTAGACTTTATAACATACTAGCTGACCCGGCAAACTTTGTTTTGCCATAAAAAGACCAAACATTTATCTACCCTACCTTACACTACCTACCCGACCCTACCCTACACTACCCTACACTACCCTACACTACCCGACCCTACACTACCCTACACTACCCTACACTACCCTACACTACACTACACTACCCTACCCTACCCTACCCTACCCTACCCCACCCGACCCTACACTACCCTACACTACCCTACCCTACCCTACCCTACCCCACCCGACCCTACACTACTCTACACTACCCTACCCTACCCGACCCTACCCTACCCTACCCTACCCTATCTATAAACCTCACGTAACCCGAGACCTTTCCAACGAATGCAAAACCTTGGAAATCGGTTCGTGCGTTCTGGAGTTATAGCGTCAGGGAGAAACCAGACTTATTTTTATATAGTAGACTAGCTGTTCCCCGCAACTTTGTTCCCGTGGACCACCCCACAGGACCCGTTTTCGGGATTACAAAATACCTTTGGTCAATCAGGATTAATATAGGTTTCTATTGGTGAAAGAATTTTTTAAATCGGTGCAGTAGTTTCGGAGCCTATTCTGTACAAATAAACAAAAAAATCCTCTGTATAATATTGGTATATTAGCTTCTGCCAGCAGCCTCGCCTGCATGAAAAGTGTTGTTTTCATCCCAAGGGAACACTAAACCGGGATAAAAAGTAGCTTATGTGCTATTCCTGACTATAATCTCTGTGCCAAATATCATTCAGATCCGTTCAGCCTTTCTGGCGTGATTGAGTTTTTTTATTTATTTATCTATAGGCTTGTGATTGAGTTTTTTTATTTATTTATCTATTCACTCTTGATTTAGAGACCCCATGGTTGTAGCTATCAGGATTGAGTAACAGACATACATCCACACACATATCCATCTTTTTTTTAGGGTTCCGTACCCAAAGGGTAAAAACGGGACCCTATTACTGAGACTCCGCGGTCCATCTGTCTGTCTGTCTGTCACCAGGCTGTATCTCATGAACCGTGATAGCTAGACAGTTGAAATTTTCACAGATGATGTATTTCTGTTGCCGCTATAACAACAAATACTAAAAACAGAATAAAATAAATATTTGAGTGGGGCTCCCATACAACAAACGTGATTTTTGTGCCGATTTTTGCTATAGTGGTACGGAACTCTTCGTGCGCGAGCCCGACTCGCACTTGGCCAGTTTAATTTTTTTATTCATTATAGACTCGCGCTTGACCACTATCTCACCTGATGGTAAGCGATGATGTGGTCGACGGTGGAGCACGCTTGCCCAGAAGTAACCCATTCACTATTGACTTAAAGACTCCTAGATTGTAGCTATCGGGAAACACAGACTCCGGCAGGGAATTCCACTTCTTAGCTGTACGCATAATAAAAGTATTATCAAAACGTTTAGTGCATATGGGTGGGATGTCTACCATGTACCGATGGCGCTTCGCCGTAAGTCTGGTAGTCCGATGATGAAACGGGCTGGGCGGAATTAGATCATGCAATTCCATCGCACACTCCCCGAAATGTAACCGATAAAAAACCGATAAGCTGGCAACTTGGCGTCGGTGTTCAAGGCTCTGGAGCCTAGACTCGACCAGTATCTCATTGCCGATGAGCCTCTTGGCCCGTTTTTCGTTTTTGGGTTTAGGCATACTAACGCAGTCAAAGCGGATAAAAAAAAAATGTACATAGCATATTGACCCCTACCGCCAGAACGCCATGCACACATTTTTAAGATTTTGCCTTCTACCGTAGATCCGACTCATCCCAGCGTGCCGGCGACGGTAGAAGACATAGCCGATGCTGTAACTCATGCACGGTTCGTCGGCACCGACCACTCTTCGGATGGAGTGGTCCTCATGAAGATATTACAGGTAAGTCTTGTTTGTTTGCATCACTTTTCTGAAGGTACGTTGGAAGACCTACCTCTAGTTGGACCGACAGCCTAGTATAGGCCACACAGAACCGATAAGTGTGGTGAGGGCGACGCTTGAGGGAGCCTATGTCCAGCAGTGGATGTCTTTCGCCTGAAATGATAATGGGACCCCCATACATACGTGTCGAATTGATTACCTGCTTTTATTTTAGGTCGGTAAAAAGTAGGTCCAATTTACAGCAGTTTAAGTTATAAAAGAGCATCAATGATGCACGGTAACTCGTTCTAAAACACAATTCATATCAATGCAGAATGTGCATTATCGTGCACCTATGAATATCTCTCTCATTCTTTAATGTTAGAGATTCTCACGAGTATCGTAATGACGAGTATTGTAATAATATCTTCATAGTTAAATGACTCGTGATTTTTCGCTGACAAAGCTAGCTGGTTAGATTTTCCTAAACATTCGTTTTGTATAATAACGAAATAACAAAAAAAGAAATTAAAGGTATGTAAAACCCGATTGAATAAAAAGCGAACTTAAAAAATTCTTTCTCGAAGTTGGACCTACCTAACTGGACCGTTTGTCCGGATAATCGTTCACAACTTCGAAAGTAGAGTCTTCGACCTTGATAGGAGTTGGTGCACTATGGGCATTCAACATCACCTTGGCATTGTCCATGTTCATTTTCAGACCCACTCTTTCTAAAGCTCTACTGACGTCATCGAGCATTACGTGGTATACGGTGCTAACTAAAGCCTTTTCGGAAAACGGCTTGTTCGGGAGGCTGGAAATCGTCAAACCTGCGCGCGCGACAATCCGTGATGACTCTTGAAAACAACTTGTAGACATGGCTAAGAAGTGAGATGGGCCTATAATAATATTCCTTCTTGAAGAAGAGTACCACCACAACCCCGCACCATGCCCGTGGCGTTTTTCTTTTGAGTATGACGGAATCACACAGCTTCTGAAGGGATTTAAGTATTTATTTTCCACCCGCCTTCATGAGTTCGGCCGTAATTTCGTCTTCACCCGGCGCCTTGTTTTTTTTTAAGTTGTTCAGACCCATCCTAAGTTTTTTCAGACCCATCCTCCTCTCGTAGAGGCTGACGTCCGGCAGGCGGTTTGCTAGATTCGCAACGGATTTACTGATTGATTTGTACAACTTCCCATAGAACCTCTCGATCTCCCTCGGAAGCTTTGCTTTGGCGGAAACGATCCTGCCATTGTCGGTCTTCAGTTTCGTGAGCTGGCTCTGCCCAATAGACAGATCTCTTGCAAACACCTTGGAGCCCTTATTCCGCTCAATCGTCTTTAATACGCTCGGTATTAAAGCAGCGGAGGTCGCTTTTCAAGAACTTTTAGATCTGTCTATTGAGCTGCCGATAGTTTCTCGCATCGTCTGAAGACTGCAGGATCATTTCACGCCTCTCCTTCATGAGCTTGAGAGTAGGACCGGATAGTGTCATATTTTTTTATTTGTACGACGGGTCTTGAAAATCTTATACCTGACCGTATGGACAGTTTCCACAAAACCCATAGTTATAATCGTCCACGGAGCTCCCTAGGCACTCGAAACGATTCTGGAGTTCGAGCTGAAAACTTTCGGGGTTTTGGATCTGGATTTGTGCTGGACGGAGCGTAGACTGCATCAGTCGACACCTTTGCAGCTTAATATTTACGTTCAATGTGCCTCTTACCATACGGTGATCACTTCCGGTTTTCACCGCGTTGATCACAGAGACATCATTGAATATGACATGTGCTTCTTCGTCGACATTATGAAGTCTATCTCATTTTTCATTGCACCATCGGGGCTCTGCCAGGTCCACTTCCTGTGCTCACGCTATCTGAAGAAGGAGTTCATCATATAGAGACCCTCCTTCACCATAAAACTGGCCAGTAGGTGAACCCGGTGGTTCCGTCGTCAAAATTCAAATTGCCCCACTCGCAGCTCATTATCGTCTCGTTTGCCCAGTTAGTGATTTTTATGACCATGCATGACACTAAAAATGTCCACAAACATGGTCTCTTCTTCGTCATCGGGGTGTGCCGAGTCTGGGGCGTAGACCTGTATGACCTTCAGCGAATACCTTATGGATATACTAAGTATAAGGTACACTACCCTGGTCGACACACTCTCGATCTTCACTACGTTGGTCACAAGGGACTTGTGGACAATAAAACCGACACCACCCTGGGACTGCCGGTCACCCTTTCGGAAATAGAGCAGGTTGCCGGAGTTAAGAGCGGACTCTAGTCAACAGGAATTTGAAAAATAGGTATTTGAAGAAACTATTGCCGTCGCGTCACCTCCAACCTCACCCCGTAAAGTGCGAAAGGGACAACTGCAGCTCAGGCTGATTTTACCTACAAAAACTTTGACTAAAAGACGTTTCGTATTCTGCTGTTTTCTTCATGAAAACTGGTCTGATCTAAAAAATTCTTATATCAAAATTTAGAGGAAAAGTATATCTATGCTTCTATCAGTTTCTTTTTTGTTAAAAACTTATCAATTTTGTCTGAAAGTCCTCTGAACCTGGCGGTAAAAACGGGCATTTTTTTCGGGTTTTTGGATTGTCATATTTCTTTTTGTGATTATGTTTTGGAAAAAAGGAAATGATAGGGGCACGTATTAATTAGACCTAGATTTTATGGGAACAAATCACTGCTCTAGAGGCATTATCCACGAAGAAAACAGCAGAATGTGTTTGTATGGAGAAAGTCTCACTAGAGTCCCCTCTTAAGGATTGTCGAGTCCTTCTCATCTCTTCGGACTTCAAATAACCATATAATTCTCCATCGTAACCTGCTAATTTCTTCCTAGAGTTCGATGATCTTCTCGTCGAGTGTACGCGTGTTAAATTTTGCCTGGGCCAGTCGTCGGTTTGTATTCTGATAGCCGGTTCCCGTCCGCGGATTCTTCGCACCCCTTGCTACGCCGTAATCTTGACCTCTACCGTAGTCGAGGGAAGACGGGCTGCCGGGCACTAGGGGCCTTTTTTTGTTGCGCTATTCATTAAGTTGGGTGGGTTTGCCGTAATCGCTACGTTTGACAGGCGAGTTAGCGATCGCAGTTTGTTATTAAGTGCACAGAGAACGGCTGCCCATTCTCTGGTTACGACACCCATGGGAAAATATGGGATGGTGAAATTTTTTACATCCGGCACCATACGGAGCATAAATTAGATACATAGAATACATGCAAAAAATCGAAAATCCGTAGTTTGTGTCCCGCAATCGGTTAAAAATTCACGTGACGGGACACCGGCAAGACGAGACGAACTCTGACCTTAAAGAACGACGAAAGTCTCGTTATTTTTGCTACGACTTCGATCTTTAAATAGACGACTCCCAGTCGGGCGCCAATTAGAGAAAGAATCAAAGAAGATGAATTAGAGGGATCTGCGAAGAAAAGTTGTAACTACCCACTGAAGCCAGTTTTCTATTTAAAGGGCAGTCAGTAAAACTCCACAAAATGCCTTTCAGTTACGGTAGTATGGTATTTAGAAGTGCTTGATTCTTATCTTATCAAACTTACCTATATTATAAATGCGAAAGTAATCTGCATGTATGTCTGTTATCTTTTCATGACTTAAGACGGTACCCTGACCAAAAAATCGACATGAGATATGAGCATTCCTATTGGTCTAGCGGCACTGGTGGCGCATGAATTACGGTAGTGAATACGCCCAGATTTTAGAATAAAATCTTTATAAAAAAGAATTTTGGTCTTTTAAAAAAAATAATTCCACAAAAATTTTCGTTATTAAATTGTCTATCCATTAGTGTTAATACAAAAAATAATCAATGAACACTTTACGAGGAGATGCATAATATCAATAATTATTTCTCATTTTTATGTTTTTTGGAAGGAGATTAGTGAAATATATACAACATTAAAAAAAAACTACCATTTTAGAATCAATATTATGTAGAAATTTAATGTATTTTTATTAATTGATATTTCTTTTTAAATAACGAGTAGATAGCTCCTAAAAACAGCACAAAAAACGGCTTGCGCGGCGTTTTGCTCGGGGTACCGCCTTAACAGCTGAACAGATTTGGATAAAACTTGGCACACGGGTAGACCATGTCCTAGATTTGGACACAGGATACTTTTATCCCGGGAGTATTTTCTCTTGGGATATTCGACTCCACGCGGGCGAAGCCGCTAAAATAAACTAGTATAAAATAAAGGCATAAAATATCATATTGTAAAATAAACTAACTTTATAATGTTCTAAAGTTCTTAAGTTTATGATGACGGAACGGACGAAGATAATCGGAAACGCTTATCGTTCGGCGTCTTTAGTCGGAACCGCTTATCGTTCAACCTCAAACTTATAGTATCCTCTTTCCCCGGATCTCCGAACTGTTCGGACGTGTCTACAATTACGATTGCCTTTTACCATTTATTTAAAATCTTTATTTTTAATTCATAAAAATTAATTTGAAAAGTGTGTGATAAAAAGTACCAGGCGCGCAGAACTGTGAGTAGTAGCGTAGTTAGCTCACACTCGTACCTCGTCTCAACAGCACACCAGCAACTCTCGCAAGTACGTTAGCCCCGCCCACCAACCACATCCAGTGTGACGCACACAGCTCACTTCAACACATCTATTTGACCGCCGGCGTTCGCGCCCGTTCTGCTATAATGTCTATTCAACGCTCACCATCGCCGTCAACGCAGAAGCCGGCGCCTATGCAGTCTTCTTTGTCTTTACTCAATGAGGATATCCCAATTCATGGCAGCTACGGCTCTGATACCCAAATAGATCTTTCTTCTAGCCAATGTGAGGACGCGGAAGGCCTGCGTAACATCACAAAGAGATTTAAGAAGAAATTCAATCAAGCGGTTGATTCCCAGACATCAAATGCGGAAATTAAAGCTATGTTCAAAGGTTTTCAGAAGGAGCAAAATCTTAAGCTAGAGAAACTGAACTCGGCAATATTCACTATCCAAGAACGAACTGATGAAATTAGGAAAAATCTACAATTTGTCTCTGATAAATACGACGCTTTCTTGGAACGAATGAGTGTATTAGAGCAGGAAAATTACAAAAGTACAAAAAAAATGGCATATTTAGAGTCAAAAATTGAGCAGCTGGAACGAAACTCTCGAGCGGCGTCGATTGAAATTAATAATGTCCCTAACGACCGCAATGAAAACAAGGAGACGCTTCGATCCATTGCAAAAGATATTGGTAAAGTCATTGGTCAGCCAATCAATGACACCGATGTTTACGATGTCTATAGAATCAAATCTAAAATGGAAAGAAAGAACCCTATCATCGTACAATTTACTACAACGTTTATGAAGAATAATTTAATAAAAAAATGTAGAATGTTTAACAGGGAGAACATAAACAATAAGTTAAATACTTCGCATATTAAGTTGGCTACATCATCTCAGTCTCAACCTATTTATATTGATGAATATTTGACACCTGCTGCCAAACGTTTGCGCTATTTGGTAAAGAATTTTAAAAATGAGAATAATTATCACAGCTTCTGGAATTCATACGGCAAGATTTACATAAAGGAAAAAGAATCATCTCGTCCTTTTCGAATTGATAATGAAGAAGATCTACTTAAACTGAAGTCTAAATGACTTGCACTTACCTTCATACTGTATTATCACCTATTTTGTAAGTTACTATTCACCACTCTTATAAAAATTAACACATTACACTTCACATATAAACACCTTGCCACAAATATAACACAAATACTAGTTTTTAAGCAGAATAAATTACACATCGACAAAATTAGTGTTAAAAATAATTCTGAAGCTATTATCTTAATTAATGTTGTTTGTTCCACCAATTTATGTTTAAATATACTAATCCAACGAAAATATCTTTGTTTACATGAACTTAAAAACATAACACGGGTCGTACTGATTCAGAAACATATTATACTTACTTCGCTGTCAAAAAAAAATCGACATACCCTACAACTGAGATTATATTATTGTTTTTGTACTGTCTTTGTATACGTTTACATTAGCGTCACCACACCATTCTCTATTTTATCGCTTTCTCTTGAAATGCACTTGTACCCGCATGTATGTATACTACTACTGGAAGCAGACAGCATGTTTACGTTGTCTTTTGTTTTGATGAATAGCCTTACTTCGCTTACCGATTATTTATTTGCCTATCACAGCAGCATCAACCTAAGATCTCGCTATTCCTAAACACTAAAATTCAATAGTACGAAAGACATAATTTCTGACCTCGATCGCATTGCCGTGGCAAATTCGTCCATATGCGATATTGATAATTGTGGTAACATTGTAACTGACTCCAATCTTAAGGTTATTCACCAAAACATCCGAAGTATAACACGCAATACACCAGGTTTGCTCACGTTATTACAGAGATCGCGAATAGACTGGGACTTCATTGTACTGACAGAATGCTGGTTGTCTTGTGCACATCGCATTCCACCGCTTGATGGTTATAATTACTGTAAAACGAATAATATCTTAACCCAAAATGAAGGAGTTGTTATTTATTACAAAAATAACATTAGCGTTTGCATAGAGGAACCTACCATTTCTGACTGTAACTGCCTATTAATCAAATTTAATCAAAGTACGGCGATGCTGGCTATTTACCGGCCTGCGGGTTATAAAAACCTTAATAACTTTTTTTCCTCTCTCGACCTTTTCTTGAATACAATCTCTAGTATAAAGAACTTAATTTTAATAGGTGATCTTAACGTGGACATAACAGAGACAAACACGGACACAAATTCGGCTTATTATCTTAATCTTTTAGCATCCCATGGCATGTTACCAGCTTACACTTTCCCAACACATAATAAAACATGTTTAGATCACATTATTCTGAGAACGCGATTGCCAGCTTCTTGTTATGTTGCTGAGACCTCTATCACCGATCATGATGCAGGCATACTTATCCTGGAGGAAAGCAAACCTGAAAACAAAACCCCTAATATAATTAAACTTTTAAATTACGAAAAATTGGACGACGAAATTAATAATCTCAGCTTTCATGAATTGTATGCAATGACCGATGTCGACCTTGCCGTTCAGTGCTTCAATAAATTAATTAATAAAATTATACTGTCTCATACGAAAACTATTAAAACTTCAAACCGGAAGAAAATCACAAAGCCCTGGATTACGCCTGGATTATTGCGCTGTATGAGAAATCGGGACAAGCTGCACCAAAAAGCTAAAAAGAATCCTAGCAATCAAATAATTTTAAAAACCTATAAAAGATACAGAAATTTCTGCAACGATCTGTTAAAGAAAATTAAAAATGAACATGACAAAATTGAACTTCAGACTGCGGCTAAAACTGATAACAAAAAATTATGGAGCAAAATAAAAGATATTACCTACACTAAAAACACCAAAAATGACGCCTCACAATTAATCAACCCTAGGGATCCAATTTTTTCTACCAATTCCATTAATGAATTCTTTGTGAACATCGGCAAAAATATCGCGGACTGCTGTGGTTCTGATAACACGAATAGTTCACCACCACTCAAGTCACATCCCCAGTCGATGGTTTTTCTGCCCACAGACGCTGAAGAGATTGAAAATATCATCCTCAGTCTTAAGTCTGATTGCGCTGTTGGCTACGACAACATCTCTACCAGTGTCCTAAAAAGATATAGGCAGATATTTATTCCTCCAGTTGAATATATCTGCAATCTTGCCATTGACTCCGGCAAATTTCCAAACGCCTGGAAAGTAGCAGAGGTTCGCCCCATCTTCAAAAGTGGTGACGGAGCCTGTGTCAACAATTACAGACCAATTTCCATTCTGCCAGCTTTGTCTAAGGTGCTGGAGAGAATCATGAAGAAGCGTTTGTTCGAGTACCTCGAGGACCAATGCATACTTTCAACTTCTCAGTATGGTTTTCGGTCGGGCTTGTCGACCAGCGACGCTATTCATGATTTAACCAAGTTTGTTTCTGAAAAACTCGATTTGAACAAAAAGGTTATAGTAATCTTCATGGACCTTGCTAAAGCATTTGACACGGTCTCCGTCCCACTGTTGCTAAAGAAGTTGGAGAACATTGGTGTAAGGGGTATGCCACTGAATCTTTTTTCGGACTACCTTACAAATAGATTCCAGAGAGTAAAGGTTGGTGAGTGGACAAGTACTGATCTTCCCGTCATACACGGAGTTCCCCAAGGCAGTATTCTCGGTCCCCCTTTATTCCTGACTTTCATCAACGACCTCTGTGAGCTCAAATTGCCTAGCGGTAGGATTGTTACTTTCGCTGACGACACAGCGCTGTTGTTTGAGGCCGACACTTGGCCTGAAGTTCATAATAGTGCGCAGATTGGACTAAACTTGGTTTTATCTTGGCTAGCTAACAATAAACTCGCTCTCAATGTCGATAAGACGAAGTACATTTCTTTTTATATTAAAAAACCTTGTTCTTTCGTTAATCTCAATATTATCGCCCATACACCCTCGTGCTTGTTGACTCAAAACACCCATTGCTCATGTCCCCATCTACAACATACAGAATCAATAAAGTACTTGGGCGTCATACTGGATAACACTCTCAGCTTTCACCAGCACATAGATGCCCTTGCCTCCAGAATTAGAAAACTAATATTTGTCTTTAAAAATCTTCGTCATGTTGCGCACACTGGAATTTTGAAAACGGTCTACTTTGCGATATGCCAATCACTACTCTCTTACTGCATAACTATATGGGGGGGTGCGACAAAAACATCCATGCTTCAGATTGAACGTGCACAAAGGGCAGTTTTAAAAGTGAGCCATTTCCTGCCGTTCCTATTTCCAACCAGAGAGCTCTATGAGAGAATTGAAGTTTTAACTGTACGCCAACTCTTTATTTACAATACCATTTTGCGCAAACACTCTCACCTTACCTATAACCCTAACTTATTCAAGGATAAGCGACGTAAGCATGCGGTCTGTCCCACAATTAGCTTTCATACAACTTTCGCCCGTCGCCATTTTGGCTTCCTCGGTAACTATCTGTACAACAAAATTAACAAAATCTTATCAATTTATGCCCTTCCTAAACAGCTTTGCAGAAAAAAACTCTCAGTATGGTTACTAGGGTTAGATTACGATGCCACGGAGCAGTTGCTCATTGTTCCCTCGTAGAATGTTTGTAGGTCTCTTACCATCCATGCCTAAGTAGCCACCATACATGCGCTCACTCACGCTGACACCATACAAACTTTCTTTGATATGCACACTCTCGTAAGCATCACTTGTTATTCGATAATGATACCTACCAAAATTGTATTTTATTTTCTGTTTGTTTATTAGTTTGGAATTAAATGTTTCCCTTTTTAGGGTTCCGTACCCAGGGGGTAGAAGCGGGACCCTATTACTGAGACTCCGCGGTCCGTCTGTCTGTCCGTCTGTCTGTCTGTCTGTCTGTCTGTCACCAGGCTGTATCTCGTGAACCGTGATAGCTAGACAGTTGAGATTTTCACAGATGATGTGTTTCTGTGGCCGCTGTAACAACAAATACTAAAGACAGAATAAGATAAATATTTGAGTGGGGCTCCCATACAACAAAAGTGATTTTTTTGCCGTGTTTTTGCGATAATGGTGCGGAACCCTTCGTGCGCGAGTCTGACTCGCACTTGGCCGGTTTTTATATTTTCTCGTAGTTGTGTTGGATTGACAATATTATTATCTCCTGATTATTATTGTCTCCTGTATGTGATTTGTAAAGATATAAGTATAGCATTAATTGACATAGACGCTGATTCGGGGTGAGAGCCTGGTGATCCGTCACACAGGGTATCCTAGTATGGACTCCAGTCTCTCACAAAGGGTCATATTTTTATGCTTCTTTTTTGTTGGTTTTATATAAATTTAGTATGTAAGTATATACTGATGTGAACCTTTGTGAATAGTAAAATAAAGGATTTATTATTATTATTATTATTTCCTTTATTCATATTCATTCTTATTATTTAAATTTTTAAATATTTTTATAAAACATACAAAAAAAAAAAAAAACATTTATTATTATTATTATTATAGTCCCAGTCGGGCGCCAATAAGCTCGACAGCATTTGCTATACTTAGGTTGCGTATACACATTGATATTTTGGTATGTTTTCACGTGTAGACGTATTGTTTTCTCGAATTTCGAATACGATACAACTGTTCAGGTTCACACGGTGTCCATTCAGTACCAGTAGCAAATATGTATGTATGGTTTTTTTAACAGGCGAGAAGAATTTCTCGAATATGTAATTTTATCGTTACCTTGGATCTTTGTGAAAAACTGACAGTTTTTAATAACTAGGTCGCTGTCACTGCGTACCCGATAAGTTAGAATAGCCTTGCGAACTTAGCCTTATGCTACGCAAACATTTATTGTAAACCCGTGAGTTATTATTAGGTCCTCATGATTTCGAAATTAAGTCTGCCATCTTCGAGCGTTATACTCGGAGTATTTGTTTGATTAAGTAGTGTCTAAGATATCTGATACGGATTACCATCTGTGGCAGAAATGTACCACCTACATTACTCCAGTAGGGTAGTTGAGATTACCAAAAATATTGGACACGTTTTTTTTCTTTTGCCACGTAAACAAAAAATTACGACGATACAACAGTGCGTTGAAATATCGTGTGACGTCACGGTGTGCTACACTTTATACTGACTAAAGTTACGTCACAAGCCCCCACTCCTGAACTTTGATGCGCTTTCTTTGTCAATTTTTATTTATTTGATAAATAATCTCTCAATGTTGGACTAAATAGAATTAACTAACTAATTATCTACCCAGGAAACTTTTCTGTTATGTGTAATTCTCATGTAATAGAAGGCGGGCTTTAATATCTGCTGACTTATTCTAAAATAATGCATTGGTTTCAGGTCCTTCGCACATTAATGCTGAGCCCAGAAGGCGCCATGTTGACGGACGAGAGTGTCTGCGAGATTATGCTCAGCTGTTTCCGCATATGTTTTGAAACAAGACTCACAGGTACGTGACTGCGTCGGTTGTGATTTGATCTTTGTTTTGTCTTCATCTTATCTCTAGGGCCTGTTTGATTGATAAATATACTGCACTTGCATAATTGGAATGTCAAGGTAGGTGGTCCAAATCGTTGAGAACGTTATTTTTATCGGATTAATAAAAAAATAATAAAAAAAAACCCGACTGCTAAAGAAGCGAACTAAAAAGACGTAAACAAAAAGAAAATCATTTTAGGCGCAGGATACATAATTATGGTTTAGGTCAGTCAAGGGTTCAAGGCTCGCAATTATGTCCAAAAGCCGCCATTTTTAGGGTTCCGTAGCCAAATGGCAAAAAACGGAACCCTTATAGATTCGTCATGTCTGTCTGTCCGTACGTATGTCACAGCCACTTTTTTCCGAAACTTTAAGAACTATGCTGTTGAAACTTGGTAAGTAGATGTATTCTGTGAACCGCATTAAGATTTTCACACAAAAATAAAAATGAAACAATAAATTTTGGTTCCCATATTTTTAGTTTTAGTTTCAAACTAAAACTAAATTTTTTTTTTTTCATCAAACCCATACGTGTGGGGTTATCTATGGATAGGTTTAGGTATGGATAGGAGGTTTCTAATATTTTTTTTTTCTAAACTGAATAGTTTGCGCGAGAGACTCTTCCAAAGTGGTAAAATGTGTCCCCCCCCCTGTAACTTCTAAAATAAGAGAATGATACGATGAACTGAAAAAAATATATGATGTACATTACTATGTAAACTGCCAGCGAAAATTGGTTTGAACGAGATCCAGAAAGTAGTTTTTTTTTAATACGTCATAAATCGTAAACCGCAATTTACCAAGTACGGAACCCTTCGTGCGCGAGTCCGACTCGCACTTGGCCGGTTTTTCTTTTTTCAATTTCAATTCAGCCAGTGACACTCGCAAGTTTAAGACGAAGCGATTGACGTAAGAATCATTAAAATCGGCCTACGCGTTTGGTCTCTAGAACGCCACATAGGAACAAACATACATAGACTGATAAACACATTACCCTCCTTCGGCAGTCGGATAACAAAATTTTATCTGATAGTTCAAGTTATCTCGAGTCTGGTAATTAGAATTAATAATTTGGGAAGTTCAAGAGTCCTGAGTAAAATGCACGAAATTCTGATTTTGAGAGACTTATGTACCACCTTCTATGTCGGGTTATTGTTAAGAATTTGTAGTTTCCATCAACACCTAATTAGATGTACGAATAGGTTGGGGGAAATTACATGTCTTGAAGTTGAACTCGTGTGTATGCGGTCGATGTACCTTAAAAGTGAAATAGATTTAATTTTCTACGAAGACACTTTTCACTTTCCGAACGCAAACATTGAGATGAAATGCATTTTCCGAACAGATCCCGCGGGCTTATTACGTAAGGAACAGCAATAATTGTACAATTATTGCGCGATCAATTTAGTGACCTGGCTACTGAGGCCTTGAAGTCGTCTTTTTTTTTGACAGTCACTTTTAACAGAAGCTATTTTATCTGTCCAATGATTTATAAAATGTATCGTTTGATGAATTAACCAGCATATGAAAGAGCAACACTTCGTAGAGGCTGTTATTTTACAATAGTCAATTTGATTACTATTTAGATCCAATATTCCCATAAATTAATATTCGCAGATGTAAAGTATTTGTGTAAAGTAAATATGGCAGCGAAAATTTGATATTTGCATTTTATTTACATTTATGTCAATGTGTAAAATCAATTAAAATTTCTTCGAATTGTCGATTGTTTTAAGAAATCGAATCGATAACGCATTAGAACATCACTTAGTAGACTACATTATCTCGTATTTGAGCTATGAAACGTAAAAAAGATTTTTCAAATTTAATTTAGACACTGGCAGAATAGTCGACATCGGTTTTTGCCATATAAAAAAAATATAATAGAAGGTACTTATTGCGGACTTATCACATTCTCATGTGTTTGTAAGTATTTAGTAGTAAATATATAAGCTTCGCTGAGGTAGCCAACACAGGATTTTTTTATACTGTATATAAAAAAATCCTCCACTTTACCGAGATCACTTCTGTTTCAATGATTCAACAAATAGTCCAGTTGCGTAGACATAAGAGACTCAAAACAACACCAATTTGTTATTTACATTTACAATATTCACTAGGAATTTGTTATTTCAATATTTATTCTTATATTATTATTCTAATTTGTGGATAATTAAAGTAGCCACAAAATAACATACGAAAAAAGTCGCCAAAAACTCAAAAACTTCTGTATCTACTCAGCCATCAGCGAGCGATTGGCAATCGACCAACAACAAGGTAAAAAGTAATTGCAATTTGACAGCCACATTTGCTCTCCGATCGCTGTCGCTTTGCTGTCAAAAACCATACGTAATACGAAATTATCGCGATCACCTTGCGATAAATGCACATTTCAGTTATCCGATTTTTATTGTTAGCAGTGCTGACGTAAAATTATTATGGTGTGGCTATAGCTCATATATAATGCGGATTCGCGATTGAAGAGCAATTATTTCTCAAAGATAAGCCTTCCAATTTTTTGACGTAAAGCGATATTCGCGCGATGATTGTACAATCTCTGCGCAAATATTGTTAATTTCTGTTTCATACGTAATAAGCCCGCCGAACTTTCACGAACTCGGCTCCAGAATATTCTCGAACATCGAATGCTCTCCAACGCCATCTGTGCCTGCTTGTAGCCTGTTGCGTTCTCTATCTATCATTTATTCATCCGGCTTCTGCTCCTCATAAATCAATATTTCGTTGCAAGTACTTAGGTATAAAGGTACAAGTACTAAGTATGTCCAGAGTTTCAGACGGTCATTGACCGGTATTTGCGAGGCGAGGGTTTAGCTCTCAGTGCTTCAGTGTACCGACAGCTGTCGTCCGTGCTCTACACTACGTACAGTCGCGCTCAGTGGCAATTTTCTGAGAAAAATTGTCGTTGTTTTGATCCGTTTTTATCGCGCATTGAAGATATAGCTGCTGTATTTGTGCAATTATCGCGTTTGGAGTTCTGGTGAGTTTTCTTCGGAATAAAAAGTCTTATTTTGTCGTGTTGCTGTAAATTTATCGATCGGTATCGGTTAACGTTGTCGCGAGATGTGGCGTCCATTTTTAGTTGAAATTCAGGTAAATACTTTTCAGAAAAGGAAAAAACATAATAAGGTTTTCGGTTTCATATATTACTTATCGATTGATATCGGCTAACGTTACGCCTATGATTGCCTAAGTACTAGGCAGAGGTGTATTTTTGTGTGTATGGTGTTGTGTGCGTTTGTTAGTAAAATCAGAGTAATCTTCTAATTTGCCTGCTTCTTAATTTTGCCGACCGTAACTAGTTTAGAGACACGAAAAAAGTATCGATACTTTGCATTCGATACTTTTACTCAATGAGTACTTTTTGGCAGGTATCGTATCGAATAAGAAATTAAGTTTTAAATGGGTAATCTTAGAAATTATCCATTTAAAACTTGCGACCTTACGGCTTATGTTTATGGTTATGGCAACGCCTCACCTTCAATCGTTCTGAACCTTCTAGAACTGTGTACATCGATTAATTAAATAAATTCCTGATCCTAACCTTTCCTTCATACATTTACTTCACTAATTAATCACTCGTTCACCGTTTTTATTTAATTTTATCGTATTCGTTTCGCCTAAAGTACTAAATTATTTAATATTGTTTTTTTTTTAATTTTTGATGTTATAGTTGTATTTTTCTATTATTGTATTAATTTTCCATTTGTTTTTTCATGGCCTGCCCCTACTGAAGTTAAACTGACATTATTTACTGACTGATGTTGACCTATGGTCTATGCGCATTAGGGGCCCTAAGAAAAGTACTCGATACTTTGAAGTATCGATACTTATGTTTCGATACTTTTATGAGTACGATATTCTTTTTTCGATACTACTCATGAGTATAGTATCGATACTTTCTATTCGATACCGTGACCTAGTTTAAAAGACGGCAAGTGTTTCAAAAATTAGACGCTGCACTGAAATCTTTCTCCGAATCACAGTGCCTTACTGATCAGTTATCGGTTTTTTTCTTCATCAAAATTAGACGCTGCACTGAAATCTTTCGTCGAATCACAGTGCTTTACTGATGAGTTATCAGTTATTTTCTTCTTCAAAATTAGACGATACACTGAAATCTTTATCCGAATTACAGTGCCTTACTGATCAGTTATCGGTTTTTTTCTTCATCAAAATTAGACGCTGCACTGAAATCTTTCGTCGAATCACAGTGCTTTACTGATGAGTTATCGGTTATTTTCTTCTTCAAAATTAGACGATACACTGAAATCTTTATCCGAATCACAGTGCCTTACTGATCAGTTATCGGTTTTTTTCTTCATCAAAATTAGACGCTGCTCTGAAATCTTTCTCAGAATCACAGTGCTTTACTAATGAGTTATCGGTTATTTTCTTCTTCAAAATTAGACGATACACTGAAATCTTTATCCGAATTACAGTGCCTTACTGATCAGTTACCGGTTATTCTTCTTCAAATTAGAACTGCACTGAATTTTCTCCAAATCACAGTGCCTTACTGATCAATCATCGGTTTTTTCTTCTTCAATATTAGACTACGCTTCTACCAACACTCAGGCACATCGATAGCTTTAGTGCTGGCCTCTCAAGTCTAGAATTGTGCAGGTGTTTTTACATTAGGAATATGACAGGACATGGTATGGTTCCGCAGTCGCATTATGGCTGCTCGGAGTACCCAAATCTGACCAGATTATGCCTACAGTGGCCCATTTAGCTTCGTAGCCGGTTTACAGATTTCTATGCGGGTCATGGCAGTTTATTGCCCGCTTGTGTATTTGAGGAGCCACAGTTTTCTTTTATTATTTTAGTTAACTTACTTCTGTTCCGATTCTTCGATCGCCTCCTTGGTTGCTCCATGTTGTATCTACATTAAATGTTGTTTGTTGGTCTCCTGCTTGTGCTTTTCGGAGGAGCAGGCAATTTCTCGTCGAACCTCCGGCGAGGCTATTCCTGCTGGCAAATGTAGTAAAGTGGAGTGGGTTTTAAACAGCCAGTTATTGTTCTGCATCTCTAATTTACTATTATTTACATTTTATTTTACGGGAGTTTTATTTATTCGTCCGATGTATTCACTTTACCGTTGCCAGTTTGAATGATGGCGAGAATTTGAAAGACCGCCGATTTTTTTTCTGTTTTTCGCTAAGTTACCGATTGGTGATCCGGGTTATATAGGATTACTGTCATTACTTTTTAAAAAGCGTTTTATCTAATTAGTAGATAAGTAAAATTTATGTTATTCTAGTAAATTCTTTGCTAGGGACTTTACCAGAAAATGTTCCTCTTTTCGAATAACAGAATCAGGTATATATCGATAGGTCGGTACATTCAAAGCGTGGGTTGATTAAACCTACCCTCCAAATTAAAGTTTCTTTGTTTGTATTTTTAGACAGCCAACAGGAGGCGTTGCTGGGCTATGGAAGAGCAACGCAGACGGTTCGATTGATCCCCAATTACGGCTTCCGATAATCTTTCGACACACCGCGCAGATTCGTGCGCAGCTTTTTAATAAAATCCCGACCCTCATAACCGAGTCGGGAACCGACCGGGACGGACGTCATTTCGCAACTCCTCTCAAACTATTTTTTCCATTGTAGAGTTGCTACGTCGGAACGCGGAACAATGTCTCCGGGATATGACGCAGTTGATCTTCATGCGGTTGCCGCAGTTCCCGGCAGAAGATACGGCTTCAGCCACTTTCGCCACAGTTGGCCTGTCCCTGAAGAAGAGAGAGAAGACAAGCAAGAAGAAGAGTTTGACTAGTGTTAACAGTGAGTACCTAATTCCTAAATTCTATTTCGTTTTTCAGTATTTTTTGCCCGTTCTGTCCAGTTTCAGTGTGTGGGTTCGAATCCTACGTCTAACAAAAGCATACTGGATAACTGCTTAGGTATAAGCCCTAGAGTTGGCCTCAACCTAGTAAAATGGCTGCCTCTCGGTCGAAATCAACTGACGTTCATTAACGCGGGTGACTCCGCGGGCAGAAGCTAGTGTGTAATATTTTGATACAACTTGTAACATCAATGCGCACCACTTGTAAACATTGCGGCATCAACTAAATGCTCAAAATCGAATCGTATGTTACATTACAGGCGAATGCTCGTCAGTCAGGGAGGCAGTAATGTAATGCTCAAAATAGAATCTGAAAAGTTACATTACAGGCGAATGATCGTCAAGTCAGGGAGGCAGTACTGTAATGTAATGCTTAAAATAGAATCTGAAAAGTTACATTACAGGCGAAATGCTCGTCAAGTCAGGGAGGCAGTACTGTAATGTAATGCTCAAAACCGAATCAGGGAAGCATTACTGTAATGTAATACTCAAAACCGAATCATAAATGTTACATAACAGGCGATTGCTTGTCAAGTCAGGGAAGCAGTACTGTAATGTAATGCTCAAAACCGAATCAGTGAAGCAGTATTGTAATGTAATGTTCAAAACCGAATCTGAAAAGTTACATTACATGCGAATGCTCGTCAAGTCAGGGAAGCAGTACTGTAATGTAATGCTCAAAACCGAATATGAAATGTTACTTTACAGGCGAACGCTCCAGGTGGGGGAGCACCTTAACCGCGCACTTGTAAGTTCTTGAGTTGGTTTCTCAGGTTTCTCAGATCATGACCTTTTTTTGTGGTTATGATCCCGCGCAAAATTTTTCGCGCGTTGATGGATGTTTATACCTTCATGCACCGCGCAAAGATCAAAGGGTATCTAATGATGATTCTATTTTTTGAGCTATGTCCTTTTAAATCGATCTAGCTCATTTAAACTGCAATTACACTCGCAGTAATCTAAAAAATATAATGAGAATTCTGGTAACGCAAGTCTATAAATAGACGTAGCCAGGGCGTAGCCAGGATATGCAATTGGGGAAGCGACCATATTGAATTTGGGGGTGAGGGGGTGCAATGCCGAACGCGCTTCGGGCTATTGATCCCCCCTTCCCTCTGCATACTCCCCGCAATTACTACTTACACCCCTGGTTTTACCAACATGATATTGACCTAGGTATTGACTATATTACCTAAGGTATTGAAGATCGATCCTGTGAACTTACCTATGCACAGTACGACGATGAGTCATGGCCCGTCTGAAGTTAGCGGCAAGTGGTCGCGCAGAACATACTTTACATTGCATTATGTCCTCGAAAAGAGCGGTTTTCCAAGCAGCCAAACTGTGCGGAAAGTGTCACTTTTTTTCACTAGTGCTTTTTACTTTCCTGTATTTTTTTAATTTTTAACTCCAACGTCAGCCCGACGCATAGAGTTTTTATTATTTGAGAAAAGTTTTAAAAATTAGTTATGTACAGATTATCATTCATATAAAAGGTAAAAAAAAACTAATACATTATTTTAGGCGTTTTTAATTACTCTAGATTTAGATTTTGATCAATAAATTAATTTTAAATAGTCATTAAATATGTTTGGCAGAACGTATATTTTGCTCGTGCCTTATTGCGTTACGATGTGACAGCTATTCGCACATGCGCAGTAGATATGCCCGAGGAACGCGCTTGAATAAGCTCGCCATTTTATTAATTTCATTTTATTAATTTATTTATTTCCTCGCACAATGCATAGTAAAATGTTGTATGATACACGTACGTAAGATGATTTCCGACTCGTGTCGATTTATCCACTCACTCGCTTCGCTCGCTCGTGAATAAAAATGCCACTCATCGGAAACCACCTACCTTCCGCACTTGTAGCATAAATAACTATTACGGACCAAATGGCTGTTTTCTTCATGAGTGTACATGCGCGAAAGTTTGCAAAGCCTACATTCAGATTGGCCACGACTCATCGGTGGTACTGTATGTATTTATTATAAGCACGTATGGCGTCTTTCGTCTGCCGCGCAACTGCAATTAATTGAGGGCGATAAAACTTTTTTGACACACATGATCCAATTCCCGATTTTTTCTGAGCTGCACCTTTGTGCAGAGGGTTTTTGTTTAAGACATCTTTGTTCATAAAAATCGGTCTAACACATAAAATATGCCATTTAAAACGTATTTCCATTTATTTGATCTTTTCGTTCGACAAAATCGATAAATAGATAGCCAGGGTTCAAATTCGGGGGGCTGCTAAACTTGATTTTGTTGAGGAATGAAGGGGTGCAACGCGTCGGACCCTTACCCATGGCTTCACCAATATGATATATCTAGTATACCTAGGTATTGAATCAATCATGGGAACAGTCCGTTGTGTATGAATTTATAATATGCGCGTCTCGTCGTAAGTCGTCTGTCGCGCAACTGCAACAAATTGGGGCGATTGAACTGCAAATTGTATGTCTTGAATATTTAATGATAGCTGCATTGCGGTTGAGAATTTGCAGCTGATGGAAGCTTTAAAAAGAAAGTTAGATGTTTCGGGCAATTTGGGGAAAATGATGATTGAATTAAAATGAGACTTTTTCCCAGTAACCAATTTTCAGTTTTAAATCGCATCACATCTAAATACATAAGACTCGAATGTGTTGTAAACGTTGTGCTGCAAAACGTAAGGTGGGACTCCCTCAGGCTAGGTGGAGTGATGATCTTCGCAGGGTGGCTGGATAAGAGTTGCCGAAAATCGAAGCAAATGTCGTGCAATGGGAGAGGTTTATGTCCAGCAGTGGACTGCTATAGGCTGATGATGTTGATGAATGTGTTGTAATCTGAGCACTCGATGATCAATGATGGAACAGTGTTTTTGCTAGCATAATGTACATTCCTATTGGACATTAGCAGTCATCGTATTTGAAAGAAATAAATGGGTAATAAGTATTACACTGAAGCAGAGGCCGGCAGCCTAATTGTGTAAGTAAATTCGGCAACGGAAACAATCTGTTTCTTTCCCAAAAACAAAACACACACATACACAAAAAAGTTGAATCTTTATTCAACTTTTTAAAACTCTTTTAAAGAAACAGATTGTTGCCGAATTTACTTACACAATTAGGCTGCAGATATATATGCCAGTCAAATTGTATTATAGAGTACAATTGATGTAATATTGTTGGTTAACTTGTACACTTTAGAAACTGTGCGTAAATCATTTCTACGGTTATATATATTTCTTTTCCGTACTAGGCGGTTTGTGTCAGGCAATTATTTTCGACGTTGCTTTTTTGTTAAATAGGTACAAAATAATAATTAAATAATATTATTTTCAGGTACAAATTCTTTGGAAAGAAAATCATCGATAAGTGAACAGCCAAGCATAACTACTACAGAACTTGACACAGAAAGCGATGCCAGCAAAGCTGACATTAGACATACGTAAGTATTATCTATTATTTATTTATTTAATACTTTATTTTGTACACCAAGCTAAAAATAATTCAAAAATACATCTTAAAACAAACATACAACAGACTGCCTTATCCCACAATATGGGCACGGGGTCTCATTGCTAAGAAAGAAAATTTGGTTCAAATAAATCTCACTAGATGGCGCGGCATGTACACTCAATTCAATAGAATTTTGTGTAAAATTAACATTTTCTGGAATTGAACATAAAAATTGTATGTTCTTGTTTAATCACCTCTCCTAAGTACAAAATTATGGAATATTGGGCTCTTAATTGACATCATCGTCGTCATCGTGGTCGCTCACAATGGGCCTTATCAGAAAGCTTAAAGTCACCCAAAGGGCGATGGAGAGGGCTATGCTCGGAATTTCCTTGCTTGATCACGTCAGAAATGATGATATCCGCAGGAGAACCAAAGTTACCGACATAGCCCGAAGAATTGCCAAACTTAAGTGGCAGTGGGCAGGGCACATTGCTCGCAGAACGGATGGCCGATGGGGCCGAAAAGTTCTGGAATGGCGACCGCGAACTGGAAGACGATACGTTGGAAGGCCTCCCACTAGGTGGACCGATGACCTGGTTAAGGCGGTACCCCGAGCAAAACGCCGCGCAAGCCGTTTTTTGTGCTGTTTTTAGGAGCTATCTACTCGTTATTTAAAAAGAAATATCAATTAATAAAAATACATTAAATTTCTACATAATATTGATTCTAAAATGGTAGATTTAGTTTTTTTTTTAATGTTGTATATATTT
Source organism: Orthosia gothica (assembly GCA_949775005.1). Classification (NCBI taxonomy): domain Eukaryota; kingdom Metazoa; phylum Arthropoda; class Insecta; order Lepidoptera; family Noctuidae; genus Orthosia; species Orthosia gothica. Next base: position 5,933,587 of record OX459066.1, read on the forward strand.
CACTAATCTACTTCCAAAAAAACATAAAAATGAGAAATAATTATTGATATTATGCATCTCCTCGTAAAGTGTTCATTGATTATTTTTTGTACTAACACTAATGGATATACAATTTAATAACGAACATTTTTGTAGAATTATTTTTTTCAAAAGACCAAAATTCGATTTTATAAAGATTTTATTCTAAAATCTGGGCGTATTCACTACTGTAATTCATGCGCCACCAGTGCCGCTAGACCAATAGGAACGCTCATATCTCATGCCGATTTTTTGGTCAGGGTACCGTCTTAAGGTTGCCGGAAGGCGCTGGATGCGAGACGCTCGGGATCGGTCAATGTGGCGACGCCTGGGGGAGGCCTATGTCCAGCAGTGGACGTCTTCGGCTGAAATGATGATGGGCTCTTAATTCACATTTCAATGATTATTTGAACGGATCATTTAAAATTGATGCCAATAGAGGGCGCATTTTTTAATTTCTGAGGCATGCCACTCGATTGTTAAAATTTGCATTGTAACACATTTTGGTGCCAAAAAACTGTAAAAACGTGCAAAAAAACACTATAAAACGAACCTTCACTGTATTTAAAGAAAAAAATATTCACGAACCTAGTAAACCCATTTACATGCAAGTCGCTGCTAACACAATCTATTGCCGTGAAACGGGATCGAACGCGATTGATGTACTTACAAAAATAACAACATTAATCAGATGAAAAACGCTAGTTAAATGATAAATGATTTTATTTCTGTAAGTTGGTTTGTACAAACACTTTTACATGTCGATCATATTTTTTAAAACTAGATGAGGTCGGCGTTTCCTATCTGGCTACTCTGAGAAGAAAGGCCGAAACAAACTCAGAGGTCACAGTCTCTTTTAAAGTCTTGACAAAATCTTGGTTATATCATGTGAAGACCATGTAGACAGATGTCTGAAATGGTCTTTTGAGGAAATAACCAGCCAGATTGAGTGGACCTGTCCAGTCAGTGCACGCATTTGTCAATAACCGAGCAGCTCAACTCAGAATTTACGGAGCTCAACGATTCGACGAACAATACCAAAGAAAGGACATTCGGGTAGGCCGCATAAACTACTCAAACTGCCAGACCATGAGTAAAAAACTATGTTATAATAAAAAACAAAAATCCACATAGTCTTCACATTTACAATAATAAAAATAAAATAATATAATACTTTAAAAAGTAAATATTCTTGTCATTGCAAGAAAACAAAAAAAATATCAAAAATTAAAAACAAAATTCACGGTGCAAAATATAAAAAATCTAAATTAATTGGAGCAGCTCAATCCCAAGCCTTTTTGTCCTCAACGTAATCTTTAATAGTATAAAACGCTTTCTGACACAACTTACGTTTAATGAATGATTTGAATTTATTAAGACTTAGATCTTGTACGTGGCTTGGAAGCTTATTATAAAAGCGTACACATTGACATCTAAACGAGCCACCTATCTTCTTGAGCCTTGTTGTAGGTACTACAAATTTGTGTTTGTTCCTAGTATTTATGTTATGGATATCACTGTATTTTTTAAACAATTTTATATTTTTATGAGCATATAAAAGATTTTCATAAATATACTGAGAGGGCACAGTCATTACATTAATCTCCTTAAATTTCTCTCTGAGAGAGTGCCTCGGGCTTAATTTATATATTGATCGAACAGCTCTTTTCTGCAAAACAAAGATATTCTGGATGTCGGCGGCATTTCCCCACAACAGAATACCGTACGACATTACACTATGAAAATAGCTAAAGTTACGTCGGCACGGTTTCTTTGTATGGGATGAGGCATCTGTATTATATTATCTGTGATATGGGGTTGCAAATTTTCAAGTAATAATCAGTTTATAGAGTAAGTTGGTACTAAAAACAAATACAACAAAAATAGATACATAAATACATACATACAACGAATATACAGACAAGAAAACAATTCAGCTTATACAAGATTATGATCACAGTGACAAGTAGTGCTCGTTCACAAGTCGCATAAAAACCGGCAGTGATAGCGCGCGCGTTTTTAAATTTTTATGTTGTAATTTTATTTTTTTTTTATTTTCTAACTAATTAATACCAGAAAAGTCGAGTAAACATTATGAAAAGAAGTACCAAAATTTCATGAATTGGAAAATATCAAAGAGTAGTACATCATTTTCTGAAGATGTGCTATTAGTATATTTTCAAGAATTATCAGAAAAATTCAAATCGTCATCCCTATGGACCTTCTATTCAATGCTGAAAAGTACGCTAAGTATTAATACCCTATGGTTTCAAAACCTTTACAGAGAATTCATATCATGGGTGTAGATAAAGTCTTGTATGCAACTGTTATAATTAGGTATTAAAACACTCATGTGATACTATTATCAACCCACATTCGTGTTTTAATACACCTTATTATACAACAGTTGCATAAATAACTATTATAATATAACCTATTTGTTTTTCTGATGCATAAGCTATATTACTGTAAAGTTTCATCTAAATCCTTTCAGTAGTTTTTGTTTGAAAGATTAACAAACACCCACACTCACAAACTTACACATTTATAATATTTGAAGGATTTATTGATTTTAAAATCCTCAAATGGGCCATCAGTCAGCGGTGACATTAGCGTGAATAGAGCACATTCAAATTTGATTAATATGGTGACTGAGTTCATTCGCAATTATTTTTATTCTGCTATCCCCAAATTTAGATTTAGAATTGGAAGTTGTGTTCTACTCAAAGACCTTATACGTATTTCTTACTACTAGACTGTGCACCAAAAATTTTTGTATAGCTAAATTGAAATCTATTACCATACATCTAGGTTAGCTATTCCCTTATAAGCGGTAGCTAACCAAAAGCGGTCCTGAGCGAGAGGGTGCCCGCTGGTAGTGTGTCCTTGTCTGACATCTTGCCAGCTCAACTAATCATTGGGTTTGGTAGAAATGGTAGAAAATTTTATATTTTCTTTTTTATGTAATACCAAAACGAACGAATAAAAAATATATTTAAATACGTTTCAAAGTCTAGGAAACTTTGAAGAGTATTTAAATATTTTTACAGTTCCTTTAATTCATCAATTCATTGTATTTAAAAAATTATTCATTAATACTGAGTAAGAGTAGTACTTTTAAATGTTTGGGCCTGGTAATACTAAATGTAGGACCACCAGGTTTGTGGAGTTTTTGGCGGGTTTTGTTCGAGTAAAATTCAGCGGCTGTTAATATTATTCGCAAATTGATTCCTAGTGGAATAAAATTGGTGAAGTTAAGTTTCTCAACTGTCTACGCAACTGGACATTAAGTGAAATAATTGAGATCCTTTGGGGTATATCAAAGCATCGTCTGAAGACTGCAGGATCATCTCACGCCTCTCCTTCATGAGCTTGAGAGTAAGAAGAGCTTTTTGTTCCTATCTATACGATGGGTCTTGAAGAACAAGACTTATCCAGACTTGGGATTTGAGGGTTATCGAGTCCCTCCCCTCTCTTCGAACTTCAGATAACCCTATAATACTCCATCGTAAACTGCTCAATTCCTCTTCGAGTTCGGTCATCTTATCGTCAGTCCGGAGTCCGGAGTGTGCACGTGTTGTACGTTGCCAGTTCCTGTCGTCGGTATTTGTTGGGGTAGCCGGATCTCGTCCGGGATTCTTTGCACCCCTTGCCATACCTTAACCTAGATCGCTACCGTAGTCGAGGGTAGGCAGGCTGCCGGGCACTAAGGGCTATGTTTTATTTGTGCGATTCATGGGGAGTGCTTTGCAGGCGGGTTGGCGATCCCAGTATGGTTGTTACAAATGCACAGAGAACGCTGCTGCCCATTCTCTGGTTTGTCCCTTAGTCGCCTCTTATGACACCAATGGAAAAACATGGGCTGTTGAAATTCTTTATGCCCGACACCATACGGTAAGTGATGTAGATTCCAAAAAATATACAAACGTTTCTTTTTTTTCCTTGAACTTGGTAGGTTTAGGTAGCGTAGTTAGGTAGGATATATACATATATAGGGATACTTACACCATTGTTTTTACAATCAATTTGTCCCTTGTTATGTTTGGTCATGGTCACCTCATTAGAAAGTGACACACTACCAACGGGAGCCCTCTCGTTTGGACCGTTTTTTGCGCCATAGTGCACAGTCTAGTAGTAAGAAGTATAAGGTCTTTGGTTCTACTCGGTCATCATAAATGTGCATCCGAAATGTCAAACGCCCCCACTCTCTGGTTCCCGTGCGGCGCCCCGAGTTCGCCTTGTGAGCCAATAGCGAGAGTCGAAGGTCACATGACATTGACAGTTCGGGTGCTCATTTATGTTGACTGTGCTATATTTGTCAAACTCAACTTTAGCCTGAAAACCAGCCAAGCTATGGCACTGAAGCAGGATTAAGGTGAACGCGCACCTGTCCGCATTTACTCAAGGCCCCGCGCTATCCGCGCCGAATGCGTCGCACGCATTGTATCCACTTCTGTACATCTTGAACTATATTTTCATACGGATACGGATGATGTTTCCGCGCCACCCGCCGAATCTGATGACGTCATCCGCACGCGCTGGTGGAATCCGTATACCTACAGCATTTTGCTGAAATGCGGCTCGTGCGGCGCGGATAAGTTCGCGAGGCTGCATACGATTTCATATAAAGATTTATAAAATGCGACGACTGCGGCGCGTGCGGCGAGTGCGGCACGAATAGGTGCGCGTCCACCTTTATAAACCTTCTGATATCTAAATTCTCAATGTAGAAAACGCTCTTCTTAGTCTGACACTCTTGGCATTGTCGTGGTCATGGCCTGATACATAATGGTTCTAGCCATGCGTCGGCTCTATTGGACGCATTGTAGGAACAGTCGGTCTTTGTAGCTTTGGCCCATCTGGTCGGAGTGCGACCTCGGGTTTTTTTGCCATCTTTCCTGCCTTGGATTACAAGCCATTGAGTCTTCATTGCGAGTTATATGTCCAAAGACCAAAAAGTTACCAAGAGGACTAAGTTCATACATAGCTGGTCAAGTAATGAAATAATATATATTCGTTCTGCTCAAGTCTTACCCTGTTTTGTTCTCCAGCCAAGACAAAAACCTGATAAACGAAGCGGAAATAACAATCGAGCCAGTGGACTCAGTAAAGAGTCCTGTAAAGAAACATGGCCGACACTCTTCAATGGATCTGGCCGCCAATGGCAACACTTCCATCACACAGCTCCTGGAGAAGTGTGTCAGTGCCGATAGTGCTGATGAGAAGGTGGACGCTGATGAGGAGAAGACTGAGGATGTACAGGATCCGGAGAAGGAAGGTGGGTGAAGGTTTTTTTTTACTCTTTAGAGTATTTTATGCTATTTTATTTAGAATCTAAAAAGAACAGGACCGGCTGGTTTGGCGATTCCTCTGTGATCTCAAAGGCGAATAGGTCATCAGTCTATTTTGTCCATCTTCGGTTTAAATACCTTTATGCCTTAAATGAGAAATAGTACATTGTTTACCGAGAGGAGAAAGTGACCGATTACCATCGAGGGTGTCGTTTGAAGCCCGAGCCGTAGGCGAGGGCTTTAAAACACCCGAGATCGGGAATCGCACTTTCTCTCGAGTGATACATAGTGCTTTATACTACACCTACGAGGAATAGTACATTCTACGAAAACTGAATCCTCAAACAACACACAAATTGAAAATGGCGCCAATGGCGTCTGCAATTTTCACATGTTCTTTTTTCAAATTGTTTGACACCATCCAACACACAGCTAGTGGCCAGTGTCATTTTGCGAACTTGGAGATAAAAACTCACTGTAAAAACTTTTTGGCTTTTGATATTTAGGTTACCAGCGCATAGTCTTACCCAAAATTAAAAAAGAAAAACCATGTAAGAAATGGATTTTCATACACTTTTCTCTCCCGCTCAGATGCGTTTTCTCGCCGCATATTTGTTCGATATGCAATGACGTACTTTCTACCGTAAATTTGATAAAGTATCAAGGTACTTTCCGAGCAGCCTAGCGCGTACCCAAGACATTTGTGACAAGACATGATAAATTATGTCATGTCTTACAATTTGTCTTAAATGCTAGCACGGGTCAAACATGTGACATATTTTAAAGGCGCAACATGCCTTTCTTGTTGCTGCCCGGCGAGCACGGCCTACTGTGACATGGCTTGAGTCACACATTTCATCGCAGTTTGGGCGATAACGCCATTTTGTCCTAAATAATAGCACCGGCGGCGTGAGAAAATTTCCTGACGTTTGTTCGGGACTCATCGGGTCTTAATTGCTAATACGGGCGCACCCATTTTGTCACAAATGTCACATTTTGATAGATGATTTAGAAAAATTTATCACTTTCGTTCGGAGGTGGTGATAAAATTTTACAGTTGAAAATAAATATAATTGCATTAGAGTAGTGTTCAAAGTTGCTATATAACAATAACTTGCTTAGTGCTATAAGCTTTATATTTTAAGCTTGTTATTTTATATAACGTTCAAGCGCGGGGCGGGCACGAATAAAGCAAGCGCGGTGACTTTTAACTCGCAGCTCCTACCCTAGCGTTGGACTCGTTGGACAGACAGCATGCTTAAAAATATTACATCGCGTTTATGAATATATTACGATAAAATGTAGCAGTAAGAAATAAACAATGAACTTTTTTTCATACTTTCCAGGCTTAGGACTGTCTATAATTATAGATTAAGTGTTATTATGAAATAAAGTATGTTAGTATGTTAAGCAATTATAGGCGTATTTAAAAGTTCATGTTCCATATTGGTACATCACCATCACCAACATTAATTCTTTTAGACATTTTCGTCTAACACACAAAAACAAAACATTAAACAATAACACAATCTCTCAAATCGTTATAACGAATTGAGAAAAAAGCTTATAGCGCCAAGTGAGTGCCACGATAGCGTTAGCTTTATGTTATGTATAATAAGCACGCTGCTTTAAGTTGATTTTCGTTATATTAACCACCACTGTATAATAATGTACCAAATGGCAATAAATTCATTTTGTGTGTATGGTGATCAATGTTTATCAATTAATTGAAATTTTACAGGATTATTAATTAATTGAATATTATTACTTTTTCATAATTGTAATTTTTTTTTTATATTTTGATTATTATTTTATTTTATTATTATTTTCTTTTATACCATATTCTTCTTACTTTCTACATTTTTAAATGTTTCTTAAATAAAATCCCCAAAAAACATTTAAAATATAAAAAATAGGGGCCTACCGGTATTGGTCCAAGCTATTATATTTTTTTAGTAAATCTTTCTTACAAACACTTAATATGTTATCAAACAAACAAAGAAAAATAAAGTGTGCATAAGTCTATGCTCGTGGGTTAAATATTAATTTATTCCCAACAAAATTAAAAAGTTGTTTGGCTGTATGAACGGCATACTTTTTTATGTATTATTTTATTTGGTCGTCTATTCAAATTATGTCGCACTATGAAGTCAACAACAAGAAAAGCAAGTCGCGACTGCATACTATGTCACATGGTTGTCCCGTGCTAGCATTTAAGACAAATTGTAAGACATGACATATTCTATCATAACTTGTCATGACCGTGGTTCAAGTCGAAAACCAAGCAATGTAAAAAAAAAAAAAAACTTATAATTCATGTTGGGATGCTGCTAACATGGGGGTAGCAAAGGGGGGGGGCTAAATTTTGGTTATTTTTTGCCTAGGACATACCGTTGTCGAGATATCATTTTAGAAATATAGAGCGTTTTATGCAAAATATAAAAATCTTTTTTGCAAAAAAATACTACCGACTTCCAAATGAAAAACTACAAAGTGAAAAATAACTTAACTTTTGGAAGTCGGTGTCTTTCGTAGGTACCATTTTTTTGCGATATGGACACCGACTTCCAAAAGTTAAGTTATTTTTCACTTTGTAGTTTTTCATTTGGAAGTCGGTAGTATTTTTTTGCAAAAAAGATTTTTATTTTTCCTTTTTTAGTTGTACCTACCTAAAATAGGCAAGTTATTTAGTAAGGTACCTATAACGCTAGAATAGATCACCCGAATAACATGATCCTTGAACATAACCAGTGAAATGAGAGATTTGCGTACCCCTTTAGTACGTACTGGCGTGATGTTATGTTATGAAATGGTATATACAATAAACAGACATGCGATTGCAGCAATTCCGAATGATTTGCCGTTATTTATTGAAGAGTTCTGTTGTATTTCTCCGAAGTTCTTCATCAGATCTTCACCAAATTAAAATGGGACCAATTTCGAAACATAATCTTTCAAACGAAAAAATAATTTTCAAAATCGGTCCACAATTGACGGAGATATCGGTGAACATACATAAAAAAAAAAAAAAAAAAAAAAAAAACATACAAGAAGTCGAACATAGAACCTCCTCCTTTTTGGTAAGTCGGTTAAAAATAAGATACGGAGGCCCATAATTCGGAAACAGTGCGTCGTAGGGCTATGCTTCTCAGAACATAAATGGTTTTTATGGCCAAGGTTAAACCGAAACTGCAATTAAATTGGAAAATTTCCGAAAAAGAAAAAAAATAACGTCAAGAAGTTATGCCACAAGTCAAGAAAATATCTCACGCCGCCGTGCTAGCATTTAAGACAAAATGAGTTTATCGCCCAAACTGTGATTAAAAGTGTGACTTAGGCGATGTCACAGTAGGCCATGCTCGCCGGGCAGGTGTAGTATAATATATATATTTTTTGAAATATTATCCCATTGAGAGTAAAAGAAAAACAAATGATTCATCTTAAGGATCTGTGTGACAGGGAACGATTTTTCTGTGAAGGTATACCAAAGCCGAAGAACTGGATGTTGTGGAGCAAATTTGGAGAGGTCTTTGTTTATCATTGACTTCTAGATGCTTATTTGATTGAGTATTTAATATTCAAACATCCAGTGTGCAGCATTGGACATTGAATTTATGGTTTAACAAAGTAAAACAGATCAAAAACCTCAGCATTTTGTATACTTACAAAATAGAGTTCCATTTGACTCACAAAATGTTTTTATTAATGTACACAGAAGACACAATACCAGAACCGGACGGCATCGAAACCATTGAACCCATCACTCCTGAAACACCCGTCGATGAAAGTGGGGACAAGCCAGCAGAATACGTGAACCATCGCGGCATCAGGTTCACTCCTCAAGAAGACGCCAACCTACAGCCGTACGGCCTGGTCTGCGTCAGGGAATTGTTCAGGTCAGTATCTAGAATATCCTAAAAGATACGAGAGCCTCTTCATTATCAGGTTCACTCATCAAGAAGACGCTAACTTGCAGCCGTAAGGCCTGGTCTGCGTCAGGGAACTGTTCAGGTCAGTATCTAGAATATTCTAGAAGCTGTAAGTACGAGAATCTCTTCAACAGCAGGTTCTCTACTCAAGAAGACGTCTACCTTCTACGATACTGTCACAGTATAAATATACAAACAGTATGGAAACTAAGCCTAGTTGATGAAATAATTACCTACGCTCCATTGAAGCAATAGGGTTGTAACTTTTAATGTTTTTGAAATAGTTTTTTTTTTTATTTATTTTTTATTTTTTTGTTCTGTTGTGATAAATCGATTGTGTTGAAATAACTAGCTTACAAATACAATTTAAATAGGTAATCTCATGACTTCGGTTAATCTCAGTAAAAGGCGACAGTTTAAAACACCGAAAGCAGTTTAATATTAACACTTATATGCGACCACTCGTCTTGACGCGGCACGCACCACTGGCAGGACTGCAAACGCTTCTTAGGGGTCTCGTCGGTGCGCATGTTTGTGTGAGTGTGTCGTTCGAGTGTTTGTAGGTAGTTTCCATACTGTTTATATATTTGTACTGTGATACTGTCTTGCATCATGTGCCATCCATTGACAAGCGCGACAGCTGTGGTGGTCCTGGGTTCTCAGGTCTGGTAAATGTGTTATTGGGTTTATCGATTTGTAATTTCTCAGTAGCTGCCAACCTAACCTAGCTGGCTTGCTTACTCGACTTGTATGATTTTTAATGTGTGGGTGGATTAGGTACAGTCAACCAACCAAGTCAACTGCAGGTCCACGGCAAAAGCTTAACTTTGACAACACGCTTATTTTTAACCGACTTCGCAAAAAAGAGGAGGTTATCGATTAGATTGTATTTTTAATTTATGTGTGTTACCCCAGAACGTTTTATTGGATGAATCGATTTTGATGATTCTTTTTTTATTTGAACGCTGGTGCTTGTCATGTGGTCCCATTTTCGTCAAGATCTGATGAAGAACTTCGGAGATATACATCAGAATTCTTCAATAAATGACGGAAAATCACTCGGGATAGCTGCAATCGCATGTCTGTTTATTGTTTACACCATTTCATAACATAACATCACACTGGTACGCTCTAAAGGGGTACGCAGGTGTGAACAGTTCACCTAGCCTTTAGAACTGGTCCATTATGAACCACAACTAAAAAGTAAAAATAAAAAAAACTTTTTTACAAAAATTACAACCGACTTCAAAACAAAAACACAACAAAGTGATCTTTGAATTTTTGTAAAAAAGTTTTTTTGGTCGCAATACGGTGATATAGTCCAAGTATCCTACTGTCTTGCCTCATCATCATCCTTTTAAAGTTCCCACTGCTGGGACACAGGCCTCTTCTCTGTGAGAGAGAGAATGGGCCGTAATCCAGCACGCGGGCCCAGTGCGGGTTGGTGGATGTCACATGTCTTCGAAGTTTTGATTCTAGGACATGCTGGTTTCCTCACGGTGTTTTCCTTCACCGTTTTGAGAGCAGTGATGATGAAATAATTTACACAAAGTAAAGCGCCTTAAACCTGTGTGTCGCGGACGTTACCGATATGAATACAAGCGTACGTACTTCCCAAAGTAACATCGCCCTTTGGTCCCCAGGTTCCTGATCTCTCTCTGCAACCCTCTGGACAGTCAGAACACGTCCGGTATGGTGCACCTTGGCCTGTCTCTGGTGGGAACAGCTCTTGAGGTGTCCGCAGACCAGCTGGCCAAGTACCCATCACTACTGTACCTGGTCAAAGACCCGCTTTGCAGGAATTTGTTAAGTGTAAGTAAAATCATTATTTATTCCTTTTTTTACAGCTTAGCAAAACGGAGTCAGAAACGAGGGCGCCACAGCACACGAAGGTTTTAATTTTGAATAAGAAATTGGCAAAAAATAACTCCAAATTCTGCTTGTGAATGATTCAAAATCTACTAGCACTTGTTAGGAGCGGTTTTATCTTCTATAATATAAAAATGAATCGCTGAATGTGTTGGTAAGCGCAAATCTCGAGAACAGCTGGACCGATTTTGCTTATTCTTTTTTTGTTGTGATTGTTATTGTTAGGAGAAGGTTTTTATGACAAAATAGTACATTCCAATAACCTACATACCCGTGTATCACACGACGTTTTTCAATACAGTTGTGGGCAATAGTAAAAACAAATCAAAGAATTAGATTTGTTTATTCACAAAAAAATAAAGTTTTTGCAACTGAACATTTTTTTTACAAAGAAAATAGCCTATGCAGCCTATTCGATTTTTAACTAATTTTGATGTTAACATAATTAAATGAAAACTGGTAATTAAATATAGATATTAGACAACCATTTAAAAGACTTTTGAGAATTCAATGCTAAAATGTACGGAATCATTCATTGTTCCTCGTATAAAATCTATCGCATTTTATTCTATGTATGAAAAGTCCTTGCTACTCATCATCATCATCTTCCTAGCCTTTTTCCCAATTATGTTGGGGTCGGTTTTACCTCCACAACCCAGTAACTGGGTAACACTATACTCCTTGGCAAGACTGGTGTCAGATCTCAAGCTTCTGACTACGCGTAACGACTGTCAAAGATCTTCATATGACAGCCAGGACCAACTGAGGAACGGAGGAAAGTCGGTATGTTGGAATGGTCACCCATCCACGGACCGACCTCGTCAAGCGTTTGTTTAACCTTGAAGATCGGCCTGTGCGGCTGTTATTATTTAGCCACGAGCTCCTCGAAAAGTCCTTGCTACTAAACTTTTAAAAATTGACTTATAAATTTAAAACTCAACTGCAAAACTAATGATCGAACTCGTAAACAAAAGTCACGACCGCGTAACAGAAAGATGTCTATGCAAAAGATTTAATTTTCGAATCATAATTATAGCCTCTGAAAGTACGCCAGTTTAACAACTGTATTGAAAAATAATTGGTACCTTACCTCTACATAGGTAGGGTAGGTAAGGTAGGGTAGGTAGGGAAGGGTAGGTAAGGTAGGTACCCTACCTACCCGGGTTAGGTAGAGTAGATGAATGTTTTTATGGCAAATCAAAGTTTGCGGGGTCAGCTAGAGGGTAGGGTTAGGTAGGGTAGGGTAGATAAATGTTTGGTGTTTTATGGAAAAACAAAGTTTGCGGGGTCAGCTAGAGGGTAGGGTTAGGTAGGGTAGGGTAGATAAATGTTTGGTGTTTTATGGAAAAACAAAGTTTGCGGGGTCAGCTAGAGGGTAGGGTTAGGTAGGGTAGGGTAGATAAATGTTTGGTGTTTTATGGAAAAACAAAGTTTGCGGGGTCAGCTAGAGGGTAGGGTTAGGTAGGGTAGGGTAGATAAATGTTTGGTGTTTTATGGAAAAACAAAGTTTGCGGGGTCAGCTAGAGGGTAGGGTTAGGTAGGGTAGGGTAGATAAATGTTTGGTGTTTTATGGAAAAACAAAGTTTGCGGGGTCAGCTAGTTAAAAGATAAAAATATATCCTGCTGTTACCGCGTCTTATTGTTTCACCAAGCTGTACGTGTTTTTCGAACAGATAATTCATTTTCTTCAACGTACACGTGTGTTCCACTTTCCATGTCTTATTTTTGAATGTTTTCTCGTATATTTATTCTAGAGTGTGTTTGTTTGTCGTTGATTCTCGCTCAAAAATATTGATCGTCCAAACTACGGTACTCATTTTTGGTGCGAGCGTCTATGACGTCGTCATCTTCTCATCGAGATGTTAACGAAGCAAGTCAAGAAACAGGAAAATTATTAGTTATACACATCACAATTTTTTAACTTCCCATTGACCTAAAATTGCAAGTCCATAACTTGAAATTTAGTGTTAATGTTTATTATTACGTATATTTTACTAACAAATACCAATATATTCTATATTTGGTACGGAACCCTAACTGTGCGAACCCCTACACACACTTGGCCCATTTTGTTCTAATGTTGAATTTTTTGAGGTTAAAGTATTGAATTGGTAATATGTTCGGTTCTCCGGTGGTTCTAAATTGTGAACTATTTCATTTGATTCCAAAAATAGGCATGGCGAAAATGCTTCTCAGCATCAAGTCATCGTTACCTCATCGAAGATCTTGGATGTGAGGTCCCCATCCCTCACATGATGTAACTGTGGTCTGAAGTCAGCCGCGTCATGCGAGGGATGAGAATCAGATCATCTGCTCGACGAGTTCAACGAGGGATCTCAAGATTGAAAGAAAGAAAAATATTTATTTGTGACCCGCACAGCAGACACAAGAAATAAGCATAAAATTAAACAATAACAAAAATAAAAACCCCGTGCGAGACCAAAATGTGCAGTGATATCCAAAAAGAAATAACGCTGCGCTGATATTCTGATAGGGCCCACTGTTGATGCCACGGACACACTTGCGGAAACGAGATTGACGATTCTTTTGTGATTGAATATTGTATCAAATCAAATCAAATCATTTTTATTTGCTCAAACATGAGTATCATACATACATAACAAATTGTCAGCATGAAGAGGTGTTAGGATACAGAATGATAGAACGTCATGTTTACCTTGGAAAATGGCATGCAAATATTAATAAAGAATACAAATCAAAATACTTAATAGAATGTCATATTTAGTAAAAATCGTCATGTATGTTACCTTATCATTAACCAGGCACGATATCTATCTATACATACAAAAGAGAAATTATGTATGTATGTTCCTTATAGAAGGAACAACAATAACGCTGAGAGGACGCCCTAGAAAGACATACACAGACCTTATAGGTGATGTTCTTCAGAAAGACTAAGTGCGCATTACTCATAACCGGCGTGTGTGTATGACTAGATGTATGAATGTGTGTGAAGCAAAAGAAGTATGTAAGGATCGTAGCAGGTGGCGTTCTGTAGTTTCTGCCTACCCCCATGGGAAAAAGGCGTGAGTTTATGTATGTATGTTCCTTATAGACTCCGAAACGGCTGGACGTATTTCAAAAATTCTTTCACCGTTGGGTAGCAACACTATCCCCGGGTGACATAGGCTTCTTTTTATCCGTATATTATGACGGGAACGGGCACTACGCAGGTGAAACCGCGAGGCGTCCGTTAGTTTCATATAAACTGTCAAGATCTTGATCTTGTAAATGTGTTATCCATCTGTAATTAAACTTGATACGTTTACTCAAAATTCATATATAGCTCTGTGACTGAGGGTGCCTAGAACTCACCAGAAATCTCCCGTCGTACTCCCGCGCTCCGATGGGGATGCCGGCCGACAGGATCCCAGTGGATAAGGCAATTGCCCCAGATAACTTAATCCACAGGCACTGATTTTGCTTATTTAGCTGGAAGATGAATTGTCCACAAGTACTTGAATTAGCACACCGGTCTTTGGGAAGAAGAGCTTCAGTTTCTTTATTTTTTGCAGTAACGTTGCACACACGACCGATCGCTTGCGTTCCTCTCAAAAACGGTTAAGACGTAAGAGCGCGCGCTGAAATCGCGCCAATCAGATTGCAAGATGTACTTCGTTTGAAAACCAATTTGTTCCAGGCACAAATATGAAGAAAATCAATTTTGAAATAATTTTGTTGTCATTTTCCTAAATAAAGCTAGATAAAATACACCAAATCCAAATTGAAAAGGAATTGATTTTATTGAAATGGACTGTAGCGCCATCTATCCCATGGATAAATAAACTGAGAGCTATTGATCTTTCCATTATTCGATAGATGTCGGTTATTTAATGCACATATTGATTTTATATATCAAGAGAATAATTGCGGTACGCAACAAGCTCTAAAAAGAAGAGAACTTCAGACAAAGAGTTAAGCGAGAAAGGGAGTGTTTTTTCGTTTTCAAACCGTACCCTTTTAGCTCTCTAATGCTCTGCATTTTTGTTACCAGAAATAAATAATATTGTTGATATAATTTATGGGATTTACACTTCATTGGGTAAAACAAATTACACTATGTGTGTGCAGCTAGCAAAGAAAGTCATTTATTAAATTACTTTACTCGTTTCGGGGAACCGCCAACGTTTAGACCAGTTTATTTTATTCACTTAGCGATTCCCCGACGCGAGTACGAGGTTATTTTTTTTGGGTTTAAATTTGTAATTAAATTTTATGCTTTTTAAACTACATATAATATATCTAGTAGTAGACACGCTTCAATCGATAATTTATCGAAACACGTAATAATGACACAATATCTTGCGAAAAAAACAGATTCATAGAGTAAAATGCGGATAAGAACTAAGAATACTCAGTCAAAGCTACCTTTCAAACAAAAAAAAAAACTAAATCAAAATCGGTTCATCCGTTTAGGAGCTTATGCCGCCACAAACAGACACACAGCAACACACGTCAAACCAATAACACCCCTCTTTTACGTCGGGGGTTAAAAATAACATCATATTTTTTTTTTCATTTTTTGTTTTTATTACCATGTTCTTGAATCAATATTCTGGAACTGCCCATAATACATGCCTTAAAAGCAGCAACTATCACTAATAATCTCGTATTGTCCACAGTTGCTGAGCACAGAAAGGATATCAATATTCGCCCTCGACCTCCAAGTGTCCTTCCTCCTATTCGAGGCCCTCCGCACACACCTCAAGTTCCAAATGGAAGCCTTCTACAAGAAAATCATAGAAATCATATCCGCAGACACGACAAAAGCGATTTACGAGTTGAAAGAAATACATCATCTAGCCTTAGAAAGTCTCTCACAAATGTTTAGAATACCTGGTCTATGTGCAGAGATATATCTTAACTATGATTGTGATATCTACTGCATGAATGTGTTTGAAGAACTAACAAAATTGCTGTCCAAAAATGTAGTGTCTTCAACAGCGTATAACATTCATTCTTTATCATTAGAAGCGTTAATGACAGTAGTAGAAGCTATCGAAATGGGATGCAATCAGAATAAGGAGATAAAGAGCGAAATAGAAGTACCTAATGGTGAAGAAGAGAAGGAGATGGATGGCAGAGGTGGTCACGTGTCCTTAGAACTTGGAGGGCTGGACGATTCGTCTGTGGTCAGTGACCATGTGACTCATGATATCAGTCAGTACTTCAGTTCGGGCAGAACGGGCAGACATAAGCCGTCGTCGGATCTGCCTACGGAAGCAGAGTTGGATAATATCAAGAATATGAAAAAGGTTAGTTTGGTTTTATTTTATTAGCAAAAGTAAATCTGTCTGCCCTGTTACATTTTCATGCATGAACCGCTGAACCGATTTAGATGAAATTCGGTATGGATATAGTTTTAGACCTGCAAAGGACATAGGATAGATTTAGTCCCGGCAATCATCCTTAAAGGTGTCCTAATCGGTCATTCTTCAATAAAAACGTAGTATTTATTTATTTATTAAAATTCCATATTTCAACACTAATTTAACGCACCTTTGGGCGGAAATAAATACCATAAGAAGAAGGAAAATTGCAAAACAGTCGGTTTGGAACGGAACCCTAAGTTTTCGAAGTCTGACACGCACTTGGCCGGTTTTTTCTGGAATAAATCATCAGTGAAATAATTCTAGTAATTTGATCAGTACTTTTAGAGATTGATCCTACAAACAAATATACAACTTATTTCTTACTAGCTTCGCCCGTGTTAATGTCGATAATTATCTCAAGGAAACGTATTTCCGGGATAAAAGGTATTTTATTTGCTATTAATCGCGACGATAGATTGTGGTAGAGGAAATAAAAGAGAGTGGATTGTATAACAAGAGATGAAGTGTATTGAACAAGAAAAGTAGAAATTATTTTACAGCGGTCGGTTAAAAGTAAACAATAGTACATTTGTGACGTGACGAGCATAAAAAGTCGAGATTAAAATAAAGCCTTTCTATGCGAGATACGAACGATTCTTTTTCCACTACCTGATGAGCTTACTTAATTAAATTCAAATAATTTCCAACAACAATTTATTAGAAACGTTCAGACTAAAAACCCCAGATTATATACACACAATCAACGCGCGCTTTTTCGAGAGGTAACAGGTTCAGTATCATTCTGCCAGTTACATAATGATCCATACAAAAGTCGTTTCGTAACTGTTATTATGTAATTTGGTTTTATTTTTATAATCTTGTGCCTAATGTTCCCTAATATTTTGAAACGACTTTCTTAGGCAATGTGTTACATAATAGACAAGGTGGTGGAAAAAGGAAATTATGATATGCGCAAGCGCAGCCGTGCGTGGAGGTGTGCAACAGCTGAGTGTCGTAGCGGTGTGTCGCTCGCTGGCACCCCGCTGCCCCGCGTCCCTCGTTCACTGCTGCTGGCGCGCGTCGGTGTGAAGAGGAGCGGGTCTCAACAGCATTTCCTGACTATAATCTATCTCTGTGCCAAATATCATCCAGAACCGTCCAGCCATTTCAGCGTGAAGAAGTAAAAACATACAAACACACTCACAAACTTTCGCCTTTATAATATTAGTGTGAAATATTAGTGTGATAATATTAGTTTACATAATAGTGTATTTTCTTCGCAGTGGGTAACCCAAGGTACAGAGCTGTTCAACCAGAAGCCGGAGAGAGCCATCGAGTTCCTACAGGAACACGGAGTGCTGACTACCCCCTTGGATCCTCACGAAGTCGCCATGTTCTTGAGAGAAAACCCTGACTTAGATAAGAAAATGATTGGTAAGTTTTCTGTTATTCTACCACGGTAAAACAGACTCATAATGTCAATATTTGAAACTTTTCTTTCGTTCTATACAGTTAAATAGATTCGTCATCTCAGTCTGCTTCTTTTGCTGCGTTCACGAAATAATCTGTTTTACTACTTTACATACTCACTATTTGCATAATATCACCAAATGACATTTAGGCAAGATCCCTTCGCATAAAGCAAGATATATTACGTGCTGGTAAGGTGTAAATTCAAAGTTTCTATACAGAATTTGAATTTAGAATGTGCTAAGCAATCGCGGGTGTCTAGATTTTTCTAAATAAGGATAATAGTATATCGTAGCTTAGCTCAATCGCTGGCGAAAGCCACTTGCTTGCGTTACAGACAAAAATAACAAAAAAATAACAACATTATTTTTATGAAAGTAAGTGGAGTATGTAAGGACCGTAGCAGGTTCAGGTTCAGGTCCGTAGTTTCTGTAGTCTGCTTACCCCCTGGGAAAAAAGGCGTGAGCATATGTATGAATATATTTTTATCATTGGTCTAAACATTCAAACCGTTCCTAGGTGAATTCATCTGCAAGCGTTCATCCCGAGGCGAAGACGAGGATGGAGGCCCATCGGTGCTGGGCGCCTTCGCTGACAGCTTCGACTACGCTGGCTTGAGGATAGACCAGTCGCTGAGACTTTATCTTGAGACCTTCAGACTGCCGGGCGAAGCGCCGCTTATATTCCTTGTGATGGAACGATTTGCGGAGAGATGGCATGTAAGTATCAGAATATATGGTGGTGGTTTTTACCCGACTGCCGAAGGAGGGTAATGTGTTTATCAGTCTATGTATGTATGTAAGTATGTATGTATGTTTGTTCCTATATGGCGTTCCAGAGACCAAACGCGTTGGCCGATTTTGATGATTCATACGTCAGTCGATGCGTCTTAACCCTGCGAGTGTCATAGGCTACATTAAAATTGGACAATAGAAAAATGGCGGATTTTGGGTGCCATATTGTGGTGGCCCAATTTTTTTTTTCTGCCAAACCCTTCGTGTGGGGTATCAAAATAAAGGGTTTTAAATGTATCTAATTCGAAAAAAAATAACTAAAAAGTTATAAATAAAAAAAACTTAATTAAAAAAATCAAAAAACCCGACTGCTTCAAAAGCGAACTTAAAAGTCGTAAACAAGGAAAAAATCATGCTGTGCAGTCGGAGGATACATATTCGCGGGCTGGCTGACCAAAATCTGGTGTATCCTCCGCCTGCACAGCATGATTTTTTCCTTGTTTACGACTTTTAAGTTCGCTTTTGAAGCAGTCGGGTTTTTTGATTTTTTGAATTAAGTTTTTTTTTTGCTAGTGCAGTATTAGACCGTTTGTTTGCAGTATTTCGCCGATTCAGAGCTCCGTATATTTGTATGGACTGTTTGTCCATTGCATGACACCGCACCACACGCGACACGATTTACAAACGGTTTTTCGGCTACGTCTTCGCGACTTTTTTGCAGTGACGATTTAGCAGCTGTACAATTTAAGTATGAGCTTTTTGACGACATGACACACCGCAACGCTCACGCGCTTATAGAACAATACAAGTGCACTGCAGTGTCTTTGCAGTGTCGTGTCTAGTGAACAAACGAACGGACGACAAAAAAAAGAAAGAAACATATTTATTTGTGACCCGCACAGGAGACACGAGAAATAAGCATACAATTAAACAATAATACAATAAAAACCCCGTGCGAGACCAAAAAGGCTCCTATCTCAGCATGTGCAGCCATATCCAAAAAAGGTAATAACGCTGCGCTGATGCGCTGAGGCACTTATAGGACCCACTGTTGATGACACGGACGTTCTTACGGAAACGGTACTTTTATAATAAAATAAAATTGAAGAATATATAAATAACAAACAAAAATAGAATAAAACACTGAAAGTGGGTCAAGGTATGTGTAAGTATAATACAAACATATAAATAAAACATATTAAATGTAGGTAGACCTAGAAACCGACGTCCGCGTTGCTCAATGATCATTTGTCGAAACCATAGACAAACGACAGAGCGCGCGGACCAAAGAGTGATTTATTAAATACGGAATCTATGATCGGCTGTCAAAAGAAAAATGTTATTATGTTATACGACAGACCGTCTGCAGTGTGTAGAGTGTTAAATATCGGCCCCAAATCGTGTCGTGTGGTGCCTCGTGAACAAACGACCTTAAAAGATGGATGACACCGCTGTTACTACTCTTTTAATTTAAAATAACTGCGCACTCGAAATATCAAACGATCCCACTCTCGGCTACACGCGCGGCGCCCCGCGTTCTCCTCGTGCGCCATTAGCGAGAGTCTAACGTCAAAGTGACATTGACAGCTCAAATTGCGTAGGTATTTTGACCGTGTAATATGTTGAATCAATCAATCCGCCTAGCTTTTTCTCCACTATCTTGGGGTCGCCTTCAGTCTAACCGGATTCAGCTGAGTACTAGTGTTTTACATGGAGCGACTGCCTATCTGACCTCCACAACCCAGTAACTGGGTTGTACGGTACCCCTTGGCTAGACTGGTGTCAGATCTCAAGCTTCTGACTACTCGTAACGACTGTTAAAGATCTTCAAATGACAGCCGGGACCAACCGCTTAACGTGCTAATGCGTTTAATATGTTTTATAGAGATTCTATATCTGGTAAATAGTTACATCTTGTTTCTTGGATGTATTGGATACTTATTATTTTCATTGTGTTTACATTCGCTACCATTATATTTTCTATCCTTTATGCTCCCTAAGCTGGAAAAGGCTGAAGTTAAGAAAAAGAAGTAGATCTCTTGTAAACAACTTATAAACTTTTGTATTGTATTGAAACATACCAGAGAGACGTGTGAAACCAATGTGATGTTGAATGCCAGTGTTACACCCACTCCTTTCAAGGTCGGAGACTCTACATTCGAAGTTGTGGGCGACTATGTCTACCTGGGACAAACGATCCAGTTGGGTAGGGCCAACTTCGAGATGTAGGTCAACCGTCGAATCCGACTCGGATAGGCAGCGTTCGGGAAGTTGCGCGGTATCTTCTCGTCCAACTCACCACAGTGTCTCAAGACGAAAGTCAGCCAGTGTGTTGCCAGTGATGACATATGGCTCTGAGACGTGGTCGCTTACAATGGGTCGCTCATCAGAAAGCTTACAGTCGCCCAAAAGGGCAATGTAGAGGGCTATGCTCGGAGTTTCCTTGCGTGATCGAATCAGAAATGTAGAGAGCCGCAAGAGAACCAAAGTTAACGACATAGCCCGAAGAATTGCCAAACTTAAGTGGCAGTGTGCAGGGCACATTGCTCGCAGAACGGATGGCCAATGGGGCAGAAAGGTTCTGCAGTGGCGACTGCGAACCGGATGACGTTGCCTCCCACCAGGTGTACTGACCTGGTGAAGGTTGCGGGGATCCGCTGGATGCGAGACGCATGGAACCGATCAATGTGGCGACGTTTGGGGTAGGCCTATGTCCAGCAGTGGACGTCTTTCGGCTGATATGATGATGATGATGAGAGAGATGTGATAATAATCCCAAAAATTATTTGCCCCTTAATGCTTACCTCAGCAGCAATATGAGTCAATTTTAATAATAGTAGGTTTAGAAAATAACCGTTAATTAATAATACCAGCCTGTAAATGTCCCACTGCAGGGTAAAGGCTTCTTCTTATACAAAGAAGGCACGATCACCACTCTTGCTTAAGGAGGGTAGGTCATGATAAGTATAAGTCAGGTTTCCTCACGATGTTTTCCTTCACCGTTGCCTGTGATGTCCAATATAAACTTAGAAAGTACATATGAATTTGAAAAAGTCACGTTGTTACTTGCCCAGCTTGAACCCACGACCTCAAGCACGAGAGGCGACGTCTAAGCCATTGGGGCCACCACGAGATATTTTAAAATTATTTTTCAATAACCCATTTTAGCTCATAGCAAAATCTACCTAATTCTCTTAAACCCACAATTCAATTTCCCACAGAGCACAAACGGCGAGCCTTTCGCGAACACAGACGCAGCTTTCCGCCTAGCTTATGCCGTGATAATGCTGAACATGGACCAACACAACCACACTGCCAAGAAACTGAACATCCCCATGAACGTGGAGGACTTTGTCAAGAACCTGAGGGGGTGCAACGGTTCGGGGGACTTTGATGCAGCCATGTTGGAGGCCGTTTATCATTCTATCAAGTAAGTTAGTTTTATATTATATAAGCAGCATTCCGCCTAGCCTACGCCGGGATATTGTTGAAAATGGACCAACACAACCACACTGCCAAGAAACTCAACGTGCTCATGAACGTGGAGGACCTTGTCAAGAACCTGAGGGGGTCTAACGGTTCGGGAGACTTTGATTTAGCCATGTTGGAGGTGGTTTATCATTATATTAAGTAAGTTTCGCCGTGATAATGTTTAACATGGATCAAAACTACCAGACCAATGTCCGAACATGAAAAACAACAAAACAAAATCGTGTCCTGAATAGGGTAGTTGACTAAAAGAATCTATTAAAAAAAAAAAAAAAATGTTTATTTCTCACCAGCATTACATATTAAAAGTACTTAATATTAGGTAAGTATACTAATATCATGAACACTATATAATAATAATCCAGCAGCATTTGTGGTGGTAAAGAGAGGTATTATTAGGGTATTTAGTCCGTCAGTTAGATTACCTAAAAATACAGCACACTTATTTTTCTTTTGCCACGTAAACAAAAATTGCGATGATACAGTGCGTTGATATTGTGTTACGTTACGTTACGGTGTACTACCCTTTATACTGACAAAGTGACGTCACAACCCCCCACTCCTGAACTTTGATGCGCTTTATCTTTGTAAATTTTGTAAGGTATTTTTCGTGCCTTACTCACCAGCTAGCTTAAGAGAAGGTGATCAGCATGTGACTATATAGGGTATGGTTTCGCATGAAGTTTACTGAAGTAAAAGTCACACAGTTTGGTCAACTAATTTAATTCTTGAACATACAATCCGTCATCACAATTTCTTGAGGTTAATCAAATACAATGAAACTTACTTTTATATGGGATACAATTTACCCATTATTTCCAATACTGGAGGTATGATGTCTCAAGCAGTATCATTCGCCTGGGAAGCTATAATCCAACCTCATGTATGCTAAAATGCCATTTGTATTCGGAACCAAATGCTGGAGTTTAACTGCTGTTTTCTTCAGTAATTGTAGTTATATATGTAGTTGTAGTAGACCATTTTCTTATTTATTTATATAATAAAAATTAATCCTAGAGTGCCCTGCCAAGGAGAAGAAATGCATAATGAGCATCAAACACGCACATGTTTTCACAAGTATGGAAATTTAGTTAAATTCAGCTTATACTCACAGCGACTGCTGACACATTTTTATTTATATTTGGGGCTTGTTCCCTGCCGCCTACGATTCATGCAGATTGTTTCTTTGAGCTCTTTTAGGGATAAAAGTTTTTAACAGGTGTACTGTCCCAGTAACTCCAATGAAAAAGAAATGTCATTCTTGTCAGTCATAGACATTGAAGATTGACCAATAGACTTGTTATGTCTATGGTTTTTCTTTATGTAGATATTTAAAAAAAGTTAATCA
Organism: Orthosia gothica; assembly: GCA_949775005.1. NCBI lineage: Eukaryota > Metazoa > Arthropoda > Insecta > Lepidoptera > Noctuidae > Orthosia > Orthosia gothica. Next base: position 5,957,068 of record OX459066.1, read on the forward strand.
TTTATTATTTTAGTGTTGAATTGTGTGTTTGTTGAATTAAATTGATACACACAAATTGTTATTTTATTATATCATTAATTAATAACTCCAGATAGCAACGCCATCCAGTGTCACGCCACAATCAACTGGTGACACACCCATGCCAAGCTGCTTCTCATGTTTGGCACAAGATGTCGCTTTGATATATTGATAAAAATAATCGTTACAATTTTTATTTATTTGATAAAGCAAAAAATACGGGTCTAATATTATTTGATAATCTCACTGACGGACTAAATAGAATTATCATTTTTCTACCCAGGAAACATTCCTATTTGTATTGTCCAACCAGTCAGTAACAATTCACGGCACGTCTTGATTAAGGGTTTTAACCCTTTAACGCACACCTCTCTAACGTGGGTTTTAAATGTTAAAAGCTTCATATTCAAATAGAAATCTATGAGATAACGACCTTGAAGTGACTGTCCACCTTCTATGAGCCGTACCACAGATAATATAATACTAGCATCCAGATGCATCATCCCTCACAAAGAAACCGTGCCGACTTAACTAGCGCTGTTCATCTGATTATTTTTTGTACATCGATCACGTTCGGTTCCGTTCCACGGCGATAGATAGATGGTGTTAGCAGTGACTTGCAAGTAAAACTCAGTTCGTGAATATTTTATCTATTAATACAGTGACGATTTGTTTTATACAATTTTTTGCACAGTTTCATTGCACCAAAATAAGTTACAAAATAAATGTATACAATCGAGTAGAATGCCTCAGAAATTTAAAACCGCGCCATCGGACTACAAGACGTACGGCGATGCGCCATCGCTACATGGTAGACATTCCACCCATACGCACTAAGCGTTTTGGAAATACTTTCATTATGCGTACAGCTAAGGAGTGGAATTCCCTGCCGGAGTCTGTGTTTCCCGATAGCTACAATCTTGGGGTCTTCAAGTCAAGAGTGAATAGGTTACTTCTAGGTAAGCGTGCTTCATCGTCGACCACATCATCGCTTACCATCTGGTGAGATAGTGGTCAAGCGCGAGCATATAATTAAAAAAAAAAACTGTTGGCATCAATTTTAAATTATTATTATTTATTTATTTCAATCAACTTTGGATCATACAATTAAACTAAATTAAAAATTATCAAACAAATTAAATTAAGAATTTCATTAAAATTTAAAATTCTACATCCACAATTAAAACAATATCCTTACATTAGTCAGTATGTGAACCATGCAGTAATGGTTCACATACTGACAGTCGAAACGTTCCGCAAAAGCGCAATGATGAAAATGATCCGTTCAAATAATCTTTGAAAAGTGAATTAAGAGCCCAATATTCCATAATTTAGTGCTTAGGAGAGGTGATTAAACAAGAACATATTTTTTTATTTTTTTATTTAATACTTTAAGCACACAAATGTACAGAGGCGGACTTAATGCCTTAGGCATTTTCTACCAGTCAACCTTTGGGTGATGCAGAGATAAATAGTGGTAGGTGCAATCACGATATTGAATGGATTTAAATAAATATAAGCTAGAAATACTAAATAAATACAATATAATTTATACAATAAATAACAAATGGAATATACCTAAACAATTAGCAGAAATAGACAATTAGCGCTGTGATGATACTGCTGCCAACCTCTTGCGAATGTGTTCGCGAACTTTAACTTTGAAGTTTAGTCGGTTATTGGCCATCCTGATTTCCTGGGGGAGAGCATTCCACAGAGAAATAGACTGAACGAAGAAAGAACGGTGAACGAAGTCAGTGCGGTGAGTAGGACATTGAAGAAGACGGTTATGTGAAGATCGTAGATTTTTATTGTGGTTGTCGCAGATGTATTGAAAGTGAGGGGCCAGATAACTAGGGGGGCCAGACAATTGGGAGAGTCAAGAAATGAGTATTATGTTTTATGTTCAATTCCAGAAAATGTTAATTTATACACAATAACAAATTGGTGCAAATCGCGCCATCTAGTGAGATTTATTTGAATCAAATTTTCTCCTCTTAGCGCTTGGACCCGTGGCCGTATTATAAAGGGTTAAATCCTATGATCCGGTTTAAGCTATCTCCATTTACTGTGCATGAGGTGGTCAATCGTGGTGTTGAGGATGTTAGTTCTTATTTAAACTCGATGATGAAAGAACGGTTAGATTTAATTTGTATAATTTACAATGATTTTTTAAATGGTAGTACTAGTTCGCCGTGAGGGTCTGTAATGACCGGTGGAAGGAAGTCAGGTCCCCCTCTCCCCCGCTGGCTTCCACGTCGCTATTGTCCCCGCTGCCCGCTTGGTGGCGCGAAGTACTCGTAAACATTTACAATATACTTACTGTAACATTCTCGTCCAGGAACGAAGAGATGGTAATGCCAGCGGAGCGCACAGGCGCCGTGCGCGACGCGTACCTGTGGCGAGTGCTGCAGCGGCGCGGCGCCGGCGCGGGCGCGCACTACCGCGCAGTGCCCACGCACCATCACCACCACACGAGGCTGTTCACTGTCGCCTGTCCGCCCACTGTGAGTAGTTATGTTTTTTTAGGATTCCGTACCACGGAAAAACGGAACCCTTATAGGATCACTTTGTTGTCCGTCCGTCCGTCTGTCTGTCTGTATAGACCTTTTTTCTCAGCAACGCGTGGAGGTATCAAGCTGAAATTTATATCAAATACTCAGGTCTACTGTCCCTTAAAGCTGCGAATCGAACTTCTAAGCCAACGCAATCATAAGATACAGCCGTTTATGCCGCAAATTTTCGACACTCGCAAGGGAATCAAAACCTACAGGGTACTTCCCGTGAACTCAGAATCTTGATATTTGGTACGAAGCAACGTCTTATAGCACAGATAAAGGAACATTTACGAAAACCGTAATTTTTTTATTACATCATATAATAAAAATATTTTTAATAATTTTAAACTTACTACCCCTTTCCTCATGAACGCGTAGAGGTATTAAATTGAAATTCATATGAAATACTCAGGTCTATAACACCTTTAAGCTGAGGTTTGAGGGTTCCGCCCTCGGTGCGCGAGTCCGACTCGCACTTGGCCGGCTTTTCTTACATGTAAGAATAATATGGTTTTGTTTACATGCTAGCAGCGCCATCTAGTAACTAATTAACGAATATTCCGTTAGAGCGATAACGCCATCTATCGAGAATCACGTTCAATATGGTGAAAGCAGACAACGTTTTGGATACAAATCCGTCTCCAATTCCCACATACATAACCAGCAATGATCCTTTCGTACTTCGGAAGGCATGTTCAAGTTAAGTATCCCCCGTCCCCTTGTCCTGACTGTCTCGAACATCGTTATAGATGCAAAGGAACACTCTGGACGCATTGTTCGTGATGAAATATTCATGTGAGCATCCAGAGCCTTCGAAAACCGAGCGCCAAACGTTAGGTTAGATTGGTCTTCTTCATCAATTGGTCCCCCATTACTGAGGATAAGAGTCACTGGACCCTTAAACGAAACACCTGCCTCTATCGATGCCGGTCCAAAGTTGCAAGTTGCTGCGTGCAATAATTTGCCCCCGGCTTGCGTCTGCGCAAGTTACGCACGCACTGTCGAGCAGTTTTCGTTCTGTATGAGTTGACCCTTATAATATGTTTTAACTGCTATTTTTATTGATTACGTTTCTTAGGTTCAGGGCATTTAAACCAAAATATGCATTCTTAATTTGAAAATGACCTTAAAGACCCAAACGCCCATGCTTTTTTTTAGGTAACAGCCCTTTCAGCAGCTTTCGAGCGCTCAACACCTCCGACAGTCGAAGAGATGGAAAGCAACAGAATCCGAGACAGTGGAGCTTTATTGGCGCTGAACGGGCTGGAGCGCTGTGCAGCGCTAATCGCTAGATTGCCACCGGACAGCATCACGCTGGATACGTTACTGCTGACGCTCTGCAAGTTCACTGGCCTGTTGGCGCCTCAGCATGCCAACTATATCGCTATCGGTAAGATTTTTGTGATATTTTAGAGAAAGTGAACATACGTGTAAAGTTACATTGACAATAATCTTGGATTTCGAAATTGAGTCCATTTTTGGTATCAGCACCCCCAAAAACCAGCATAATCTATCCTTAAATATTATTATGGTATAGAATCCCCCAGACCCTTGGAAATCAAAGCGTTTTGCTAATACTTTCATTGCGCGCACAGCTAAGGAGTGGAATTCCCTTCCGGAGTCTTTGTTCCCTGATAGCTACAACCTTGGGGTCTATAAGTCAAGAGTGAATAGGTTTCTTCTAGGCAAGCGTGCTTCACCGTAGGCCACATCATTGCTTACCATCAGGCTAGGTAGTGGTCAAACGCGAGTCTATCGATAATAAAAAAAAAAACGCATGTCGGTAAATAAAATCCGGGTTTGCATTTACATGCTTTTAGTTATTAACAACTAGAAAAATTATGCAAATTATATTTCTTAAATTTTGATTTCGTGCACTCAGCGGATTATTTATAAATAACTAGCTGACCCGGCAAACTTAGTTTTGCCATAAAAACACCAAACATTAATCTACCCTACCTACCCTAACTACCATACCCTACCCTATCATCCTACCTACCCTACCCTATCTACCCTACCCTACCCTAATCCTATGTCCTTCTCCTGGTTCTAAGCTGGGTCTCCCACCAATTTTCAGCCAAATCGATTCAGCCGTTCTTGAGTTATAAATAGTGTAACTAACACGACTTTCTTTTATATCTATATATATATATAGGATGGTAAAAAATAATTATGTATTTTAGAAAAAAAGACTTACTACACAAAAATTATTTATTTCTAGTTTTAGTTTCAGTTATTTTTCTGTCCCCCTTACAGGAGTGACGCTAGGTCAGTCCAGCAAGGCCCAGCTGGCGCTGCGCCGCGCCTGCGCAGTGGCGGCGCGACACGCGGACTGCGTGCGTGACTCGTGGCGACATCTGCTGGAGATTGTCAAGACTCTGTACATCGGACGGTTGTTGCCTAAGGTACGTTTAAATTCAAACATTAAGCCTGTGTTTATTATATTTTGTTAAAACTTTATTATAATTATTATTTTGACAATCTCGGGACCCTGGGGTCCCGCAGGCTTATTACGTATATTTTGCAAGAGCAAAACGATAGCGATTTTTGCGCAATAATTATTTATCCATACAGAAGCTTTAGAGTTGTTGGCGGTTTTTTTTTTAATAAGTGCATTTGACAAACAGCGAGCGATTAGCAAACGATTGTGTAGGACCTACCATACCTACACTGCAGATGATGCCGACTTTTATGACATAAAGCGTTTGATCGCTATCGTTTTGCTCTTGCAAAAGACCGGTCCTTTATAAGGCGTACGAGGGGCCGAAGCCAACTCGCAGAGGCCTCGTTAGGCATGTATCAGGAAATGTGACACCAACCGACGATATAGGGATATATACAACATTTAAGTGCACCCAAGAGCAATCCCCAGTTGGTGCAGGACTATTGCAAAATATGGAGGAAAAAATTATTAGGCTATGGGTTTGGTAGGTTTAGTGGATCGATTGCCCAAAACTGTGGGCGGACAACTGCCCCTGCCTGTCCACTGTTGAACTACACGGCTATAACAATTATTTTTCGAGGCACGGGGTAGTCACCCCGTGCCGCACACTCATAAAGGGTCGCTAGCACTTTGAGAGTGACGTAGCGCCAAGGGGGCAACATATCCGGAGATTTATTAGGGTTCCGTAGCCAAATGGCAAAAAACGGAACCCTTATAGATTCGTCATGTCTGTCTGTCTGTCCGTCCGTATGTCACAGCCTCTTTTTTCCGAAACTATAAGAACTATGCTATTGAAACTTGGTAAGTAGATGTATTCTGTGAACCGCATTAAGATTTTCACTCAAAAATAGAAAAAATAACGAAAAAAAATTAGGGGTCCCCATACTTGAAACTGAAACTAAAAATATTTTTTTTCATCAAACCCATACGTGTGGGGTATCTATGGATAGGTCTTTAAAAATGATATTGAGGTTTCTAATATAATTTTTTTCTAAACTGAACAGTTTGCGCGAGAGACACTTCCAAAGTGGTAAAATGTGTGTCCGTCCCCCCTGTAACTTCTAAAATATGAGAATGATAAAACTAAAAAAAAAATATGATGTACATTACCATGGAAACTACCACCGAAAATTGGTTTGAACGAGATCTAGTAAGTAGTTTTTTTTTAATACGTCATAAATCGTAAACCGCAATTTACCAAGTACGAAACCCTTCGTGTGCGAGTCCGACTCGCACTTGGCCGGTTTTTATTTTATTTATAGTTAAAACGATACAAATACCAATTGTTGAGATGTTTACTTGCTTGAGGAGTGTAGAGGTATACTACGCCTATCAGGACAATTCCGGAAGTACGGTCAATATCCCTACCAGCATCTTCCTCCGAGCATGTTTGCTCTTGCGAATATATCCACTCAAGCCAGCCAATTAAGGCAAGAGAGAGGTGACGAGCTCTGGTCCCTGTCAGTTTTCACTCCGACCGGCCAATAAAGGCAAGCCAGAAATGAGGAAAAAGGCTTCTCCCTGGAGATCAGGTCCGTCGGGTCGCTACTGCCCACCAGCTCGCAACAAACCTGCCCTGCGGATTGTATCTCTCTTAGTCTGGCCTCTCACCCTAGGCATGTTGTGGTATAGTAGAATTTACCGGTACAAACCATGACCTCAACTTAGAGATACTGCGGTGGGGAATTATTATTATTACTAGCTGACCCCCTTCGCGGCTTCGCTCCCGTCAACCAGTTCTACCTACCTACTAATAAAAAAAAAACTTAAACCATCAACTAAATAGTCATTGTTCGGATAGGTGAGCCTGTTCTTGAGTTATAAAATTACAACGAAAAGTGGCATTGATTTTTAATATAGATATATAAGGAGGGCAAAGGCCTCCCTTCCGTTTTTCCATTTTTATCTGTTTCTTGCTACATCTGGCTAATCCTTTAGATAGGCGTCCAGTCCGTCACGCCATCTCTTTCTGGGCCGACCACGTCGCCGGTTCCTGTTATTCGGAATCCAGTCAATCCAGTACTTTTGTCCAATTCTGTTGCGACATGCGGCAGATGTGGCCTACCCAATAGGGATGTTTTCTGGGTCGAAAAATGATAATTCTATTTAGTCCGTACGCAAAATACGCGCTTAGACGTGGAGTTGCGGACACCAGCCCGTCTTAACCTAACCTAGTCCGTCAGTGAGATTATAAATAATATTGGATACGTATTTTTTGCTTTATCAAATCAATAAAAAATTACAAAGTTAAAACGCATCAAAGTTCAGGACTGGGGGCTTGTAACGTCACTAAGGCAGTAAAAAGTGTACTAGCAGCGTGACGTTTCACGATTTTTCAACGCATTATAACGTCGTTACTTTATGTTTACGTGACAAAAGAAAATACGTGTCCAATATTTTTTATTAATCTAACTGACAGACAAAAAATAAATTTTCATTTAACTATCCTATTATCAACGTGAAAGTTTGTGAGGATGGATGGATGTTTGTCAATCTTTCATGCAAAAACTACTGAATGGATTTTGGTGAATCTTTACAGAAATATAGCTGATATATCAGAATAACACATACGTTGTAATTTATAAAGATATGGGGCGAAGTACTAATACCACATGGGTGGAACCGGGGCCGGCAGCTAATAATCACTATTACATACAACAAAAGGTTTTTAGCAAATACAAGCATAGTTTGCTTTCCGAGAAGATTCGTGATAAAATTATTTTACAATGCATGTCCTCGAAAAGAGCGGTTTTCCAAGCAGCCAAACTGTGCGGAAAGTGTCACTTTTTTCACTAGTGCTTTTCACTTTCCTGTATTTTTTTAATTTTTAACTCCAACGTCAGCCCGACGCATAGAGTTTTTATTATTTGAGAAATTTTTAAAAATTAGTTATGTACAGATTATCATTCATATAAAAGGTAAAATAAAACTACTACTTTATTTTAGGCATTTTTAATTTCTCTAGGTGTAGATTTTGATCAATAAATTAATTTTAAATATTTTTAAATATGGTTGGCAGAACGTATATTGTGCTCGTGCCTTATTGCGTTACGATGTGACAGCTATTTGCACATGCGCAGTAGATATGCCCGAGGAACTATTAATTAATCTGTGGATATGCTGAAAGCGCTTGAATAAGCCCGCCATTATATTAATTTAATTTTATTAATTTATTTATTTCCTCGCACAATGCATAGTAAAATGTAGTATGATACACGTACGTAAGATGATTTCCGACTCGTGACGATTTATCCACTTACTCGCTTCACTCGCTCGTGAATAAAAATGCCACTCATCGGAAATCACCTACCTTCCGCACTTGTAGCATAAATAACTATTGTTATAAAGAAGGACACTCTTAACCTTTCTTGTGACAATAAAAACTTTTTTACAAAAATTACAACCGACTTCCAAAAAATAAAAACACTACAAAGTGAAAAATAATTTCAATTTCGGTAGTCGGTGTTCTTGTATTCGTTTCTTCGTTTCTTGACACCGCCTTCCGAAATTTGAAGTTATTTTTCACGTCGGTGCTCCATGGACCAATTGAAATTTGACCAATTGGTCTATGGGGAAAATTACATGTTTCCATCGTCCAATTATCAACTGGGCTATGGAGAATTGAGAAATGTTCCGCTGCCCAGTTTAATAGTATAGTAAAGCCTTGTCCACAAGTATTTAAAAAAATATCAAGATCAATTTTTGAAACAATAATCATTTACTGAATAATCACGACATAACAATTCATTTGTACAAAGATTACAGTACAAATCAATGTGAACATCTATCTCATTGAGTTCGTTGGGATCCCAGAATTGGCGACAACTGTCTTCGCAAAACCCTCACCCCGAAGACATACTGTCATTTGGCAACCAATTGACACCATACATAATGACAAAATTTTCGATGAAGTGACCATTTCAAACAGTTTACATACTTTTTAAGAGAACCAGGGCTACCGACATAGCCCGAAGAATTGCCAAACTTAAGTAGCAGTGGGCAGAGCAGATTGCTCGCAGAACGGATGGAACGGATGGAAGGATGGTGGAAAGGTTCTGGAGTGACGACCGCGAACCGGAAGACGTTGCATTGGATGGCCTCCTACGAGTACCAGGTGGACCTGGTGAAGGTTGCTGGATGCGAGACCCACGGGACCGATCAAATGGCGACGCTTGAGTGAGGCCTATGTCCAGCAGTGGACGTCTTCCGGCTGATATGATGATGATGATGACATGCTTTTCTATCTTTTCTTTCTTTTCATTGAAGATTCTATTTAAATTAACTATAATTAACGAACATTATATTGTATTTATTTACGACGGTCGAATCAACTATTATTAGTTATTTTTTTTTACAATTGTCGCTTAATGACCTAATAAATAAATTTTGATCTTTGTTTTTTTTTAATTTATTTATAATATTTTTGAATTCAGTTTGATATGACCCAAAAAATATAACAAAGGCTTCTTTGAACCCAAAGTATAGGAAAATGGTGTGAACTCGGGGTTATAATGTTATAATGGAACATAGTTTTGGTTTACGTCCAGTGTTCTCCATAGCCCAGTTGGTAATTGGACGATGGAAACATGTCATTTTCCCCATAGACCAATTGGTCAAATTTGAATTGGTCTACGGAGCACCGACGATTTTTCACTATAAAATGTTTTTAATTTTTGGAAGTCGGTTGTACTTTATTGTATTTTTTTAGTGATACATAAAGGACAAGTTCTATAGTAAGGTAGTAACTATAATGCCTACAGTGATGCCAGAATAGATTACCCGAGTAACATGTAACTTGAACATAACCGGTGGAATGTGAGTGTACCAGGGTGAATTGTTAATTACACATCTGTCTGCGTAACCGCTTAGAGCATAGTGGCGTGATGGTAAGTTATGAAATGGTGCAAACAACAAACAGACATGCGATTGCAGCAATTCCGAGAGATTTGCCGTCATTTATTGAAGAGTTCTGTTGTATATCTTCGAAGTTCTTCATCAGATCTTTACCAAATTTAAATGGGATCATTTCGGAATAAACTTTTACCGAACTCAAAAATAATGCAATTCCGTTTATATGTGACGGAGCTCAGAGAGAGAAAAAAAAGTATAAACATCCGAATTGAGAACCGCCTTCTTTTTTGAGCAGTCGATTAAAACACCTAACAGACTTTCTTTGATGTTATGCAATATTCTTAATATTGTTTACGATATTATTGTTTCTAAATAAAACTTTATCTTCCCTCCACAGTGCCTCATAGAAGCCGAAGACTACCTAGCACCAAATGGCACGGTGTCCCTCATCAGAGAAGCGGCCCGGGGCTCCGAAGCCGGCCTGTTATCCAGTATATACTCGTACATTGCACTGGGAGAGACAAGTAAGACGAAAGTCATCATTTAGCTTTTAAAACCGGTCAAGTGCGAGTCGAGCTCGTGCGACGAGGGTTCCGTACCTACCCATTATACCGCCATAATATAATTGATATCATTTTTATTGGTGGCTAGGTTTTAAAGATATGGGCAAATTTAGATTTTCGGGAAAACTTATAAGTACCAAGCCTTAGCTTTGAACTTTTTATTTTTTTTGGATTTTTTTCCTTTATTTGTGCTGTCATCTTGTCTTAAAAATTCGAAGGGAAGGCTACTAGGGATGTGGGGTATCATGTAATACGGCAGGGTATATTTCATTTGCACATTCGCAAACAATTTTAATTTTTTATAGGCTGCATTGTTTTCGACTTTTGACGAAAAATATAAAAACAATACCGTCCCACCACACCCCTTATCTCCCAAGTTTGCATAAAGAAAAACCTGAAATTATTCTATGTGATAGAAATTTATGCAAAGATTACAGGAAAAAACAAAACAATGTCTCTAACTAATAGCACACTTTTTCAGCAGTCATCAACAATAATTACATTAGTTCCACAATCAGTCAAGAGATGGCGCTGACGTAAAACTGCAATATTCTAAATGTGTTAAAATTCTCTAAAATATTTTTATATGATGGTACGGAACCCTCGGTGCGCGAGACCGACTCGCTCTTCGACCGGTTTTTATTATTTATCTAACAGATAGTTACCGTAACGTAAAACTTTTTTTTAAGGGCCTACAACCGCTTTAGTGCCGTAAAACGGTAACTTTCTAAAGCATACTCCTTAGTAACGGCTAGGTTAAAAGGTTTGAAAAAAAAATGTATTTATACTACACCTGCTCGGAAAGTACCTTGATACTTTATCAAATTTACGATAGAAAGTACGTCATTGCATATCGAACAAATATGCGGCGAGAAAACGCATCTGAGCGGGAGAGAAAAGTGTATGAAAATCCATTTCTTACGTGGTTTTTCTTTTTTAATTTTGGGTAAGACTATGCGCTGGTAACCTAAATATCAAAAGCCAAAAAGTTTTTACAGTGAGTTTTTATCTCCAAGTTCGCAAAATGACACTAGCTGTGTGTTGGATGGTGACAAACAATTTGAATAAAGAACATGTGAAAATTGCAGACGCCATTGGTCACTAACTGCAACAATTTCAATATAAATTTCAATTAGTAAAGATTTAGTTTTTTATTTTCCTCGTAGGTGTAGTATAAAGCACTATGTATCACTCGAGAGAAAGTGCGATTCCTGATCTCGGTTGTTTTAAAGCCCTCGCCTGCGGCTCGGGCTTCAAACGACACCCTCGACTGTAATCGGTCACTTTCTCCTCTCGGTGAACAATGTACTATTTTATTGTTTCATGTACATAATTTGTGAAACATGGTTTTTTCGTATTACAAATAGTTTTGCTTTCACCACGATATTTAGATATTTCGCTACTTTTAGATACTCCTACAAAATGACTTGAAATTTTGAAATATGTTTGTACACAGAAAATTTAATGGCTAGAATTTCTTCATAACTGAAATAGCATATGTAAATATAAGAATATTTCGCAAACAAAACTGTCCAAAAGGAGGTTCAATATTGATATACTGGTTCCGAGCGGGCGCACGACCAGTACTGCGTTAACATTGAGGAATATATACGCCTTAACTTTCTATAATTGTTAACAAGGCATGCGTGCGCCGACGCCTCATGAGAAGACTCTGATCGACGGCGCCATGGATTGCGTGGCCAAGTGCAACCTGCCTGGCCTGCTCATCACCGAGACTAAGTTCCTGCAGCTTGATAGTTTACAGGTAAAGTTCGCATATCCTTTGTTTACCAAGATATCTATCTAGGTAGTTTTATAGCCCTTTTTTTTCGGTGTCAAACATAATACATTATCAAAGGCTACCTAACTTTTTTTATTTTTTTTATTTGTAATAGGCTTGCGTTTGACCACTATCTCACCTGATGGTAAGCGATGGTCGACGATGAAACACGCTTGCCTAGAAGTTACCTATTCACTCTTGACTTACCACCAGAGACATACAACTAACTAGATAACGCAAGTCCCTTCATCTGTATGAAAACCAAGCGTGCCACTTTTTCACAAACAATTTAAAAACAGATTTACTTACCAATGAAAGTAAACATTTTCAATGCCTCGGCCATCTTTTTCTATACATTCTTTACAGCTCAATACGGCATAAAAAGGCATTTTTTCTAGATTTCGGTGGATTGCCTGTGCCGATAATGCTAAATGAAAAGCTCAGATTACGATCATTGATCGTAACTTTACTCCGTTTTTTGGCACGCGAAGTACATACAGTCGCGTCATCTAGTTAGATGTATGTCTGTGCTAAAAACAATCTTGATACTTTGGCGTTCTGTTTTTCGTTAAAACCCCCAGATTAAAGATAAAATTCAGTCTATAGACTATTGAAAATAGCTTTTTTTAAAGTTACCAAGATAATAGGCTGTCTTTAGTTTTTCAGACGATCAATAAATTAAAATTGTACACAAAGTTAATACCTTCTATTTGAACTGATAATTTGGAGGTTAGAAAGCGTCAAACTCTTCTTGAATGTCAAAGTTTGAAAGTCTTTTGTATACTGAAAATTAGTTTTTGTCCGTCAGGGAGATTAATAAAATATTGGACACGTATTTTTTCTTTTGACACGTAACCTTAAAATGACGACGATATAATGCGTTGAAATATCGTGTGACGTCACGCCGTTAGTACACCTTATACTGAGTTAGTGACGTCACAAGCCCCCAATGCTGAACTTTGATGCGCTTTAACTTTGTATTTTTTTATTGATTTGGTAAAGCAAAAAATACGTGTCCAATATTATTTGATAATCTCACTGACGGACTAAATAGAATTATCACTTTTCTACCCAGGAATAATCCCTATTAAAATAGAGTTTGTTTATTCAACTGCAATTTATTAATTCTGAAACCGGTGGTAAGCCCCAAGGAAGCACTAAATTGCAGGCCGGAACCCTAAATGCATTTACCACTTAACGTTTTAAAATAATCATTATATCATCTTCTAACTGTTGCACGGCCGACTCCGTAGATCTTTTTAAAAAAATAACTATTTTCTACCGAACCACTTGTTTATTCACAAAAATCCACAATTACAACTTTTGATAATGTTTTACTGAATAATACACAATATTACACCAATTAAAATAAAGACTTTCTATAATCTCTTGAGATAAGTCTAACGAATTTGGGTTTACGCGACGGCTTCCAGAATCTAACTAACTAAATTAATATTAAAATTCCGCTAATGAGCGATAACTGCAATTCAGCATTGGCTTTGCAATGAAAACTGATACTTTAACTAGAGAATGCAAATGTCGGCTTTATTGCCTTGTAATAAGGGTTGTAACATAACGATGTTTTAAATTTGTCGAAAAGCATGGTATCTCACAAAAACATTTGTTGCGCAGGAGTTGGTCCGTGCGATGGTGACAGTGGGCACTCCGCCTGACAGTGACAGTCTGCAGCTGAACCCTCAACTGGAAGACATCACCGTGTTCTTCTTAGAGCTGCTCGGACAGACCTTGATACAGAACAGGTATGTAACACAAATCTACTATATAAAAATTAGTCGGGTTTCTTGCTGACGATACAACTCCAGAACGCACGAACCGACCAAGGTTTTGCATTCGTTGGAAAGGTCTCGGGCTCCGTGAGGTTTATAGGTAGGGTAGGGTAGGCTATAAATCCGTGCTGCTCTTCGGGTGCGAGACGTGGAAGGTAACAAAGGACATCTCGTGCCAAATCCAGGTCTTCGTCAACCGATGTCTTTGTCGCATCCTCGGAATTTACTGGCCCGAGATCATCTCTAATGTAGAGCTGTTGGAGAGATGCAACAAGACCCCGATGGACCGACAGATCAAGCGGCGTAAATGGAGTTGGATTGGTCACACGCTCCGGAGGGATTCCGATCACATTCCTAAACAGGCCTTAAATTGGAATCCTCAAGGAAAAAGGAAGGGAGGATTTCCCCGTCAATCTTGGCGACGTACCGTATTAGCTGAAGCGACAAGCATTGGAATGGCGTGGAGCGAGGTGAAGCGCGAAGCTCAAGACCGGTCTCGATGGAGGACTACTGTGGAAGCCCTCTGCCCCAGCTAGGGGACATAGGATCTTAAGTCAGGGTAGGGTAGGGTAGTGTAGGGTAGGGTCGGGTAGGGTAGGGTAGATAAATGTTTGGTCTTTTTATGGCAAAACAAAGTTTGCCGGGTCAGCTAGTAATATATAAAACTAAACATATAACTAATAAAAAAGTTGTTTGTTTGAAACACGGGGTCCCAGCGCTAAGAAAGAACATTTGTTTCAAATAAATCTCACTAGATGGCGCGATATGCATCGATTTGCTATTAAATTTAGTCTAAAATTTTAATTTTCTGGAAATGAACAAAAAAAATAATGTTCTTGTTTAATCAACTCTTCTAAGCACAAAATTATAGAATATTGGGCTCTTAATTCACATTTCAAAGATTATTTGAACGGATCATTTAAAATTTATGCCAGAAGATGGCGCCGTTTTGAATTTCTGAGGCATTCCACTCGATTGCTTTGTATTGTAACACATTTCGGTGCAATAAAACTGTAACACCGTGCAAACCCTTTTTATTTGCTAGTCGCTGCTAACACCATCTATCTATCGCCGTGGAACCTAACCGAACGCGATCGATGTACAAAAACTAATCAGTAAAATAAGACGAATAACATAATATAATACTAGTATACAGATGCCTTATTCCATACAAAGAAACCGTGCCGACGTAACTAGCGTTTTTTGTCTGAGTATTTTCTAAGAATATCAATCTCGTTCAGTTCCATTTCACGGATATAGATGGTGTTAGCAGCGACTTGCAAGTAAAAGGGTTTACTCGGTTTGTGAATCCTTTTTTTTATACAGTGACGATTTGTTTTTTAGTATTGTTTTGCACGTTTTCACAGTTTTATTGTACCAAAATGTGTTACAAAACAAATTAAATAAAACGAATGTGATGCCGTAGAAATTTAATACCGCATCATCTATTGGAATCAATTTGTTATGATCCATTCAAATTATCTTTGAAATGTGAATTTAAGAGCCCAATATTCTTTAATGTTGTTTGACTCTAGAAAATCTTATTATTGACAAAACATAATAACAATTCGAAGCTTCTCACGCCATCTATCGCAATTTATTTGAACCAAATTTTCTTTCTTCGCGTTGGGTGCCTTTGCCTATACTGTCCCACTGCTGGGGCAAAGGCCGCCCCCAAATCACTTGAAATATTATTTTCCTGAGTCACCTCGGCCAGTCACCAGCTTCTGCAAATGGCGTCGACGTGGTCTCGCCACGTCTTTCTGGGCCGGTCTCGGCTTACATATCACTTGCCTGCGTTTGAATTTGTATTTTATTCCAGTTACTATAAAACTCCACTTCCCTCCTCAGAGACCGCCTCCTCTCCGTGTGGGAGGACGCGGCCCCGCACGTGTCCCGCTGCGTGCTGTGGTCGCAGGCGCGCGGGCCCGCAGCGCTGCGCCGCAGTGTGACGGCGCTGCTGCGCACTGGCGCCCGGCTCATGCGCTGTGACGCCGCCGCGCCGCATGTTCTGCAACACCTGACGCTACTGTTCCAGCTGCCTTATAAGCTGTTCTATCAGCAGGCTGATGTGGTAAGTGAACTCTGAACATAATTTTGACATCACAAAGGGTATATATATATCGCAAACAGGAGAGTTTCCTTCCATATACTCTCGAACTTGTGGGCTTATCGTGGGTAATGCGTGCCCAAGGCGGGTAACTTATGCCGTTTTAGAGATAGTCCTTGATCCAACAACGAAGCACTGGATTCGGCCACCAATCGTTTCGCTTTCTTTCAACAAAACCACACTTTATCAAGTTTATACACGCCACTTTAGAATACCTCCAAACTCTTTTCAACCACCAAACGCTTGTCCGCGCGTTTTCTTTCTAACTCCAGCACAACAATGGCGGGAGAACCCACACAGAATGCCAAGTATGGCGCTCGCCGCTTTATTATTGGATCAAGCACACATCCGGCAAAACTACCGCTTTGAACATCCAATCGAATTCAAGTATTTTGACATAAGGAAAATGAAGTGTTGTCAATCGAATAAAATCTAATTGAAATTTGAATCAGAAGCTAAATGTTGCCAATTAAATAAAACTGAATTAATAAGTTTACAAGCGATATTTCTTCGTTCCCAACTATTAATCAGTTACCTTCCTCCGATATATTTAAACTTTATTGTACACCAAGACAAAAAAAAATACAGAAAGAAACATTAAAATTAAAAGAAACATACAACAGGCGGCCTTATCGCGTTCTGCGATCTCTTCCAGGCAACCTTGAATGGAAAGAGATAGCCTGGACACGAAATGTGGGCATGGGGTATAATTGGGGCTTAAATTAGTAAGCAAAACAAGCAGTATTGCATCATTTTTTTAGATGAGATCATGAGAGATGTAAATATAATTTACATCTCTCGTGTTCGGTAAGTAGGTTCTTATTACCTCCAAATGGGGCTTGTAGGTGACTAATTAGCGCTCATGGGTAATAATGTAGCTAGAAAAGCCCTAGGGCGGTGAGTAATTTTAAAAAACACTTCTTTCTTTCAAAAAGTTCGCGTAAATCTAACCATCATACTGGCAATAGACATCATGCATTCAGCCCAATGACCAAAGTCACAGATTACCTCCCAATAGATTCCGCATAGAAGACAACTTACGCGCACCACACATCAGTTTATTTAGGCTGATATAACTCAGTGCACGGTATGATCTCTTTAGTGTCGACCAGACATTAGACCTGTGGGGACGCTAGCCATTTCTAGTTTTAATTCTGTTTAAAAAATAGTTACCGACGGTTTGCCTTAAAAAAAAAACGAATTGTGCAGTAATATGGTGTGGAAAATCAACCCGCCCTTCAAGATAAAAAAAAAGATGGGATAACATTCCACCGGTAGGCAAAGTAATAAATATTTACCAATCTAAAAAAGGTCAAGTTATAAAGGTTAACAAATCAAAATTGCACACTTTACAGTAGCGCTCGTTGATGTCTTTTGTGAAAGTCCCTTTCACTCATACGGCATTATTATATTGCTATCTTTTTCCCACCGAAGTAAAAATGTTGAGACAAATACGTTTTTTGCATATCGAAAAGTATCGATGATCGATATTTAATTAGGTATATAGGAGAATAAAATAATCTTGTTCAAATTGATTATTTAAAAATAAACAATTTAGTTTATTTTTAGTTTGAACTAATAGTGCTCTACTCATAACAAGAGCTCAGTGTGACCCTGTTTACAGAGGATTACAATTAAATTAAATCATTTTTGGCCAAAATGAAAATCTTGTTTCGATCGATATTTTCTTCATTATTATTAAGTAATTATAAAATCGCCACCTACGAAATTTTACATAAAATACCATTCTGTTTGAAAAATATCGATATTTTTATCGACATTTAATGCGTATGTCCCATCACTACGACAGATACCGTGATCTTGAACAGCCAATCACGGCGCACTTGTCACTCCCCGCGCAACCCGTGCCTTCCGCCAAATTTGGTGAACTCGGAATCAAACAAAACAGTAGGCAAGCGGTATCTATTGGGAGGTAATCTGTGACCAAAGTGGTCGCTTTGCTATTCAGCCTTGTCTTCGTGTGAGTATAATAGTCATCAATTTTAAATATCAAACGGCGAAGATCAATTTTTTTTTTAATGTGTTATTCTTGTGATGCCGGTTTTTTTCTACTTACCTCACAATCGAGATGTAAAGCAGAATAGTTAGCTCGGGTGTAAGCACCAATTGCACCCTCGAACTATAGGCGGGCGCCTAAATATCTCGGGCTGCAATTGATGCCTTACAGCCCTTGGCTACTAATCTACTATTGTTATGTTTGACCACTATCTCACCTGATGGTAAGCGATGATGTGGTCGACTATGAAGCACGTTTGCCTAGAAGTAACCTATTCACACATGACTTAAAGACTCCCAGGTTGTAGCTATCAGGAAATACAGACTCCGGCAGGAATTGCACTCTTTTGCTGTACGCAAAACGTTTAGATATGTGAGGTTGTAAAGTCTTTCTTCTCACTAGGACACTGCTATATATTGTTACGAGCTGGGGTTCAGGGATAAATTATTTAAACAACAGACTTCAATTAATCACTGTTTATTACAAAAACACTTCTTAAACAATTCTATTACTTCGCACTATTTTCCGCTTTGATCGCTCTGTATCGCTTCTCAATCGAAACTGACCCACGACGAACCCGACCGCTCTTTATATAGCCCGGAAGATGTTTCTAGAACGTTCCATACTCTTCTAGGTACTTCGAGAATCTTCCAGAACAATCGACTTTGGAACTCATCGTTCTCGAAGCGACTAGAAACTTCCAGAATGTTCGGTTCGAACATTCTGGAAAATTCTACACGACACGAACTTTCGAGAACAGTAGTTCCGCTATTCGATACTAGATGGCGCCACTAGTTACTACTTAGTTCTTCTACTCATCACTAGATGGCGCTGCCCTATCTTGTAACATTGCCTCCTTCTTAGACATGCTCGTCCCGAGCATTGTTAGACCCATGATAACGGGCCAACCGATCCACATGAATGACCTTCGATGCACCTCGTGGTCCCTTTTGAATTCGGTAGGTGACGTCATTGATCTTGGTAACTACGCGATATGGTCCATCCCATTTGGCTTGCAATTTAGGCGATTTTCCTTTGCTGCGTACCGGGTTATGTAACCATACCAGAGATCCTTCATCGAAGCCCTTATTGTTCGCCTTCCGATCGTAGCGAGTCTTCATCCTATCAGACATCTGCTGACCTGTCTGTCTGATGTGCTCATATACATCATTCATCTTATTCCGTAGTTCATTCGCGTAATCTGTTACATTGCGTGGAGAATCAGGTGGGGTACCGGTGATTAGATCTGCAGGTAATCGAAGTTCTCTTCCGAAATTAGCAAAAGCTGGTGTTACTGCTGTACTTTCATGAACAGCACTCCGATATGCCAGGAGAAATGGTTGAATGTGTTTGTCCCAATCCTTCTGTCTGGTTTCCACAACTTTTGCCAGATACCTCTCCAGCGATTGGTTGAATCGTTCAACCATCCCGTCTGATTGCGGATGATAAGCAGTAGTTCTGGTTTTGTGAGCACCCATCACACGACACGTCTCTTTGAAAACTTCTGACTCGAAGTTCCGGCCTTGATCACTGTGAATTTCCAGGGGTACCCCAAACCGACAAAACACTTCGTGAACTAACTTATCAGCCACCGTAACCGCTTCTTGATTGGGGATTGCAAACACTTCCGGCCATTTTGTGAAGTAGTCCATGACGACCAAGAAGTACTTGTTCCCGCTTTGGCTTTCCGGAAATGGCCCAGCAACATCTAATGCTATACGTTCCCATGGTGCACCAACATTGTAAACCTTTAGTGCCCCTCTGCTACGAGTTTGTGGTCCTTTCACAGCCGCACAACTTGTACATTTGCGACACCATTCCTCAACGTCCTCTCGACAATGGATCCAGTAAAATCGTTCTCGGATCTTGATTAAAGTCCTCTTAACTCCCATGTGACCCCTGAACATCCATTGTGGTAGAGCTGTAGGATCTCCGGCACCTTAACTTTAGGTACGACCATTTGTAGATGACACTGGTCACCGCGAGCGTTCTCCCATTTCCGGCACAGAACTCCATCCTGGATAACCAAGCTTTCCCACTGTGCCCAATAACTCTTGGTGATGGAACTGGTTGCTGCGACATCACTCCAGTGAGGCCTAGGAGCACCTGATTTCTTCCATTCAAGGACCGGTTTTAGGTCTCTGTCTTCTTGTTGAGCGCTCTGCAAGGTTGCCTTCCAATCTTCGCTAAGATCCGTCCTCAACACCCTCACAAATGTTACGTGCTCAGCCTCTTGCCTGCTACAGGGCTTACATTGATCGGAACACAACCTACGCGAGAGAGCATCTACATCATCGTGTGGTGTTCTGTTCCCTTCACATAATTGTGGCTCACACACAATTTGCGAGATCGAGTTCCTTGGGGCTCTTTCCTCACCGGTCACCATCCGCCACTTAGTCCTGCCATCTACTGGTTTTCCTGATGCTGGTGACTGATTTCCACAATGGCGACTCCTTCGCTTTGGGCAGCTCAACCGGATGTGGCCTCTCTCTCCACAGCTATAGCACCGGGGTGAAGTCACAACATCCCTTATGCGGTGAGCTCGATCGTCCTGTCGTACAGCTTCCACTTCCAAAGCGTAGGCTAGGGCGTTCTTAAGGTTCTTAAAATGGCCTAGCCTTACGGCAGCCCTAACCTCCAGATCGCGGATTCCATCCGTGAATGCCTGTACGAGATTCCCGTCGATCAGCACAGGTGAGGACTGGTAAGCCTTCCGGACCAGCTTTTCCACCTCCAGAGCCCACTGCTGTAAGGTTTCACCAACACGTTGCGATCGGTCCTTCAGCTGGGCGCGAAACACATGTTCCAGGTGCGCGTCGCCGTATCTAGCTTCCAATGCTTCCAGAAGCTTCTCAAAAGTAAGGTCCTGTCCAAGTGCCTCTAACACAGTCAAAGCCTGGTCGCGAAGACCCAAGGTTAGAGCAGTCAAAGCCTGTTCTTTGGTCCACCTATTTGATTTCATGACGGCCTCGAACTGTATCTTGTAGGCAGACCATGACGAAGAGCCGTCAAATGGTGGCACTTTAAAACCAACCGGTGAGGGCGCAACTATCGTAGCTGCCACGGCCCCTCCTCCAGATTTGAGCCCACGAACAATCTTTTCTAACTCAGCGATGCGGATCTCCTGCTGCTGGACCTGGTCCTTAAATTCTTTCATCTCCTTACCGATGGCTGTGCGGAGGTCCTTAATCACCAAGAGCTGCTCCTCCTGACGGCGAGCCTGCTCTTCCTTGTCACGCTGCAGCTGCTCCTCTAAGCGGCGAGATTGCTCCTCCTGACGGCGAGCCTGCTCCTCCTGACGGCGAGCCTGCTCTTCCTTGTCACGCTGCAGCTGCTCCTCTAAGCGGCGAGCTTGCTCCTCCTGACGGCGAGCCTGCTCCTCCTTGTCGCGCTGCATCTGCTCCTTCATGCGGCGAGCTTGCTCCTCCTGACGGCGAGCCTGCTCTTGCATGAATGCCATAAGGGCGGCTAAGTCAGGCGACGCCGACGATTGAGCTGGTTCCGCTGCAGCCGCGGAATCTCCATGTCCACCTGATGACGGTGAGGGAGCGTCTCCAATGCGCCTTTGGTCTACGTCTTGCTGGCGCTGACTCCTGGTGCGCATCCCTTCCGTTTCTTCCCTCGGTAGAACCGGCATAATTTATCCCGCACTTCTGACACCAATTTGTTACGAGCTGGGGTTCAGGGATAAATTATTTAAACAACAGACTTCAATTAATCACTGTTTATTACAAAAACACTTCTTAAACAATTCTATTACTTCGCACTATTTTCCGCTTTGATCGCTCTGTATCGCTTCTCAATCGAAACTGACCCACGACGAACCCGACCGCTCTTTATATAGCCCGGAAGATGTTTCTAGAACGTTCCATACTCTTCTAGGTACTTCGAGAATCTTCCAGAACAATCGACTTTGGAACTCATCGTTCTCGAAGCGACTAGAAACTTCCAGAATGTTCGGTTCGAACATTCTGGAAAATTCTACACGACACGAACTTTCGAGAACAGTAGTTCCGCTATTCGATACTAGATGGCGCCACTAGTTACTACTTAGTTCTTCTACTCATCACTAGATGGCGCTGCCCTATCTTGTAACAATATTAAGCTATATATAATTTAGATGGAATTTATCGTATTTGAAATTATCTTTTCACAATATATCGAGAATATACTACTCACAAAATATATGATGCCCATGAAATCTATGGATATATGCGCCCCGCAAACCTCCATTGAAAAGGGAGGATTCTCCGAACAGACAAGTGTTTTGTTTGGTGTAACTGCCCGACGGCTTTTTTTTTCTATCTTCCGATCGATTTTCGACGCCATTAGCAGATGGGTTGTGTGCGTGGTTGTCGAGTGAGGTACGTCTTCCCAGTGGAAGAAACCACCCCTTATTTTTTTTTTTTTTTAAATAAAAATCTTTATTCTGTTCATTTTTACACAGTACAATTTTAAAACAATAATACATTACATAGACCTTAAGTGCTAGTTATTGACAAATTCCCTGGATCCCACACTAGGATTCTCAGTTTAAAAAAAAAAACTAATTACTTGCCCAATTAATTAAAAATTAAGTAATAATATTACCCAACAAGGTCGCATATATGTTGGCGCTTAAGCCTTCTGTTGTCCAAAACTGGTTGTTGACGGACTGTTGTATATGTTAAAATCGCGCCGAAAACTGCTTGTGCGATGTAGAATGTTGTGCAACGGTTATTAGATATGGCTACATGAAATTTATGAAAAAATATAATATTAAAAAAAAAAAAAAAATTTTTTTTTTTAATATTATATTTTTTCCTACTTTACGTTATTCTTTTCTGATTAATTTCGTTGCGGTATCCAAGACAGTTATATTCATTCTCCGGGACTTCGTCGAGCTTCATTGCCTCGGCGCTTTTCTGGTGGTCGCCACTGTTGATTCTGCCTTTCAGGTGTTGTAATGGTTTGGGAATAGTGCGGTGGGATTGTTCAAATAAAAAAAACGGCTACATGTCTACACACTACAACACGTTCTGAATAACACGTCATCGTGATTGATGGGGTCATAGTTTTGGGCCATCAAATAACCGTCTAGGCACCATAAAAAGTTGCGTTAGTCTGTCTTACGTTTACGTTGCTTCTTGCGGTCTTTCAGTTTGGCGAAGTTTCCTTTTACATACATACATACATAAACTCACGCCTTTTTCCCATGGGGGTAGTCAGAAACTACAGAACGCCAAAGAGCAGCAGTTTAGGGGAGTTTCTTTTTTCTTTTAGTTTTTTTTTTTTTTCTCCCACCCAAGTTTCCTTTTACAGCCTATATGTTTTCTGTGCAGATTTCGTGCGGCATGTACGAGATAGTGAAGACGTCGGCACAGAACGTGCACAGCGCGCACGAGTGGGACATCGTGTTCGCTCTGCTGTGTGCCGCCGGCGCGGGCGCATGGCCCAGTGATGCGCATCCTACTAGTAAGTATTGGAAGTTCTTTGTTTTTGTTTATATTCTGTACCCTTTAAAAAAACTAGTAATAATACCAGCCTGTCACTGTAGAGAAAAGGCCTCTTATATTTTTTTTATTTAACGAATCATCTCATGCTGAAAAGGCATTTATTTGCACGGATTATTTAAAATTGATGCCAATAGATGGCGCGGTTTTAAATGTCTAAGGCATTCCACTCGATTGTTTAAATTTGTATTGTAACACATTTTGGTGCTATGAAACTGTAAAAACATGCGAAAAAATACTATAAAACAAATCGTCACTGAATTTAAAGAAAAAAATATTTACAAATCGAGTAAACCCTTTACTTGCAAGTCGCTGCTAACACCATCTATCTTTCGTAGTGGAACCGAACCGAACGCAATCGATATACGAAAACTAATCATTTTAATCAGACAAAAAACGCTAGTTACGTCGGCACGGTTTCTTTGCATGGGATGAGGCATCTGTTTGCTAGTATTATATTATCTGTGGTTTCACCATCTTCTAAAAGTACTTTACATATAATTAATGATCTTGTTACGATTTTAGGTCCTGCAGCATCCAGTCGGTCTGAAGGCTCAGAGGACGAGAGCGACCGACGTCCTACCAGCGCTTCTTCAGAAAGTGAACTGTCACATTCACCGCAAACGCAAGGATGGATACTGGTGAGCTTAAGCATATTAATTATAATCCGTGGCACGTAAGTTGGCAAGAGTCGTTCGATGCGCAGAAGTAGTTTTTTAGGTATCTTTGGTAGTGAAGTAGGGCGGGAGGAATGTTTAGGACCGTTCCTCACGCGCGATTGGTTGGTCAGTTGACACAAGGATCGACTGACCAATCGCGTCGCGTCCACGTTCCGTTCGCTCTATATGATGGTGGTTGAAGTTCGCGGAATATGCGCGAACTTACCCCCACTAAGCCATAACCTTGCCAACTTAAGTGCCGGGCACTATAATTCTTGTTACTGAAGCATAGTGAATTTTGCGTAAATATTCAAATGACTAGATTCAATTGGAAAGCCGTTTTTTTCTGCCGTTGGTATAGTGTTCTTTGTTTACTTTGCGGTGTGACAAGTAACTGCAGCTACATTGGCCAAGATTTCTTGTTAGATAATTGCTATTTTGAGTCTAATTTACTCGGTAGAAAATTACACACAACTTTTTTCGGATTTGATCATCTATATCCTTGGGAAATTTCACCCATATTTTTACCCGGCTGCAAGAAAAGGGTTATGTTTTTCGCGCGTATCTTGTATGTATGTATGTAATATTCTTTATTCACTTGACGGATTTTAATAATTAAGACATCGTTAGATAGGTCTTGGCCGCCCAAGTGTTCTTAGATAAGAGCTGTTAAAAAAAAAGGAACATGGCGGATTTTGGGCGCCATATTGTAGGGTATGCAATTTTTTTTCTCTTCGAAACCCATCGAGAGGGGTATTAAAATGAAGGGTTTTTAGACGTGATTCCAAAAATATATATCACTTATTTGTTTAAAAGTTATTCGAAAAAAAAGTATAACTAAAAAGTTGGAAATACAAAAAGTTAATAAAATAAAAAAACCGACTGCAAAGATGTATTTTATAGTTTTAGAAGAAAGAAGTTATTTATAGTTTTGGTCAGCCAGCTCGCGAATATGTATCCTCCGACTGCACAGCATGATTTTCTTCTTGTTTACATCTTTGCAGTCGGGTTTTTTTTATTTTATTAACTTTTTATTTGTATATACTGTTGCATTTTATATCAATATAAATGCCGTTTCTTCTTTTACCTGCCCTTATTCCTCCCATGTTACTTGGGGTCGGCGCAACACGATTTCTTCTTCCATATCGTCCTGTCCCCTGTCACGCTATCACTGACTCACTTTTCTTTCACTCCTCACACAGTCACATCTTTCCTTTGGCCTGCCCCTCCCTCTCCATCCATCCACATTAATTTTAATAACTCTTTTAGTAACATGCGTTTCATCCCTCCTCATCACATGACCATACCAGGACAAACGGTTTCCTTTCAACTTTTTTGTCATTGGCGCCACTTTCAAACTTCCTCTAATATACTCACATTCCTCACTTTATCCATTCTCGCCACTCCGCACATCCATCTCAACATTCTGATCCATACAGTACGACAGGTCTAATCACGGACTTGTAAATTTTCCCCTTTAACTTGACGGGCATCCGTGGGTCGCACGTTGTTCCAGTGGCCTGTCGCCATTTCATCATTCCTGAGTATAATATATGCCCAATAAATGCCCTTTGCCTCAGATAATATAATACTAGCATACAGATGCCTCATTCTATACACAAAAATGAAATGTGAATTAAGAGCCCAATATTCCATAATTCTGTGCTTAGGAGAGTTGATTAAACAAGAACATACAATTTTTATATTTTATTCCTGAAAATGTTAATTTTACACACATTCAATAACAGATAGGAGCATATCGCGCCATCTAGTGAGATTTATTTGAACCAAATTTTATTTCTTAGCGCTGAGACCCCGTGCCTTTGCTAACAGTCACCCAAAGGGCAATGGAGAGGGCTATGCTCGAAGTTTCCTTGCGTGTTCGAATTATAAATGTAGAGAGCCGCAAGTGAACCAGGGTTACCGACATAACCCGAACAATAGCCAAACTTAAGTGGCAGTGGGTAGGGCACATTGCTCGCAGAACGGATGGTAGATGGGGCAGAAAGGTTCTGGAGTGGCGACCGCGAACCGGAAGACGTTGCGTTGGAAGGCCTCCTACTAGGTGGACCAATGACCTGGTGAAGGTTGCGGGGATCCGCTGGATGCGAGACGTACGGAACCATTAAATGTGGCGACGCTTGGGGAAGGCCTATGTCCAGCAGTGGACGTCTTTCGGCTGATATGATGATGAAATGCCGTTTGACTTTCGCTAATAGTTTCGTAGGTTTTGTATTTGCTGGCTTCACACATTGACTTGTCTCCCCTCCAGGTAAAGAGCGAGACGGATACCCCGGACACAGCCGACATCGAGAGCTCCGTGTCGCTGCGCGCACACCGCGCGTCGGGCCTGGCGCGCTGCTGCGAGGCGCTGGCGCTGGTGGTGCGCGACGTGGCGCATGTGACGCCCTACAACTGCCGCGCCGCCGTCAGAGCTGTGAGACTGTTCGCGAGAGCTACGCTGCATGATGGTATGGGACTTGTGGCATCTTCTATACCCGTCATTTATACCTTTTTTTTTTTTTTTTGTTTGGAAATCATCCAATGACTTCTCCCACTCTCGGGAGGGCGTGTTAGACGTTTACTGACTAAAACCCACCCGTGTTCCTTCAGTTGCTTGTGTCAGGGCTGCGGTAACTCTCTTTCAAACATATCCGCGACCCAGACAGGCATCGGCCCTAGCGGACCTCGTCAGTTTTTGCTGACATCTCTTTGAGGCGCGCGTGGTCGACTCGGGTCTACCCATTACTCGCCGTCCGTAAGCCCGGACCTACAGTGGCCGGCAGCCTAATTGCGTAAGTAAATTCGGCAACGGAAACAATCTGGTTCACACCCACCCAGAGCCGGAACAACTACCTGTAGGTCATACAAATATTTGTTCCGTGCGGGTATCGAACCCTCGACACGCAGCGCAGCAATGGCAGTCAATCGCTCAACCACTGCGCCAACCGTGCGCCCAAAATTAAATGTTTCATGCAAAGGACTACCAAAATTACCTGAATGTGAGACACACAGATCGGACCACAAAATATGGACACTTGGGGGAAGCATATAATGATATGTCCAGCATTTCGGCTTAGACGATAAATATAATAAAAACCGGCCAAGTGCGAGTCGGACTCGCGCACGAAGGGTTCCGTACTTGGTAAATTGCGGTTTACGATTTATGATGTATTAAAAAAAAACTCCTGAATAGATCTCGTTCAAACCAATTTTCGGTGGTAATTTACATGGTAATGTACATCATATATTTTTTTTAGTTTTATCATTCTCTTATTTTAGAAGTTACAGGGGGGGGGACGACACATTTTACCACTTTGGAAGAGTCTCTCGCGCAAACTATTCAGTTTAGAAAAAAAATATATTAGTAACCTCTATATCATTTTTGAAGACCTATCCATAGATACCCCACACGTATGGGTTTGATGAAAAAATATATTTTTAGTTTTAGTTTCAAGTATGGGAACCCCCAAAATTTATTGTTTTATTTTTATTTTTGTGTGTTAATCTTAATGCGGTTCACAGAATACATCTACTTACCAAGTTTCAACAGCATAGTTCTTATAGTTTCGGAAAAAAGTGGCTGTGACATACGGACGGACAGACAGACAGACAGACAGACATGACGAATCTATAAGGGTTCCGTTTTTTTTCCATTTGGCTACGGAACCCTAAAAAGCCTCTTTATTTTATGCTAACCTTAAAAATATGAATACCCTAATTGTAAAAAAAAAACATTGTGAAAAACATGCAATAGTTATAAGAACAATTATTATACAATTTAAGAATGCGTTTTAAAAAGTAAACCAAGTTATTATTCCACGGCTTAGAGTTAATAATTATACGTTTTTGTTGACAAAACTTGACTTTTCCGGATTATTGACTTGGTATCTTAGAGTTAACGGTGTAACCGTTGTTAAATTTTATGAAAAACACGTCAATAAATTAGTTATATGTGTTCTGCAGGCAAGAAAACCGGTAAATCGCGTTCCGGTCGCAAATCCCGACCGAGCTCCGGCAGAAGACGCTACGATGACTCCAGCGATGAGGAAGTGGACACTCTCGACCAGTACAATATGGTCAGCATACAGGTGAGAACTTAGAACAATTTGTCAATTTTTGAACAAAGGTCCTTGAGTCCTTGACGTGGCTTGCGATGTGATTTGCGAGAAAATGTAACGTCACGTAAGATTTTTGCGTTATACCCCTTATATACGCCTTTCTCTTTATCTCAGTGTATCTTTCTATAAGCAGGCATGTACAGTTCCACTATTTTCTACTGATAAGAAACTACTGATTGACGATCTCTGGATACACATTATATTATTATTATATTCTACCTCCGGATAGACTTAAAGTAGTATTTTGCGTCAAACTATGTAACCTATGCGATGTATGTATGTATGTAGCCTCTGCAAGACTCCATTTGGAAAGGACTCAGTGTTATTTTTTCAATCCTTTTGGTGTTCTCTCACCTGGAACACAGGCCAATGTAATGTAATATTTCAGATTCGATTTTGAGCATTAAATTATGATGTCAGACGAAGCCGTAGCCTTACAAGTGGTGGGCGTTACAATATCAAAATACATTGTATCGTCAAGTTGCGCACTGTAATGCTTGGTTCTCTTCCCTCACCAATGTAATGCTCGAATCTATAACAATAAAGGTTGCGCTCTGTTATACTCGGTTCTCCTCCCTCACCAATGCAATGCTCGACGCTGTAACGTTACATTACAGGCGAATGCTCCAGGTGAGGGAGCACAATTATCATTGGTGTCGCAAAATATTCCACTAACATATTTTCTCTTTGTCCACAGCTACTAGACCTGATGCACACACTGCACAGTCGCACCGCACAGATATTCAAGTGGTGGAGAGACGAGGCTGACCAGGGACAGAGTAAGTACAAATAATTATTCTTAGTATAACATTTTTCCCTTATATAATCTCATACTAAGCTAGTTGAATGTTTGTATTTCCAATTTGACGTTAAAACAGGGTTTGGCAATATCAGGTTATGACTTTTTTATCTTCTATAGGCTCGCGCTTGTCCACTATCTCACCTGATGGTAAGCGATGATGTGGTCGACGATGAAGCATGCTTGCTTGAAAAAAACCTATTCAGTCTTGACTTAAAGACCCCTAGATTGTAGCTATCGGGAAACACAGACTCCGGCAGGGAATTCCACTCCTTAGCTGTACGCATAATGAAAGTATTTCCAAAACGTTTAGTGCGTATGGGTGGGATGTCCACCATGTACCGATGACGCATCGCCGTACGTCTTGTAGTCCGATGATGAAACGGGCTGGGCGAAATTAAATCATGCAATTCCATCGCACACCATTCGCTTTTAAACATAGATATTTATCGGCCAATGCTAATATAACTATATTTTATTGTAGGTGCCGAAGAATATGACTTATGGGAAGTAGCGTGGAAGCCATTACTTCAAGGTATCGCACAATTCTGCACAGACAGAAGAAAACAGGTCAGTTTGAAATAATAAAAATACTAATCATAACTATTTTTTTTAACATTTCCGTAACCTTACATATTAGAAAATAACAATCGTCATAAATATTTAGATACTGCTGGAAGTGCTGGACAGTGAATCCAAGGGGAAAACCCTTGGGTTTTCAAAACTCATTTCAAACGTCATAACTCAGTGAAGGCTATCGTTTTTATCTATTGTTAAAACCACTGTTCGACACAAATGTAAATTTGTTGAAGAATAAATAAATAAATAAATGATAAATGCTCACCAGTTGGCGCCACTGGCGAGTAAGGTCCTTAAATGTAGCTGTTAAACGTTGAATTAAAATCATTTCTAATGCCGTAGAATATTCTTTAAATATAACATCGAGTATGCCGCAGTTTTACGCAGCTTTTTTTTCGAAAAAAGGTAAAATAAAATTTTCCGAAACAAAAAACTATTAATAAAAGCAGTGGTTGATAAAATTGGTACTCTCTCTCTCTCTTAATCTTCTATATTTAAAAGACATTCACAACAATAAAAAAAGTAGTAAGTAAACCCGCGCTAAAAGCCAAAAACGGTGAAGTTTGAAGACACCAGCGCCCCTCGCGGCCAATTCAAACGCAATAGCCCTCATTAGTCCAGTATTGCCCGCCATCTCTTTTATAATTAACTAGCTGACCCCCGCGGCGTCACTCCCGTCAAAATTATAGCTTATGTTACTCGAGAATAATGTAGCTTTCCATAGGTGAAAGAATTTTTAAAATAGGTCCAGTAGTTTCGGAGCCTATTCGGTACAAACAAACTAAAAAATCATACCTCCTTATAATATTGGCTAGTAACCCGCCTCGGCTTTGCCTGGGTCATAATAATTAATAGCCTACTATCTGACCCCCGCGGCTTCGCTACCTACCTACCCTACCTACCCTACCTACCCTACCTACCCTACCTACCCTACCTACCCTACCTACCCTACCTACCCTACCTACCCTACCTACCCTACCTACCCTACCTACCCTACCTACCCTACCTACCCTACCTACCCTACCTACCCTACCTACCCTACCTACCCTACCTACCCTACCTACCCTACCTACCCTACCTACCCTACCCAAACAGGTGTACTGGTTCCAGAGATTACCCTAGACTTCTGAACAAAATCACAAAATTCGGGCTCTCTTAAAATCTCGTTAAAATCTCTGCTATATTCAGAACTTCACTGTGAAGTTTTCGTTAATATAATGCTAAACTCCCTGTCTATCCCCCAGGTATCAAATAGCGCAATAGCCTACCTCCAACGAGCGCTCCTAGTCCCCGGCCTGTCGGCTATGGGCGGCAGTGGCTGGGAGGCGTGCTTCCAGAGTGTGCTGTTCCCGCTGCTGGAACAGCTGCCACGGCGAGCTGATGCCACGGCCAGAGCTAACACCATTATGTGCAAGGTAAACTATTGAACTCATATAGAACTACTTTTAGTATGAGATCCCACTGCAAAAATCTGCAGGTATTTTGTTTTAGATAAAACTTGATTTTTAACAACATGTATAAAAGTAACGGAAACTTTGAACGTGATTTTCAACCTCTTCAAAACGTCGGATTGATTTGTAATTTTGCACACTTATCAAGGAGCGATGACAATGCAATAATTTAAATAGTTTGTCCCATCATCCTTACCAGGATCTTCAGGATTAGCGATTGAACTTTAAAAGTTGTTGTTTGTTGTCGACACGGTTGGCGTAGTGGTTGAGCGATCGGCTGCTGCGCTGCGTGTCGCGGGCTCGATTCCCGCACGGAACAAATATTTGTACGGCCTACAGATAGTTGTTCCGGTTCTGGGTGTCTTGTGTATGTGAGTTTTAATGTTTGTAAACGCACCCACGATACAGGAAGAAATTCCTAGTGTGGGGCAACGTTTTTAAAAAAGTAAAAAAAGAAAATTGTTTTACGTTTTAGTTAAATCTACCATTAAAGCGTGTTTTTTAGTTTTTTAAACAACTATTTATCATTAATGATTCTTGATGGAGGAATAGTATTTTTTTTTCTGGCCCCATCTAGCCGCAAACATTATAACCAGGGTTACCTTGTCTG
This sequence comes from Orthosia gothica, assembly GCA_949775005.1. Classification (NCBI taxonomy): domain Eukaryota; kingdom Metazoa; phylum Arthropoda; class Insecta; order Lepidoptera; family Noctuidae; genus Orthosia; species Orthosia gothica. The sequence continues at coordinate 5,988,906 of OX459066.1, forward strand.
GCAACCCACAGATTGCGGCTAACTAAGAACTGGCAACCTTATTTTTTTCCTATTTTCTACACCACTTTCTTTCAAATGACGTTGGATTCACTTGCAAAACATATATATTTTGGGTATTAAATATAAATTTCAAAAAGCGTCTGTGTATCCGAACGCATTCAACCCGAACTCTTCAAAGTGAGAACAGTGGCCTTAGTGCGAGTTTTTACTCACGCTCACTCGTGAAACGTAAACGTCAAATTGAATTGTAACTGGATAAGCGCCGTCTGGGGTCGGTAAGGAGAAACCTCTTTTTTTGTATACATTTTGACATAAGAGATCGTTTACGTTAACGCGATTGAGCGTGAATAAAAACTCGCACTAATGCTTCTCGCTTCTTCTGGGTAAGCTCACTCCATCGTCGACTCTGTCTCTGTCAACTCTGACCTAGACTAGGGTCAAGAATAAAAGCAAATAAAAAAAAAAAACAGTAAATGACGTCAAGTGTACAACGCCATCTATCGAATATGGAGTTCAACTGTCACGAGTATCTGAATTGCATGTTTTGTGATATTTTACTTCTTAATAACTTTAAATTCATCTGACTTTTGATAGAGTGAACCGATTGCGTTGAAACAAAAACTCAGTAATACTTCAAGTTATGCACAATTGTTATGTATAAAAGTTATCTACATTGGTTTCGTACATTTTACGTGATGCCTGCACAAATAAATAGACAACAACTCCAAAAATGCTGGCAATGGGTTCTGTTGGTTATCCTTTAACACCCTGGCTATTTTATTTGGAAATATTTTTGATGTACAAAAACGAGTTTTCTAAAGATTTATTAAATGTATTGATTGAGTATCTACAATAATAGTATCTAGAAGGATTAATAAAATATTCAACAATAGGAAAATTTATAATAACAAATTACAATACTGTGTATATCTTGAAAACTAAATGCCGAGAGCTGGTGCCTTTTTGCTTGGACGCCCACATATGTGTAAAAGTATGTAGAAGGTGATTCAAACAACAAGCTCCAGTAATGACTGCCATCTTTAATAGTTCAATCTTCTTCCACCACCAACATTATCAAAGTACCCACTTATCAATATCATCACATCTTCCTCCCTTAACAAAATTATATTTAAAAAAAAATTACAGTAATAGTGAAAACTTAAATTTCCATAACAAATAATATAATATATGTATGTTTATTAATATCATGCATGTACATAACCATATCAATTGAACAAGCATAATCAGCAAGTGAGTAGGTACTCATTAACTTAATAACGAATTAATCTCCAAATTTACATTGTTCAGTAACATCATTATTACTGTATCCTAAACATGAGATATTTAATTATAGTATTCCTTTATTAATTAATTTTATACGTTTTCTTCATAATATGCCTATTGTATAGTAAGAAAGAAATTACGTGTACAATATTCCTACATCATTTATTTAAATGATATATACATTTTATTCTCAAACAAACACATATAGTAATTTATAATTATTATCTTATTATTAAACTTGATTATACATTTCCATTTATTTATAATAATTTATATATATGATATATTTTATTATATCAATATTACTATGCCGTTGATATTACGGATGCCATGCGCCATGTAAAAGTATGTAGAAGGTGATTCAAACAACAAGCTCCAGTAATGACTGCCATCTTTAATAGTTCAATCTTCTTCCACCACCAACATTATCAAAGTACCCACTTATCAATATCATCACAATATGTATATGATTTTTTCATTGCGAAGATCATATTTCCGAAGACAGACGACGATGCCCGAAGCGCATAGTTTCCTTGGGAAGTATTTGTTCTTTACCTCGTGTTCATTTTTAAACAGTTGTGTTTTTTTGTGTAAGAAAATAGCCCGGAAGATACACCACCCTAGATGTCAAGTCCCCATCCCTCGCATGATGTAACTGTGTATATCAAGTCAGCCGCGTCATGCGAGGGGTGAAGACCTGAGCATCTGCTCGCAGCGCGGCGCCGCCTGCTCGTTGCTGAGGGGCTTGCAGTCGGTATTTCCCAACCGCAAATCGTACTCCCTCTTCAACACAAGCAGCAATCAAGTCTAGCATCTACTACCATAAAGTATGTTAACGGCGGCGTCCCGCAGACAGAGAGGCCACTACGAAAAAAGAGCCATTTTATGTACGCACTCATTGATATTACGATTTTTCAGGGATTCCCAGGCAATATTGGACAGTTAATAATTTGTAAAACCTGTGCCATATTTAAAAAAAAAATATATTCTAATCTCTCTTATTCTCAACTCTTTTATGTTTAGTTTTGAAAATAGTAAAGACTATAATCTATCTATCTTCTATATATATAAAAATCAATGCCACTTTTCGTTGTTATTTTATAACTCACGCGGGTCTGACTCGTACTTGGCAAATTATTATTTTTTCCATATAGCTAATTTGTTGTATTGTCGGCAATGCTGTATGTTAACTTTAATGTGGGCAGCGGAAATCATCACAATATGAATTGAAACTATCAGTTATGACAGCTTGTGTGCTAAGTCGCTCGGACAAGATTTTATTAGATCATGTGTTTCTGCATTGCATAATGTCAATGTTTTCTTGTATATTTCACATTAATATATTGTTTGTGTATTGGTTATTTATTAAGAATGTTTGATAGCATACCCTACATATTCCTTCTTCAATATTATCCCCATGTCATTCTGCAAACTCGCTTCTTTTTACCCGACTGCCGAAGGAGGGTAATGTGTTTATCAGTCTATGTATGTATGTAAGTATGTATGTATGTATGTTTGTTTGTTCCTATATGGCGTTCCAGAGAACAAACGCGTTGGCCGATTTTGATGATTCATACGTCAATCGATTCGTTTTAACCCTGCGAGTGTCAAAGGCTACATTAAAATTGGACAATAGAAAAATGGCGGATTTTGGGTGCCAAATTGTGGGGGCCCAAATTTTTTTTATCTTGTGGGGTATCAAAATAAAGGGTTTTAAGAGGTGATTTCAAAAACATATAACACTTATATGTTTAAATGTATCTAATTCGAAAAAAAAACTAACTAAAAAGTTATAAATAAAAAAACTTAATGCAAAAATCAAAAAATCCGACTGCTTCACAAGCGAACTGAAAAGTCGTAAACAAGGAAACAATCATGCTGTGCAGTCGGAGGATACATATTCGCGGGCTGGCTGATCAAAATCGGATGTATCCTCCGCCTGCACAGCATGATTTTTTCCTTGTTTACGACTTTTTAGTTCGCTTTTGAAGCAGTCGGGTTTTTTGATTTTTTGAATTAAGTTTTTTTTATGTTAACCTACACTGTCCCACGACTGGGTAAAGACCTCCCCCAAATCCTTTGAGGTATTCTTTTCCCGAGCCACCTCGAACCAGCCCTTGCAGTAGGCGTAATTTGTATATTTAAGTTTTTCTTTTCGCCCAACCCTCAGGTATTCCTGCAGCACCTCTCAGCCCTATCCCCGCGGCCCACATTCGGCGCACTATGGGTACGCGTGGTGGAAGTGGCGCGGGCACTGGTGTCCGCTTCGCCTGATGACCCGCTCACTGAGGCGGCACTAGAATCGCTGAAGAACATGATACTGGTCATGGACTCTGTCAGGGTGAGTTTTTTTTTCCCTGGCGCTGAGACGTCACTCTGACGTTCGACTCTCACTATTGGTTTACGGGGCGAATACGAAGCGAGGTGCACAGTTATTATGACCGTGTCGTATAGCCAGTAATGTAATAGGCCTATTTATTAAAAACTTCATGCATAAAGGTACAATGGCGGACTTAATGCCTTAGGCATTAAGCACCATTGCCAACAACCGAGCAAAAATCTGGACTTAGGCAGTCATTATAGCCCAGTAGAAATCGACACTAATTAACACTAAAATCGCAAAGCTTGATTTAATTCTGGATTTTAGCATGTTGTATGGGCCAGTTAGGGTTGTGTTAATCAAAATCGAGCTCCCATACAAGCCGGTGGAGCCACAGAAATAAATCTAACTAGATAACTCAAGTCCCTCCATCTGTATGAAAACCAAGCGTGGCACTTTTTCACAAACAATTTAAAAACAAATTTACTTACCAATGAAAGAACTTACCACTGGTAACTTTTCCAATGCCTCGGCCAACTTTTTCTATACATTCTTTACAGCAAATTATGGCATAAAAAGCATTTTTCTAGATTTCGCTGGCTTTTAATATATACGCTACAGGTCGGCATTAGATAATTTTGGAGGTATGTGGAACAGGTTGTAAAGAGCTACTTCATCATGACGTCATCAGCACTTCCTCAAAGTGCTGATGACGTCATGATGTAGTAACTCTTCATCAAGGCTGCGCTGATTTTGGTATTCGAGGGTCACCAGTTTGGATGTAGGTGGATCAGGGTGTAAAGTCCCACAAACCTCCATAGAGAAGGGAGGATCCTCCGACCAGACGAGTGTTGTGTCTGGTCCGGGCAACTGCTCAACGGAATCATCGGATTGTTGTATGTGTTCAAATCGCGCCGAAAACTTTGCTTGCGTGATGCAGGATTTATGTGACGTCATGTCATTAGTTCGTAAGTGGCGGCGTTGGTGCCGCTACAAAGTTTTATTACCAATCGTGTGAAATAAAAACAAACAGCAGATATATTGAGCAATTTATTTGTCGTCATTTACAAAATGTAATAACTGTCCCGATCAGCAGGTTCTAAATTCGATTAGTTCATTTAGCGCGGATATTGCGAAATTGGGCTAGAGATGTTTAAAATGTAACACATTAACAATAAGGCTCTAACAAATTCTTAACACGTCTTACGTAACTGTGTGGGACACACAACCTCGCAAATTAAAATGAAACATATTCTTAATTTCAGATATTCAGCAACGGAGATGGCTACAACGATCTCTGGTACATCACTTGGGACAAGATCAACGAATTCCTACCTAACTTGAAAGAAGAACTGTTTCCGCAAGGTAAGCATACCACGGGGTCTCATTGCTAAGAAAGAAAATTAGGTTCAAATAAATCTCGCTAGATGGCGTGACAAGTAATTAAATTAAAATTTTCTGGAATTGAACATAAAAATTTTATGTTTTTGCTTAATCAACTCTCCTAAGTACAAAATCATGGAATATTGGGTTTTTAATTCACATTTCAAAGATTATTTGAACGGATCATTTAAAATTGATGCCAATAGATGGCGCATTTTAAAATTTCTGAGACATTCAACTCAATTGTTAAAATTTGCATTGTAACACATTTTGGTGCAAAAAACTGTAAAACGTGCAAAAAAATACTGTGAAACGAACTTTCACTGTATTTAATAAAGAAATATTCACGAACCTGGTAAACCATTTTACTTGCAAGTCGCTGCTAACACCATCTATTGCCGTGAAACGGGATCGAACGCGATTAATGTACTTACAAAAATAAAAAGATTAATCAGATGAAAAACGCTAGTTACTTCGGCACGGTTTCTTTGTATGGGATGAGGCATCTGTATGATAGTATTATTTTATCTGTGGCATAACATACCATTACTTAAAAGCAAGATTGACCTAACCTTACATGATAGATTTTACAAAAGAAGGAGGTAATCAATTCGACACGTATTTATATTATATTGTTAGAACTGCAGTATGTGCACATATGTTATTCGATATGGGCTTCTAAATAGGTGTGCCAAATTTCATAAGTGTATGTTTGTATGTATGTTTGTCCACGAATTTCTCAAAAACTACTCAACGGATCGTGATCATTCTTTTTGTGTTGGATTGAGTATCTCTCAACTTAGGGAAAAGTGCAAATTTCATTATCGGTCCAGCAGTTTTCAAGATATGGAGCATAGAATGTGTAAATTGAGTTATTATGGGTATTTTGTCAATCCTTTGGGTACTTTAGAAACTGCTTATTTTTAGTGATAGTGAACTCTAAAACTAAAAACGACTTCAAAAGCAAAACACAAAAAAATAATAGGTACCAAAGACACCGACTTCCGAAACGAAAGTTATTTTGCACTTTTTGAGTGTTTTGCTTTTGAAGTCGGTTTATTTTTTGTGAAAATGTTTTTGATTACAATTAATAACACGTTGACACGTTCCTTATTCAGTTTCCGAGCCAAATTGTTTTTAATATTTTGCTTAAACTTAAAAAAACTTAAAAGATGGATGAAAAGAGATTGCATGTAGCAGAGATGAGAATGTTGAGATGGATGTGCGAAGTGACGAAATTGGATAAAGTGACAAAATGAGTATATTAGAGGAAGTTTGAAAGTGGCGCCAGTAACAGAAAAGTTGAAAGGAAACCGTTTGTCCTGGTATGGTCATGAGGAGGGATGAAACGCGTGTTACTAAAAGAGTTATGAATATAGATGTGGATGGATGGAGAGGGAGGGGACGGCCAAAGAAAAGATGGATGGACTGTGTGAGGAGTGATAATATGAAAGAAAAGGGCGTCAGTGATGGAGTGACGGGGGACAGGACGGTATGGAAGAAGAAAACGTGTTGCGCCGACCCCAAGTAACATGAGACGAGGGCAGGAAGATGATGATGCTTAAACTTAAGTGTATCAATGCCCAAGATCTATGTACACTGAATATTCCAAAATTAACGCACTCTTTGATTCAGATAAACTAAATATAACCTTGAAAAATATATTTTGTTCCAGTAAAAGACAACGCGAAACCGGCAGCGAGTCTACCAAGCCACATGCAGCAATCCCTACCGTCACCCCTGCCCACCCTCATCCCTCCCGGCCCCGCCAGTACGCCAACCTTAGTACCTATCACTCCTACCCAACAACCACAGATACCATCACCAACCCTCCTACAAGGACAGATACCATCGCCAATATTGACACAAACATTGGCCCATTCCCCCGTGAACATTGCGCAGACGCCGCCGTTGGTCGCCAACGCGCCAACGTTGGTGGCGCCTACGCCAATCAGTGGTATGGTGCCGATTAGGAATTCGTTGTATGATCAGGCTGGATTGACGTCTTCCGTGCTACTGCAGCCTTTGAATGAGGTAGGTTTGATTATTGATGAATATTTAAGTCTTTGTGACTGACCCTCGATTTCTGAATTAAGAATTTGTAGTTGAGTATTGGCCAAAATAGTTTGAGCAATACTCAACTAGGTTAACACTAGTCGAAAATTCTTCCATACAAGAGTATTCTAGTGATTACTCAACTGTTTGACGATGTACGTTCAAAATAAAAAATGATATCAACTTGTCTCATCATTATCTAGCCCTGTATGGAAGCATAAAAGTAAAAAAAATATATATTTGAAAGTTATGATGGTCGATAGTTCGATATTTCAACACTAATGTTAACGCATCTTTGGGCGGAAATAAATACCATAAGAAGAGGAAAAATTGCAAAACGGCCTCCATATAGGGATAGATTATTAATTCAATAATGCAAATAATTTTATTTTGTAAATATAAATTTAGACGTTTTTTCATGATATCTAGACTCCCAACGGTCTGTTTATAAAATTTCGCGCGCTCGTTTTCGTCCTAAATCATCATCCGTTTCGATACAAATTTGCAAAAGTGATAAATCGAACGCGAACTAGCTTCTTACTGCTCATCACAGCATCTATCTCTTTCGCACGTGTTGTTGGATGAGATAGCATGCATTTTAACCGCGCGCTCAAAATAGTTCGTACGTCGGGACTAGAGGAACCTTAAGACGACGATAGTCGCTAACAACCTTGAGGAAACAAAACGCGCACACGTTTCACACCCGCGCGACCCAATATTCAGACTTTAAAAAAATCTTTTGATCGAAATGTAGATAATTAAATTGTCTTTGAGATGGTGACCATTTATTTAAAATACGTCCGTCGGTTTTGGTGCGATTAACGTTTTTTTGTCCGTGTTAGACATAACTTTACAAATTAAATACACTATGTTGTACGAATAAAACTCACAATTTTCTTAGATCAAATTATAAAGAAAATGGTCTGATAAAACATATATTTTTTCCGAAAAATTACGACAAGCTGTTTAGACGTGATTCTCACTTTAAAATCAACTACTGAGGGTATCTGCGCCTTAATTTTAATGACTTTTAATTTTACTACCACATACTTATTCAAAATTCTCTGTTCCAGATGATTTCAACTCCCATCGGCATGTCGATCCAGTCACAAATGCCGATGCTGTACCCTCAGAACGTTGATCCTCAGCCGACCAGACCAGACCTCATCCGCATGGACCAGAGACCAGACATCACCCAACCGATCATACAACCACCGACGAACCCCTACAGAAATATGGACTTGAACCAACCGGACATCACACGGTCAGAGAACACACAAAACTTAATAAACATACATTATAAAGAAAATATCATTCTGCCCGAAACTAAAAGCGAGATTTACGCTGATTATCTAACAAACCCATACAACGAAATTACTGATGTAACTAAAAAGGAAGCTACTCTATACGACCCTGAAAACCCGAAAAAAGATGAACTGCAAAATCCTTTGCTATCCGTCCTAGATAAAAAGTCTTACAGTGCGAATACAACTCCTATGCACAGTAATAATAGAGCTCAGTTTGGTTCTAGTGATAATGTCAGACAGGAATCTGGGATGTTTAACTTTTCGAGTTACTTCGGGTCGGTCAGTGAAGTTATTGGACCTGGGTCAGAGGTCTTTGACACTCTGATGTCCACTCAAGAGGGATAGCTAGACCGGGACTTGGGGACCTGGTTGTAGATTTTAAATTTTAAGTGGGTAGTTAGACCAGAGGAAAAATTAAGAAGTTTTGAAGATGTTTGTGGAATTGCAAATCAACTATTAGATAGATATTTAATGACATGATATGTTTTTAGTTTATTTTGGTAGCAATGTAATTGTACCTTATGTGTTTTTATTAACTGACTTAGGACAAACAGTCAATTTGTTAGATAATATCAAAAACGTTTCTGGTCTAACTAAACAGCCTAGTTAGAAAAATTACATTTAAATTTGTTAAATATAAAATACAGTTTTATGAAATTATATCTTCACTGTCACGGGATTATGTGCCCTGTCACCTTATAATAAAGTCCATTTTAACTATTAGGTCTATGTATTTATGTATCATTTATTCGTTTGGTTTTTAAGTGTTTTATTTAAATCGAATTTAAATGGTGATTACAAGTGATAATAATGTTAATATATCGGCCTAATTTAACAGCTATATGGATTCTTTCTTTATTTATTTTAGAATTATTGTTTTATTATTACATTATTTACATTCCAGGCCAATATATTTTTTTATTTATTTAAAGCTGTGTGTTCACTAGGCGATGAAATGTTGTGGTAACAAATAGCTATACTCCTAGAAATTTTTACAAAGCCTTTTTACATTCCGTTCAACCAATTTTGAGTTCTATCCCGTATAAATAAGGATGACATTAAAAGCATGAACCTGTTACCAAAACTAACTGTTTAATACAGCTGCCATTTGTCATATCACCAACGCAATATAAGTCAAAATCGTTTGAACGTGTATGGAGCCAGGGCCAGGTCTATGTACACTTTAAGTAAAAATTGCTGTATAATATAGTAACTGTTTTTTATTGTTATTTTTCTTTAATTTCACTTCGTTTCAATGTAAACTCAAATTAACTTTGTCAAGTAGAGCAACACAATTTACAATTAAACATGGCGGGTCAGATCAGCAGTAGGCGAAAAATGTCATTTTGACAATGACAGTATGCGAAGAATGATATTTTTTCAATGACAGTATGCACAGAATGTCATTTTGACAATGACATTTGTTCATCGTGTCATCGGAATATCTACGTCAATAAAAAACAACACTAATTAGTAATTCAATTGCAATAGAGAAGCAATCAATTAATGTCCATAGTAGTAAAACAATCCCTAAAAACTCCGAAACATATCCAATTCAAAGTCAAAGCAAAGAAAGACTCAAAGAAGTCACTTCTTAAAACTGTCAAAGTCGTCAGACGTCATGTCAAACACAACTGTCATGGCTGCCCTATAAATAAGGTTATCTTATTAAAAAACTATAAATTATCATTTTTGTTTCTCCTGTACCCTTCTTCAAATTCATTTGTTAGTATTTTTATGGAATTCCTCAATTTTTTCCCTATTTATCTATGTAGTGTACATAGTGATGGCCCAAAATCGACCATCTTCTTTAGTGACATTTTCCTCAAAAACATCCACTAATAAATGAACTGTTTGGGATGTTTGCTTTTTGAGCTATTAATGGCAATTTGAATAAACTGTAAACTTATTCTCAGGTGTAAATATATGAGAAACGGTATAATTAGGGTTCCGTACCCAAAGGGTAAAAACGGGACCCTATTACTGAGACTCCGCGGTCCGTCTGTCTGTCTGTCACCAGGCTGTATCTCATGAACCGTGATAGCTAGACAGTTGAAATTTTCACAGAAGATGTATTTCTGTTGCCGCTATAACAACAAATACTAAAAACCAAATAAAATAAATATTTGAGTGGGGCTCCCATACAACAAACGTGATTTTTTTGCCGTTTTTTGCGATAATTGTACGGAACCCTTCGTGCGCGAGTCCGACTCGTACTTGGCCGGTTTTAATAAAACCGGTCTGTTACTTCCCTTGTTGTTATGTCGTGGTGGCCCAGTGGCTAAAATCACGCCTCTCGTGCTTGAGGGTGTGGGTTCAAATCCGGGCAAGTACCAAAGTGACTTTTGCAATTCGTATATGTACTTTCTAAGTTTATCTTGGACATCGCAAACAACGGTATAGGAAAACCATTGTGAGGAAACCTGGAATTATATTTGTAAGTTTGTGCTCCATTTCTGTAATTGCTTTTGATGTAATTACAGTGCGAGGGTAAACAAATAAATAATTAAATTGATCATAGCAAGGGTTTTTCTAACACAAAAGGCACGTGTACAACAATCATCACGCTCGCTCACGATGCATACAGTCAAAAACTATTTATAAGAAAAGGTATCAACCTTTTCTTAAGGCGCTATATACGCCCCAATGTTAACGCAGTACCGGCCGTGCGGCCGCTCGATGCCAAAATATCAATATCGAACCTAATTTTGAACAGTTTTGTTTGCAAAATATTATTTGATTTACATATTAAGCTATGTTAGTTAAGAAGAAATTACAGCCATAAATTTTTCTGTGTAAAAATATTTTTAAAGATCCAAGTCGTTTTGGAGGAGTCTTCAAAAGTTGCGAAAAAATATCGTGTTTTTAATTATTTTTTTAAAGCAAAACTATGAGTTGCACGAAAAAACCTTGTGTTCAAAATTATGTACAAGAATCAAAAATAAATGTATATTTTTTTCAAACCTTTTAACTTAGCCGTTACTAAGGAGTATGCTTTAGAAAGTTACCGTTTTACGGCACTAAAGGGTATTTAGGCTCTTAAACGTTATGCTCCTGTCTGCTTAGACCTTGACGACTCCAGTTTATCAATACACCAAACTCCAATTTATCAGTTACCCGACTTTTTGTCACCTAGCGAATACACAGCTTATACGTTTAGTTGATTATCTCGATAAGTTGTTCCGTTCCTTCTTCCATATTGTTTATATTCGCACTTCGCAGTTCTAAAAACAATACCGTACCAGATAATATGAAACTTCGATATTTAGAAAGACAATGTCATACAGATGACAGACACAACGCTTTACCAAAATCTAACTCTTTCTGTAACTCGATGTTTCATAATTAAGGGGATGCAGTCTGTTAATTGGCAATGTCGCATAGCTGTCTTATATTTAGCTATTTTGAATAATTTATCGATATTACTACATAATTTGAGAGCAGTGGTGGCCCAGTGGTATCGGCCGCTACTTACAAGTTGTAGGTCGTGGGTTCGAGCCCAGGCAGGCGCTTTACTTTGTGTAAATTATTTCTTCACCACTGCTCTACGCCTCTCTACGCTAACGGTGAAGGAAAACATCGTGAGGTAACCGGCATGTCCTAGAACCAAAAATTCGAAGACATGTGACATCCACCAACCCGCACTGGGCCCGCGTGGTGGATTACGGCCCATTCCCTCTCACAGAGAGGAGGCCTGTGTCCCAGCAGTGGGAACATTAATAGGCTGATGATGTGATGATGTGACTACATAATTTCTGAATACTATATTATCACAAATTTAAAATACTTAACATAGGAAGAAAGTATTTCGTTAAAAGTTAGCCCTTTCCTTAAGTTTGCCGTATGTTATTACTTCCCAGAATTTGATCCTTATTAGCGACTCTATCGAATGGTGTAAAAATACAGCTGTTGTTTATTTTTCAAAATCAACGAGTTCGATATTTGGCTAGGTATGTTGATTTTTGTTAAATCCAATGATGCAGTTTTAGTTTCCTTTTGTGAGAGATTCCTTTGAGTGTTTTTCGCTATTCCTCTTAGTTTCGATTTGGCCATTCACGCTCACTTGAAAATCTCATGCGCTCGCTCTCATTTCGTTTAAGTTTTGTAATAGTTTGAGATGTAAAAAGCGTATAGAGCGTTATTTTATTTAGTAACTAGCTGTCCCACGCGGCTTCGCTCCGTTCAACTGGCTACCTACCTACCCTACATACATGAATGTTGCGTAGCTTTAACCGCTTACGCAGCGCACCCAACGGAAGCTCTCAAAAAGGAATAAATTTGCCCGTTTTTGCAACATTTTTCATTAATGCTCCGCTCCTATTGGTCGTAGCGTGATATTATATAGTCTATAACCTTCCTCGATAAATGGACTATCCGACACAAAAATAATTTTTCATTTCCATTTTTCATTTAGGCGCACGGTTGGCGCAGTGGTTGAGCGATTGACTGCTGCGCTGCGTGTCGCGGGTTCGATTCCCGCACGGAACAAATATTTGTATGACCTACATGTAGTTGTTCCGGCTCTGGGTGTTGTGTTTGTGAGTTTAAATGTTTGTAAACGCACCCACGATACAGGAAGAAATTGTGTGGGGCAACGTTTTTTTTAAAGAAAATAAAAAAAAAAAAAAAAAACCAACCAGTATTTCCTGAGAATATCGCGTTCAAACAAACTCTTCAGCTTTATAATATTAAGTATAGATGTTAATAAATTGATGAAAATGGCGAAATATTTGATAGCTAAATCAACATTGCCTACTTTCAAACTGCACCCTGATAAGGCCGGGTACTGTAAATGTAGATGAAATCAAAATGCTTCAGGGTGGCTAAAGTTTCGGACACGAGGGAACATGTACTGTAAATTGTGTAATTATCTACATTTCGTTTTGTATAGAGAGTCATATATACTAACTATTGTATCAATGTAATATAATGTTTAACAATTTATTAATAAAACGTGTTTAACATAAGAACAGGTTTTTATTTCTGAATCATTCGAGTCTACTTATTTTTTCAATCACGAGTCCTTATCGGCTTCAACCATTCGAGTACTACAGGCTTTTCATAAGTTTGTACGTTTCACCATGGCATGGCAGGGTAGATGCCACATGATATTTTCTGCCAGGAATCATTATAGTGATCTTATCAAAATAATTTGTTACTCGATATATGTACTCTCTTGAAAGGAGTTTTTTAGTTTTCTGCCAGTTTGCTAAAGCTCATTTCTCAAAGACTAGAATATTTATTAGGCCTTCTATTCTGATGGCTCCAACCATGGTTGCTTTTTTTAAAAAGCTTATAATACTCACAACGGATCTTTGTGGCTCTGAAGTTGGAACTGTCAACTATTGCGCACGAAACAGATAAACTGCATAGAGTAAACGAGATAGGATGATGCGACAAACGTATGCGAGTGAAAGAGACAGTTATACAATGCTATTTTCTTTCTATATTGACGAAAAAATAGCTAGTGCGCAGCCTCTTGCAGCCAATTCAGAGCCACAAAGATCCTTTGTGAGTATTATAAAGACTTGATCGGTACTCAACCTGGTCACAGTAAAAATATACGCTCGAAATGACACTCTCACACAAACATACGCACCGACGAGACCACTCGGGCACTTCTGCAGTGCTGTCAGTAGTGCGAGCCTCTTAGGGGTCTCGTTGATGCGCATGTTTGTGTGAGTGTGGTTTGTAGGTAGTTTCCATACTGTTTGTATATTTTTACTGTGACCTCTGGGGACTCGTAAGTCGTACCTACAATCCAGTAGCCATGCTGATTTACTGCCCTCACTTGTCATGGAAATCACAATAAAACAAAAACATTGATATAAAAAACCAACAGTATATTAATCAATACAATTTACATTATTTACACATTTGTACAAAATATAATCGAGAGTACCTTCACAGAAGGCATAATCAGGCACTTTACACACTACTTTAAATACTGAGTCAATACACAATACACTAGCACATGTCATATCATACCCTAGACACGTGCAACGGTCTCTTGTGGTACGGGTGGTTGGAGCGGAGAAGTGGAGGGGCACAGCATGGGGCTTTGCGAGGAGGGCATAGCGCCCTTCGCCAGACTGCGGCGGATTTCCTGGACCACGCCCAAGCTCCCGCCGCGATACCACACGACAGCCCCAAACACACTGATAACCCACTTGATCCAACACCTTCCTCCAACTTCCCAGCGTCTAACGCTACGAGTAAGGCAAGGCCACTGCGAGACTCCCTCAATCGAGCTTCTATAACTCGTGCTCCGGTTCCCATAGCAGCCAAAATAAAGTATAATAATCCAGCAGCCGCTGCGCGCGCTGCCAGTCTTCCGACCCTCTTCGCTCCTCTTGAATCTAAGGCACGTCGCACCCTCATAATACCAGGACACGCTCCGATAGCCAAAGCCACGGCCGTAACCAGCAGAGCTCCTCTAGGCACTCCAACTAACGCTGCAGCTGCCGCGTCAGATATACCACAGGTTCCCGTCAATTCATCAGCTGTTACTCTTCTTAGTGCTAAAGCAGCTGCTGTCCAAGCTCCTGCCCAGCCCCAGGAAACAGCGTGGAGGTATGCTGCTGCCCTTTCTAAGGCTTCGGTAGACCATTCACTGGCTGCCGTCAAGTACCACGCGACGCAAGCGTTGGCGAACCACGCGTCTGCGGCTAACGTGAAGTAGTAAGTTAGAGAGAAGAAGGCGACGCATGTAGGTGATGCTAATCCATCCACGGCTAACGTGGTACCGGTACAGGACACCGTCTTGGGTCCTAACCAGCCTCTTGTGACGTGCGCTAAAGCTACGATTGCATGACACGCTGCCATCCAGACAACTGGTCGCTCTGGGTATCTGTAGCGTGACGGTTCTGCGCAGAATGTGAGCAGCGCGAATGAGGTTACTAGCAGAGAGAACCATGCTAGTGTATTCATCCAGATTTCTGCTTTTCTCTTATCTCCTTGGCTGTACCTGGCGTTTTGTCCACACGCAGGCCAGCATTCTCCAGTGGGCGCTCTGGTGTGTGCTGGTGGACAGCCATGTTCTCTTATGTCATGGTCGTGGAACGGCCAGCGAGATGCTGGTGGCGGTTCGGGTTCAGACTCGCTTGCGTTTGGTGGTCGCATACACAGTCTTCTATCAGCTCGAAGAGGGAAAGCAGAGCAGTCCAGGACTATTGTCGGTAGCATCGTCGTCAGTTGCTCCTTGCAGTCGTCGACAACTGTCTCGCACAGCGCTCTGCAGGCGCTGACGGAGCCCGACACCTCTTCAGAGCAGAGCGGGGCGAAGGCCGAGCACAGCAAGAACCGAGCGTGGACCGAACACCCGCTCGACAGGATGCCAGCGAAGGACACCATCTGGAATAAGAGCAAAGAAACAAATTAGGGCATGTTTATTAAAATTGCCTTGTTAAAACCTGGAGGGCCTAAGGACGAATTTAACTTTGCACCAGGCAATTTTTATTTCCAAATAAGTAATAAAACAAACTGCTCTAACATTATTTCACTTTCAATTAAGCACAATTTGCTGATCATAAAAGTTGTCTCGGTCTAAAGTGTAATTTTATTTAGCCGTAGTAAAACGCGCACAAAGGGCTGTATTCTGCCTGGAGGCTCGGGTTTGGAGCAAAAAGGCAGCAAATGACAGGTTGGGAGACAATAGCAAGGTCGTGCGAGAGACCCGTTTTTGTTGAAGACAGAACGGATGTCACGAAATCAAATCAAAAGGCCGTGAGCTTGAAAAGGGTTTGAAGCCGAAAATTAAGATCATTGAGATTTTTTTTTTAGATTTTTTCATTATTTATTGAAAAAGCCAATGAATTCTTATGAAATCTGTAGCTGCAATTTTTAAGCAGCTAAATTCCAATTACTTATAGCAACTCTTTTAACATTTTTCTAAGGAACTTTTAATTATAAGAAAGAGCGAATCTCGCATACTTCAAGGCGATTATTTAGTATTAGATTTCTTAGCGTAAAGAATTTACCCAACGCAATTCCCAGGTCAAATTGCTTCGTGTAACTTAATACTGGCTACTGGCAGCTTCTGTCCACCTCGCACGGTACTTTGGTACCTTGATAGCCTACCTATCTAATAAATTCCGTGTACCATGTAACGGATACAAAGTGTCTAGTTCTTCTCAGCTCAAGTTTCATATTTCCTGTTATACACAATGTAATATGGTAATGATGATATTTTTAACTGACTTTGGTATGTAAGGGCCGTAGGTATAGCGAAGGGACAGCGAAATCTACGCCAATTTTTTAAAAGTTTTTTCCCGACTACGGCGAAACCAAAAGGAAGGGTTATGATTTTACGCTTTTATCAGTCGATATTATGGCCCGGGTAACATAGGTTAAAAATATACCTTAGTCAGGTTACAGTTTTTAATAAACTTTTTGTTAGTATTCAATGTTCAGCCTTGTACGTCATACTATCATTATGGCAAATCTTTTGAAGACATTCTATGTTTGCTAAATATAGAAACTGTTAACCTACTTTACCGTTTTGTATCTCCTATCGCTATTAGTAGGCACCTATTTTATTATACGAGATTATCTAGTATCTATCTGGTGTCCTAAAATAATTAAGACTGCAGAATATCTACCTACCATTTACCTAAAAAGAAAACCCGATATTCTCCCCAAGCCATTCGTTCATCGCGGTCGACTGAGCATTTCCAAAGGCTTTTTTCAACGGAGGTCTGTCGCATTGTTGTAGGATAATTGCCTCGGTGGCCTGCGCAGCGCAAAAAAACGTTTATTTCTCAAAGCGTCGGCCTTGGAACGGATTACAAGAGGCTCCAACACTAATTTCGTTTCGAATGATTTGAAATAACGTTTTTTGGTGAAGGCGGTTTTGATTGTAAATTAATGTGGCATGATGAGCGCAAATTAGGGAGATGGGTGGGTAAAGGAAGTATGCTTCCTTGATTTGATGAAATTATAGTGTTTGGTGGAAGATTGTCCACGGCCAGTGTTCGATTTGCCTAATAACCACACCGAAATAATGCTAATTTAAAATGGCGTTGAAAGTTTATCCTCTTTTTTTTCAATAGAGATTCTGTACTTTAAGAGTCGCTGACATGCACTAAGCATCAGCCTCTAGTCCCTACTAAGTTACCTAGATGGCAAGAAAACCAATTAGGAACGCAGAAACTTAACCATTAGACTGACTAAAGTAAAGGTTTCTGGATCTTCAGAACCTCCCTAATAGGTTCGTTACTTAAACGTGCCTTGTTGAGGATACTACTTACGTTGGTAATAACATTTCAATTTCCTGCAGACTTAACCCCTTACAAATCAGGCGGCAACATAAAAGTGCTTAAACGTCTTTCAAGTCATTACTCGGGCCCTTGATGGGACAGTGACAATCGAGTTAAAAGCCAATTTATACCGATTCTGGCAATCGAGTAATGAATCGGTAATCGGAATCGATTCCGCGGGACATTTGACACGACTTGACTGACTTGACGCCGCCGGCAGTTCTTAGTAAACCTATCAGGCTGCTGACACATGCTTATGTTTTAATTAGGTACCTACAGTAATCCCCAATAGTGACAAGAAGTAGCGTAGGGTGCCGGGGGATAGAGGAAGGCATGGAAGAAGAAAACATGTTGCGCGTACCCCAAGAAAAATGGGATAAGGTAGGAAGAAGAAGTATAACTTTTTTTTTGCGTTTTTTGTCTTGTTTAGCATTTTCAGCGTTATACCACGGGGAGATAGTGCAGTTATATGGGACTCTAACCCACTAAAACTCCACGGTGTCCTCCTAAACCTCTAATGGCGGGAACACGGACTGGCGTTAGCACTCTCAAGAAGTAGACCTACATTGCTCCTCAAACTTATTGGACGCAATGTAACAACGAATGTAAAGTGTCACATATCATAACTTTCCAGTGACAATATCTCCTAAGATAATTTCTTTGAAGCATGGGTGGATTGGATGGTTACGCGAGGGGTTAGAACCTTCCAATTAGCATGGTATTTATCTATAAAATAACTAGTAACGTACCTTCCCTGTATAGTGGATGTTTACTGAAATGTCGATGTACGGAAGTACGAACCCATAGCGCCTCACGAATGCGAAAATAATTATTGAAACCACTTCCAATCCAATCATATCGTCATCGCACTTCAAGATAATGGATGATTTATAAATAAACGCGAAAATGATGTTGTACACAAAGGTCATCGCACCTCAACGTTGTAATCTTTGATAAGGTAATCCTCATAACATGAGACTTATTAATTCGCAAACAGTTTCCAATTGTTCTACATTAGGTACTTCTACTTGCCTTGAACTAATTACTCCGTGAAAACTGTGCACGCTCCAGTGTGCTATCCTAGAACTGTGCTTTTTATCCGGTATAAAAGTAGCTTATACAACGAACTTTTGTAACGAAAAGACGTCAAATATAGCCAGTTCAAAATAAGAATAAAATAGTTTCGTCAATAGTGTGTTGAAAAACGGCCATGCATTATTTTGGGCCAGATAGTATATATGTTTTTGGATGTAGTCTATCTGCTGCAATTGCCACCGAGTGCTCCTGTAAATACTCTTGAAGACCCTTTTAATTTTTTTTTAAGTTTATTGATCATTCTGTACGAGACCCCTGTTCAGTTTATTTTGGCATGTTTTGCTAGAATGCACAATAATACCTTCCTGACATTAATCCGTATAAATAGAACCAAACATGCCTTTTATAAATGCATTTATCAAACTAGTAAAAAAGATTTTTATTATGCTGTTTTTTTGCTGCACTTGAACCGTTTCCGGCAAAATCCATCGTCACGGATTACTCTAAAGAACCAAACTGTATGTATTACCTGCGCCTACGCATATCCTATTAGAACGGTAGATTGCACTCAAAAACGGAGTGTATTTTAGCGTTTTTTTCTCCGGACAAACGTTTCGTTCTAAGCCAACAATTGTGAGCAAACATACTTGTTTGCTTTCGGAAAAGGTTTAAAGCGGTACTTAAGATATTTCAGTTAAGGCGGTGTTGGTTTAACGTTACCTTTTATTATTTTGTCGTTTAAACTTCAAAGTATTTGTCACGGGTAGGTGAACTTTCGGACATTGCTTCAGAAGTTTTAAATAGACTGTGATCTTTAAAAAAACTCGTAATCTTCATAAATAATATGTGCTCGTTAAGTATCTTTAAACAATAAAATATGGCTTTAATTACAATAAAATATGAGATTAAATAAACATAAAACGGTGTATTAATCCAGTTTTTGCGACGCATACTTGATGGGGATTTAAAATAACTGGTTCGTTTGAGACTGCAAATAAAAGCGCAACCTTTATGATGTTAATACGCGCTCATTATCTCAGTATAGTCATTAAGTCCCACATATAACCATTTCCCTTCAAAGGATCATGGATTTATGGAATGAACAGCTTTTTTCAATGACTTCATCCGCGCAAGTTTCAGATATTCCCATGCAATCTTCAGCACCTCATTTCAAAATTTTTGTGGGATGTTTTTTTATGTTTTGTAATGAGTTCAAGCTACTGCTCTACCAAATGTCTTCAAAATCGGTTTAGCGGTTTAGCAGTTAAAACGAAACATACAATCATACTTACCTCCTACTTTGAACATACCTATGGATCTTAAGTGGTGTGTAAACGTCTCCTTAACAAACATTTGCCCACATGAGTGGCATCGGATGTTTTCGGATCACATACAAGGGTTTCCATTGATATAAATACCAAGATTATTATAACAAGACCGCCCACATGAAAACCAACCTTATTCACTTGCGATATAGTCAAGATTTGAATGCTTTCTCAGTCCCATTTGTTTACTTTAGCTGATCCATTGAGTTATTTAGTTCTCGGAGTCGTATTATTTATTTGCTTCGGTAAACTTTCGATAGTGGCGGCGCATTGAGTGATGACGTCATGAAAGGTGCACTTATTGTGCGGAACAATGGAAGAGCTTTTAGGGAACTGTTATAGAAATGTTTGTATGAATGAATGACGCTTTGTTTTTGATGGCTCGAGGGCCTTGAGGCATCTAGGATGTTTGGTTTTTAATTGAACCATAAAGGCGTCTTATTTCAACAAAGAGTTCAGCTATTTTTAAGCACACACACGAAGTAAGGCAAAGGTAAACACCTAAACAGCCAACTATTTTAATCTTACATAAATCGCTCACAAAACGTATCCTATTATTTGAACGCGACAGAATTTCGTCCACCAACAACAAAGGAGAGGGCACGACAAAAAATTAATTACCGACAAGCTCCGAAAATAGCCGAGTGCACCCGATGCGCAGGCGCACGCTTTGATCTCTTCACGGGACAGTTGCAGTACCGACCGCGTTTGATGGCCCATGCAACGCTAGGATACTTTATAATGTGTGGAGTTACTGGAATAAATTCTATGCTACTATTTATCTCAAGTAAATGTAGTGTCAGGTTTTTCAAGAATGAGGAAGGGGATCTCATCTCAGGGATAGCATTGAAAGTACGGTATGGAAGAAGAAAACTTGTTGAGGACACCCTAAGTAACATGGAACAAGGGCAGGAACACGAGGAAGGTGATCTCATCCATGTTGACAGATTTGGTAGCAAATAATTAATTTAAATATATGGGGAGGCCTCTGTCCAGCAGTGGGACACAAGGTAGACAAACAAAAAAGAAGTATCCTTGCAGAAATCTGTGGTAATGACTATATACAAGTAGGTAGTAGCAGCCACCAGGGAGCCTTCTGACAGCATGATAAATCTTTATATAAGATAACAATATACAATGAGCTGAATGCAGAGAGGGAGAGACTAATTGTTAATTTTGATTCACTCAGAAAGAACAAATTTGCAAAGATGCATAGTCACTTTTCTTTGACTCTCGGAAAAAAAAAGTACACGAGTAAAGAGCTCGCCAAACATATGGGCCGCCATGAAGTTGGTTTTCCGAAGCGCAAGGCAAGAAACGGTGCTGTTTTTGTATGATATTTACTAATGCGCAGCCATTGTAGGCAACTTCAGGGTCAGGGCGGCCAAGAAGTTTGGCGAGAACTACAACAGTTCAATCCGGCAGGCTTATTAAGTATCTTTTGCAAGAGCAAAACGATAGCGATCAAACGCTTTATGCCATAACAGTTGGAATTACCTGCAGTGTAGGTATGGTAGGTCATACACAATCCTTTGCTAATCGCTCGCTGTTTGTCAAATGCACATATTTAAAATAAAAACCGCCAACAATTCTAAAACATCTGTATTGAAGACCAATTATTGAGAAAAAATCGATATCGTTTTGCTCTTGCAAAAGATACGTAGGTATTAAGCCTGCGGACCAGAACTCAAACGAAGAAATGTTTCAATCCTGAACTCCTAGATACTTACAAAGTTATTTCAAGACTACAGAGAAACTAAACTGCAAAAATAATAACCCACAAGATAAACTTCAAAGTTCAAATCTTCAGAACTAAACGTTAATAATCTTAAAATAAACACATTTTTCTCCGTATTTCCTCTATTAATATAACTAGAAGAAGTATTCGTTCTGTACACATCTCTATCGGTATACGGAGCGGTACATCAAAGGAACGCGCATGGCATGCCTTCGTTTGAGACTTGCGACGCTCAGATCAAAGACTCGAGGACACGGTGATCCATTTACTTCAAACAAGCAGGTTGGATTATCGCAGTGTCGGTTTTCATGTAGTATTTAGGTATAGATTCTAGGGAAATATATCATGCAATTCTGCAATTTTATGTAGGCAATAACATCTGACACTTTCGTATTAATTTGCAATTCTAATTAACAACAAGGTTTTTTAATTCATAGGCATTGATGTATTAAAAGAGGTTCATAGGGATGTTTTCTAAGAATAAAAATGATAATTATATTAAGTCCGTCAACAGTGAGATGATCAAATAATATTGGACTATTTTTTGCTTTACCAAATCAATAAAAAACCAGCCAAGTGCGAGTCGGACTCGCGCACGAAAGGTTCCGTATCATTATCGCAAAAACGGCAAAAAAAACACGTTTGTTGCATGGGAGCCCCACTTAAACATTTATTTTATTCTGTTTTTAGTATTTATTGTTATAGCGGCAACAGAAATACATCATCTGTGAAAATTTCAACTGTCTAGCTATCACGGTTCATGAGATACAGCCTGGTGGCAGACAGACAGACAGACGGACCGCGGAGGGTAATAGGGTCCCGTTTTTACCCTTTGGGTACGGAACCCTAAAAATGGACAAAGTTAAAGCGCATCAAAGTTCAGGAGTGTGGGCTTGTGGTGACGTCACTAAGGCAGTACAAAGTGTACTAGCGGCGTGACGTTACACGATATTTCAACGCATTATATCTTCGCATGTCAAAAGAAAAATACGTGTCCAATATTTTTTATTAATCTACCTGACGGAGAAAAACAAATTTTCAGAAACTACCCTATTGTCTGACTAACTGAACGACTTATTTGACCGATTTAAAAGGTAAGTAAATAACGTCTGATTGACATATGGCTTTCGAACACCAAAATGTCAAGATTTCTCGTTTTTGAAAGGTAGTTCAAAATTACGTAAGTTTTTATTCCATGATTGTGTAACTTTGAGAGCTTTTAAAAATTCATTATAACATGTCGTTTCCTCTTGAATTTCCTGTTGTCTGTTAACAAGGGACAGTTATTAGATAATTTTGATAACACAGTATCATTGACAGTGATTTGACAGCAGTGTGTCGGACAAAAGATTAGAACAACTCCCGTGACTCCAGAACACGATAAGAATTATTAATCAATTGTTTCAGTAAATAAATAAAGACAATATTATGAAATAACGCAAGATGAAATGAAACGACGACATCCTTAGGATACGTTAAAAAACACGAATAATGCTACTGAGATTTGAGAACGTTTCGTATAGTTTCTTTAGAGTACCACAGTTCACACTAATATTAGCGCAGTAATAGGGTCCCAAAGTTGCATAATAATGCGGAGTAAGAAGAGGCGGACGGACAGACGGACATAGCGAAACTATAAGGGTTCCTTGTTGACTTCGGAACCCTAAAAACGAAAGTTTGTGTGTGTACTTGGATATTTGTCACTTCTTCATGCTCAAACGGCTGGACGGATCTGGATGAAATTTGGCACAGATATAGATTATAGTCAGGAATTGTATATAGGATTTTTATCCCGGGAATATGTTCCTCGGGATAATTTCCGACGCGGTTGAAGCCGCGGGATGAAGCTATTAGTATCTAATTGTAAGTTATTGAGCACGTAAACTTATACTCAGTATTTTTTTAAATACCTACGTTGTTAATAGCGAAGTTACAGAAATAATACTTCTTAAAAAACATTCTTAAGAGCGGACTCTAGTCAACAGGAATTTGAAAAATAGGTATTTAAAGAAACTATTGCCGTCGCGTCACCTCCAACTTCACCCCGTAAAGTGCGAAAGGGACAACTGCAGCTCAGGCTGATTTTACCTACAAAAACTTTGACTAAAAGACGTTTCGTATTCTGCTGTTTTCTTCATGAAAACTGGTCTGATCTAAAAAATTCTTATATCAAAATTTAGAGGAAAAGTATATCTATGCTCCTATCATTTCCTTTTTTGTTAAAAACTTATAAATTTTGTCTGAAAGTTTTCTGAACATGGCGGTAAAAACGGGCATTTTTTTCGGATTTTTGGATTGTCATATTTCTTTTTGTGATTATGTTTTGGAAAAAAGGAAATGATACAGGCACGTATTAACTATAATAGACCTAGATTTTATGGAAAAAAATCATTGCTCTAGAGGCATTATCCACGAAGAAAACAGCAGAATGTGTTTGTATGGAGAAAGTCTCACTAGAGTCCCCTCTTAAGGCGGTACCCCGAGCAAAACACCGCGCAAGCCGTTTTTTGTGCTGTTTTTAGGAGCTATCTACTCGTTATTTAAAAAGAAATATCAGTTAATAAAAATACATTAAATTTCTACATAATATTGATTCTAAAATGGTAGATTTAGTTTTTTTTTAAATGTTGTATATATTTCACTAATCTACTTCCAAAAAAACATAAAAATGAGAAATAATTATTGATATTATGCATCTCCTCGTAAAGTGTTCATTGATTATTTTTTGTACTAACACTAATGGATAGACAATTTAATAACGAACATTTTTGTAGAATTATTTTTTTCAAAAGACCAAAATTCGATTTTATAAAGATTTTATTCTAAAATCTGGGCGTATTCACTACTGTAATTCATGCGCCAGCAGTGCCGCTGGACCAATAGGAACGCTCATATCTCATGCCGATTTTTTGGTCAGGGTACCGTCTTAAGTTCTTAGCACTAACACTTCGTAAACAACATGAAACTTAGTTTTCTCTCCTTATTATCGACTGTGATACTCGTACAAGCTTGAACACACAACAAAACATTGTCCTATCAATTTTGATAATAGTCACTACTCAACTTATCATTATGATACAAAACCAACCATTTTTCAAACAATCCACTATCAGCTATGACTGTCCCCAAACAGTGACGCTTCCAATGATTGAGGGGCTTCTCTCGGTAGCAGAGTGTTCCGATATACATGCAACACAGTTATTTATCTATTTATATAGAGTAATGGTTCCACTGCTATTTATCACTTCATTAACTTTGTCGGCCCTTTGATCTGGCGGTGCGTGGATAACCCTTAGTAGGGCTGTCGCGTGGTGTAGTTTGTGGGCGTCGGTTGTTTTACGGTTAACGCTTAAAAAACAAGAAACTGCAGCGAATAGCGATTCAGGCATTTCCTACTACTGCTACTACATTTAAAATAAATTGAAACTTTAATAAATTAAATAAAAAGATGCAGTGTAGAGACTGTCGCGCGCCTTTGCTTGTCATTCGAGCTCACAGATCAAATAATAAAGCTCAACTGACAAGCTAAGGGGTAGTTTCGTTGTAAGTACGTGTGCGCGTGTAATTGTGTATTTATACGGCAAGGCATAGTTTGAAACGGCTTAACAGTTTGGCTGCCAGAGAACGAGACACAATAGAAAATGTATTGTTTGTCGGGCATCTGGCGGTTAAGGTGTTAACTTAGATGTTTGCAACGTTCCATCTTGACTTTTTATTTGATCTGAGCACGAAAATTACTAAACTTAACTAAACTAAATTGAGCTTAACTTAATTTTGAACATCTTAATATTTTAACCAACTGCCCCAGGATGTTTTTACAAATTATTTTAACCTATAGGTTGGTATCATTTTGATAACACGAACCCACACACTGTACCCGCAGCCCTATCCGTAAACATCAAAGCGTTTACCGACGCGTAAACACGCTCGCGCCGAGTGACGGGGCTCCATAAAAACAACGCTACTAGCGTTTATTTTGATTACGTTGCTGCGCCCGCGCACGCGAATACAACCAGCCTTTGTAATCCATCGCTTTTATATGCCGACCGTACGTAGGGTACGGTTAGGAGAAATATTGTTTATGATTTTTGAGCGTATCGGTGATTTCTCGGTAATTGAAATCAAGAATTTGCTACGTCATATACTTAACGGGCTTTCGGAAGCGTTGCTCCAACTAAAGATTGATTTGACCCAAGGACCACAGAGCTTTTTTAGGGTTCCGTATCCTAAGGGTAAAAACGGGACAGGCTGTATCTCACGAACCGTGATAGCTAGACATTTGAAATTTTCACAGATGATGTATTTCTGTTGCCGCTATAACAAAAAATACTAAAAACAGAATAAAATAAATGTTTAAATGGGGCTCCCATACAACTAACGTGTTTTTTGTGCCGTGCGATAATGGTACGGAAACCTTCGTGCACGCGTCCGATTCGCACTTGGCTCACAGACAATCCAAAGATCTCCATTTATCATCTGTATTTGTATCTAACCTAAGCTAGGACCGTTCGCCAACCCGTCCGTACCGAGGTTTTTACATAGAGTACACACGCACATATCCTATCTCACATACATATGCATACATGTTGTGAAAACGCTGCATATATCCAGCCAGATCAAACGATCCCTCAAATTTATTACGACCCACCATAATATTGACCCTAATTAGTTTATTACCTCAAACTTAAATCGATTTCTTTACCACTTTACATGTCCGTTTTCCTAGACCGGTAGCCAGAAGATAAACTACACTGATTAATGAGTATAGATGTGCCAATTAAACCTCTATCTCCGAGATCAATTAGTAAAAAAATACGCCAATTAATGTTGATTCCACGTTATTTTAAGAGATGTCTGATAGAATCCGTTGGCTGATTAGTTTCCCACGAGAGATATAGTTAGATTGAAGGATGAGTCTTACGGCAGGTGTCTCTCGGTTACTCGCATTGCTTGGAACTGTAGCCAAAACAACGTTGTATGAGATTATCAATAAAAAGCTGGATAAATAACTCTGAATTTGACAGATTGGTACGTTCTTATTTCAAAAAAATAACATAAAATCTACAGAACTAAAAAATAGACGCAAAATTTGACAGAACCTAAGACAGAGGTTCCCCTAGTCGACGGTACGAACTATTTTGTGTGCGAGGTTAAAATGCATGCTATCTCATCCGACAACACGTGCGAAAGAGATAGATGCTGTAATGAGCAGTAAGAAGCTAGTTCGCGTACGAATTAGCACTTTTGCAAATGATGATGATTTAGGACGAAAACGAGCGCGCGAAATTTTATAAACAGACCTTTGGGAGTCTAGATATCATGAAAAAACGACTAAATGTATATTTTCAAAATAAAATGATTTGCATTGTTGAATTACCAATCTATCCCTGTACGGAGGCCGTTTTTCAATTTTCCTTCTTCTTAAGGTATTGATTTCCGCCCAAAGATGCGTTAAAATTAGTGTTGAAATATGAAACTTTCGACGCTAATAACTTTCAATTTTTTTTTTTTTTTACTTTTTTGTTTACATACAGGGCTAGATAATGATGAGACAAATTGATATCTTTTTGTTGTTTTGAACGTACATCGTCAAACAGTGGAGTCATCGCTAGACTACGTTTGTATGGAAGAATTTTCGACTAGTGTAACCTTAGTACCGTACCCATTGCCCTGTACCCCTTTTGCAAAACAAGATCATCACCAAAAAACCGTATCAAACCATCACTGTCTATGCCATCAACACACCAACCTCGCCCATAGTGTAAACGCACCATGTCCATAGTGTAAACGCCCCGCACCACTCCCGCCAGTACAACTATGTTATTCTACTATCCCGCTGTCCCACTTTCCACAGCTGAGTTACTTCATGCCGCTCTTCCGGCTGCGCTGATATATTCGAAGCACACCATAGACTCGGGATTGAACCATGTGAAAGCGCCCACTGTTCCCCATCACGGATTAATTGGCGGTTTACGGCCAAACCATTAGACAGATAATGGCAGAAGTCTAAGGCACTGTTTGGAACGGTTATGCTAGTATTATATTATCTGTGGAACGGTCAAATAATTTATATTTCATCAAACTTGGAACAGAACATTACACCATTACATGGTATCTGTCATGCGATGATCTTTGACAGTCATTACGGGTAGTCAGAATTCCAAAAGGACTGTGCGCTTATTTCGAGTTTTTAAACACACTCGATCGTGATAACGTACAAAATCTCGTAGAAGTCCATTTCACTAAAGAAGTCCCGCGGACAATTGTTGACCTAATTTAGACAGATGGGAGATCGGCCATGTTGTCGTTTGTCGATGTTATCAAGGTGCGTTTGTTGTCGTTGTTTGTCAATTTGTATACAACAAAAGAAGTTTCTCAATACTGTCACCAGACGGCGCTTATCCAGTTTCAATACAAATTGACGTTTAACGAATGAGCGTGACTAAAAACTCACACTAAGTCCACTGACATTTAGTTACTACGGAAGCCACAGAGTATAGCATTGTGGAAGGTCAGATAGGCAGGATCCATGTCAGCTATATCTGGGTAACTGGAAGCCAAGACCAACGTAGGGGGAAGAGGCTAGACAGATAATGATGAACAGAATATCTTGACAGATAAGTTAACTGTTGTGGTGAATGCCATAATTCAGGAGAATGCGTGCAATGTCGTGCGTGTACGATGATAATGTTTTGATTGATAAATCTTAATACCAATTTATCGTTAAGTAGTAATTATGATCATATCGGGAGATGTTAATCTAGTGATATGATATCTTACAAATGTTTTCAGCTACTGTATTTATTAATCGAAAGATTCTTAGAACTGCTTCAGTCAGCGTTGTTTTCTGGGCTTGGTGCAAGTTTTGTCTCACGCTGGAATGCGTTAATGTAAACGTCAATTTGTATTTTAACTTGACAAGCGCCGTCTGGTGACGGTAAGGAGAAACCTCTTTTTTTGTATACATTTTGACATAAGCGATCGTTTAGGTTATCTCGAGTGAGTACGGTTATAAAACGGAATAAGCACACAGAATACGAAATTACAAAAATACTATGAAAATAATAGTGTTAACTGTTCAATATTTTTTCAGAGAAAGTGAACTGACTTGAAAATCAGCATCTATAGGCGTGTTAAGGCTATATTTGCACTCATTGTCTTAGAGGTTTCCTATGACGATTCTGTGGACGTACCAATGTTTTGGGCCAAATACATATGAATGACTGTCGTGGCAGCGAGAGAAGAAGAGAAAGTGACGCAAAGAAGAAAGTACCTAAGGAAAATTTTCTTACAATGGATTTTCTGCGTTGTTTTACATGGTGAAGTCCCGATCGAAGGAGGCGTGCGCGCGCGCCGATTTACGAGCGACGTCCGTTCTTTTTATTGTTTCGGTTTTCAACTAATCAAGCCAAGTTCGGTTGATAAACTATTGTTTCGGTTAATCAGTGTTTTGTCTCTGATATATGGAGAGGTCACTGCCTCTAGTAATTGTTGTAACTTTTGATTTATTTGTTGTTTTTAAGACAGCGTTGGTGCGTAGGAGTGTTTTTGGGAGAGAAAAAAAGATTTGCAAATTAATTACATTGTCTGATGGTAAAATATGGATTTTGTTACCAAAACAAGCCACAAAAGCTTCAAGTTTTTACACATATTTTACCTAATGTGATTCATTCATGAAAAATAAATTGTGTAAATAAAAATATATTTTGTAGTTATTAGTTTCTTCGAAAGTGGAGGAGCTCGTGGCTAAATTATAACAGCCGCACCGGGTTGATCATCAATGTTTAAGCAACGCTTGACGAGGTCGGTTCGTGGGTGGATGACCATTTTCAAAATATCGAGTTTCCGGGCTTGGGAAATTGGTCCCGGCTGTCATTTGAAGATCTTTGACAGTCGTTACGAGTAGTCAGAAGCTTGAGATCTGACACCAGTCTAGCCAAGGGGTACCGTGTTACCCAGTTACTGGGTTGTGGAGGTCAGATAGGCAGTCGCTCCATGTAAAACACTGGTACTCAGCTGAATCCGGTTAGACTGGAGGCCGACCCCAACATAGTCGGGAAAAGCCTAGGCAGATTGATTGATTAGTTACGTCGAAAGGTAACCTTGCAATTGTGTCCGCAATCATAAACAATTCGTTTCAGTGTGTTCTCCTGTAAAAGCATTCGCAGGAATTCGCTTTGGACACTGGGTGCCTAACTAAGTTTTATGGTAACTTTACACTGTAGCTCTGCAAAGGAAGGAGCTTCCTAAATCCTAGGTAGCTGGACCACACTAGTACAAATACCTAGTAGTGAAGGGCAGATGAAATGAAGGCAACCGGTTTAAATGAAACCCTAGGTCTTAGAATATTATTCTAAGCCCTAGGTGGTCTAAGTTGGATGGGTTTTGCTCGAATAGCATTAAAAATTACTCTATAAATCTATCTACCAATTAAAATAGGCATCCTACATTATATTACCCAGAACATTTTATACCTCTATGAAACTTAAATGGATTAATGAACATCTTAATAGTTTAAACGTAACTGATATTACTCTTTACTATGCAATTAGACGGAGTCATTAGAAAATGGCCGACCGCTTCGATTAAAGCTCAAGTAAAAGCTTGCTAATTGAAAGCTTCGGAGAAACTATTAAGAATTGATTACTAGTAATTAAGAAGTACTGAGAGCTTTGCTCTTGATACCTTCTAGTCTTATTTTGTAAACAAATATATGGCAAGCGGAGTAGAAATAAGGGTAATGTTTTAAGGAAAGTTCGATGTGAATGTCGTTGGCTGTAAGGTAAGAACAATGACACTAGAAAGAAATATGAATGGACTGAAGTATAATTTGACTAAACTGACAACTGTCAATTACCTTTTTTTTAAATGTTGCAAGCGCGGCGCTTAGTGTTGTGTGTTGTATTATAAGTGAATTTAATTTTGGTGTAAATAAATGTTTTATGAATATACACGTAATTTATATTTAAATATAGGTTAAGTATCAATACACAAACTTTTATTGTAATAAATGGAAAATCAACAATTAAATAAATGCGATCGATAGAATGAATTCTATCCGTAAAATAGATCCATTTTCAATCAAATTTCGATCACTCAGAATACGGATACGACACTATTTGTATGTATAAACGATAAAGTGGCAACTTCCCAAATGTCAATTTAGTCTATGAAATAAAAAATCAGAGAAGAAGAATCAAGAAGATACTATGTCCCTTTGCTTTGACCCCAAATAAGTTGAGATAAGAGCAAGGGAGTTATGATATTTCTTGCAAAGAAAAAGACGTTCATACTATCTCTATGTATGGTACCAATCATGTATTGTGTACTTCATTAGATCAATGAAGTGAATAGAAAATGCATTGGAATAAAATTAACCTTTAAATTGACATTTAGCGTTAGATAGGGAAATATTTTACACCCTCCTTTAGTAACTTTAAAGGTTTCTTTCAAGAAAGAAAGAAAAACATCCATTCAATGACACATAAGATTTGCCTAACCGATCTGAAACTTGATCTAGCTTTCAGAAACCGTAGGCTATATGTTTCAAGATAACACAAGAAGATAATGTCAAGAGTGTAGAATGGCCGAGAGGCGACAAGGCGACACCTGGTGGGTCAAGCAGGAAACATTAGCGGAATGTCGACGGATCAAGTGTGGAACATTTACCACGGTAAGTGACACCCGTTTACATCTCGATATCATGGAATAAATACCTCTTAAAAGCCGTTTACAAGCTTTAAAAATGGCCACCTTTTGGCAGTTTTTTTCTGAATAAGTAGGCACATTTTTGGTCTAAAACTATTGCGCTTAACGTGATATCAAATCTATGTCCTTGCGTATAACGACTTTTTATTTATCCTGTGTAACGACTTTTTATTTATCCTGTATAAATAAAAAGTCGTTATACGCAAGGACATAGATTTGATTTCACGTTAAGCGCAATAGTTTTAGACCAAAAATGTGCCTACTTATGATGATGAATAAATTGGATATGAAATAATGACAGTCAATAAACGGTCTGACCAAAAATCAAATATCTTAAAAAAGTTTGCCGTTAAAAAGTAAGTTTGAAGTAGTAGCTCTATCGCCAATACCAGTATTCCTACTCGTGTTGTTTTCAAAAGGCATGGGTCGGCTGCGCCCGCGCCGGTCGGTGTTCGGTTCCCCACTGAAGCGTGGCTAATTCATAATAATCGTACGCCGGTCGTGACTATCTCTGATGGTATCCATTAACCATGGTTCATCACAACCTATATCAACCTTAAGACGAAGACAGAAAGCTCAAATTTCTTTGCTGCACTACAACATAAAATTGTTGCCCATCAAGTCTTATTGCGGTTGCTGTGAACTTTGTTTCTAAATTCATAAAGATGGATATCCCTTGACGGAGGTGTACTAAGGTTGTAGATGGCCTGATTCGTCGCGGCGGCTTCTCCGCAGAAGACAATCGTACCGTGATTGCGGTTGGTCTCTGATGCGTGTTAATTCATGAAGATATTAAAGGAAATTCTGTAAGGAGTGATGACCCCATCATGTCGGTAATAATACGTTTTAGTTTTATGCGATGTCCGAGAAGGTGGCTCTTGGATCTTAGAGGACGCCGACGGTATTACCCATTGTACCAAGAGCTTAATAGCTTGACTCTCTTCATAATGTCAGCATCACAGCACAGACATAAATCTAACTAGATAACGCAAGTCCCTCCATCTGTATGAAAACCAAGTGTGCCAACTTTTCACAAACAATTTAAGAACAAATTTGTTTACCAATGAAAGAAAACATTTCCAATGCCTCAGACAACTTTATCTATATAGTATTTACAGCGCTCAATATGGCATTAACAGGGATTTTTCTAGATTTCAGTGGATTTCCGGTGCCAAATGAAAAGCTCAAAGTAATTTTACTCCGTTTTTTTGACACGCGAAGTACGTAGTAAGTAGTCGCGTCATCTAGTTAGATTTATATCTGTGGTCAGCATGTTTAATTGCAAAACTGGATGGCAAAACGAATATAACTTGAAGTGGGTCTAAAAGAGGCTAAATCAACGCTCTTTTCATCCATAGACCCAATCTATTCACAGATCTCAGAAGAAAATTACCAGTAACGATAGGAAGTGGGCAAACTGCCAGTTTCAACTCGCAAATAAAAACGTATTTCTTTGCCACTCAGCCCTAAAATTACAGCTCCATTTTCCACGTCCATTTTCCGTTTGTGCGCAACTTTTAACCCAAAACCGTTGACTTTTATTACTCAAAGACGCCGCTTCCCACATAATATTTGCTCCATTTGAACTATGTAAATAAGTCTCTATTTACATAGATATGTCAACTTCGAAACTATTTACATAGTGTGCTAAAATATTTAAAAGCGGCAATAAATGGCGGCGTCTGTGATATACAGTATGTAGGTATAAGTATGTGCGCACTTAGCACGTCATGAGTGCGGTGAGAATTAGTTTGTCAACACCCTGTATATTTTTTTTTTATAATTATTTGTGGCTAAGCCACTGGCTTGGTTACGAGACCTTTAAGCCAAGTCTTTAATAGAAAAGTCTTAATTTTAAGTTTTAAGAGTTTACACACTTGATTTGTACACTACACACTTCCACAACTGTTTTTAATAAATTTAAAAATGGGCACAAAACATTTTTTAGTTTTTAGAATATCGTTCAGGCGGCGGGAGGAATTATTTGGTAAGATATCACTCAATTCACTGGCAAGTATCAGTCTTTCTATTTTAAAATTTTGACAGTTCAAAATCAGGTGTTCAGCGTCAGCTTGCGGTGCGTTACAGAATTTACAAGAATCACTTGAAATTATGCCCAAACGGGATAAGTGGGCAGGTGTGGTGGTATGGCCAAAGCGAAGCCTGTTAATCGTGGTGATAAAGTGCCGGCTGGCTGACTCCAGGTCGTTGTACCAGGGTTCTGTTGGTAAGTCTGTTTGGATACTTCCGTACCACTTTCCTTTCTGCTCTTGGTCTTTCTTCCACATTTCAACCCAGAGATTTTTCAGTTCTTCGTTTATGAAGCTATAATAATCTGTATGTGGTACACTAACATATTGAACATCCAGTGAATTTGTCCCCTCATTTGCAGTTCTATCTGCTACTTCATTACCAGATATACCTTTATGCGAAGGGATCCATATAAAGGATATCTCAATGTCTTTACAATGTAACTTATATACTAAATCTTTAATTATGTACAAAATATAATTAGTTTTAAAATGAAATTTCAAATTTTTTAAAGCTTCCAAAACACTCAATGAATCAGTTAAAATTAAGAAGAACTTATAAGACTGGTGAATATGACTTATTAGCTTTAACGCTTCTAGGATTGCATAGGCTTCTGCAGTAAATATTGAGCATTCATTGTCCAGAACAAAGCTTTGAGTGAACCTTGTTTGAGGATCATATAAAGCAGATCTCACATGGTCATCTCCCTTACTGCCATCAGTGTATAGAGTATAATACTTATTATTTTCTGTCAAAAATTCTAGCATGTCATTATTACATATAACTCTATGTTCTAGAACATGAATCGGATGAGTTATACTAACATAGTTGTGGGCATAGCAAGGCCACTGTGACTGTTTTTTAATCCTTGTGCATTTATGAAATATTTCCAGATATATCCGGCATAACTGTGGAGTTATGCCCCTCAACAGTTCATCTGCTGAGGACATTGGACCAGAGACATTAACCAGGTGAGGGACTATTCTGTTGATAACATCATTATTAGATGATGATAAAAGTTTGATGCAATATCTTTCACATAGCAATATTCTCCTCAAAATAAGGGGCATGATTTTGGTTTCAACTTCCATGGCTCTTATGGGAGTTGAACACATTGCTCCAGAGATGATTCTCAAAGCTTTGTTCTGAATTATATCCAATCTATGTACATATGTACAATTAATATAAGCTAGAGTGCTATAATCAAAGTGGCTTCTTACAATTGCTTTGTACAGTATTGATAATATTTTTGGATCAGCTCCCCAAGATATCCCAGCAAGGCATCTTAGAACATTTAGCCCTTTGTAAGAATTTTTAGAAATATATTTAATGTGCTCTTCGAATTTGAGTTTTTGGTCGATGACAATACCTAAGAACTTATGCTGGTTAACTCTTTGAATGCTCTCTGTAGCATATGTAACATCAGTAGTAGGGTTGTCATCTCCAAAAATCATAACACTGCTTTTTAAAGCATTAATTTTAAGATGCAGCCTATTATTATAATAATCATAAAGTTTTCCTAGTGCTATATTTACAGTATCAATAGCTGTACATAAATTAGAATTTGAACTATATAGAACTAAATCATCAGCAAATTGTAATATATTTACATTCTGAGTATCAACATATTTACATATTTCACAAGTGTACAAGTTATAGATCAAGGGCGACAGAGTTGCACCTTGCATTGTACCTTTACTGGCCCACTGTGGTCCATAAAGGGTGTTATTGTGTTTGACAAAGAGTTTTCTGTTACTCAAGAAATCATAAATCCATTTGGACACAAGTCCAGGTAAACCTAAACTACCAGTTAATATTTTGACAAGTATGCCAGGGTCAACATTGTCAAAAGCACCTTGTACATCCAAAAATACGCAAACGGTATGTAATTTGCTATTTTCTGCCCTTTTCAGGTCTGCTATTAAGGAAGTGAAACTGTCAGCACAGCTATGACCGCGCCTAAATCCATATTGCACTGGTGGAATAATGTTTTTGGATTCAGAGTACCAGTCCAAACGATTCTTTAACATATTCTCAAAGATCTTTCCCAGACATGAGGACAGCGAGATTGGACGATAGCTGCTAGCTAAATTTGGTGGTTTGTCAGGTTTTAATATGGGAATCACACACTGTGTTTTCCATGATTCTGGTATTATTTGCTTACACCAAAGACTGTTAAGAATTTTTAAGAATAAATGTTTTACATCATCATTAAGATTTTTAATCAGTATGTAAGGGAAATCATCTAAACCTGGGGTTGTATTTTTTCTAGATTGCAGACTCATTAAGAATTCAGTCCATGTAAAAGGATCCAATAAAAATTTGGTGTTTGGGTTGTCATTATTGAGATCAAAATAATGCTTATATTCACTGCTATCTATAAGGTTACTATTATCAGATATTTTTGTCAAAAACGGTTGAATAAATTCATCCCTGTATGATTTGTTACCAGATCTGATGCCTTTAAATCTCTTAATAAGGTTCCAAACTTTACTTAGTGGAGTAGTTCTATTAAAAGTGTTACAAAAGTTGTTCCAACCGATCTTCTTCTGTTCTGAAATTGTACGTTTTTTTAATGCATCTAATCTCTTATAATTAATGTAATTATCTATAGTTGGGTCACTTCTGTACAGTTTCAGAGCAGTATAAGATGTAATTACACTTTGCTCACAAATAGAATT
This sequence comes from Orthosia gothica, assembly GCA_949775005.1. Classification (NCBI taxonomy): domain Eukaryota; kingdom Metazoa; phylum Arthropoda; class Insecta; order Lepidoptera; family Noctuidae; genus Orthosia; species Orthosia gothica. The sequence continues at coordinate 6,025,030 of OX459066.1, forward strand.
CCACCAAGGAGCTGGAATTCTACTTCTAAAATCACTAGTTTTAACCAACTTTGGAATCACCATTTCCTTCAAGGCATCAAGGCGAGTACAAAATTCGAGGTAAGTGGACATTGGATCCTCTTCATCAACCTTAAAGTCATGGAAAACATTTTTGGATATTTCTAAAAACTTACTCCAATCAGTTTGATTGTACAAAAATCTGTCAACAGGTGGATTAACTTGATATTTGTCAGCACAAATTGCAAGTTTTGTAATAGTTGGGTAATGATAACTACCCATTGTGTCGTCATGAACAGACCACTCACAAAGCGGCGCAAGATTTGGACTAACGAAAGTGACATCAATTGCCGATGGATTACAATGAGGGCGATTGACTGTAGTAAAGTCACCGTTATTAATTATACATAAGTCATTATCATCAATTAAATTATATAAATCTTGCCCCCTGCCTTTTGTGGACACGCATCCGAAGGCAATATGGTGGGCATTCATATCACCACTAACGAATATAGGTTTAGGGAGGTTCCTGATAATATTCTGCAATCGATTTAATCTTATATGCCTAGATTTAGGTGGACAATATACACATAAAACTGTTATGTCGCCTATTTCTGTAAATACAGAAATTGCAATAGTCTGAATATCTTCATAGAAACGGGTGTCTAAAACCTTATATTTTAAATATGGCTTTATTAAGATAGCTACTCCATTATGACTGTTAGCTGAATTTTTGTGGTGGAAGTTATAGTCAGGTATTTTAAAACTCTGTTGGTCTTTTAACCAAGTTTCATTTATTAGACAAATATCTATATTTTGATTTCGTAGAAAATTTATTAATAAAGGTTTTTTATGATTTAAACTTTGAGCATTATACTGTGCAATACTTATGGAAGTTATTATGTTGGACAACAAATCCATTAAGTTATCAGATTTTTGATGAGCATTTCTTTGATAGACGACGTGGTTATGGGTACATCGTCCGATTTGTTGCTTAGTTGTACTAAAGTATGAACTAAAGCCATTAAGACATCATTATTGGCAATGATTTGGGCTTGGATATTTGGTTTGGGGGCAGTTTTTTTCTCAGGCATGGTTTCTTTATTTTTAGGTGTGTTATGTACACTATCCACATTATACAATTTAATTTTGTTCTTATTTAGAACAAGTTCTTTATTTACATTATTCACGTTTTCCTTTTTATTTAGAGCAGTCTTGGAGCGGTCCGGCAAAGCAGGGAAGTCAGTTTCCTTCTTTGTATTGTTTGTATTAGCTATGTTGGCATAAGTTACTTTTTCTTTTTTTTCTAACATTTTCCTTAACTTAACCGGACAGGTCCTTGAAATAGCCAAATGAGGTCCACTGCAGTTAATGCAGCAGAGCTCATTGGGCTTGTCACACTCTTTGTAAGAGTGTTCTCCAGCACAGCAGCTGCAGCGCTGTTTACCATTACATATATTAGCAGAATGGTTGAATTTGAAGCAGCGATAGCACTGCAACAGGGGTTGAATGTAATCAAAAACTCTATATGAAAAAAGGTCATATTGAATTGAGTCTGGTAATGAATTAGCCAAGAATGTTATGCTGACTGTCTGAAGTGGTACCCTGTTCAGGTTCTGTCCCACTTTCTTTGTGAATCTTCTGATTGCCACAATTTCGTAGACAGAAGAAAGCTTAGTGTACAATTCTTTATTGGAAATATTTGTTGGCACGAACCTGATGATGCCAACTCGTTCTATCTGGGCTGCGGGGATATATGCCCTCATCTTATATTTTTCTAGGAATGTTACGTTGTTGATGAAATTGTTGGCCGTGTTGTATTGCTTGAACACGACTACTATTTTATTCGCATTGACACGGCGTATCGCCACCACACCTTTAACGTCCGCTGCGAAAATGTGATTCAAGTATATGGGACTTTTATTTCCTAATCGTTCTTTATCCTGGCTTTCTACAAACACTTTAAACTCCGTGCTACCCGAATGTTCTGGGTACAGTCTTTTGTAATTAGGTTTAAAATAGGGTGCGTAATTAATAGAGTCACTTTCCTCACCGCCGCCGACATGGTCCTCAGCATCAGCGCCAATATTCCGCTTTCGAACTTTGGGATTCGGGGGATCAGCCCCGCTCCCCTCATTCCCGTCCATATTCAGGACAGGAACAAACTATTTACAGGAAATATACACAATTTACAGTATTTAAATTCAATGAAAAAACTTGGACAAAAATTGAAAAAGCGCGCTTTGGTTGAAATTCCCGCCAAGAAAAAACACACCACAACCTGTATAATATTATATGTAGGGTTGCCAAAAGTGAAAAAAAAAATGAGGACCGACTGAGAAACGGATTGAAATAAGAACAAATTGAATCTGAATTCATTCCCAGAACCGTGAGAAATTGAAAACAGATGAAATAAATTTTTGTTTTTTTTTTTATTGTATATGCAAAAGATCAAACATACATAGAACAATTTAAGTATGAAAAGTATCTAACCTACACCGGTTTAGTATCTACTTCTGACTCTAACTGTAGCAAAGTAACTAGTACTAAGCCAACCATGCAATACAGTTAGTTCAATCAACGTATCAGTAAACGTCAGACTGTCTCCATTACAGACAATTCACAGCCCTAGATTCAAGTCTAGATTCAAAGCCCACGTAGATTTCACGACAAACCCATTAGATGACATATTTCACATGTTTTTATTACATTTTTTTTGTGACAGATGACAGATTATACTGTCGGTGACGACGTTACAAAGTGACAGTTGAATTTTTTTTTTAGGTTATGCTCAAGTCACGTACGAAGCGCAGATTTTTATTCTTAAAATATTTTAGTACGTATCGTGTTGACATCTTAAGTATGAATATATGTAAATGTAAAAGATTATGTAGTGAGAATTATAGTTTTATTGCTTGATTCTATGTAAAACAGTGTGGTCTTGGATGAAAAGATCTTGGCATAGTCGGCCGGTGCGGTGTTAAAATTTCCGGAAACATTTAAGCTTTTTTAAAGCTTAATTTGCGGTTTTAAATTAACTCTGAAACCAAAACACATTGAAAATAAGGCTGTATTTTTATTTTTCGAATTAGTCAATATCGTTCCTATTAAACTGCTCAAATGTATCTAATTGAGAAGATAATTTTGTTAGCATAATGCATACCAAATGTAAGTTATTCGCGCTTTGTAAACGCCCAGAAACAGTCGTAAGGCACCTCGTAAACACTCCTCGGTATTTCCGAAGCGTTGCCAATGTCTAGGATGTGACCAATATACTTCATCCGCCTGTGTCTGGACATCTCACATGTTGAACATAGACAAACTTTTTTGATGAATTAGGTACATACTTCTGGCAATTAAGAAGAATCAATGGAGTTTTGGCGGGAACGTGATGGCGTCTATGTTGCTTCTCTGTTTTATTTTCCTAAAATTGTGTTTAATTGAATATTAATAGAGTAAAAATGGTGGTGTTTTGTTCTAATAATATTAGAGAACGTGCACGAGTGTGGGAAAGTGAAACACAGCGGTAGAACATGAGTTAGTTCATGTTGGCGACAAAACTCCGTGGAGGCTTCCAGTAAAGTTACCGCCATTTTACTGGGGCCTAACTAGAACATTGGACAAAAAAAACTAGAACTTCTAAACGTTACACTGACTAAATGCACTAAAAGTGCGAAGCCATAAGAAAAAAAAAGAATCTATGGGATACGGTGATAGGTGAAGAAACTATGGTATCATTGCGTAGGCCATTGTTTTTTCTGTTCCGTGAGGCCATGCCTGTCACCTGTCACAGATTTACTACAGGTCTGTTTTCTTGGTAGCTATAACATATTTCAGGATAAATAAAACCTATATTGTAAACTATTCAAACCCATTCAGGTTTTGAGACTTCATTTGTGGCTTTTCTGACTTTATTTTTTAGCCAAATTCAATGTTTTTGCACAAGTAGAGAACTAGATTTCAAACTCTAGATATAACACGAAGCTTCAGCCTTCGAGGTCTATCGGTCTACCTTTACAACACAATAAAAGTACATCAGCAGTAAAGTGCAACAAGAACAAATATTTCACATCCAGCTTTTTATGGCGGCCATGAAGATAATTAGCGTATCTGTAGGGTAAAGCTCGCTGTTCACGACGCGACCTAATTGTGGAGATTAATCGCGAGACGCAATGGCTAGACTAAATGAATGTAGAGGTAAATGTATGATTTAGATGTGTCGCAAAATTTAATTATTTCTGTTCATACAAAATGTATGAAGTCACTAGGAAAATGATTACACAATCTATTAATTTTGTAAGCTCCTTTGCAGGCTAATATTTTATAGTTAGCCGAATTCGTTACCAGGCAATTACCTATCTTAACTTTCTGATTAACTAACAGACTATTTGGCAATTCAAAATCGCCTAAACACGATATCTCTTACAAATTAAACTCTTTTACTTTCCCTTCTCAAATCGTAATCCATTTCAAAATTGTGTAAGCCCATGTACAATTATACAGCCAATTTAACTTACTAACGCTGTCTATACTAGTTAACCTTTCGGTTTCCTCTCAAGTTTTACGATAGAGAAACCTTCTCCCATAAAAAACAATTATAAATGCGTAATTGCACCATTTATTTGATCGTATACAAGGTGTTGGATCACTGCAATTAATAAGCAAATGGGTGGGTTATATCAGCTGTGTACTAGCTAGACAATTTATGTTTGTCGGACAAAAGTCGTATAGTGCATGGTACAGCCGGATGGCGCCAGCGGTTATCAGCTGATAAGGTTTAATTAGGCCAGACGGATGTCTACAAGCTTTCGAGATACATTTACTTCTTAAATTCTTGTTTGTTTTTAGTTAACATAATAAAGTAGGCAGTTTACTTGATTGCTTCCTTGATAGGAGCAGAGTGGAGTATGTATGACTTGCTTATCATAAAGCATATTTGTTTTTTTTTATAATTTACTTGTATGTGTCAGCTTAACTTAGAAGCTACTGGGTGTATATTATGGCTCCTTATTTAATAAAAACCGTTGGTTTCATGCAGCAACTGTACCTATAAGAAAACTACAAGAAAAGCTCGACAAAAGCTTCGGCTTTTCGAAAGAAATTGTGGTGAAAATAGCACCGATAACACATAACCGTCAAAAATTAAATATTTACAGCAATCGTTTCACATTTTCTCAAAAATACCGCACAGTTATTATGACCTCAAATAAAATCGTCTATGTCAATATTGCGCACACATACATCCTTTATTTGTTTTCAAACAACGTCTGGGAAAGCTTGCCAAATACCTCTGCCAATAATACACGCAAACGTTCGAAAAAAAACTACGGAAAATAAATAAAAAAGCTATAATTTTGCCAAGATGGCTGCCAATTGTCACGAATTTGACGTTTATTTGACGTTCATCTGGCGGACGCAATGGTCGATTAATTAGAACTCTAAGGAAATGAACGACAATAAAATAAAAGCAATTCCGCCATAACGCGTCTATTGTTATCATAATGTAATTTACTGCTATTTAAAAGCAGGCGAGCTATTAACAAATCGGTAACGTCTATATTAAAAAATATTTTGCATAATCACGCAATTCTTATGCAGAAACATTAAGCCAGAGTATAAAGCTTACAAAAAAAGAGATTAAAGTTTAAATATTCACAGATAATTTCAATCGTCATAATAAAAAATCTCACGATACCATAAATACGTAGAGTGAGATACTAATCTATGTTTATTGCTTTTTGCCGCGTTTACCGGCAGCCATTACCGCGGCTAATGACTTTCTATCGCTTTCCACTCATTATTTCCATAGCTAGCGGTCACTGGCATATCGGATACAGCCGCCATAGATAATTAATAGTACCTAGAGTGTCTATTGTACAAGGATACTAGCTGGTTTGGTATATGATCTAAAGTTTTTCCAGAAGGAAAGTAATCGTAGCGGTACAAAACAATAATAAGTTAACATTTTGGTTTACATGTAACCTTGTTACTTAGTTGATTTCACAACGAATTGTTTGGATATCCACCGCCTTATAAGCCATTATGTAAAAGTTGATATAAAACACGTTCGAAACATAAACGTTTAAGTTTATCTACCTTTAATGTCCTTTCATTCAATCGTTAACTTTATATAAATAGATAAATAATTAACTAGGGTAAATACGCCAAACGTCGGCCACCCCCCAATGTTCGGCCGTCTGCACATTTTCAGCTTGCGTTTATTCAAAATGTAATTAAGTGGCAATTTTGCCACTCGAATTGCAACCTTAGTTCATACTCTATAAGTACAAACCGTTTATATTCGATTACGTCACTCACTCTTCGCACATTGAGCGTCAATAGCGATTGCGCAGTTGCAGCGTCAAATTAGCAGCTAAAGTAGCTTACTAGCTGTGAATACCCGCACTTCGGGGATTGATATTACAACGATAAGACCTTTATTTTTTTGGTTTTTAGCTTTTTTATCACTAAAAAGTTTGTTGTACTATATTTTGAGTTAGTTTTTTCAACGTTTTGCGTATTGTTTTAAAGGAAAAATAGGGGGCCGCCATTAGAATACTAATTTCGACTTAAAACCGGATTCTCGGCCGTGGCCGACTTAAAGTAAATGCAGTCTGTTTTATAAATTCCGATTCTACCAATTCCATTGGCTTAATAAGAGAAATTGCAAAGCTTATAGGCAAATAAATAAATTTACGTTTAATCGTCAAATTCCGGCCGGGGTGATATTAGTTGAATCTCGAGAAATAAGGTACACGAAATAGGGGCCGACATTAGAAATATTAAAGATCATAATGTCGGCCAGCCTCGAATTACAGCGTCACTGTACAGGCTGGTTACATTTGTATTTTTTCATTGATTTTGTGGGTAGTCATATTTAATTTATTTATCAAACTTATTTTCTCAAAATTGAATATGTGTTATTATAATTTATTAATATCATAAAGAAGATAAGTTTCTTATCACATACTTAGTAATTATTATTTTTTTACTTTATTATAATTATAGAAACATTGTTTAAGTGCAAATCAAAAAAAATCTTTACTATTAAACAAATACAAATGTTTACTTAGGTGATATTAGACTGCTGTCAAAATAAATCATATTAATAATATTTTTCATTGTCTTAATTTAAAACATCCTATACCTGGCCGACATTAGAGAAAAACGCGACCGACCATGGGCCGTGAACGGTCGACTTTAGGGTTTTTTCGTTCTCGGTGCATTTAAACCTTAATACTTTTTTCTTTTAGTAGAAATGTCAATCTTATACCTATAAAGATGAAATAGATTTAACAATCTGTCTAAAACCGCATCATAAGCTATCCTTTTGTTGCAAACTGATGGCGCCAGAGCGATCCCTAGTTAGAAAAGCCGTTAAGGGGCCGACATTTAGCGTATTTACCAAAGCTCCACTCGATCCGGACATGAACTTATATTATACCAAAAGATATAAAATGTTAATTCTCGACAGCCGTCTTCATTAATTGACGACTACGGCGAATAAATTAACCAAAGCGTGCGTGTCCCAGCATTTTTAGTGTTCATTTGATAGTTAATTTATTTTTAAACACATGTAAAACCCGATGCCGCCAAACAAAAAGGGTTTTAGCCATTCAACTGGTATGGCAGTATGGCAGTTAACGTATGCGTCCTCGGTGGAAGTGTAATTGACAAGAGAACGAGGCGGCGTTGTCGTGAGCACAGATAAACAGTTTTTAATGGTTATTTATGCGCGTGCGCCGGCCCGACGAGCATCCTCTAAAAGGTACGGGTTGAATTAAATACTCGCGAATACCGCCGACCTTTTTAAACTGTTTTAATCGATTGCATTGTAAGGCAGTGAGCACTGACCTGTGTTTAGCGTTTCGGTTCGATTCACATTTGTTTCTGTATGCTATCTTCATAATCAAAGTACTAAAACTTTGCCAAATGCACGGCATCGACAGTTGCAGAGTATAGATCATTTTGGTTGCATGTTTTGGGGCACAGAGGGCAGGACAGGAGGTGGAGCATGGTTTGTGACATAGCCTCAATATGGACACCCCTGCTCCTGTTCCGTCGAGATAGCCCAATATCAGACGTATCGAATCTATTCGAAATTTAAGCATTCCGATACCAACTTCAGTTCATAAACAAAACTGTGTAGGCGTATCACTATACCAGTAATTAATGGGTGTTCTGACTGTCGCCAAGCACGATCAACATCAAATTGATTGTCATATTAAAAGCGCCGCATTATATTATTAGCATAATCACCACTTATTGATTCTAGACGAGTAAATTATCGCATTTATATTCAATAAAAAGATAAACGAGAACAATATGTATACCTAAAGTTTAAATATCAAATGATACAGTAGCCATCGAATCTAAAGAAACTCGATTGTCTGCATTAATTTATATGCGTCACAAAAACACAGATCTTTTTTTTATATTTAAATATTATCGATTCATTTTGTAAAAAAAAACAACACGGTGAAATAAAACTCACTTTAACGCCCGCAGTCAATACCGAGAAACATTTCTTCAATATCGACCCTATCAAATAATTTCACAGAATATTTATAGATACGATATCAGATAGACATCAGAGCCATCTAGGATAAAACTTATCAATCGCAGCCGTCAATATCTGTAGATCATTAACTAAACGTTACTACAGAGATAGTGGACACTGAGTATTGATAAAACAAGGCAATGTGGCGCCTCTTCGTAAGTTCGTAAGTGTTCAGTGAGCACGACCGTGATGATCGACACGTGTTGTCTTCATTTTCTTATTTTTACACTACCTACACTGTTTATAATCTTCCAAATATCAGGTACTTATCAATTAAAAAATCTTTGCCCAACAATGGGTTCACGTCTAAACAGAGCGACTGCCTAACTAACCTCAACAACCCTGTAACTAGGTAACACGGATACGCTTTGGTAAAACTGGTGTCGGATTTACTGGATTAACTCTCAAATATCTGGTATACGATGGCGAATATCACAAAAGGGAGAAGCTTATACTAAACTCGATAAAAGGTGAAACAAGGATGCCAATGATGATAACAAACAGAACTTTAGACGTTTTCAGTCTCAGCCACGACAGCCCGCCAATCAAATTATATATGACTAGCCGACGCCTCGTGGTTTCACCCGCGTAGTTGCCGTTCCCTTGGGCATATAGGGATATAAAGTATTTTTGAAATCGGTCCAGTAGTTTTTAAGTATTCGTTACATACAAAAATCCGAAAATACAAATTTTGTCTCTTTATAATATTATTAGTATAGACGAAAACATTACTGATGACACTAATCTATAACAAAAAAAAAAACGTTAAAAAATTTGTTAACTATTTCCTACATGATCAAAACTCTACAAAAGATCTAATAGCTTGTCTGATTAATACACTCAAGGTATCTTGTATAATCTATGGCAATATAATAATGACTTGGGCCGGGTCGTGTCGGATGGGACTCGGCATCCATCTAATTGGGTAGCATTCCTTTAAATTCCCACCTTTCTGACGATGACTCTTCCGTTTCTGGGATACGACTAGCTTTACAAAGGAGTTCGTCGGAATTTTGCACGTCTAGTGATCTCATTGATGGATGAACAGAATTGTGTAGGTACGTCTTTGGGCATTTATGTTATCTATTTTGACTAGAAAATCGGTCTAAGATATGTTTGGGCAACATTCTGTGTCTAAAATTCCGAAGAGTTCGCACTAAAGGCTTTATAAAACTGTTGGTGTTATAAGAGCGCTATAAAAGCTTTGGTCTTTATTGCATAAAAACACCGAAAAATTATTATAATGTAATTAATCAATTAATAGATAACCAAACAAAAAAAAAACAATAAGACGGTGTTAAAAGCTTTTGATCTTACAAGAGCACTATAAAAAGCTACATTTTGTTGCATAACAAAACAATATTTCAAACGTAACTCATCAATTAACAGAAAACAAAACAAAAACAATTAAAAAGAAGACATCCATCCACCATCGAGTAGGTATAGTATAGAGAATAGAACGCATTCAGATTGCATCGGGTCGTTGCACCGAGCGACGCAATAAAACGAATGCGCGCGCGCATCGTGCGGTAATCGCGCGCCTTTGATCTCGCCGCCAGTCCCCCCTCGCTCCCCCCTTCCCCTGCGCACTTAACTACGACTTTATTACAAGTAATTTGTGATTGTTAACGGTATAATTAAAGCACAATTAAAAGACGGTACTTCGGAATTAATATGGGAAAATGCCGCCCTTTGATCGGTCTCGTCGGTATGCGTGACGAATTTGCGGCAACTTTTGAGATTGATTTGATTAACTAGTTTTGTGAAGTATGATTAATACGATTTTTATTGGGAAAACGATAAAATGCCTTTTTAATGTGTGGAGAGAAATATGAAGAAGTTAGATGTAAGACTTCCTTTATTGTAAATGCTAAAAGACCTCGAAACTAAATTTTAAAACTAACGCGACTTTAAAAAAAAATGTTCTAAAACTACATAGTTTATACTCGAAGAAAACCCCCAGTACTAGAAAACATCCATCATAACTTTTTGCATCACACTAGGGCCCATAATTATAGTTATGTTTCACTATGTGATAGTTTGAGTCCAAGGTTGAGAATGGCCACGAGTCCGCAACTGCCGAAGACAAGCCCCGCGGCGCTGGTGCACTTAAAACGGCAAAAACGAACCGGAGAACTCACAAATTGCCGCCCCTAATTACCTCAGGTAGGCGGCCGCACAAAGTGCTGCCTTTTTTACTATAAAAAGTGCTAAGTTATTCAAAAACAGGTCCGGCGCAGCAATAAATATGATTCCGAGCTCCATCAGATGTATAAATTAAGACTTAACCTCGCATTTCCTAAATAACATCGCCGAGAAAAAATCGATCAAGTTTTTGCAGAATTAATTAACTATAAATCATGTATATCTTTGTCCAGTGACTTTTATATGGCAGGAAACTTTGTAATAGTAAGCAAATATACAAATTATGACACGGAAAAGATTAAAGGCAAAAAGATTATATATTAAGAAATAGATAAGATATTCATCAAAATTGGTCTAAAGGAAACGGCGGACGCAAATAACGAGGTAACAATAACGAAAGAGGATTTAACAGCATCAAAAACTTTCTTTCATCCGTGAGACACCGGGCCTTTTATGATCCGACATTATACTCGCATACCTGCGTTAATGATAGGGTGCCGGTTCAAAGAATAACGCTGGGGACTTCTCAATAACACCTTCACAGCTGTACCTGGCGCGCCCGCCGAATCGCCCGTAAGAACACGGGTAATTTTAACACAACCCACAAAGACGCCGCCGCCCGAAGTAGGGAAATAGGTTATCAGGGTGTACGCAACTCATTTATCGCACTTTAGAACACTCTATTGTTTTTTTACGACCGAAGTATTGCCTTCAAAAACTGTATTGTCAGATAAAAGAAAGGTTTATGAATATTTAAAAATGGAACTCTTTGTTTGCGAGACTTGTTTTTCAGTACAAAAGCATTGCATGAATTGCGTTCAAAGGCTTAACTAAAAATAACTCTGTTTATCAAACATTTTTAGACAGATTTCTGGTAACCTCAACTGCTTCTTCATTAGAGGAATTAATCGCAACAGTACATCATAAATTCTACATGTTATGTTCGTATTTAGAGCCGCAGCGGTTTGTTAGTTTAACACAGTGTTAATAGCCAGAGGTAAAGGTGTGGGTGCCTTAAAATTGGCTCATTACCACCTTCCAGAGCTAAAAGCCGGTCTTTGTTGGCCTTGGACGACTGTTTGAACGGGATTTAGAATTTTTAGCCACAAAAATGTAGAGGAAATTGTATTTGTTGAAGTGAAACGTAAAACTGTTTGCGGAGTCCATTTAGATGAGGATGTTTTATCTCCGCATCGAAATGATTTAGATTTCAAACAAACAGTGTGGTGGAATTATGTTGCCGAGACAGTACACGTAACAAATCATCGGCCCAGAAATGTGACTTTAATTGCCCAATCCAAAGGTGAACGGCCGACGCCACGCGGCCACATCAGATGGAGCTCTTCGTGAATGGACCGGCCCACTTCGACGGCTCCAAGATTCTAACCAAGATATAGATGAAGCTGCGTAGAACACAGCAAGCAATGAATTCTAGAAAGACGTTACACTTCTTTATGATGAACGAGGAAGTCATTCTCAACCTAAAGAACGACAAAACTGAGATCATTTTGTCAAAGATAAAAAAGCACGTGGGAGGGAGATTCTGTGCGCGATTGTAAATGTCGCGGGTCGTGGAATTTTAGAGAAAATGGAATAAGGCACTCTAATAAAACGTGACCGTCTAGAAATGTCGAAACGAAAAGAGCGAAGCGAGCTAATTGGACCACAGGAACCGCCTGCTTTATTACTGTAGATACTAAAGATCAAAAGAATTTATCAATTAAGATAATGGTAAAAGTTGGATCTGATCTACCAATTCCGAATATTACTCCGCTGATATGAATTTCGATCGCAATCGCCATGATTATTCATAAGAGCCGATCGGCTTGGGATCGGAGATAATCGCTGTCAATTAGAATTCTAATAGGGCACTTAATTAGCGTACAATTTAAAAGCGGTGAGTTAAAAGCGAGACCAGATAAGCTAGATACCGATGAAAACGAAGAACTCGACTAAAAGGATAGAGAAGTAGAAGGTGTTACAAATACTACTAGTGATGACAAATGTCTTGTACTATCGGCTTAGCAAATTTCAAATATAACTAAAGATATCAGATATATAGAGGTTTAAAGCGATGCCGCCGATAAGGTGGCATTAACCGATACACATCGGCACTTAAGGCAAAGATAGCCGCGATTCGATAAGGGATATAAATAAAAATAAATGGTTGCTCTTGCGTTATGCCGCTGTAAAGATATCGCTATCAGCGATAGTACACGTATGAAAGTGCCGGTAGTGTGTTTATTGATTTAATGCGGCCATACTAACGATATTAATCCTGTGTAATTTGCAATATCGCATATTTACTGCTTTGAAAGCAGGATTATTGGTGAGAGGGTCCGATGGACCTGGATTATTACTATACACTTCAATATATACAGAAACGTCAATCGTTGAATTTCTTGCAGTCGATTTATGTGGTTCAACAGGTGTGTTGTGGTCGTGCCGAACGAAGCCGGTTCGCGCAGCTAGCGCGGCGGTGATACAAGATCGAGCCTTTGATGTGCCGCGTGATAAGAGGCCGCTATTTGCTGCCCCTTATCGCTCACGTCTGTCGTTCGACGCCCACACTTTACGATTTATCGCGTAAACAATGCCGAAGACTTTATATGGGACAAGAATTAGATTAGCAACGAACATTATTTTAAACTTGAGATTTTTTTGCCTGATGTCATAATGCCAAAAGAGGCAACAATTGAGGTAGCCGCTGATGTTGTTAATGTGATAACACATCTGGTTTTAAATGGTAAACAACTCCTGAGAGGAATTTTAAATTAGAATCTGTGAACCTTTACTAAATAACAGACATAAAAGAATCTCTCGTGTGAAATTGTGAAGCAAGGGTGAAAAACGACGATGAATTAGAAATACTCCCTTCATACAGTAGACAATGTTGTAGCGAAAGTCAACAATAGGACCCTCCGAAACATCGCACATTACATGCTCAGTATCAGTTTGACAAACCATAAAACCTATTCGAATATCCATCGTAAATCAACAGATAACAATGGGGTGGCCATAACATATGATACAGACACCATAAAACTTGATACATGGGCTGCATGGCCAACCCTCTACTTTGTAGTACAAGAACGTTAATTCTTCCAAGCTATGTTTTCTTCGCTCTCTTTTTGTTCCGCTGACAATTGTATAATTTAATGATTCCAAAGAAGAGTTCGCAGGAAATTGTCTTACGATTATTTCCTCTTTCAACTTTATGATTATCATTAAAGTTTATTATGAGCACTGCTCTTTCATATTAGTGATATTCTTGTTCAGAAAACTAATTTACGTGTGCTACATTTCATAAAATTCCATTGGCATTGATAACTATTAAAATTTTCTAAGATTAGTTGCTACAGTATAGTCTTGTTTATCAAAAGTTTCTCTTACCGCTTCCTCAGCCTCTTTCTGGTCCTTGTGCCCCATTAGGTTGGGCATGGCAGTCCAATTGTATCCCAAATCCTGACATAGTGGCAGCTTGATCCTCTCGCACTTGCCACCTTCGACCTCTTCCTGGTCAGCAGACACCAGCCACACAAACAGGAGAAAACAAAAAATCCGAGCCATAGTATATAATTCACAAATAATAAGTAGCACTAGTATATCATGTCATATTCAACTAACTCAGTCACAAAATCACTGTTGGTAAACACTGTGCAATCGTAAACATATTTTAATTTATTTAAAAATAAGCGCGCGTCCTTCCCCGTCTCTAGCTGGGCGCAGACTGATTCAAAATTCGAACGCGGCGCGGCGTTTCAATTCAAAGGCAAAGGAACGAAACCGGTCGGCCGGTGCGTTCAGAAACATGCATATGTTCCGATAAAAGGTCTGAACGCATGAACAGGGCATTAAGATGAAAAGAAAAAAACGAAAAGGGCCTAATTCGTGTACGGCTCACTGCAATCAGTGGGAGTAATTTTAGCTGTCTCTGTCTTTGGTACGGGAGGGAGTGGGATGATACGAACAATGAAGAACGTATAAAATTAAGTGTATCTGCCCGTGAGGATGGATTTTATTTTACGAAATTGCTGCAATAAAAGTGTTGGTAATTGAGAGGTTCTAAAATTTTATTACAAAGCTTCGACGTTACTACGTTGCTGGTACGTGTTTTTGATGTAAGCTGCATAGGTACTATTATATATGTTGCTGGTGAGACTTCACAAGCGGCGTAAGATTAGACCAGTTCATGGCCGGATAAGGCGGTGTTAAAAGCCTGTATACAAATGCCATTAGACGAAGAAGACAACTTTTCCTAACAAGCTTTGAGCATTTTTGAGAGGGAATCTTAATAAAACAAAACTGACACCGCCAATAAATACAACACTGCCCCGTTAATATTAACCCTTTCTGAAAATAAAGACACCTTGAGAAAATTGTGACAAATATCATCTAGGACAAGTCTGTCTATAATACCTTGTATGGACGACAATTTTAATAGAAAAAGATAGCGTCCTATAGTCTAAGAGCCGTATATTTTAATAATTTATTCACTGACAACAGTTCATTAACCACCTACTGAGAGGTTGTGATGTTGTCCTTCTATTCAAGTGAATTTGCGAGCGCCGCCGTGAAATTGACTAATGGTTCCAATCTCATGTTTTATTGAAAAGGGTAACTTAATAATACTTGTCAACGGACTACTTTTTATTGTTGTTTTCATTGAAGAAGGTACTGTAATAAATATATATGGGTGGACTGTGTTTTTTAGGGTTCCGTACCCAAAGGGTAAAAACGGAACCCTATTACTAAGACTCCGCGGTCCGTCTGTCTGTCTGTCTGTCTGTCACCAGGCTGTATCTCGTGAACCGTGATAGCTAGACAGTTGAAATTTTCACAGATGATGTATTTCTGTTGCCGCTATAACAACAAATACTAAAAACCGAATAAAATAAATATTTAAGGGGTTTCGCATACAAAACTTGTTTTTTTTGCCGTTTTTTACGATAATGGTACGGAACCCTTCGTGCGCGAGTCCGACTCGCACTTGGCCGGTTTTTAAATTTAATGTAGGCTCGAGCTTGTCCACTATCTCACCTGATGGTAAGCGATGATGTGGTCGACGGTGAAGCACGCTTGCCTAGAAGTAACCTATTCCCTCTTGACTTAAAGACCCCTAGATTGTAGCTATCGGGAAACACAGACTCCGGCAGGGAATTCTACTCCTTTAGCTGTACGCATAATAAATGTATACTCAAAACGTTTAGTATACGCACTAAACGTTTCTGGGTGGGATGTCCACCATGTATTGATGGCGCATCGCCGTACGATGTTGATGATACGGAGTGATAAGAAAATGGAGTCAGTGATAGCGGGACGGTTGGCAGGACATAGAGAATACAAGTACGGGATCCCGAAGCTGACTTGGAAGTCAAACATTGGATGCTTTGATATTTAAAAAAAAAAAAAAAAAAATGTAATAATAATATTTTATTTATTTTTTTATTCTTCGATTATATTTTCGAAATTCTAAATAGTTTTTTAGGGTTCCGTATCCAAAGGGTAAAAACGGGACCCTATTACTAAGACTCCGCGGTCCGTCTGTCTGTCTGTCTGTCTGTCTGTCTGTCACCAGGCTGTATCTCATAAACCGTGATAGCTAGACAGTTGAAATTTTCACAGATGATGTATTTCTGTTGCCGCTATAACAACAAATACTAAAAACGGAATAAAATTAATATTTAAGTGGGGCTCCCATACAACAAATGTGATTTTTGTGCCTTTTTTTGCGATAATGGTACGGAACCCTTAGTGCGCGAGTCCGGCTCGCACTTGGTCGGTTTTTATTTTGTGTTGTCTTTTTATTTCTTGCAAAAAAAAGTTTTTTTGTTTTATCTTTTCTTGTTATATTGTGATTTGTGTTGTGTAAAGACATTTTTTTATTTTAATTATTCTATTTTTTTTTCATTTGAGCTAAATTAGAAACCACATTGTCTAATCCCGGGAAAGGCCCGGGAACCCGGGATTGAAGACATGCTCGGGATAGTATTCTCTAGCAGGACGGTATGAAAGAAGAAAAGTGTTGCGCTTTCCCAAATAACATGGTACAAGGGTTGGATGATGTAGAAGGTGGAAGGATGTGAGGTATGGATGAAAAAAGATGTTGAGCCGACCCTTAAAAATTGGAATAAGGTCAACAGAATGATGTCAAAAGATGATGTAGTTATTAATTACAATATAATTGTTATAAAAAATACTGTTTTTTATGATAGGCAATTAATTTAATAACAAATTTTGTTAGATTATGATACTTTTTTATTTCGATTAAAAATCCATGAGGTAGAGTTCAAATAAAAATATCAGTCATCCCTAATTGCTGTATCTGATTGACTTTTAAATTAAAAATATCAATTAGAGTTTTGTTTTAAAGATATAGTTAATTAAATAAAGGCTTCAATTTCACGTTTCACGTCAAGATACTGAAGTGACGAGTGAAAGAGACAGCGCTATCCTTTCCGCTTTTGCCTTTATCTTTCAGTACAGCGGCGTCCCAAGTAGAATACACAATTAGGTCCCTTCATTACATCACTCCAATAACACCTTTGATACATGGCAAACCTCCAAATGAAAACCAACCTTACTGTAATGGTACAAAGTCAAAAATCCAATAACAGTCTCAGTATCTTCCCCGGCTATCTGGTCAAGTATATCCTGATCCCTGTCAGTTAGAGAAGTCGTTTGATATTGAAAGAGTCGAACGGGTCAGGTTATGTTGGTGGGTTGGCATGAATAGTTGCATTGTGCGAGTGGGACGGCGAGAGGCTGTCAAAGGCGCCGCCGCGCTGCGCGTACGCCGGCCGGACGCCGAGGGAATGCCTAATTAAGGACGCATGCGTGGACCGTGGGGTGTGGGCTGTGGACTAAGTGAGAGCGATTAGCGGATTTTATTTAAAAAGTTTCAGTCGTATTATTCTGGAAAAATTCACTGTGATAATTGCCATCCATCTGATTCTAAGGGTTGACAGGACACCGTGTGATTTATTTTTAATTTTATGAATAAGATAATAAACTACCTATGCAAAGATAAATCTTATATGAAAACATATTGTATCTTCCAAACTGAAAGGATGTAAGTAAGTAGATACTAACAGAAATTCACGATTCATTATCTACCTCATCATCTGCCTAGCCTTTTCCCAATTTTTGCTGGGTTAGCTGCCAGTCTTACCGGATTCAGCTGAGTACCAGTATTTTACATGGAGCGACTGCCTATCTGACCTCCACAACCCAGTAACTCCATACCCCTTGGTAAGACTGGTGTCAGATCTCAGGCTTCTGTCTACCCGTAACGACTATCAAATGACAGCCAGGACCAACGGATTAACGTGCTTTCCGAGACACGGAGGATACTCGCTATGTTGAAATGGTCACCCATCCACTGACCGACCTCGTCAAGCGTTGCTTAACCTTGAAGATCGACCCGTGCGGCTGTAAAAAATAATACTTTCTCAGATAAAAAAGAGACGGAGTGATTGTCATTGCAAGGCAGTTCATCAGTGAAACAAGATTGTGCAGGACCTCTATTTTACAGCGAATTTTTAAAATATTCTTTGTTATATAACAGCTCCATAAGTCTATCAAAATTATTTAAACCAGAAGCTCTTTTTTTGCTTGCTTTATTTTCTAGTAAATTCAACCGAAAGCTGTATGAAAGGTAAATCTTTTTTAAACCAGCCATAATTTTAATCCAATCCAACAAAACCACAAAATCGCTTGCACTCACACTGCGAAGTACCCACATACACTACAGAATCGTAATTAAAACGTCAGATAAGGCGGCGGTGCGCGGGCGCAGCCGACGCGACGTAGCGCAATTCACGCCAAATGCAAATGTCGCCCAATTGTTCCACAGGAAGACACTTCAGTACTGTGCGAATATTAATGTTTCTTTGATAGTCAACGCCGGCAGGCAAAGACAGGTACTGTCGGCAGCAAAAGTAGCTAAACAATTCAGAAAATGCAAAAATCTCACTGTGTCAACTTGGTGAGGTAGTGAGCTGTAAAATCGGAAGGCCATTCTCGTACTAGAAACACATTTAAAATGAATGGTTTTATTCTATATTTTTATTTGGCAAGCAAAGCCAATGTCGACTCTTCTACCAATGTCAAAAGTTAATTGGAAAAGCATTGTACCTATGTATGTTATTATTAGTTGTTTAAAGAGAAGGATCATTCTCATCAATGTTAAAAACTCGTCTAAATATCTAGGGAAAATTGAGGTATTTCTCATCAGATTGAGACAGATACTAGAATGAGCGAAATGCGTGAAAATGCGGGAATCTATGCAGTAGAAGTTTTCAGATTGCTGTGACTTGTGAGCACCCAGTGATTCGATTAGAATTCATCATTACAGCAGAAAGACGTCCGGAGCTGGACATGACCCCCCACCCGCTCCCCGAGTCTCGGCACCATAGATATAGTATACGATATGACGCGATTGTATGTACTTCGCGTGTCAAAAAACCGGCCAAGTGAGAGTCGGACTCGCGCACGAAGGGTTCCGTACCATTTTCGTAGAAAACGGCAAAAAAATGAAGTTTGTTGTATGGAAGCCCCCCTTAAATATTTTTTTTATTTTGTTTTTAGTATTTGTTGTTGTAGCGGCAACAGATATACATCACCTGTGAAAATTTCAACTGTCTAGCTATCATGGTTCATGAGATACAGCCTGGTGACAGACAGACTGACAGACAGACGGACCGCGGAGTCTCAGTAATAGGGTCCCGTTTACCCTTTGGGTACGGAACCCTAAAAACGGACTAAAATTACGATTCCAGCTTTTTATTTAACATTATCGGCACCGGAAATCCACTGAAATCTAGAAAAAACCTAATTTCACCATATTGAGCTGTCTGTGGTGGAAATGTTTTCTATCATTGGCAAGTAAATTTGTTTTCAAATTGTGTGTGAAAAAGTGGCACGCTTGGTTTTCATACAGATGAAGGAACTTGCGTTATCTAGTTAGATTTATGTCTGTGATCGGCACATTGACCTGTCCTGTACGTCTCGCATCTAGCCGATTCCCACAACCTTAACCAGGTCATCGGTCCACCTAGAGGGCGGCCTTCCAACACTACGTCTTATTTGAACTGACCACAGACAATTGGCGAAAACTTAGAAAACTAAAACAATCCTACTAACTCCTTGGTTGTTTGTTTAGTAATATCTGTTCAGTTGACAGTACAGTCGCCGACTCTGATGATTTTAAAGGAGGTGTGAAGTATGGTGACAATGGTAGACGTGCTGTGTATTGATTACTTAATGATAACTCTAATATGGCAAGTATTACATATATTGATGATATAGATGCTCCTTAGGCGAGGATGTCCTTGGCGGTCTATCTATGAATGACGCCCTTTAGACTTCAGGGGGCTTCTTCTTCTTTATGTCTGTAACTATTCTCAATCCCATTAATTGTTTTTGTTTCTTTTTTTAATTAGTCTTTTTACAATGGTTTTCAATCATCTTCATAGCCCTTTGCTAAGAATAGTTACAGCACTGATAATAACATTTGTGCCACATGTTAAATTTAGTCTTTTTTTTATTTTACTATATATTTATATAGATTCTTTTACCGATTGTTTTGTAAATGTGTGAGCATTGTAGGCCTTCTAGATGCTTGTTAACATTTGTTAACTTTTTAATTCCTTTTATTTTGTTTATTTAATATATAATCTTTTTTTTTGTTTTCCTTACCACTTATTGTCGGGCCTACGTTGTCCCCCCATATCTAAGTACTAATGCTGTAACATGGAAATATTTAAAACCAAACCATTTTTTAAAAGAGTAACCATGGAGTTTGTTGCCGGTTCTTCTCCATAGGAAACGACCAACCCGAACCGTGCACCTTTTGTCGACGTTTTATAAGTGCCCATGTAGGCCTGTATGAAATAAAAAAAAATTATTTTGATTTTGAAAGGTAATATTCTGTTAACGATATCTATTGTCAAAATGTATGGGATGGACACATCAAAATTATGAGGGGACTCTAGTGAGACTTTCTCCATACAAACACATTCTGCTGTTTTCTTCGTGGATAATGCCTCTAGAGCAATGATTTTTTTCCATAAAATCTAGGTCTAATTAATACGTGCCTGTATCATTTCCTTTTTTCCAAAACATAATCATAACCGGCGTATGTGTATGACTAGATGTATGAATGTGTGTGAAGCAAAAGAAGTATGTCAGGATCGTAGCAGGTGGCGTTCTGTAGTTTCTGCCTACCCCCATGGGAAAAAGGCGTGAGTTTATGTATGTATGTATAATCACAAAAAGAAATATGACAATCCAAAAAGCCGAAAAAAATGCCCGTTTTTACCGCCATGTTCAGAAGACTTTCAGACAAAATTTATAAGTTTTTAACAAAAAAGGAAATGATAGGAGCATAGATATACTTTTCTTCTAAATTTTGGTATAAGAATTTTTTAGATCAGACCAGTTTTCATGAAGAAAACAGCAGAATACGAAACGGCGTTTAGTCAAAGTTTTTGTAGGTAAAATCAGCCTGAGCTGCAGTTGTCCCTTTCGCACTTTACGGGGTGAGGTTGAAGGTGACGCGACGGCAATAGTTTCTTCAAATACCTATTTTTCAAATTCCTGTTGACTAGAGTCCGCTCTTAAGTGAGGCAATAGCACCGATCAAAATAGAGCATTTGTTGCAAAAAATAAATGCAATCGAACAATACATGGGCTTTAATCCGACGATTCTTGTCGACCGGTATTTCAGAAACTTGGTTTGTTACCGCTACCATCCCTTTATATATATGAGATAAGTATGTATGTTTGGGTGGAAGCATAAGGCATTATTTACAAAAGCAGCCGATGTACATCTTCGGAACCGGCGCGACCCTCACAGGCTCGTGATGGATGTCATGCCAAGGCTTACTAAATATAATAAAAGCTGATTGTATATGTGTGTTGAAATATTTAATAAGATACCAAGCGACCTAACAATTCTACATACCAGATTATTTAAAAGTAAATTGTATAATTGGCTGTCCACTAAAATATTTGACTATGTTGTATGCACGACAAATTTGCACGCTTATAATGTTAAGCAAAAACATGTATGGTCTGTATTTAATTTTGTACCATCTTCTATACCATGTTTTTATGTAAATAAATGTTATTCTATTCTTTATCACGCACTAGACTTGGCGATCCGTATACTCACTCTGTCCGACTGAACTGTACTGCAATCCGTACACCTTACTTTACACTATGTTGAACGAAACGCGTAAGCGCCATGAAATTCATGATTTTACAACGACTACGACGTTTTGATCGCGAGTAAACTAAACTCTATAAGCGATGTAGCGCTGCATGTTTTAATAGTTTGATTAGACAACATAAATATTTTAGCGATGCAGTGAACTTTAGTGTTAACTCACCAGCATTTGAACATTTTTTTTTAACCGACTTACCAAAAAGGAGGAGTTTCTATGTTCGACATTATGTTTGTTTGTTTTTTTTTTTGTGTATGTTCACCGATATCTCCGTCAATTGTGGACCGATTTTTAAAATTATTTTTTTGTTTGAAAGATTATGTTTCGAAATTGGTCCCATTTTAATTTGGTGAAGGTCTGATGAAGAACTTCGGAGATATACAACATAACTCTTCAATAAATAACGGCAAATCTCTCGGAATTGTTGCAATCGCATGTCTGTTTGTTGTTTATACCATTTCATAACATAACATCACGCCAGTACGCTCTTAAGTGGTACGCAGATCTTTCATTTCACCGGTTATGTTCAAGTTTCATGTTATTCGGTTAATCTATTCTGGAGTTATAGGGACCTTAATAAACAACTTGCTATTAGGTAGGTAAAACTAAAAAGGGAAAAATAAAAAACTTTTTTGCAAAAAAATACTACCGACTTCCAAATGAAAAACTTTTGGAAGTCGGTGTCCACATCGCAAAAAAATGGTACCTACGAAAGACACCGACTTCCAAAAGTTAAGTTCTTTTTCACTTTGTAGTTTTTCATTTGGAAGTCGGTAGTATTTTTTTGCAAAAAAGTTTTTTATCTAGAATGTTCTTGTCTATCGGTAGAAGTTATGTATGTCAATGGACAGTGATATTTAAGTAGCGCATTATCTAAATGTCGTCAAATGTCACTTTATCTGGGGACCCAGATTTCGGGCACGGAAATAATAATAGAACTCATCGACTCTCAATTTTGGTCCATACATTGAGGCAAAGGCTCAGCTGGCTGCCAAAAAGTTGGGGATCCTAGCGAAGGTGAGGAGGTACTTCACGCCGGAACAGCTGCTCAGCTTGTACCAAGCGCAAGTTCGATCATGCATGGAGTACTGTTCTCATCTCTGGGACGGATCTGCCAAATACCAGCTTGATGCACTAGAGTCGATCGAAAAGCGGGCCAAGAGACTCATCGGCAATGAGGTACTGGTCAAGTCAAAGCTCCAGAGCCTTGAACACCGTCGCCGAGTTGCCAGCTTGTCGGTCGGTTTTTTATCGGTTACATTTCGGGGAGTGTGCGATGGAATTGCATGATCTAATTCCGCTCAGCCCGTTTCATCATCGGACTACCAGACGTACGGCGAAGCGCCATCGGTATATGGTAGATATTCCACCCATACGCACTAAACGTTTTGAGAATACATTTAATATGCGTACAGCTAAGGAGTGGAATTCCCTGCCGGAGTCTGTGTTTCCCGATAGCTACAATCTAGGGGTCTTTAAGTCAAGAGTGAATAGGTTACTTCTAGGCAAGCGTGCTCCACCGTCGACCACATCATCGCTTACCATCAGGTGAGATAGTGGTCAAGCGCGAGCCTATAACGAATAAAAAAAAAAAGAACTGAACTAATCATATAAATAAAATTATTCTTTTTTTTTTTTTTTAAAGGTTTTTTCGTATTCTTCTCAGCAAACCCTTTCATTTCAGACTCATATCACAAAGTACGTAAGCGACGGCGCGCCGCTCATATCATGGCAGTACACAAAAAAACAAATACTCCGCCATCTTATGCCGTCCGCCATTTTGGATTTAGAATGACGTGCTAACCATGCATTGTCATCAAAACTAAACGTGTATGCAAAATTTCATCTTAATCGGTGGAGGATAACTGCTTTAAAATTCAGTTGCAAGATTTGACCCAAATTCACTAACATACATACATTCACTGCAAGTTAGATAAAAATTTGTAAAAATCTGTAACAATTTAAACTCACACACTGAAGGTTACGTACCTTTAAG
Source organism: Orthosia gothica (assembly GCA_949775005.1). Classification (NCBI taxonomy): domain Eukaryota; kingdom Metazoa; phylum Arthropoda; class Insecta; order Lepidoptera; family Noctuidae; genus Orthosia; species Orthosia gothica. The sequence goes on from OX459066.1 coordinate 6,048,956, forward strand.
AGGCGTAATTTAATTTTTTCTTTAATGTTTACAAAAATATCTATACAAATCTAAGTAAAACACCACAGATTTCTTACTTTGCTATCTTTGGAGATAAGGAGAGAATGGTATTTTTACGAAATTTATCAATGTTATCAACAAACAAAGGATCTAACTTAATGGGTTCAAAGAAAAGACCTCAACGCGCTCACAATACTGACAATAGGGTTTTTGCAAAATATTACCTACTTGATCGTTCTAGCATTGTATTTTATTGTGTTTTTATTGTTTATCAACGTACTTTAACCCTTATAATGATGATTAGCAGAATTACATGACTGTAATGCAAGGAGATTCGCTTTATTTGTTGGATAAGAGTGCACGGATATTCTTGGCAGTTTTGATTGGTGAAGTTGATCATCAACCAAAACTCTTCCAAGAATGAGCAACCAAGGCCGTCTTACTTAACCCATGCATGGGACCCAGGACACACAAAGTTTGGGGAGAAGGGCCCCGAAAAATAAAAAGAGGTCACAGGTTGTAGGGCCGTAGTCAAATTATTAATCTTCTTGCTTTCAGAATTGCGAAAATCGATGTTACCTGAAACCTCTCTAGTAGTCGAAGTTGGTATATTATGTTGTCAAGATAATCCTATCAAACAAGATTACTTTTAATAATATTATTATGAAATTCATAGAATACTCGTACCTAAATTGTATCTAACTAAATTAAGCGGACTAATTTTCTTTTTTCACATAATTTTATTTTCATCATTATCATATCAGCCGAAAGACGTCCACTGCTGGACATAGGCCTCCTCCAAGCGTCACCACATTGACTGATCCCGTGCATCTCGTAACCAGCGGATCCCCGCAACCTTCACCAGGTCATCGGTCCACCTGGTGGGAGGCCTTCCAACGCAACGTCTTCCGGTTCGCGGTCGCCATTCCAGAACCTTTCTGCCCCATCAGCCATCCGTTCTGCGAGCAATGTGCCCTGCCCACTGCCACTGCACTTCGGGCTATGTCGGTAACCCTGGTTCTCTTGCGGATCTCTACATTTCTGATTCGATCACGGAAGGAAACTCCGAGCATAGCCCTCTCCATTGCCATTTGAGTGACTGTAAGCTCTCTCAGAGCTCTCTCAGAGCTCTCTCAGAGCTCGTCTCAGAGCCATATGTCATCACTGGCAACACACACTGGTCATAGACTTTCGTCTTGAGACACTGTGGTAAGTTGGACGAGAACTTCGAGAAGATACCTTACAACTTATTTTTTTGATGATCCTAAAATGTGAGTTAGATTTTTACCTAGTTATCTTTATATTATGTATATACCGTAAATTCTTCAAAGAGACTGGTTGCACTATATTTGTGTTTTACCATCCCTATGCAAACTTAATTATTTATTGCATGGTTCATGCATGGAATTATTAAGTACGTAATTTTTTTGGGCTCAAGTAATGCGTAATGACTAAAGCTAAGCCACGACACATCCGTAATTTATTTCACTCAAAGCGAATATATTTAAAAAAATAACGCTATTTTTTAGGGTTCCGTACCCAAAGGGTTAAAACGGAACCCTATTACTAAGACTCCGCAGTCCGTCTGTCTGTCTGTCACCAGGCTGTATCTCATGAACCGTGATAGCTAGGCAGTTGAAATTTTCACAGATGATGTATTCCTGTTGCCGCTATAAAAACAGAATAAAATAAATATTTAAGTGGGGCTCCCATACAACAAACGTGATTTTCTTGCTGTTTTTTGCGATAATGGTATGGAACCGTACGTGCGCGAGTCTGACTCGCACTTGGCCGGTTTTTTTAGCAAGTCATCACGCAACTGTAGCAGCTGCAGTGAGTCGTTGATGTTGACGGGTTTGTTTTTACCCGACTGCCGAAGGAGGGTTATGTTTACTACTGCGTTACTATAACTACACGGAGGTCTGAGTGACCGACAGTGACGGTCATTAGTGGGGGCAACTGACTGGAACGGTATACAGGGGTCGTGAAGGGTTGGTTGCACTTGTAGTTGGTATGATGTAATTCGAATCGATGGGAATAGAATGCTCGCTCTTATAAAGGACTAATGGAGCTTTTTGTGATTAAATTCCTGTTTTAAGTGTAGAGGAGCTCGTGGCTAAATAATAACAGCCGCACGGGTCGATCTTTAAGGTTAAGCAACGCTTGACGAGGTCGGTCCGTGGATGGGTGACCATTGCAACATACCGAGTTTCCTCCGTGCCTCGGAAAGCACGTTAAGCCGTTGGTCCCGGCTGTCATTTGAAGATCTTTGACAGTCGTTACGAGTAGTCAGAAGCTTGAGATCTGACACCAGTCTAGCCAAGGGGTACCGTGTTACCCAGTTACTGGGTTGTGGAGGTCAGATAGGCAGTCGCTCCATGTAAAACACTGGTACTCAGCTGAATCCGGTAAGACTGGAAGCTGACCCCATTATAGTTGAGAAAAGGCTAGGCAGATGATGATGACACACCACATAACTCACACCAGTGAATCGAGAAGTTGGGATACTGAATAGCGTCTCTCTGGGTTTGGACATATTTTCTTACTCTTTCGCGGAATTCCAGAGGGAGACACTTAGTGTGTTGTCAAGTGTGTAACTTGTGCCTCTCCCCAGACTGGGACTGGCCAACTAGCAATATATGACTACGTTTGTTAGTTTGGGTCTTACCTGTAAAAGTAAATGAACGTGTTAATAAATAATAAATAAATAACTAAAACCACGCTGCTATTCCACCAAGGGTTATGCAGAGTACCTATGTGGTGTCTCATCCCATACAAAGAAACCGTACAAACGTACTGTACTGATTATTTTTTGTACATCGATAGCGTTCGGTTCCGTTCCACGGATATAGATGGTGATCTATATATCGCCGTGGAACGGAACCGAACGCGATCGATTTACAAAAAATAATCGGTATAATCAAATGAAAAACGCTAGTTACGTCGGCACGGTTTCTTTGTATGGGATGAGGCATCTGTATGCTAGTATTATATTATCTGTGCCATAGTATACCCGCGTTTTCCTAGGCCCTTAAGACGGTACCCTGACCAAAAAATCGGCATGAGATATGAGCGTTCCTATTGGTCTAGCGGCACTGGTGGCGCATGAATTACAGTAGTGAATACGCCCAGATTTTAGAATAAAATCTTTAGAAAATCAAATTTTGGTCTTTTGAAAAAAAAAAATTCTACAAAAATGTTCGTTATTAAATTGTCTATCCATTAGTGTTAGTACAAAAAATAATCAATGAACACTTTACGAGGAGATGCATAATATCAATAATTATTTCTCATTTTTATGTTTTTTTTTGGAAGTAGATTAGTGAAATATATACAACATTTAAAAAAAACTAAATCTACCATTTTAGAATCAATATTATTTAGAAATTTAATGTATTTTTATTAATTGATATTTCTTTTTAAATAACGAGTAGATAGCTCCTAAAAACAGCACAAAGAAAAACGGCTTGCGCGGCGTTTTGCTCGGGGTACCGCCTAAAGGTAGTAGTAGTTGGACACACTTTTCTGCTCTCAGACTCCCAATTGGTCCGTCGTGCTTGAGGACATTGGCTAACATAGCCAGCCTAGCTCCGTCCAAATGCACAGAAGCTTCCTGGACGCTTCACAGGCTTCACGGAGAGACCTTCATTGTTCTGAGGATTTCTACGCGTTGAGATGCCACGGCCTCGCTTTCCAGGATTATATGGTCCCGTGCCTCTTTAGGTTAGCCGTAATAAAAAGTGCATCAGTTTGGAGAATATTACAATCTGGGACCAAAACTCATTATTCAACGACTTTCTAAAAGGAGGAGGATCTCAATTCGGATGTTTTTTACCCGACTGCCGAAGGAGGGTAATGTGTTTATCAGTCTATGTATGTATGTAAGTATGTTTGTTCCTATATGGCGTTCCAGAGACAATCGATACGTCAATCGATGCGTCTTAACTCTGCGAGTGTCATAGGCTACATTAAAATTTGATAATAGAAAAATGGCGGATTTTGGGTGCCATATTGTGGGGGCCCAAATGTCTTAAGAGGTGATTTCAAAAATATATAACACTTATATGTTTAAATGTATCTAATTCGAAAATAACTAACTAAATAGTTATAAATAAAAAAACTTAATTCAAAAAAACAAAAAACCCGACTGCTTCAAAAGCGAACTAAAAAGTCGTAAACAAGGAAAAAATCATGCTGTGCAGGCGGAGGATACACCAGATTTTGGTCAGCCAGCCCGCAAATATGTATCCTCCGGACTGCACAGCATGATTTTTTCCTTGTTTACGACTTTTTAGTTCGCTTTTGAAGCAGTCGGGTTTTTTTTATTTTTTTTATTAAGTTTTTTTATTTTTTTTAATGTATTTTCAGGCATAACTTCGTCATATATAAACGGATTTGCAAAATTCTTTTTATGTTTGAAAGAAGTTTATTCTGCAATGGCCCCATTTAAATTATTAATTATTTATATTGGTTAAAATCTGATGAAGAACTTCGGAAATACCTATACAACATAATTTTTCAATAAATGATGTCAAAGGAGATTGCCCATACGCAGGCCTCTTATGAGGTATCGTGTCTCCGATTTCAATAATATTCAAAACTAGGATTAATATTTTGTATATTTTTTCATCCGTGTGCTTTACTTTATATGTACAGACAACAAAAGATCAGGTGCCTTCACTTGGGCATTTGTATGCACCTTATTGCATTGTGATAAGGGTTCATTTTACGAACAGAAACATCGTTATATCTCGAGAACCCCGCAAAATAAATAAAAAATATTTTCTTATTATGAATATAACGTGTATTTTCTACAATATACAACCAAATTCATCAAGATACAACCATTTTTTCAAAGGGGCCCAAGTTCCCTTACATAATGGGAATTCCCTTTCTCGGGATTGCTGCAATCGTATGTCTGTTTATTGTTTAAAGCATTTCATAACATACCATCACGCCAGTATGCTCTAAACGGGTACGCAGATGTGTGCAGTTCACCCTGGTACACTCTCATTCCACCGGTTATATTCAAATTACATGTTATTTGGGTAATCTATTCTGGCATCACTGTGGGCATTATAGGTACCTACCTTACTATAGAACTTGTTCATTATTTACCACTAAAAAGTGAAAAATAAAAAGAATTAAAAAAAAAAACAATATGACCGACTTCTAATGCAAAACACTACAAATTGAAAAATAACTTTTTGTCCGAAGTTGGTGTCTAAGTAAACGAAAAACAGTAGGTACCAAAGACACCGACTTCGGAAAAAAAAGTTATTTATCGATTTGTAGTATTTTGCTTTCGAAGTCGGGTTTTAATTTATTGTTAAAAAGTTTTTTTATACATTGTTAATTCATCACGCCTAAAGCATCTTATTGAAGACAAATGATTTCAACATAGTATCAATACTATCTGTCTGATAGTCAGTAATGTTGCGGGTTGCCAAGCAAAAAACCACCTGTACTCATAAACTAGTCCAGCTCTAACCATTTACAAACCCATAACATTAACCGCTAAACGATTCCCTCATACCACAACAAACCCGCAGGATTTCCTGGCAGTTCTGGCACACAAGAGTACCCACAACAACTCCCAAATCCTAACAACTTTCCACTCTAAAATTATAGCAATTAAACACTTATCAATAAAAAGTTCGATTGTCAAACATCTCCGCGGCTATTCCGCCCCCATTAGCCTGGGCCGGTCGGGGGAGGCCAAAAAGGCTATTGGCCAAGCCTGCTCCTGCGCCCAGCGCAATTACCGCGAGACTGGCGTGTCGCGGGGTCGCAGACACAATTAAGTGAATTTGCCAGGGACTACAAAAACTGAGGACGGACCTGCGGACTGGGGTGGCTATGAGAGAAGTATTATGGAGACATTTGAGGTGAGTCGATTTAGGTAAGCAAGAAGGTTAGTAAACAAGAAGAAAATCATGCTGTGTAGTTGGAGGATACATCTGGTTTTGGTCAGCCAACTGGCAAATATGTATACTCCGACTGCACAACATGATTTTCTTCTGTTTTACGTCTTTTTAGTTCGATTTTTAAGCAGTCGGGTTTATAGATTTTTTAAATTAACTTTTTTTATGATACATTATCTTACGAAGCACTAGAACCCTCAAAAAATGCTCAAATTACGCTATCAACAGAGGACAGTGTACAAATTTGAGAAATATAATGAAAAAAGAAAAGCTTAGGGGCACAGTATATATCTTTCTTTTTCAGTGTATGGAATATCTTTTAAATTTGGTCCAATATTGGAGGCGGAAAAAGACGAGAGCCAAACATCGAATTATGACTTTTTACTTAGAAAATTCAGTCGGAGCTCTCTGGCCATTTTCTTCATAATCATCAACGTCATTTGCAAGACAACTACTCTTCATGATTCTTTTACAAATATACCATTTTATCATACTGGTATCTAAGCTCACTTGATTTATTACAATTAATTACATGTTAATTATGTTGATGCCAGCTGGAATATTGCAGCTGCCAATGTAAAATGTCGAGTGATTATAATTATCAGAATGTAAGTAGGAGTACGTACGTAAGTACTTTAATTATGAATCTTTAATTATGATTACTAATAGTTAATGTATTAAATGTGAATAGAAAGCTTTTTAATGAGAAGACAGTTTATAAACTGTTTTTATTTTTATATTCTACAGACTAGAATGAATTTCTCTTTGATTTCGAATTGATAAAAGCACTTACCCCTGATGTCTGATTTCAGCATTTGAAGTTTATTATTTGTCAAACTGTACTTTAGCCTGAAAACCTGTCAAAAATTCAGGCTAAAGTTTTTTTTAAAAGGCAGGATTTTAGGCTAAATTACAGATTAGGCACTAAACTAGTCACTATTAGGCACTAGTCGAAGACACGAACTATTTTGTGCGCGAGGTTAAAATGTATGCTATCTCATCCGACAACACGTGCGAAAGAGATAGATGCTGTGATGCTGTAGTGCGAATGAGATAAAAGCTAGTTCACGTACGCATTAGCACTTTTGCAAATTTGTATCGAAATGGATGATGATTTAGGAAGAAATCAAGCGCGCGAAATTTTATAAACAGACCTTTGGGAGTCTAGATATCATGAAAAAACGACTGAATGTATATTTTGAAAATAAAATTATTTGCATTGTTGAATAAATGTTAAATTTAAAATTGTTGTTAAATTAATTTAACCTATCCCTGTATGGAGGCTGTTCCAATTTTCATTATTCTTATGGTATTTATTTCCGCACAAAGATGCGTTAAAATTAGTGTTGAAATATGAAACTTTCGACGCTGATAACTTAAGATAACTTATGGTCATGATTTTGCAAGTATTATTTTACTGTCCAGTTTTTAAACTACTGTCCAAGATCTACTTACGCAAATAAAATCCCATCCCCAGAGTGACCTAGGCAAGTTCTAAAATGTCCCTCATACCTCCAAACTGTTGGTCAGCACACTCGGTCGTGTATAATTTGAGCGGAATGCCGGCGGCAGCGTTGACGTAAAAACTATGACGAACGCACGCTGCAGTGACTCTTGCGCAGAAAAACTGACCACTGTGTATACTGTACATCAACAAGCTGAAAATTCGAGACGGTGTGTGCTTCACTTTATAATTTTATGATGAATATCTTTTGATCAAATTAAACTTACAGAGATGTTCAGTGCTTGTTTCGCAGTAGTTAAATATGTGTAGCAAGACCATTGGACATACCTAATATAACACTAGCTGACCCGGCAAACTTTGTTTTGCCATAAAAAGACCAAACATTTATCTACCCTACCCTACCCTACCCTACCCTACCCTTCCCTACCCTACCCTACCCAACCCTACCCTACCCTACACTACCCTACCCTACCCTACCCTACGTACCCTACCCTACCTACCCTACCCTACCCTACCCAACCTACCCTACCCTACCCTACCTACCATACCCTACCCTACCCTAGCCTACCCTACCCTACCCTACATACCTACCCTACCCATTAAAAAAAAATAAAAAAAAAAATAAAAAAAAAATATCCTATCTCTCAAGTTGGATCGAACTGCACATGGTGTGCGAATTTTATTATAATCGGTTAAGTGGTTTAGGAGTCCTTTGAGGACAAACATTGTGACACGAGATTTATATATATTAAGATAACGCCTGTCCCAAGCGGGTTGAGCAAATATGTGCGCACATTTCGGCGATTGCCTTTTTAAGTCTTATTTAATATTTATCAGCCTACTGCTGGGCACAGACCTCCTCTCTGTGAGAGGGAATGGGCCGTAATCCACCACGCGGGCCCAATGCGGGTTGGTGGATGTCACAAATGTCTTCGATTTTTCGGTTCTAGGACATGCCGGTTTCCTCATGATGTTTTCCTTCACCGTTTTGAGAGCAGTGGTGAAGTAATACACAAAGTAAAGCGCTTGCCTGGACTCGAACCCACGACCTACAACTTGTAAGTCGCTGCCGATACCACTGGGCCACCACTGCTCACCTTATTAAATATGGGGCTAGCTTATTGCCTTCAATCTAGGACTCCGGGCTGCTGCCCGGTGTCTGGATTCGGTCTGGGTCGAGGCTCGAAAAATTCCAGATTGAAAAACTTACACGTAGCCTGGCCAGCCTGGCTGAGGTATCGCAAACAGTACCTACCTTATGCTTATAAATGGCGCTGCTATTTTGAGTTTGATCAGCGAAACTGTCTACTAGATCATAGGAGAACAGATGAAATACAGCTTCACTAGATCACCTTCGCCAAGAAACTCATTTCATTCATGAATGTAACAACACGTTTTTAACCGACTTAAAAAAAAAAAAAAAAACTCAGTTTGACCCGTATGTGTCCGCGATTTTCTTGCGTTCTGCTGAATGGATTTTGTTGCGGTTTTCAGTAAAGTATTTGTTACATTCTGGAAAAGGTTTTAGTATACAACAAATGGTTACCCCGCGAGGCCGTGACGTCGTCCGCATGGGTCCGTAGTATGGGTCCGTAATTATGTATGAATGTTAATATATATAGAAAGAAAGAAAAAAAAGAAAGAAAAGGTGTTTATTTGTCACAAAACGACATACATACAATAATAAATACCCTTAAACAATAGTATTAGTAGTACTTAAATTAAGTTAGTAAAGACGAGAACTTTAACTTAGAACTTTATCCACGCCTTTTCCAAAACTACTTATCGGATCATGATCATTCTTTTTATAGGATTAGGTTAACTTATGTCATAGTGCAAGTTTCATCAAAATTGATTTGGCAGTTTACAAGATATGGAGCATACAACCAAACTCTTTAGCGACAAACAGCACGAATGTGTAAATTGAGTATTATTATGAGTATTTTGTCAATCCTTTAGGTACCTTACTATGGAACTTGCTCAATTTGAAGTGATGGTGAAACAACACTCTTTTAGTTTTATTTCGAAAGAAAAATCAAAACATTTTCGCAAAAAAAATAACCGTCTTTAAAATAACTTTCGTTTCGGATGTCGGTGTGTTTCGTACCTCATGTTTTTATTGTTTTGCGAAACAGACTTCCGAAACGAAAGTTATTTGTGTTTTGTTTTTGAAGTCGGTATTTTTATTTCGAAAACGTTTTTCTAATCTACTATATAAAAATAAGTCGGGTTTCTTGCTGACGATATAACTCCAGAACGCACGAACCGATTTCCAAGGTTTTGCATTCGTTGGAAAGGTCTCGGGCTCCTTGAGGTTTATAGGTAGGGTAGGGTAGGGTAGGGTTGGGTAGTGTAGGGTAGGGTAGTTAAGGCGGTACCCCGAGCAAAACGCCGCGCAAGCCGTTTTTTGTGCTGTTTTTAGGAGCTATCTACTCGTTATTTAAAAAGAAATATCAATAAATAAAAAAACATTAAATTTCTACATAATATTGATTCTAAAATGGTAGATTTAGTTTTTTTTTAAATGTTGTATATATTTCACTAATCTACTTCCAAAAAAACATGAAAATGAGAAATAATTATTGATATTATGCATCTCCTCGTAAAGTGTTCATTGATTATTTTTTGTACTAACACTAATGGATAGACAATTTAATAACGAACATTTTTGTAGAATTATTTTTTTCAAAAGACCAAAATTCGATTTTATAAAGATTTTATTCTAAAATCTGGGCGTTTTCACTACTGTAATTCATGCGCCACCAGTGCCGCTAGACCAATAGGAACGCTCATATTATCTCATGCCGATTTTTTGGTCAGGGTACCGTCTTAAGGGTAGGGTAGGGTAGGGTAGGGTAGATAAATGTTTGGTCTTTTTATGGCAAAACAAAGTTTGCCGGGTCAGCTAGTCTGCTATAAGACACAACCATGATTCTATTTTTTTGACTTTCAAACGGTCTAACTTTCACTTCAGAGAGGCCCCTCAGGCACAGGTCTTGAAGACCAATCTCTAACGACTCATAGCCTTAGGGGACACAAAATAATTACGATAGACTTTCAAAAACAGCGTCAATACAAAAAAAAACTATTTCATTAGGTAATTTTTGTATGTGAAGAAACTAGAATTTATTTACAGCGAACTCACTTACATATGAGTTACTAGCTGTCCCACGCAGCTTCGCTCCTGTCAACTAGCTACCTACCTACCCTACCCTACATACATGAATGTTGCGTAACTTTAACCGCTTACGCAGCGCACGCAACGGAAGCTCTCAAAAACGAATATTTTTCCCGTTTTTGCAACGTTTTTCATTTATGCTCCGCTCCTATTGGTCGTAGCGTGATGTTATATAGCCTATAACCTTCCTCGATAAATGGACTATCCAACACAAAAATATTTTTTCAAATCCAACCAGTAGTTCCTGAGATAAGCGCGTTCAAACAAACAACCTCTTCAGCTTATAGATTTTACAAAAATACTTTGAAAGCCAGTTTTTGTATTAGTTAGACATAAATAAAATAACCGTAATTACGCAAAAACCTAAATGAACAAGACAGTAACGCATCGACTATCAGTTTTAACTTTACAAGTGCTATTACTGTGTTACCATTTTTCACTTGTTTTCAGGGTTCCGTAAACAAAAATGTTTCTTTCGAAAAAAGCTTATTATAGTGTCTCCCAATTTTTAGCTGAAAAAGTTTTTATTGATTGAATGGTTTTTCTTTTTTCTGACAATAACATTATTTTTTTATAAATTTTGACATTATTGCATAATAATAATTTAATAATTTATATGACATTCTGGAATGATAATATTGACATTTGTAATTTTAAATCTTTGTTTTACATGACATTTTGGAATTATGATTTTGATTTGAATTTTATTGTTTTGTTTTGGATTTTATTATTTTGATTTGAATTGTATTATTTTGATTTATATTCTGTTATTAATATTTGCATGCCATTATAAATAAGGCAAACATGACGCTCTGTATTTTACTTTTTTAACATCTCTTGCATATTGTCAATTTGTTGTGTGTACTGTACTCATGTTTGAGCAAATAAAGAATGATTTGATTTGAAAAAAAAAAAAATTGTTATGCTAGATTCAGTCACCAATTGGTGTTGTTTTTTTTGGTTGAGATAAAATAGGAACTAACATCTCTGACCAGAATTTGACTACACTTTTAGTGCTTGTACAAGCACTAAAAGTAGTACCATGGTGCGGGTGACAGTTTCAATAACATTTTTTACGCACATACATATACGCATTTTTGTAGTTTAACGTCATACAGATGGTATATGGTATAACTATGGTATGACGTAAAACCACGGAATAGAAAAAACAGTGTTTAAATGTGAAAAAACTGTTTTTTTTTCTGTTCCGTGCGTTAAACTACAAAAAATGCGTATACGTATATGCGAAAAAAATATTATGGAAACTGTTACCCGCACCATGCTACAACGCAAAGAGTGTAGATTTCTTCACTTTTCCGTATGAATTTGGGTAAGCAGCATATTTAACGCAAATGTTTCCAAGACACTGCATTCATCATCATCTGCCTAGCCTTTTCCCATTGTTGCTGGGGTCAGCTTCCAGTCTAACCGGATTCAGCTGAGTACCAGTATTTTACATGGAGCAACTGCCTATCTGACCTCCACAACCCAGTAACTCCATACCCCTTTGCAAGACTGGTGTCAGATCTCAAGCTTCTGACTACCCGTAACGGCTGTCAAAGATCTTCAAATGACAGCCGGGACCAACGGCTTCACGTGCTTTCCGAGGCACGGAGGAAACTCGGTATGTTGAAATGGTCACCCATCCACGGACCGACCTCGGCAAGCGTTGCTTAACCTTGAAGATCGACCGTGCAGCTGTTATTATTTAGCCACGAGTTCCAAGACACTGCATTATACACCTAAAATCGTTGTATTTAATTAGAGCTCTCAGGGAAGTGCGATGAAACTATTTTTTTCAGTATTGTTATTTATTTATTTATTTATTATATACTTTATTGTACACCAAGATAATAACATTACATACGGAAACCTTAAAATAACAACAACATACAACAGGCGGCCTTATCGCGATCTGCGATCTCTTCCAGGCAACCCTGAATGGAGAGAGATAGCCTGGACACGACATGGGGTTGCACTTGGTGCAATATTAAAATTAAATAATAAGTTATAACAGATGCACCAAATATAAAATACTAAAATAGATACATAAATACATACATACATCTATTTATTTATTTAAAAAAACTTCATGCAACATAAAGATGTGTAGGCGGACTTAATGCCTGAGGCATTCTCTACCAGTCAACCAAGGCCGGCTGTTGTTTATTATCTATTATAAAAAAAAAACAGCCGTTGTCGTTGCCGAGCTGTTGTTGGTTTTTTCCCTGTGGATCTGTGCCATTAGGTTGCCCATCCGGAATAATACGTACAGAACCCACTCTTTAAAATCTGTCAACATCTCCATTCTCTAAGTTTTTTGCACAATTACTTGTGGTGTTGTTTGCTTAAACAAGGCTAGTTAACGCAATGAAAATTGCGTTGAATATTGTAGCCAGGTAGCTATAATTGTGCAAAATAAAGTAATTTTCTGTTATTAACTATATCTTTGGACATGTCATTGTACTGCATGCAATGTGCCATTTAATTTAAGTACAAAACTAGTTTATTTAAACCGTCGAATCCACATGTTTTTCACAACATAGTCAAGGTTTTGTAAGTAGGTTTTTTTTTATCCTCTATAGGCTTGTGCTTGACCACTATCTCACCTGATGGTAAGCGATGATGTGGTCGACAGTGAAGCACGCTTGCCTAGAAAAAAACTATTCACTCTTGACTTAAAGACCCCAAGATTGTAGCTATCGGGAAACACAGGCTCCAGCAGGGAATTTCACTCCTTAGCTGTACGCATAATGAAAGTGTCCCCAAAACGTTTTGTGCGTATGGGTGGGATGTCCACCATGTACCGATGACGCATCGCCGTACGTCTGGTAGTCCGACGATGGAACGGGCTGGGCAGAATTAGATCATGCAATTCCATCGCACGCTCCCCGAAATGCAACCGATAAAAACCGACAAGCTGGCAACTCGGCGACGATGTTCAAGGCTCTGGAGCTTTGACTTGACCAGTGCCTCATTGCCGATGAGTCTCTGTGCCCGCTTTTCGATCGACTCGAGGGCTTCAAGCTGGTATTTGGCAGATCCGTCCCAGAGATGAGAACAGTACTCCATGCAAGATCGAACTTGCGCTTGGATAGGGAAGTGCCCTAACAGGCGTTGCACAGAGGGGGTTCCGGGGTGGTCTTTTAAGAGGTCACGGTAGAAGGGATTCTACGAGCTGATGATGATCACTGGGGTGGTTTTAGTGAGCTATAAATCCCACACTCCCTGGTCTATTCCCAAAAACTCCAGACGCCTTTTCCACACCGTAAACAAAAAAAAAAGGTTACTTTTCTTGTTGTGCCAGTTCTTAATCCTGATTTTACTTAATGAAAAAACAATATGCGTGTCCTAGATATTTTGATTCGAAGACTTGTGACAGCCACTAACCCTTACGGGGTCTGCAGTCTAGTCCAGTCCCTATCACAAAGAGAGGGCTGTGTCCCAGCAGAGGGAACTCTACAGATAGGCTGACATTATATATTTCCTTTGGCTTTGTCCAGCAAAACTGGCCTACGGTTGTCCAAAGCACACAATCATAGGAGCTCTACCAATTGAAGACCCTGTTTTCTTAACCGAGCGGTCCAAAACACAAGTTTTTGGCAAATTTGTAGCAAAACTTTGAATCACGGGCAGTGATATCAGTTTGATAAGCTGTCACCCGCACGCGGTTATTTCATTTTATTACCTACTCCACTCTGGCGCCCTGCAGCGCGAGTAGGTGTTAACTCCGCCCCCTGCTGCGCAGGAGTCGACCGCGCTTTATACATCACTAGACGACGCCTGTTCTGCGCCCACAGAAAAAGAGGAGTATCTTTCTTTTTCGGCAAAATTGACATTATTTGCATATCGATTGTTCCTGAGACTTCGCCCAGAGATTATCCAACGTAAACATACTCGTATGCTAAGTCGTGAGACTAGGCACACGAGTGCAAATCCGCTCAACTGATAAGACGTGAAAAAGTCAAAACAGATAGATAGACAAAAAGAGTTACTATCACATTTCTAGTATGGATTCCGAATTCAAGATCAGGATAATAAGGCTCATGTATGTAGTAACTAGTAAGTAATATTTTTCTACAGTTAATTTTTGTATACGTACAGCGTACGCTCGGGAACGCTCAGTATTGCCTGAGAACACAGAAATAAGTAATATACACGACTAAAACCAACTCGCCGTCGTGATAGGACAAATGTACGAGCAATAAAAAAAAAACAAAAAAAATGCATGCGAAAGAAGAAAAAAGATGAAAATCTTTTGTCTTCTTATATGCTTTTTTTTCCTTTTTCTTTTCTTGTTCTTAACACAAAAGAAAACTCCGGAAATCCCGAACAAATCTTTTTCTCGTACTCCATTTTGTGTTTCTGTGAGATGTGCCCTTATGCCTTATGGCGGCAGTGTTGATGCTGTTTGTGTGTTATATTCAAACTGTTCGTCGTTTTGTAGCAATGAATGTGTAATTACAACTTCTTGTTGCGTTTTTAATGTTGTCATTATTGTATTTTTATTTCTGTTGTGGCAGGATGAGTTGGTGTTGTAATTAACTGTTTTTTTATTGCTTTTGCATATTTGGATTTTTGTCTTTGAGTACCTACAAGGCATTTGAAGTCCTATGATCTGTCTCCAATTTTTTTTACGATTTCGGCAACGGCTAAATGGCTTTATATTTGAACCTTCCTCCATTTAAGATTTTAAGAAGTATGAAAATGGAAGGTCTGCAAAGTTTGCTCTACATAGGTACCTACAACACAAGTAAAATTTCACAATTTGAAAAACCCCCGACACATTTATCTTGCGAAAACACCCCGATTCAAACAGTAAAATGCCCATAACTTTTGAACGGCTGAACCGATTTTATTCAAACATAGCTAAGAACACTCTCGACAAAATTACCTTTCAAACAAAAAAAGTTAAATCGAAATCGGTTCATCCGTTTAGGCGCTATGATGCCACAGACAGACACACAGATACACAGCAACACACGTGAAACTTATAACACCCCTCTTTTTCAGGTGGGGGTTAAAAACGCCTAAGCCTCATCGGTTTCTAAATTGATAATGAAAAGTACTTTAATGCAAAATTGTGACAAGTTTGCATACTAAAGTAGAATTTGATAATTTTTTAGGGTTCCGTACCCAAAGGGTAAAAAAAAAGTTAAATCAAAAAATCAAAAAACCCGACTGCTTCAAAATCGAACTAAAAAGACGTAAACAAGAAAAAAAATCATGCTGTGCAGTCGGAGGATACATATTCGCGGGCTGGCTGACCAAAATCTGGTGTATCCTCCGCCTGCACAGCATGATTTTTTTTCTTGTTTACGTCTTTTTAGTTCGATTTTGAAGCAGTCGGGTTTTTTGATTTTTTGATTTAACTTTTTTTATTTATAAGTTTTTAGTTAAGTTTTTGTCGAATTAGATACATTTAAACATATAAGTGTTTTATATTTTTGAAATCACCTCTTAAAACTCTTTATTTTGATACCCCACAAACTGGGTTTGGAAGAAAAAAAATATTTGGGACCCCACAATATGGCGCCCAAAATCCGCCATTTTTCTATTGTCCAATTTTAACGTAGCCTATGACACTCGCAGGGTTAAGACGAATCGATTGACGTATGAATCATCAAAATCGGCCAACGCGTTTGGTCTCTGGAACGCCACATAGGAACAAACATACATACATACATACATACATACATACATACATATATACATACATACATACATACATACATACATACATACATAGACTGATAAACACATTACCCTCCTTCGGCAGTTGGGTAAAAAGGGTACCCTATTACTAAGACTCCACTGTCCGTCTGTCTTCTGTCTGTCATCAGGCTGTATCTCATGAACCGTGATGGCTAGACTGTAGAAATTTTGACAGATGATGTATTTCTGTTGCCGCTAAAAACAGAATAAAATAAATCCTTAAGTGCCATAGTAAAAACGAGTTTTTTTTGTGTTTTTTTACTACAATTTCTCAACATCGAATGCGAAATTCAGAAACCGTAAAACCCGCACATTTTATTAATTCACCATAATACAGATCGACTCTCAAGCAAGACACATAATATCAATCATGTCATCACTGTCCTCGAACAGGTTTGGAGCCCGTCACCGCCAGTATTGTGTCCGTACGGTACCTGCAGCCTGCTCCCGTTCACAATGGCGTGTTTTGTAATTCTAATGGTGTCATGGCCACCGCGGCTCCCTTGAGGGGGCGGGGGACATGCCACCCGCACTTTTATGGTAATCTGGAACTGGTCTATGGATCAAGGTGTTCAAAGGCCTGTAACTAGTACCTATATGGTGCACATGGACCAGGATGCAGTCTGCTATTTTGAATTTCGCTAGTAGGTGTTCTGTAGTTTATTTGTAGATAGATAGATAGATAAATTATTTATTCAGTGCACACAAAAGACACAGCACAACACACAAAATTACAATTAAATAATTTTAATTTACATGTGGGTATTTGGAAAAAAAAGGTGCCAAAATACAAAAAAAAAAGAAGAAGGAAAAACAACATACTCGTAATACAAATAAAAGTGACACAAGTAACTTTTGTAACTTGGCTTATGTCCGCAACATCGCCTGTGTATGTATATGAATGTATAAAAAGGGAATAAAAAACCGGCCAAGTGCGAATCAGACTCGCGCACGACGGGTTCCGTACCATTATCGCAAAAAATGGCAAAGAAATCACGTTTGTTGTATGGGAGCCCCACTTAAATATTTATTTTATTCTGTTTTTAGTATTTGTTGTTATAGCGGCAACAGAAATACATCATCTGTGGAAATTTCAACTGTCTAGCTATTACCGTTCATCAGATACAGCCTAGTGACAGACATACAGACAGCCAGACGGACCGCCGACTCTTAGTAATGACTCTTACTAATATGGTCCCGTTTTTACCCTTTGGGTACGGAACCCTAAAAAGCTTCTTCTAGCCCATTTCGTGGTCTATCCGTTTGCAATTAGGTCTGTTTAGCGTCAAAGCAAAAAAATAACAAATGAACAGAGCTATTTCCGTATCCATAATATTTGTAGACTAACTTTTTGGGCATGCCTGTGGCATGCCTCATGCGGTGCCCAATGTGGAATACGTCCTCAAATCATATAGTAGTTATTTTAATAAATACATTTTTGATTAATTTGTGTCTCATTTCTCATCTATAACAATATTTAACCCTTAATACTTCTGTACTGGAGTGTACTTTGTCTTAACGGTATTGCATATAACACAATGTGTGTGCAAATTGCCTACTACATAATTTTGGAGTGGTCGATTCGCACACCAATAAATTAACTTCATGCGAATCGCCACAGAAAAAATAATATTATTAAAAGAGTCGATTCGCCTATTCGGGAGACGTCCAATAACCCGCTTTTTGGCGGGACCTTGCTCCCGTTTCCAACCTCACTAGAACTGTAAATTTTCCGAGATACAATAAAGTACCTAGCCTATTCAACTCAATGATAGTGTAGCTTTAAATCAGAGTAACAATATTGCTTGATCAGCACTTCCGGAGATTACCTCCTACAAACAAAAAACAATTTTACATCAGTCTAAATTATGTTGAATAACTAGTTCGGTTTCGTGGCAGCCCTGTGGGAGTAATGGGAGTGGTGGTGGCGCCGTGACATTGTGACGAAGTATAACACTGCATAATGCATAGCATAATGCTGGCTTACGGTGAGACTCCGCCCGGGAGCCTGTTGAATACATCGTGATTCGTGAGTACGAGCCCAGCGTCACGAATACCTACAACATTGATGTACTTTTTCAACAAGTTTGCAGAGCAGGGAAGGAAAGGAGGGAAGGATTGGGAAGGTTGCCTTTAAGTGCCGAAAAGGTTTTGAAAGGTGGAATGCCATAGTTCCAAACAGAATTAGAAAATCACTATTTTTTATTGATGTTTCTGTATTTCCACATTATCATATAGCTTAAAACTTTGTTACCTACTTGAAGGTCAATGATCACCTCACAATAGCCACTAGCCAGAATAATACTTACCTGATACCAGCTATATATCTAAGCTTGTAAAGAGAAGGCTCTAGTATTAATAAAAAAATACCGGCCAAGTGCAAGTCGGACACGCGCACCGAGGGTTCCGTACAAACCTCAGCTTAAAGGTATTTATATAGACCTGAGTATTAGATATGAAATTAAAAATATTTTTATTAAATGATGTAACTAAAAATTTACGGTTTTCGCAATTTTTCCTTTATCTGTGCTATAAGACGTTGCTTCGTACCAAATTTCAAGGTTCTGAGTTCACGGGCAGTACCCTGTAGGTTTTGATTCCCTTGCGAGTGTCGAAAATTTGCGGCATAAACGGCTGTATCTTTTGATTGCGTTGGCTTAGAAGTTTGATTTTCACAGCTTTAAGGGACAGTAGACTTGAATATTTGATATAAATTTCAGGTTGATACCTCCACGCGTTCCTTAGAAAAAGGGTCTTGACAGACAGACGGGCGGACAACAATGTGATCCTTTATGGGTTCCGTTTTTTCCTTTCGAGGTACGGAACCCTAAAAAAGAAAAGCCCATTGATGGTCACTTAGATCTCTGAGGTAATTCAGCTTGGCCCAACAACCGTTACTACACAGAGAAGTCACATAGCTGCAAATTGTCATCCTTACAAAATTCTGTCCAGCTTGCAACAACGCATTCACGAGTTGACATCACCTGACAGTTATCTGCAGTCATACACGTTTTACTACAAGATACAATATAAAATCTTTGCTGGATTCTGGACACTTCTAGAAATCCCACTTCTGATACCACTAAACAAAATTCAACTGTAACTTCATCAACTCAAAGTTGACTATCAAATGCAGCTTTGAAGAAGTTTTCATTCTTACGAAATTCTTGCCAAGTTGACTTGACATCACCTCGGCCCCTTACAATTATCTGCAGTCATCATAAAGTTTTACTACAAGACACTAAATAAAATCTCAGCTGGATTCTGGAGACTTCACAGCAATCCCACTTCTGATACCAACCAAACAAAATTCAACTCTAACATAGTCCTTTCAAAGTTGATTATCAAATGCGGCTTTGAAGTAGTTTTCATATATTATTGTTATGTAAAATACTACATCTTTGTATGTAACAAAAGATGTTTGGAACAGACAGTGTATTGTTGCCAGAGTGTGACATTCGTCAGGGCTTTTAAAACTTTTCAACTTATAAATGTGTAGTAAAACATAAGGTTGTGTCTCCACTGGAGATGTGCGAGGTTGCTTAGCGAGGAATGTGTTCGATACCCACCAATTGGATAAATTTTTAAGGTCCTTCATTTTACTATCCTCACACAGCGCAACTTTGGTGGCAAATGGCGATGAGTTCGAGACACAAAAAAAAATAAAAAACCTGACTACTTAAAAGCGAACTAAAAAGACTTAAACAAGAATAAAATCATGCTGTGCAGTCGGAGGATACATATGCGCGAGCTGGCTGGCCAAAACCGGATATTATTAACACGATGGCATTGGAAGAAAAAAAAAGAAAAAAAAGCCGCCATTTTTCTATTTTCCAATTTTAATGTAGCCAGTGACACTCGCAGGGATAAGACGAATCGATTGACGTAAGAATCATCAAAATCGACCAACGCGTTTGGTCTCTAGAACGCCATATAGGACCAAACATACATACATAGACTGAAAAACACATTCCCCTCCTTCGGCAGTCGGGTAATAAGTAACTTGATAAATGTGTGCGAGAAATGAGTACGAATGATTTGTGCAGTCAACCTATATTTTTACCCGACTGCCGAAGGAGGGTAATTTGTTTATTTTCCAAGTAAACGAGTATACGCTAAGGAAGGCACATGAGCTGTGAGTCCTTGGCAGCAGACTAAGTTGGCCTATAGATGTGGTTGATTATGACAAGACCACTTCCTACTACTACTTACTACACATTCACGCACCATACGGCTTCCTCGTACAGCTTAAGTTTAATAGCTACCTCGCTCATCTTTGTTGCATTGCGCTGTAAGAAAAGAAGGCCAATTAGAACGTGGATGATTAAGTAGCGATGAATGGATGAATGGACCCTATTGGTGGCAACTATGTTAGGTGTAAAGCTCTGGCTAGTTTGGGCTCTAGAGCTCAAAAGTTGTTAGCAGTATCAGATCTTTTTGTGATGGAGCTCGTCCAACCAACGTTAATTTTGTCGTCGCCATTTTTGTGTACCGGTTTGAAGGGTGCTTGGTGTAATTCTAACTTTGTTTCTGTTAGCGGAATACATTTCTCAGACCCCTCACAAGACCAGATCTCGCCAGATTTATTAGTGCCCGTAAAGATGGGCTCTAATCGATTGATATGGTTGCCTGGGAATTTAAGAAAACAATCCCGAGATTTTTTTCAATCCCGGGATTTCGGGATTCTCGAAGCGTAATCTCGGGATCCCGGGCCTATCTCGGGATTAGATTATGTGGTTTCTAATTGGTTAATTAATTCTCAAAATAAAAATAAAACTTGAATAATCTAAAAAAAATGTTTTGTTTTTGATGTCTTTGCACAACACAAATCACAATATAATCAGAAAAGAAAATACACAAAAAAACTAAACTTTTGCAAGAAATCACAAAAACAACACAAAAAATCTATTTAGAATTTCGAAAATATAATCGCAGAAATATCAAAGTATCCAATGTATGACTTCCAAGCCTGCTTCGTAGTTTATTGGCAACATAAGCAGCAGCTGAAAAAGCTCGCTCAGGTTCTACGCTGGTTGGAGTACGGCGTATCTACGAAGGGTTATTTTTTGTCGTTATGTAATAAATGCTATTAATATAATCTAGGCAAGTTTATTGTCAAGGCGCAATGGACTACGGAATACAAATTAGACTTGTTTGTCGCAAACCCGAAAATCCCGCGATTCGCCAAGTACAGTCCCGGGATTTTCGGGGCCAGAAAACTTTTTTTCTCTTATTGTATTCTCTACTGTACTGTACCGTATGGTGACGGACGTAAAGAATTTCACCATCCCATATCTTCCCGTGGGTGTCGTAAGAGGCGACTAAGGGACACACCAGAGAATGGGCAGCAGCGTTCTCTGTGTACTTAAACAACAAACTGCGATCGCCAACCCGCCTGCCAAGCGTGGCGATTATGGCAAACCCCCCCCCAAAACCTAATGAACAGCACAACGAAAAAACGGCCCCGAGTGCCCGGCAGCCCGTCTACCCTCGGCTACGGTAGCGGTCGAGGCGATGGCGTGGCAAGGGGTGCTAAGAATCCCCGGAGTGGACCCGGCTACCCCTACAAACACCGACGACTGGACCTGGGAACATATAACACGCGAACACTCCGGACCGACGAGAAGATAGCCGAACTTGAGGAAGAATTGAGCAGGTTACGATGGAGTATTATAGGGTTATCTGAAGTCCGAAGAGAGGGGGAGGACTCGATAATCCTCAAATCCGGTAACCTGCTCTATTTCCGAGAGGGAGACCGGCAGTCCCAGGGTGGTGTTGGGTTTATCGTCCACAAGTCTCTTGCGAACAACGTGGTGAGGATCGAGAGTGTGTCGACCAGGGTGGCGTACCTTATACTCAGAATATCCGCAAGATATTCGCTGAAGGTCATACAGGTCTACGCCCCGACCTCGGCACACCCCGACGACGAGGTAGAGGCCATGTATGAGGATATCTCTATAGCCATGCATGGTTTCAAAACTCACTTCACCGTTGTCATGGGGGACTTCAACGCGAAACTGGGCAAACGAGACGAGGATGAGCTGCAAGTGGGGCAATTTGGAGTTGGACGTCGGAACCACCGGGGTCACCTACTGGCCAGTTTTATGGAGAAGGAGGGCCTCTACATGATGAACTCCTTCTTCAGAAAGCGTGAGCACAGGAAGTGGACCTGGCAAAGCCCCGATGGTGCAACTAAAAACGAGATCGACTTCATCATGTCAACCAAGAAGCAAATGTTCAATGATGTCTCAGTGATCAATTCAGTGAAAACCGGGAGTGATCACCGCATGGTAAGAGGCACATTGAACATTAATGTTAAGCTTGAAAGGTCTCGACTGATAAAGTCCACGCTCCGTCCAGCACAAATCCAGGTCCAAAACCCCGAGAGCTTTCAGCTCGAACTCCAGAATCGTTTCGAGTGCCTAGGGAGCTCCGTGGACGAATACAGCGATGGGTTCGTGGAAGCTGTCCATACGGTCGGGTCTTAGTTTTTCAAGACCCGCCGTACAGATAGAAACAAAAAGCTCTCTGATCATACTCTCAAGCTCATGAAGGAGAGGCGTGAGATGATCCTGCAGTATTCAGACGATTCGTTGAAATACCGGCAGCTAAATAGACGGATCTCAAAGTCCTTGAAAAGCGACCTCCGCCGCTTTAATACTGAAAGTATTAAAGACGCGATTGAGCGGAACAAAGGCTCCAAGGTCTTTGCAAGAGATCTGTCTATTGGGCAGAGCCAGCTCACGAAACTGAAGACCGATGATGGCAGGATCGTGTCCGCCAAACCGGAGCTTCTGAGGGAGATCGAGAGATTCTATGGACAGTTGTACACGTCAAAAAGTAAACCCGTCGCGAATCTAGCGAATGACCCAAGAGCTAGATTGACCCGACACTATACCGAAGACATTCCGGACGTCAGCCTGTATGAGATTAGGATGGCTCTGAAACAACTTAAGAACAACAAGGCACCGGGTGATGACGGAATTACGGCCGAACTCCTGAAGGCGGGTGGAAAACCAGTACTTAAGGCCCTTCAGAAGCTTTTTGATTCCGTCATACTCGAGGGGAAAACGCCACAGGCATGGTGCAGGGGTGTGGTGGTACTCTTCTTCAAGAAGGGTGACAATGCCCTACTGAAGAACTATAGGCCCATCACACTCCTTAGCCATGTCTACAAGCTGTTTTCAAGAGTCATCACGAATCGTCTCGCACGCAGGTTTGACGATTTCCAGCCTCCCGAACAAGCCGGATTCCGTAAAGGCTTCAGCACCGTAGACCACATACATACGCTGCGGCAGGTTATACAGAAGACCGAAGAGTACAACCTGCCTCTCTGTTTAGCGTTTGTGGACTACGAGAAAGCCTTCGATTCGATCGAGACTTGGGCTGTACTGCAGTCTCTCCAACGGTGCCAAATTGACTACCGGTACATCGAAGTGTTGAAGTGTTTATACAAAAACGCCACAATGTCAGTTCGACTCCAGGATCAGACCTCGGAACCCGTCCTTCTGCAGCGAGGTGTGAGACAGGGAGACGTAATATCTCCGAAGCTCTTTACCGCTGCACTGGAGGATGTCTTCAAGGTTCTGGACTGGAGAGGGCTAGGCATCAACGTCAATGGCGAGTACATCACTCACTTTCTATCTAATAAATACGACGATGCTATATCGGAGATAAACCACCTCCAGGCCGAATGTAATACGCACCAAAAGGTAATTAAAATGCTTGAGCTCAAGGTGGACTATCTGGAGAGAAACATGAAAGCAGCTACAATCGAAATTAGTAATATTCCAACCTCTTGTTCTGAGACCAGGGAATCCCTTACTGGTTTAGTCCAAAAACTGGGTACTGTCATCAATCAACCTGTTCCAGCATCACAAGTCAAAAATATATTTCGACTGAGAGGCAAAAAAGAGACAGTGGGTACTGTCATTGTAGAATTTTCGTCCCCGACAATAAAAGAACAATTCATCCGATCTACTAAAAACTATAATAAACTAAATGTTGAATACCGTCTTAGCACCACCCACCTGCAAGCTGAAGTACCTAGGAAGCCAATATATATTTCTGAAGCGCTAACTACTACAGCAAAACGCCTCCATTACCTGGCAAGGGAGTTTATAAAAAGCAGTGCGTTCGAGCAGTGCTGGGTTGCAAACGGCAAAATCTACGTTCGCGAAAAAGAAGGAATGCCCAGTAGGCTGATTAAATCCGAAGAAGACTTAGCAAAACTACGCAGACAGAAGTGACTGGGTCTCCTTTTACCACAGCATATTATTATTGTAATCTTATTATGCAAGAATGTTATGTCCCAGCTGTTATTAAGCAACACAAAATTATGTAACACTAGCTCTAACCCACTTGTAAACAAATTTAATACCTCCTCTAACCCAATTTACTCTACGTGTACAAAAACTAACTCTTTCACATTGCAACACCAACACTCGTTAATCACTCACACATTGTTACTCAATTCACCTCTCTCACTAATCAAATACACATATCCATATATTTTTGGAATCGATCCGTTTTATTACTCAATCAAATACACAAGTACAAACATATACATTACGGGAATATACACATGTCATAGCTCAGCATTACTCTTTCCTTGCGCCTTGATTCTCTACTACAACACTGATACGAATGGTAAAACCCGGCAGACTATTCCTACCATTTCCATACACAGCAGTTCACAAAAAATGCACTTTTTGATACGTAATAAACAAAATTCGATAACACCCAAAATAACGTAAATAATATAGACTCTGTTTCTGTGTCGGACTCATCTACCTGTGACTTAGACAATTGCATCCCACCCAACGTTAATCCTAATCATGCGCTAAAAATTTTGAACCAGAACATTAACCCTCTTACAAATAAACGCAGAATAAAGTTATACCAGGTATAAACCTATGAAAATGTATGGGTATACCTTAGTTATACCTGGTATAACTTTATTCCGCGTTTATTTGTTAGACGGTAGAAGTATAACAAAAAATAAAACAAAACTGCGAACAACTTCACACAAAACGAGGGTGTAGTCGTTTATGTTAATAAAAAGATTACAGTTACCGTAGAAGAACCCTCAATCTTGGAAGCCAACAGTCTATTAATAAAAATCGACTCCAACACCATCCTGATAGCAATATATCGGCCGCCGGGATATAAAGATATTAATAAATTTCTAGACTCACTAAATGTGCTCCTGACAAACAACACACACTGTAAAAACATAATTATCACCGGTGACATAAATATAAATATTCACGAAAAATGTCTTGACGCTGCCTCACAGAACTACCTAAATCTATTAGCCTCGCATGGTCTACTGCCAGCCCATTCACTGCCTACGCGTCTCCAAGCTTGCCTTGACCACGTTATTTTAAAATCCACTCTGCCAGCTTTCACGTATGTGGCTCACTCGGCACTAACCGATCACGAAAGTGTCCTGTTTTTCCTAGTAACAAAAATCCCAAAACCTACTATAAAACAAACAGCCACCCGTATTAACCATGATCGGCTTGACGCAGAGATAAAGCAACTTAACTTTGATCAAGTGTATTGCACGCAAAATCCTCATGAGGCAGCAGAGCGTATGATCAATTTAATTACACAGGCAATTGAGCTGTGCACTAAAACCATCAAAATATCTAACCGGAAAAAAATAATAAAACCATGGCTCACTCCGGGCCTTCTACGATGTGTCCGACACAGAGATAATCTACATAAAAAATTTAAAAAGTCACCTGATAATGACATTTTAAAAATATCCTTTTTTAGATATCGAAACTACTGCAACAAGCTTTTGAAAAAGATCAAAAAAGACTACGAGAGGAACGAAATAAGCGATGCTGGTAATAACACCAAAAAACTCTGGGCAGCAATAAACACAATTACAAACAGAATCAAAAGGAGGGACAACACATCAGATTTATTAAAGTCATGTGCTACTCCTCAAGAGTCGGTTAACATGGCCAATAAATTCTTCGCAGAAATCGGTAAAAATCTCGCGGAAAAGATATCCAATAGATCACCTTATAACTCGCATAGTACCGTCAATCAGGGGGCAGCACAATCTATGGTTCTTTCACCCACTGATGATGATGAAGTTACCAATTTGATAATGTCCCTACGTAACGACACTGCAGTAGGGTGGGACAGAATATCAAGCTGTCTCCTAAAAAAACATATGGACATTGTTGTACCACCCCTCACGTATATCTGCAACCTTGCGCTTTCATCTGGGCAATTTCCCAAATCTTTTAAAAAAGCCTTAATACACCCAATCTTTAAGGGAGGGGACAGAGGCCGTGTCAACAACTATAGACCTATAGCAGTACTTCCTACTCTGTCCAAAATACTGGAGCGGATCATGAACAATAGGCTCGTGGATTACTTGGAGAAATATAACATCCTCTAACCCTCACAATACGGATTCAGGGCGGGCAAATCCACGGCGGATGCAGTTCATGAGCTGACCAATTATGTCATCACTAACCTGGATGATGGACAGAAAGTTTTGGGCATTTTCCTAGACCTTGCCAAAGCTTTTGACACGGTGTCTGTCCCTACTCTGATTCGTAAGATGGAAAACATAGGAATCAGGGATGTTCAGCTCAAACTCTTTGAGGACTACCTGAGTGAGCGTACCCAGTGCGTTAAAATAGTCGATACAATCAGTGACGAACGCACTGTCTCCTACGGCGTGCCACAAGGCAGCGTAATCGCCCCGACACTCTTCCTTATATACATTAACGAGCTGGGTATGCTCACTCTCCCCAAGGGTAAAATTATAACCTTCGCAGACGATACTGCCCTTCTCTTCAGCGCTAGTACATGGCACGATGTATACATGCAAGCACAGTCGGGTTTCGAAGTCGTGACGGAGTGGTTGCGTAATAATGTTCTCACTCTAAACGCGGAAAAAACCGTATACATGCCCTTCTTTTTGAAAAACAATGCGTCAACCACACAGATGAACTCGTTGTATTCTATAGTAGCTCACACATGTTCCAAACAAAATACAAATAATTGTACCTGCACCACCCGCATTCAGAAAACAGACAGTGCAAAGTACCTAGGGGTAATAATAGATAGCACCCTAAGCTTCAAAAAACATATCAGTACCCTCAGTAATAGGTTACGTAAACTTATATACGTCTTCAAGACCCTGAGACATGTGGCGGACGAGAAGCTAAGGAAATCGGTTTACTTGGCTCTCGCCCAGTCCCTTCTAACCTACTGCATAACATCCTGGGGTGGTGCCACAAAAAGTACTATGTTGGAGCTTGAACGAGCGCAGAGAGCCATTCTGAAGGTATCTTTATTCCGACCCTTTCGTTATCCAACGGTTATGTTGTATAGGGAAGCAAAGGTGTTAACGGCTCGCCAGCAATTCATATTGCAAACGGTTGTAAAACAGCATGGCCTCACTACCTTCAACCACTCACTCTCCCACAGAAGAAGACGATTCGATCCCATAGACCGCCATCACAACCGGCTCTCGACTACTTCCTCTCATCGCTTCTTTTGCTACCTTGGTTGCTTTCTTTATAATAAAATAAATAGGATACTCCCAATTTATAACCTCACCAAAACCAAATGCAAAATTAAACTAAGCAATTGGCTCCGGGAGTTGAACTATGAGGAAACAGAAAAACTACTTGCTGTCCCAAAATAGCCAATTTAATACATAGATACTAGTCCCCCTCCCCACACACCCCACCCCCACACATTCACCCACATATACACCGTACTCACTCACAGACACACTTTCATACCTACTAACACCAAGCACCAATAATTGCTAACATTTCCTTTTCTGTTCTATTTGTGTTTTTGTATGTTAAATTTGAAAGCCTATGCTTTTAGAATTTCTTGCCGCACTAATTATTGTACTAAACATTAAAATGTAAGCACTACCCAAGGGGTGGAGACCTGGTGTCCTGAAATACAGACCTCACGTCTAGTTTAGGCACCAGTCTCCCACAGTATAATTATTGATGTTACGTACCTATTTTGTATTGATGTCTCTCTGAATGTACCTATATTGTGGTGAGAAATAAATCATTATCTTACCTTCGGTTTGCCACCGATATAGTGGTTATGGCTGAGACCATGGAGGACCTCAGTACAATGCTCGATGATCTCAGTAGAGCTTCCGAAAGAGTGGGTCTTAGGATGAACATGGACAAAACTAAGTTGATGTTGAATGCCCATGTTACACCCACTCCTATCAAGATTGGAGACTCTCGAAGTTGTGGGCGACTATGTGTACCTGGGACAAACGATCCAATTGGGTAAGGCCAACTTCGAGAAAGAGGTCAACCGTCGAATCCGACTCGGCTGGGCAGCGTTTGGGAAGTTGCGCGGTGTCTTCTCGTCCAACTTACCGCAGTGTCTCAAGACGAAAGTCTATGACCAGTGTGTGTTGCCAGTGATGACATATGGCTCTGAGACGTGGTCGCTTACAATGGGCCTTATCAGAAAGCTTACAGTCACTCAAAGGGCAATGGAGAGGGCTATGCTCGGAGTTTCCTTGCGTGATCGAATCAGAAACGTAGAGATCCGCAAGAGAACCAGGGTGACCGACATAGCCCGAAGAATTGCCAAACTTAAGTGGCAGTGGGCAGGGCACATTGCTCGCAGAACGGATGGCCGATGGGGCAGAAAGGTTCTGGAATGGCGACCGCGAACCGGAAGACGTTGCGTTGGAAGGCCTCCCACCAGGTGGACCGATGACCTGGTGAAGGTTGCGGGGATCCGCTGGTTGCGAGATGCACGGGACCGGTCAATGTGGCGACGCTTGGGGGAGGCCTATGTCCAGCAGTGGACGTCTTTCGGCTGATATGATGATGATGATAATGATTCTCTACTGAGAATGCACCTAATACTAATGTAAAAATACTCTGGCAACTAATGGATCACTTTCTGGTTTGATTCGAAGTAATAAAATTGAGAACATGGTGTTGAAATAAAGCAGTCTCTGATTCCAATCAGGCGCGTTGCGCATGCGATAACGTGTTTTCATAGGAATTGTTCCACGAATCAGCATCGTTGTCGCATTGTCGCCTCGCACCTGTCGGCAGGATCAACATTTGTTATCATTTTAATTGTTTGTCTTGTCCTCCAATCCAGTCAATTAAAGATCTTCCCGTAGTGATATCGGCTATCACTAATAACATCGGCGAAGCTTTGCAGATGGTTATCTTAATTAATATTAATTAACTGCCACCTGGATTAATTGCTTGTTTTAATTAACCGAATTTAATTTGCATTAATTGGGCGGTACGCTTAGAGCAGTAGTGCAGAGCTTACGTAGATCACTGGTGGCCTACGCATTTTATCACGGTTTTTGCACGGTAAAAATGTGTGACTCAAGCCTGTCACTGAGGCCGTGCTCGCCCCGCTGATATAGGTATAGTGAATTTTCAACAGCCAATCACATCACTTGACAGGAGCTTAATTTATGACGCGTCATTAAATATTTATTTCCAGAAACCAAGGGTTACAATTAAAATCGATGCCAAAACGCTACAATTTAGCCTGTCCACTCATCGATATTACAAGTAAATATGTAATTAATCAAAATTTAAATAACCCCCGACACATTTATCTTGCGAAAACACCCCGAATCAAACAGTAAAACGCCCATAACTTTTGAACGGCTGAACCAATTTTATTCAAACATAGCTAAGAACACTCTCGGCAAAATCACCTTTCAAACAAAATAAACGAAATCAAAATCGGTTCATCCGTTTAGGCGCTATGATGCCACAGATAGACACACAGATACACAGCAACACACGTGAAACTTATAACACCCCTCTTTTTCCGGCGGGGGTTAAAAACATCAAGATAGATTGTCCTTACAAATGAAAATAACTAAACTGTTAAATAATAAACTTAATACTTCCGTTTGAAACATGACGTGTCCCCGCTAACTGCCTACCTCACACATATTAATACACGGCTCATCAAAAAGACACCCTCTTCGGTATCAATATATCTAAAAGAACCCTTTTAACACTTCCGCTATATAAAACTGCTATAAAATCTAAAACACAGTGACAAAAAATATTCTCCACCCTTCAGAGAGAAAACAATTCTATCATAACCGCAAGAGGTAGAAAATAGCTTGAGATAGACAGCGAACACAATATCAAAGTGATAATTTTGATATCTAATCAAAATCTTCATCTATCACGATTGAAATAAGGATTAAATTCGCTTAACAAAGTCATGTGTAATAAACTTTTAACATGACAACACGAAATTAAGAGTGTATTAAAACAACATGTGTGAGACAATGGAGCGGCGAGCACAAAGGGCGGCGGTGCCTTTGAAGTCGGCGTTGGGCCGGTTAATTTTACTACGGCGCGGTGGCCAGACCCCGGCGGGCTTGCAGCTTGTACAACAGACTATTGTGCACCCTTTGAACGTAATACTTGTAATAAACTATTGTTTTGAACCTTTGTTACACTAAAACATTTCAAATTCTAACTCTGTGCTGGCCGTATTGTTCCATTAACGGATTTCTTTTTTTTCGTGATTTGAAAATAGAAAGTAATTAGAACTAATTGCGTTATCAGTTTTTTGATGGGGTCTGCATACAAAAGTTTGAAGATACCAGCAGACTTTTGTGTGTGGTAATAGCCTTTCGCTTTCTTTCTAAAAAGTTTTAAACGATGTCTAGATAATTATCTCAGCAACAGGCTACAGGTAGACTGAAATTGTAAGTGAAAACGCTTTACATTATCGCCGCGTCTCACCTGTCGGAAGAAGCCTACAAGGTCATTGTAACCACTGAAATAACGCATGCTTAGATGTTTCAAAGACTTTCGGGATCCTGACTACTTTGAAAGCCAATTTATTTTCGTTACAATCCCACCACCCTAGATTCCCAAACCGCTGAAACTCCTGAAAGCCAGAATCAACAGTGGTGACCACCAGAAAAGCGCCGAGGCAATGAAGCTCGACGAAGTCCCGGAGAATGAATTTAACTGTCTTGGATCCCGCAACGAAATTAATCAGAAAAGAATAACGGAGGAGTACCAGAAACAACTTTCCACTTCCCTCCATATCAAGTAGGAGACAGAAAAAATACTTGCTAAGCCAGTTAACAGATTTTGTCGATCTGAGAGACAGGTTCTTGAAACTCCTGAAAATATTCTTAATCTGACTTCGACAGCGCAGTTACAGGGCAACGCGATACTTCTTGAAAGAGGTTTTCTGACATACGGCTTCTGGCTATCTGTAAAGACTGAAATGTAAGAACCTTCTTTGAAAGAGTGGTTGACAGCCTTTCATTCAGGCTTCTAACAACTGAAAAAAATAATTGAACTATAGGTCCCGAAAATGCCACGAAAACTCTCCACCATCTGCAGTGGAACAGCTCATACCGTCACGTCTTTGTTTTGGCGCGCTATTATAACTTCCTGTCGGAGGCGCAGGCGCAGGCAGCCAGCCGTGAAGCCCACCATTGTATCACAGTACCCACCAGGCCAGCCCATTCTCTAGGTGAGAATGGGCCGCTGCACTTCACAACTTTTATTGTTATGTGAAATTGTTATATTAAAATAAAAAAAAAACTTGGTATACCAAAATCTAAATAATATTACCTTTTAGAGCAGTGGTGGCCCAGTGGTATCGGCCGCGACTTACAAGTTGTAGGTGGTGGGTTCGAGCCCAGGCAGGCGCTTTACTTTGTGTAAATTATTTCATCACCACTGACAACAAAACGAAACATTGTGAGGGTCCTGGAAACAAAAATTCGAATACATGTGACATTCACAAACCCGCACTGGGCTTGCGTTGTGGATTACGGCCCATTACCTCTCACAGAGAGGAGGCCTGTGTCCCAGCAGTGGGAACATGAATAGGCTGATGATGATGATATATTAAAACAAGCTTTTAATGGGCTAAAAGGTACTAAAAGTAATATTATGTGTCAATTGATCAATTCACATTCAATAAGCCTAAACACATGGTCCTATCTTCTCTGGTTGAGGGAGTTGCTATGGCCACCTGCCGGTTCCGTCCTGAGATCAGCTCCATTGTACCATATTATGTTAATGTTTCCAAAGTTCCAAGATTCAGCTTAATAGTTGGCCAGGAAGTGCTTGAAGAATCGATTAGAAACTAGTTGACAGACACACATACAAATGAAAGGTATAATACTCACAGCGGATCTTTGTGTCTCTGAAGTTAGCTGCAAGACCCTGCGCTGTAGCTATTTTTGTGCCAATGTTGAAGGTGAAGAAAGCATTGTAAAAACTGCCTCTTGTTTGTCGCATCGTCCCATCTCGCTTACTCTATGCTGTATACTCGATGACAAACTGTTTCTTGCGAAATGGTTCTTAGAGTCAACTTCAGAGATACAGAGATCCGCTGTGACTACTATACTTAGTACAAAAATCTTCTTGTAATAAAATTTTTGGCTGACCAAGACCATCGATTTCCCAGACCTTTCGTGCCTTGGAAAGCACGTTTTACAGCCGTTCATCCCCATTGTCATTTGTAAATTTTTCCGGTAGTAAAAAGCCCGAAAGTTTGACAACCAACCTCACCCTCAACCTACCTTGTCAACCTGTCTTGCAAAGGGCGAGACCCCTTGGAAAGACTACTGGCCTCACCCAGTAACTGGGTTGTCGAGGCCATAGACAATCGCTCTATATAAAAGACCGGTATTCTTACTGGCTAGCTGGTTTTTTCAGGTTGCAATGTATAGTCCTCGCCAAACTTTTTGGCCGCCCTGAAGTTGTCTACAATGACTGCGCAGTAGTAAATCTCATACAAAAACAGCACCGTTTCGTGCTTCAACAAAACAACTTCAGGGCGGCCCAGAAGGGCCAGAAGTTTGGCGAGAACTATATTTAAAGTAACCTAAAAGTTACAGACTTCAACTCTCTGAACTCCCTCGCGTTGTAAGTTGTAATATGATTCGGATTCTTGCCAGGTTAGGAATAGGTCAAAAGGAATAAACTGGTAACATTTCATTGCTGAAGCATACAGAAATTATATCCTAAAAATATCAGAAAATTTATAGCTAAACACTTCCAACTCCAAGATAGTGAAAAATAAATTCCTATATACTGATTCCCAGACCGTATCCACGACCAGTTCTTTTGTAGATAAACTGCATTTTAATTATACGTTTATCGGTAATGTGGCTGTATCTTCACGCTGCATCCGGTAGGGGGCAGGCAGTATAAGAAGACATGACCGCTATATAACTCCCTACGTTTGATACGTTATCTTGGCGTTAATGGCTAATTAATAAATTAACAATGGATTTTATGGTGGTTTTTTTATGGCACTTTATGTAATGTATGGTAATGTGAAATAGGGTGAATATTATTATAATTTACTTAAGGCTAATTATTCTATTATGGCGGCATGCTTAAGGTCAGTCGCGTGGAAAGGACTGCCTTTTTCCATATTCGTGCGTTAATTGTTAATATTATTATCTTTAGTAAGATCTATGATACTGGAAACCGTAAAAGGGCCCATAAACAGATCATATACTTTAGTAGTCGATCTACATGTTGAATAAGATATGTTCTTTTTAACTGGCTTTCCAAAAAGGAGGAGGTTCTATGTTCGACTTTGTTTGTTTTTTTGTGTATGTTAACCGATATCTCCGTCAATTGCAAACCAATTTTAAAAATTCTTTTTTTGTTTGAAAGAGTATGTTTTGAAATTGGTCCCATTTTAATTTGGTGAAGGTCTGATGAAGAACTTCGGAGATATACAACAGAACTCTTTAATAAATAACGGCAAAACTCCCGGGATTCTTGCAATTGCATGTCTGTTTATTGTTTATACCATTTCATAACATAACATCACGCCAGTACGCTCTCAAGGGGTACATAGATCTCTCATTTCACCGGTTACGTTCAAGTTTCATGTTATTCGGCGTTATAGGGACCTTACTAAACAACTTGCCTATTTATTATAATATATAATATAAACTAATATTATTAAACGAAAAAGGGAAAAAAAAAACTTTTTTGCAAAAAAATACTACCGACTTCCAAATGAAAAACTACAAAGTGAAAAATAACTGAATTTTTTAAGTCGGTGTCCATATCCGAAAAAAATGGTACCTACGAAAGACACCGACTTAAAAAATTAAGTTATTTTTCACTTTGTAGTTTTTCATTTGGAAGTCGGTAGTATTTTTTTGCAAAAAAGTTTTTATTCATGTAAGAAATGCATTTGTCACCGGATTATTGCTAACTGCGAACGTTTATGAACAAGAGATTTCGAATACAATAATACGGATCAATATTCATCACCATCAGCCTTATAATGATCCCACAACTGGGACACGTGCCTCCTCTCTGACAGAGGGAGTGGGCCGTAAACAAACTCACGGGTCGGGTGGTTGATATCACACATGTCTTCAAATTTATTTGGTTCAAGGACAAGCCTAACGATGTTTTCCTTCGCTGTTTTTAGAGCAGTCGTGATTTTATAATTTACACAAAGTAAAGCGCCTGCCCGGGTTCGAACCCACGACCAACGACACGTAAGTCATGGCCGTTGCTACTGGGGCCATTACTGCTTTATATTCAATAGTTTATAATCTCTCCGTGTCGTGCCGAGAAATTGTGAAAGGACATAAAATTGGCGACTAGTCAGTCTGCAATACATGTTACACCAGAGGGTATGTCAATGTGTGAACAACCGTTCACCACCTGGCACTGTTTCTGTATGTAGCACTCGCGACCGTATCAAGGATGATGGTATATTCAAAACACGGGGTTATAGTATAACTGTATGTATGTATATTACTTTTTTTAAATTACAATCAACGTGAGCCTAGTCAAATCACGGATAATCTTAATACCGCGATTCAGAAATCGCGGCTAACCTAACAACGCCATCTATCGGCATAAAAGTTAACAATATTTCCAACAAAGTGGAAGGCAAGAATGACTGAATAGGTACGGAAGGAATGCTAACAGACAGTGCTCCTCAAAACAATAGTATTAAAAAAACATTCCGTTCAGCATATTATGTATTAAATATGGGTTCATCGATAAATAACTTTACTTATGCACCATTGTATGGGAAAAAACTATAACCAAGATCTCTATTTTCTCACATATTATGCCATTGAAACAAATACGGAATACCACCCAAGTATTTTTTATTGTTAACCCTGTTCTTCAAAACAATAAATACTAACGAACTATACAATTTAAACAATAACCATTTATGTAGTATGAAGTCATTCATTCACCATTCACTCATTAAAAAAAATTGCGTGTAGAACTTCTTTTGTTTGTATCCTTCACTTTGGTACTTGCAAAACCCATTCACTGATTGCATTGTCGGTTTAGAAAAAAGTAACAATAATTAAAATCAATAGGGAACTATCCGCAAAGCTGAGCTCAGATGGCGCCACTGAAAACAAAGGATAACCACAGAACATATATACCCTAAGCCGGGAGGTTAACAAACTATACCAAAGAGTATGTAACACTACGTTTTTTTTTATACTGTCAAAGTCGAGCGGCAATATTTCGCAGTTTAAGCATACATAATATAAAACTAATAGCATTTGCTAATAATGAAAGAAAAATGGAGCTAACTAATAATTGAGGAAATCAGACCATACTGTACCTAAAAACCCGGCTTCAAGAGCGCGGTGCATCAGTAAAAGGAAAAAGAAAACGGATTTAGTTGAAAGGTACGAATATGAATGCGAACATTGTTAATTGCCAAAAGCCTTACCAAAGACCTAAACGCTGACTTCCTTACCACCCTTAATCATTTCGAATAAATATATATATTCTTTTAAGAAGGTGATTTGTAAAAGCAGATATTAAATATCTTTGTTTTGATAGTTCTTACAATAAAATTTGAAATCTTGTCATTGAATCATAAATAAGTTTATTGGCACTTGATATTATTACATTTCATTTACATCTACTGTCTTCATTCTTTCAGGTT
This sequence comes from Orthosia gothica, assembly GCA_949775005.1. Lineage (NCBI taxonomy): Eukaryota > Metazoa > Arthropoda > Insecta > Lepidoptera > Noctuidae > Orthosia > Orthosia gothica. The sequence continues at coordinate 6,085,203 of OX459066.1, forward strand.
TGATCTAAACATAGAAAAAGGACTGAAAATGTATCTGCGTATCTGCTGCACGTTAGAATGGCATTTGCAGCTAATGCTTGTTATTATGTTTTATTGCACCACCCGGTCTAAGGCCTCCATGAAAATATCAGTACCTATTTTTACAACAACAAAATAGATATTATTATTTTTATGTGTCACCTGGATGAAAACTGAAATTAACATCTAGAATACACACAAAATTTGTTTTGAGTGGTGTTATTTTCCATTGTCAATATTGTCATAACATAGGATCACACCTATTTTCAAGAAGGGTCAAGGGCTAGATTGTTGTGTATAAAATAAGTACCTACATTTACCTAAATTTCAGTGCTGTGCTATTAAAATGTACCTACTGTGTGTTACTTAATTATAACAAGAAATAAATGAAAATTCTTTGTACTTGTATGTTATTTATTTTTCTTAGGATTGATTACTAATACAATTCATATACAATGTTGTCTGCCAATATAATCGGCGAAATCCTGGTCAACCTGAGTAATGTGTCAAAACCGTTAAAAATAGACCAACTGTTAAAGTAAGTAACCGGTGAAACTTATTATTTCTGAGAGTAGGTACTGAATCTATATTATTGTCCAAGTATCAAATTAAGTTAAAAAGAAATATATTTCTTTATTTACAATATTTCACATCAATTAACAAGAGTTTTAGAAGGGTTATTGTCATGAAACTTAGGTTCAGAGTTGAGTCTAAATCTAGGCTATCTGGGTATATCCATGATATCAAAGTTACATTCTTAAGGGCCAAGTTATTCTACTTACAAAAGGTGCTTTCTTATTGTTTTACCACAAATGAAATTTAGCTTTTTGAAACACTATTTTTAAGACATTCTTGTGAAACTTATTCCAACAGCACCGGAAATTTAAAGTGCTGATTGTTTCTCCTCAATTTGGTCAAAGTTTCCTTCTCTGTTTATCTTTCATCGACTCTTTTTTCTCCAAACAATGGTAGGTAACCCCCTTATTTAATATTTTTCTATTTAGTTTCAGTCCTGTAAGTATAAATTAGGTTTTATTAACACCATATGGTTAAACATGCGTATTTATGTAGACATTAAAACCATTTTGTAGTTGTGTTTAATTAGTACACAATGTTATGTACCTTCTTTTTAATGTCTATAGCATTAAACATAATAATTACTGTTATTATTTGAATAAAGGTTGCCTTAGGATAATACACTGACCTGTAAAATACCTTCTTTATTAAATATTCCGCTTTAGAACGGTCAGGACACAGCCTTGACTTTTTTGTAAAATTCCTGCGACGAATAGTAATTTCCCATTGCTTGCGAATATTGGCGTTTTCTGGGATCATATGGCCGGTTTTATTTCTGCATCCATAAACACAACACTGATGCATTCTTGACCAACAGCTAGCAATATTATTATTTAGTTTTTGAACACAAGTTATACTTAAAACAGTAAAAATAGTTCGGTAACCACTAACACAAACTGTAGTAGACGCCATGTTGTTATGTTTTTGTTTACTTTTATCCTTCAAGCGCCATCTGGCGGGAGCAATTGGCAGTAATGTTCCCTATTGTTGCTAATTGGGCTCGGCATAGCGACCACCTTTAGGGTGCTTTGAGAATTTTTGAGATCTCTTTTGTTAAAGTTATGACCTCTATGTTAAAAAAAAAGTAAATAAAAAAAATAAAAAACCCGACTGCTTAAAAAGCGTACTAAAAAGATGTAAACAAGAAGAAAATCATGCTGTGCAGTCGGAGGATACTATACATGTTCGCGAGCTGGCTGACCAAAACCTGATGTATCCTCCGACTGCACAGCATGATTTTCTTCTTGTTAACGCTTTTTTAATTAGCTTTTTAAGCAGTCGGGTTTTTTGTTTTTTTGGTAATTATTTTTTTTAGTAATTTTTCTTTAGAATTAGGTACATTTAAACATTATTTAAACATTATATATTTTTAAAATCACCTCTTAAGTTAAAACCCCTTAATTTGGTACCCCACACGATGGGTTTGGAAGAAAAAAAAATTGGTACCCCACAATATGGCGCCCAAAATCCGCCATTTTTTTAATTTCCAATTTTAATGTAGCCAGTGACACTCGCAGGTTTAAGACGAATCGATTGACGTAAGAATCATCAAAATCGGCCAACGCGTTTGGTCTCTAGAACGCCAAATAGGAACAAACATACATACATATACTCATACACATATTAACCTCCTTCGGCAGTCAGGTAAGAATGGTGGTATGGTAGTGGTAAATCAGAGGCCTGTCAATAATAATAATAACCTCACCGCATCTCTACGTTGACGTCTTGGCGGGGTTTGGGTGTGCTAATAAATAAACCCTAGGTCGGTGCCGGTAATTCTACTCTGCTGCAAGCCTGCAACATGGTGAGGGGCCAGACAAAGAGAGCTACAACCCACAAGGCAGCTTTGTGGCGTTCTAAGTGGCGTCTCGCAGATTCAATCAAATTCAGTGACTGGCTACTGCTTAACTGGACTAACCTTCGGCGACTAAGCTATATTATAGCCTCCAGCCAGACACAAACACGTTCTAAAACCTAAGCGACTACGCTGACGGTCTACCCCAGTTGGGGTCGAAGCTCAGGGCGTCGCTGGAGGACAGCTATGCTGGATCTAAGTCTTGTCCCTCGTCTCCGGCCTGCCTTTATTGGCCAGTCGGTGTTAACAGAGACGGGGAACAGAGCCCCTACCTCTCTCTTGCCTTAATTGGCTGGCTTGAGTGGAGATTCGCAAGAGCAAACGTGCTCGGAGGAAGGAAGCTAACCCTGTAAGATGCTGGTAGGGATCTTGACCGTACTTCCGGAATTGTCCTGATAGCTGTGGTATACCATTCCACTCCTGCAACTCCGAATATGTTGCCGCTACTTCATTAAAGTGCTAGTGACCGTTTATGGAGGCCCATTAATTGAGTGTGTAAGTCACCCCCTGCCTTTTTATAGCCGTGTAGTTCAACAGTGGTCAGCCAGGGTTCAATAGACATTCTATGGTTTTAGGTGATCGGTTTACTTAGCCTCCCAAACCCATAGCCTTATCTAGCCTATCTTTTGTCTCCATATTTTGCAATAGTCCTGCACCAGCCGGGGATTGTCCTTGAGTGCACTTACGTAGTGCATGCAGAGATAATCCTCGGTTGGTGTCACATATCATGATACATGTCTAACAAGTCCTCTGTGAGTTGGCTACGACTCCTGGCACGCCTTTCAAAGGACCTCAGAGTCCTCCGAGATTGTTAAAGACATAAAAATAATAATAATAAAATCTGAACTCCATGAAGGGAAACGGAGGCGTGTTGGGCAGTTCCTGCGCTTCAAGTATGTTCAGAATAGACACATGAAGAGAGGCGACATTGACCTCAAAATTTGGGAGAATCAGGCACAAAATCGGCCCGAGTGGAGACGTCGTGTGCAGGCGGAGAAGGATAGAAGGAGGTCGGCATTGGACCAGAAACGCGACGACCTCAAAGCTAGACGACCAACAGCTACTATTTATCACGTAGTCATTGGTGGTCTGACGGTGTCCGCTTTGTGTCTGGAGTTTTTCGGCCAAGGGCCATGCAAGTCACATGAGAGCACATAACAGAGCAGCAAATCTGAGCTCTCAACCACATTGAGTAGCCAATGATTGCTGTGAGTTCGTCGAGCTGTGGCTGAAACCGGCTGGATAGCATCATATCATATCCTATATTCAGGTAACTTAAGCCCCACGTTCCAAATAAAATCATATCAAAATTTCGTAAAATCATTTATATAGGTCTAAAATGTCCGTCCGTCGGTATTCGCATTATTTTATTTTATTAATTACCCTGAAATTCCTATGACCATAATATTCACGAACACGATTCGCCGAAAAACAGTTGACAGGACGTTTCGTCATGGCAGACCGCAGGTATCTTATGAGGAGGACAAGATAATTAGGTTCCCACAGACTTGCGCAATTGACATTGCGACAACTCCTCGAAAACACGACTGTCAGACTTACGGACATTGATGATAGAATAAGGGCATTATTTCTTTTGTTTTCTTTGTTGTCTGCGGGAGCCTTTTAACACACAGACGTTTAGACTAGACATGCCTTTAAAAATTATAGTCGGCTTATATTTAATTTGTTAAGCCTGACTCTCAGGATCTCTCGCCTCAACGGTTTATGAGGATAACTCGAGCATAGCTCATGCAGTTTTTCAAACTCTAATAACCCAAAAGCACGTAAGCTTAGGGGCAAAGCTTACCGACATAACTTCACGCACACCTAATTTGTAGATATGGTTAGTATAGATACCTAACTTGAGATATTTGCAATCTATCGTGTAATTTTATATACATTCCTGGGCGGCGGGCGTTCTCAAAGCGGTTAATAGCTGTCTGAAGCTCTTAACAATTAATCCTCCCCCCCTCTCCGCCTTCCGTCTTCATCATTTGATGCGCGGGAGCAGGTTTAGAGGAACCTAGAAGTCCCACTCTGAAAATGAAATAAAAGCATTCGTTTTGACAAAACATTGACTTCGTCATACTGCAGCACTGCTTGAATTTTGCCTTTTTATAGGCCCTTCCACTACCCCCTACAACTATTGGCGTCATCATCATTATCATATCAGCCCAACTGCGACGTCCACTGCTGGTCATAGGTCTCCACGAAGCGTCTCCACACGGACCGGTCCCGTGCGTCTTGTATCCAGCGGACTCCCGCCCCCCTCACCAGGTCATCTGTCCACCTGGTGGGAGACCTTCCAACGCAGCGTCTTCCAGTTAGCGGTCACCACTCCAGAACTTTTCGGTGCCATCGACCATCCGTTCTGCGAGCAATGTGCCCTGCCCACTGCCACTTGAGTTTGGCAATTCTTCTGGCTAAGTCTATAAAACTGGTGTTCTTAGGGATCTCTACATTTCTGATTCGATCACGCAAGGAAACTTCAAACAAAGCTCTCGTCCTCCCCCTTTGCGTGACTGGAAGCTTTCTGATGAGGCCCATTGTGAGCGACTACGTATCAGAGCCATAGGTCATCACTGGCAACACACACTGGTCATAGAATTTCGTTTTGAGACACTGTGGTAAGGTACACTATACTTCACTATAGGCGTAAGATCATAGTGGGCCTTCTATCCTCTTACTCATGATCAGAATCGTGCGTGACAAATTGCAGCGCCCGCGCATCCGAGAAAAACATCGCTTAACGATAGCTTAATTGCGCGTAATTGTGACCCTGTGGTACCCAGCAACCTAGCAACCAGTTACTGTAGACCCAGCGCAATGAGACCATACACTTTACACTAAGTTATAAATAATTGTAACACAGTGGTTCGTTTCCGTCGATTTTGGAAGATAATGACGGTTTATATTTTAAAGAAAAATGGTTCCCAAAACTTCCTGAGTTTGACAGTTGTTAATTTGCCATTGTCATTTTCGATGTATCTCATTTAAAGAGCACGAACAATGTATTCCTGAATAACCCATGAACTATCAAAGATCATTAAATTTCTGCTTTCCAATTTTCCAAGTAAACAAAAATATAATGATAATTTTCGTCCCAGAAACGGGGTCTCCAATTTTTTAAAGAAATCTTTTTTAACCGACTTCAGAAAAAAGGAGGAGGAGGTTCTCAATTCGTCGGTGTTCAATGTTCAACGATTACTCAGAGAGGCGTTGACTGATTTGGAAAATTCTTCTTTTGTTTGAATGGGTATACTTCTTACCAAATAATTTCCAAGTTCTGGACAAAAGCATACTGCTGGGCAGGACAGGTTTTTTTTTTGATGATAGGCTTGCGCTTGACCACTATCTCACCTGATGGTAAGCGATGATGTGGTCGACGGTGAAGCACGCTTGCCTAGAAGAAACCCATTCACTCTTGCCATGAAGACTCCCAGGTTGTAGCTATCATGAAACACAAACTCCGGCAGGGAATTCCACTCCTTAGCTGTACGCATAATAAAAGTATTCCCAAAACGTTTTGTGCGTATGGGTGGGATGTCCACCATGTACTGATGACGCATCGCCGTACGTCTTGTAGTCCGATGATGGAACGGGCAAGGAGGAATTAGTTCATGCAATTCCAACGCACACTCCACGAAATGTAACCGATAAAAAACCGACAGGCTGGCAACTCGGCGCCGATGTTCGAGGTACTTGGAGGACTTGTCCAGAACAAATGGCCCTGTGACAGAAACCAAGTTTAAATTGGGTTACTAGAATCTAGAATAGATCCAAATCCACCGGCAAATCGATCTACAGCAAGAAGATTAGCCATAGTTATGTTACCAAAGCTCTCCACAAAATGGTCGTCGCCATACGAAAGGGAATGTAACCGCTGTTAGAGCCTCTTGCAACATTTTTTATTTTGTTTCTAATGATATTAAAAGCGGTCTTAATGAATGGATGACGTTTTTGTTGTATCTTTAAGAGGTTCAGATAAATGTCATTAATCATGGAGATATCAGCGTCTATGTGGTCTGATTGTCATTGGCCATTGGGACTATGTTAGATGCTCTGTTAACACTTAGAAAGGCGTTGGAGTATAGTGGAATATTGGAAAACTTAGTGAAAATCTGGGCTAAGTACGCCTAAGCATTTTGTGCTCTACACCAAACCACAGATAATATAATACTAGCATACAGATGCCTCATCCCATACAATGAAACCGTGCCGACGTTCATCTGATTAATCTTGTTATTTTTGTAAGTACATCAATCGCGTTCGATCCCGTTTCACGGCAATAGATGGTGTTAGCAGCGACTTGCAAGTCAAAGGGTTTAATAGGTTCGTGAATATTTTTTCTTTAAATACAGTAAAGGTTCGTTTTATTGTATTTTTTTGCCCAATATTCCACAATTTTGTACTTAGGAGAGTTGATTAAACAAGAACATACAATTTTATGTTTAATTCCAGAAAATGTTAATTTTACAAACAATTCTATTGAATTGAGTGTACATGTCGCGCCATCTAGTGAGATTTATTTGAACCAAATTTTATTTCTTAGCACAGTCATATCATGTAGTCTATGATATAACTGTCAAAGTGCAAGACGGTAAGGTCCATACTCGAGACCGTGGTTCAGTCGCCGTGAAAACAGAAAAACCTTCGACTTATGTCGTTAACTAACAAGTTATAACAGCCAATCCGACTAATCGATTAGTTCGAATCGAGGAACCGAATTGAAATATGGCCCTTAGACTCTGAGCAGAAATTATTTATTTTAAGAGCAGTCTTAAGAGATATATGTGCCCACTTCTCTCAAAACGGTGAAGGAAAACATCGTGAGATCCTATCCTCGCCTTTGTACATGTATTTTATTATCAAATGTATGTAATATTGTTTTTTTGGTGTACAATAAAGAATTAAGAATATCTACCAATTCGCTCTGGGGCCCCGTGGTGGATTAAAGCCCACTCCCTCTATAAGAGGAGGCCTGTGTCCCAGCAGTGGGAACATTAAAATCATGATGATAACTAAAACTCAACTTTATAGATGTGGATTAGAGGAATACTAAAGAAACTACGATGGATAGGTTTTGGGAAAAAGGAAATGACGGGCAAAAGAGACATTAAAAACATGCTGCGCCGACGTCAAAAAATTTGAAGAATGGCAGGAGAATGATGAAAACTCATCATTCACATAGCAGAAATTCCAACTAACTTACTCATCCGATGACTATTGGCTTTTATGAGGTCATAATAAAAAAAATATCTTGACCATTTACAACGTAGCAATTAATATTGACCATAGATTGCTACTACATTCCATAGACAGAGACTACCGAACGCCGACCGCGCCATAAAAGCCATAATTTTGATGAGTGCGTTCGATTTATTTCGTTGATGAAAACGTTCAATAATAACACAAATACTTCAACTTTTCATCAATCAATGCGAAAGTTTGTGAGGATAGATGGGTGGGTGTAGCTCTTTCACGCAAAAACTAATGCACGGATTTTAGTGAAATTTTGCAGTAATATATCTACTGCAATAACACAGACTATAATTTAAAAAAGATAGAAGTACCTACGAATAAAACGCGGGCGGAGTCGCGGATGGGAGCTAGTATTATAAATTCGAAAGTAACTCTCTGTTCTACCTGTTTGTTACCTTTTCACGATTGACACGGCTTTTGATGAAATTTTGGATGGATATAGTTTGAAACCCTGGGTAGGACTAGGATAATTTTTATCCCGGCAATCATCCTAAAGGGTGTGAAAAAGGGTGGTCACCACCCTTTTAGGTGCGGTAAAAAACTTTTTAGCAAATAAATACTACCGACTTCCAAATAAAAACTACAAAGTGAAAAATAACTTTATTTTTGGAAGTCAGTGTCTTTCTTTTGCCCATTTTTTTACGATATGGACACCGACTTCCAAAAATAAAGTTTTTTTTTATTTTTCCCTTTTTTGTTGTACCTACCTAAAATAGGCACCTATAACGCCAGAATAGATTACTCGAATAACATGAAAAATCCAGTGAAATGAGAAATCTGCGTACCCTTTTAGGGCGTACTGGCGTGATGTTATGTTATGAAATGGTATAAACAATAAACAGACATGCGATTGCATCAATCGCGAATGATCTTCCGTTAGTTATTGAAGAGTTCTGTTGTATATCTCCGAAGTTCTTCATCAGATCTTCACCAAACTAAAATGGGACCAATTTCGAAACATACTCTTTCAAACAAAAAAAGAATTTTCAAAATCGGTTCACAATTGACGGAGATATCGGTGAACATACATAAAAAAAAAAAAAAAAAAAACATACAAGAAGTCGAACATAGAACCTCCTCCTTTTTGGTAAGTCGTTTAAAAAGATAGCTTGATATCTGCGACAGCTGTCAGTATCAAGACAGTAACAATAGCACTTGACAGGCAAATAACGTATACGTCAGTTTGACATATGTCGCAGAGATCAAGCTATCTTTTATGAACTATAATAATTTCTCAAGTAATGCGGTCCACACACCTACAACATTATTGCATAATGTTGAGGAATCAAAGCTATTCGAAGTACTAATACACAGCAGACGAATTCGGGGGCAAAAGCTAGTGTTCAATAAACCCAAATACTTAAACTTTCAATCAATTTATTATAATTTGCTTATCTAATTCAATTCCAAGTTGAAAGCTTTCTACATCCACTTCAGAAATTCCCGATTAATTTTGATCTACAACAATTAGTCACAACTCATTCCCATATCTTCTCTAAATGCATGTAAATTATAAAGGTTCGATAGGAAATAGTTTCATTTCGATAGATAATGTTGAATTAAATCGAATTTGTTGTTTCGAATCATATTTTGATGGGTAAAACCGAGGGCCGATAGAGAGCGAGAAACTGTGGGAAAGTTTTTCAAACGATCGAACATGTAGATGTTGAATTGGTGCGTTCGACAATACCAACAATGAACATAATATAGATACAATAATACTAGAAATACATACATATACTAAATAATAGATAGGTACATAAATACATACATACTTAATATATAAGCAATGAAAATAAATGTTGTACGACAATCATAGCACATTATTTCAAAAAACCAAAAGCACAATCACAGCTACAGGTAATGTTCTTTGATGAGTTTTCTAAATACAGGCAACGACTGAGCACGTTTTTTTGGGTCAGGCAATGCATTCCACAGACGAGCAGCTTGGACAGTAAAAGCTTTATCCATGAAAATTTAATTGTCTAGGAAAAGCTTTTGTTATTTTGAAAATAACAGTAATAAAAAGTATTTATATTTTAAACTAGCAAAAAGTACTAAACATTTTTGTCATTTTGAAAATAACAATAACAAAAAACCGGCCAAGTGCGAGTCAGATTCGCGCACGAAGGGTTCCGTACCATTTCCGTAAAAAACGGCAAAAAAATCACATTGTTGTATGGGAACCCCCCTTAAATATTTATTTTATTTTGTTTTTAGTATTTGTTGTTGTAGCAAAGACAAAAGATATTTATTTCAACTGGGCCACCAAGCGGCACTTTTGAATGTCACAATTTAAATTTAAATGGAATACAAGTTGATTCTACCGTGCATTCGGAAAGTAGCTAGTTATGGAGAAGAATGCACAAGAAACTCCATACTTTTTAAATTTACATGGAATAAAAGTTGATTCTACCGTGCATTCGGAAAGTAGCTTGTTATGGAGAATAATGCACAAGAAACTCCATACTTACTCTTTTAAAAAAAAATGATTCTACCGTGCATTCGGAAAGTAGCTTGTTATGGAGAAGAATGCACAAGAAACTCCATACTTTTTAAATTTACATGGAATAAAAGTTGATTCTACCGTGCATTCGGAAAGTAGCTTGTTATGGAGAATAATGCACAAGAAACTCCATACTTACTCTTTTAAAAAAAAAATGATTCTACCGTGCATTCGGAAAGTAGCTTGTTATGGAGAAGAATGCACAAGAAACTCCAACTCCATAGCGGCAACAAATATACATCACCTGTGAAAATTTCAACTGTCTAGCTATCACGGTTCATGAGATACAGCCTGGTGACAGACAGACAGACAGACAGACGGACCGCGGAGTCTCAGTAATAGGGTCCCGTTTTTACCCTCTGGGTACGGAACCCTAAAAAGCTGTATATTTGCATATAATAAGTTGAGTGAGAGTGAGTCTCCATGGAATTTCTTGGTCGTTCTTCTATATAGAAATATACGCTTTGGAACGTGCAAATAGCTGCAACTATCTACCTGACCGAATCTTTGACAGTCTTAAGTGTCTATAAATGGTTTAGTTGAAATAAATACTTACAGTTTGAATTTAAGATGTTCAATTTCATTGCCATCATTCCCTTGCACTTACAAACAAAGACAATAATAATACCTTTGTTACCTAAAGAAAGATTTGATACGGTTTTCAGAGCCACCAAATTGATGGTAGCTGAAGATCGTATGAACTTCTTGAGTATCTTTGGGGTACGAAAACGTGGATAAACTTAAAATGCCAATGCATTCCACTATCGTCCTGGACAAATCTTTTACTATCCAGGCCGCTCGTCTATGGAATGCATTGCCTGTGACAATAAAACGCGCGCAATCACTACCGATCTTTAAAATACTGGCAAAGGAGCACTACCTAACACTGTGATCATATTCTTGTTGGAGCTGTATTGTTTTCTTGCCTGTATATTTATAAATGTATGTATGTATTTATTTTAGTATTTTATATTTATTGCTTCTGTTTGTAACTTATTATTTAATTTTTAATTGCACCAAGCGCAACCCCATGTCGTGTCCAGGCTATCTCTCTCCATTCAGGGTTGCCTGGAAGAGATCGCAGATCGCGATAAGGCCGCCTGTTGTATGTTATTGTTATTTTAAGGTTTCCGTATGTAATGTTTTTATCTTGGTGTACAAAAAAGTATATAATAAAAAAACGAGGAAATAGGTGAAGTCGACCTATTAGCGTTAGTTTTTTTTTCGGGGATTTGATGTCGAAAGCGGGCTATGACGGTTCAGCGGAACGCGGAGGGAACGTCAATATATTATATTTTTGTCATCACAACGGTATTACTACATTTTTTTTTAACGTTTATACTTTCATGAAATACCAACATCTTCAACGTGTTTTTCGTGTCACTTTTTTTCTGGAATGCCCGTTTGGATGATGAGGAAGCAATTATTTCGAAAGGTAGGATACGCCCATCTGAACATTTTATAGAAACCTTCAACAGATAACAAAAGTAGATAATGTAAAGTTACTTACCGATGATACGATATCCCATGTTTCTTTTTAACCTTTGTAACGTAATTTTTGCAGCCTTTTATCACACAACTAGGCATTATTATGACAAGCAAATACTCGCTCACTCCCGCACACGGAACACTGTCGCGTTGGTCCTAAACTGCAATTTAGGACCAGCGCGCTGGTGCCATTAAGTCGCGCGGTAGGCCTGGTCCTTACGCAAATAATATATATGTCAATGTGAGGAAGACGTTCATCGAATTCAAATTTAAATAATGTTTAAAGCATCTTCCTTCACCAGATCTTTTAGCCTACCAAATGAAGACATCTTCGCCTTATCCATCTCAAATCTGCTACGAAACCACATTTCATATCATTCTCGGTCTCCTTGTAAATCCAACCGCGTTCTCTCTTCCCTCGAATCGATATCGGTATCAATTAAGTGTATGCGGCGTGGGTCGCTCGGTAATGGCGGTCGCAGATAAAACCGGTAATTAACGAATCAATTTGATTATATCCGGCCCCTTTGTGCCGGCCGTGTAGTCTAGGAGCTGGGGTTAGGTGGGAGAAGTTATGTGCAAGTTTTTTTCTGTATTTAATATTAATAAAAATAATAAGGGATGGAGTGTGATAATTAAATACCTTAAAGTTACTTCAGATGTACTATAAACTTCAGGGGTCTGATTTAGGTAATGCTGCTGTGATGGCCTTTACCGCAGAAACCGTGATATGCTTAAAAGTAGCCTTTGACAATCACCGATAAAGAAGATTTTTCATCTGTGTAAGATTTCCACTTTAGACAGATATTTATTCATTATTACAATTACTCTCTGCACTTACAGTGTTACCCAAAACGTACAGAGAGTCAATAATTACATTATTTAGACTCACATACACATATAAAAACAAAAAAAAAAAAGATTCTTCTTATAACATTAGTTTAAAATGTAGGTTTATTTTTCTATTCCTTTTTGTTTTCCTTTACAGAGATATTGTAAACACTACTTCGAAGTCATACAATTATCATGCCTAATTATCCCTACATAATCCACAAAAATGCTCTCAGACGTTAGCAACTGGCAACACGCAGCAATGCGAACACAAAAACTTTAATACATTTAATTGTTTCCTAAGAACCGCATCGAAGTAATTGCCACCGCTGAAGACGCGACAATGAGCTCACGAGACTTAATTGATGTAATTAGAACCGGATAATTAGGACGACGAAAAATTTAAAACTATTCTTTTTATATAAGTAATTGAACTTAACAAGGGGAACTTAGTGTTTTTAAGCATTGAACGTGCAGGTTTTAAAAAATGTTTCTCCTTAAAAGATAAGCAAATGTTCTGTCAGTGTTGAAGTAAGGTGCAGAGGAAACGTTTAGACACAAATATGGGCGAAAATTGTTGAATTTAAATGTCCTTTTTGATGACAGTTGGAGTAAAAACGTGTCTTCTCTGCTGTTGACACTTTGTGCCACACTTCATGGTTTAATCGAGCTGTTAAACTATAAACTAAGTAGCTATCTAAGTGTAATTTGTAGTTTTTAATAATTTGATGGTGTATCAAACGATTTTTCGTTGTTTGCCATAGATAAAAAAGGAAAAGATCATAGAGAAAAAGTAAAATAAAAGGGAGTATAGTTGTGTCCCCAATTTTTTTTCTTCTGTTGTATGGCATTACTAAAACAGCTACTTTATAATTACTCATTAGTCTTAAAAACTTCATAATCGAGACATTTTAATGAGAAGTATAATTGGACAATTATTTACCACGTTATGATATGGTTATGGCATAGCGGGCGCAATATCTCAGGTTTTTCTGAGTTTTTTGCGACATCTCCAGCTCAAATGTCAATTTGTGATATGAATACAAATTTATTTAATAATATCCTAGGAAATATCGACCAATGTAGAACTAAGGATGGTCATGTAGTACATATCTATACTAATATTATTAAGCTGAATAGTTTGTTTGTTTGTTTGAACGCGTTAATCTCAGGAACTACTGGTTGGAATTGAAAAATTATTTTTGTGTTAGATAGTCCATTTATCGAGGAAGGTTATAGGCTATATAACATCACGCTACGACCAATAGGAGCGGAGCATACATGAATAATGTTGCAAAAACGGGTAACGATATTCCTTTTTTCTTCGTAAAAGGTTTAAGTTTCGCAAAAATCATGTATGCAGGGTAAGTAGGGTAGGGTAGGTAAAGTAGATGGGTAGGTGAGTACCCAATTGACGGGAGCGAAGCCGCGTGGACAGCTAGTCTAGGATAAGTAAATTTAATACTTTTAAATTCTTGAACAAGCCACTCAAACGGTACAAAGAATTTAAAAAGCCTTAAAAAATGGATCTCAAAGAACACTAGTATTTTAGATAAATAATGAAGTCATATGACCTTAAAAAATAGGCTCATTAAATACCAGCACGTACTGCAAACAAACCATTAACGAACAAAACTAATATCCCAAATCTAAGAAACTAGTCTTAAACAAATAAATATATATACAGCCTGGTGTTTCATCACCGTCAAAAATGTTATATGAAGGTCTTTGATAAAATATTGAGATATGGCATCTAGAAGTTGTCGTGCGGTCTCATCCCATACAAAGAAACTGTCCCGACGTACTGTACTGATTATACTGATTATTTGATTTATCTATCGATATATCGATATCGATTGATTATTAGATGGTGATCTATCTATCGCCGTGGAATGGAACCGAACGCGATCTATTTCTATCATATGAAAAACGCTAGTTAGTACGTGGCACGGTTTCTTTGTATAAGAAAGAAAGAAAGAAAACCAGTTTATTTGGCACACACAGATACACACAATGTAGATGATGATGATGTATGGAATGAGGCATCTGTATGCTAGTATTATATTATCTGTGAAGTTGTCTAAAAACTCTACGTTTATTTAGCGCGTGACGGCTTGATAGAAGATTGGGGAAAATGTTCAATATGAAATTTTACCAAGGTATCAATATTTGTGTCGTTGATTGATAATGCTTAGAAAAAAAACTGATGTTGACAAAAACATCAACCTATATTTCAATGACTGTTGACTCGAGCACACTAGCTCTTGGACTACAAACACTCGGACAGAGCTTTTTACGGCCGAAAGAGCAATAAAATTTAAATCCGAGCTTCGAGATAATCTTAGGTTTAATGCTTATTGACATTTTGTACGTTTTTGTAACAAATTCCAATTTTCATTCACTTTGCTTCGATAAGATAAATGTTTTTGTTTTGCAATTAATTAATTTATGCTGATATAAATATTTTTAATGTTTATTTAGATTGCGGTTTGTTGTCTTTGAAGGTTGGTGGAAGGTGACCAAGGGTTTTATTATAACTTACAAGGGGTTTATGTAAAACAATAAAATTGCGTCAAAAAGTTCCGACCGTTTACTTTTTAATTGACCATCAATCTGCCTAACCTTTTCCCAACTATGTTGGGGTCGGCTTCCAGTCTAACCGGATTCAGCTGAGTCCCAGTGTTTTACATGGATCAACTGCCTATCTGACCTCCACAACCCAGTAACCGGATAACACGGTACCCTTTAGCTAGACTGGTGTCAGATATCAGGCTTCTGACTACCCGTAACGACTGTCAAAGATCTTCAAATGACAGCCGGGACCAATGGCTTAACGTGCTTTCCGAGGCACGGGGGAAACTGGTCACCCATCCACGGACCGACCTCGGCAAGCGTTCCTTAACCTTGAAGATCGACCCGTGCGGCTGTTATTATTTAGTCACGAGCTCTTTAGAAACTTTTTAATTGACAATGAGTTGTTTTTATATTATAAGGCTGTATCTGCAAACAAAACTATGGCCAAAATAATATGACAAACCCCATAACCACAATTCAAAACCAAACAACTGAAAAAAAGAACATAAAAATTACCACTTCTCGGCCTTTTGACTAAGATCAAAGTGTAGTCCTAAAAATACACAGTTTCTAAGCATAACTCATTTTATGTAAATCCCATCCTTATCCTGCAAGATAGTGTTGCTCGCACGCACCGCACCCTATGATCAGGCGCACAATCGAGTGCATTAGCGCCGTCCTCCGCCCCGCGGGACACTCCGTCACCCCCGCACGCCCCCGGCGCCGCGCATGCGCCACACAAATTACTTTTTATTATTATAATACTCGCGTGACTGTACCATCTAATGTGAAGCAGGAAAGAGGAGAAGGTCTACTTTGGACTCGGACAGAACGGGATTCCGTCAGCGATAAATTTTCTTAATTCCATAACATTTGTTCTCGTGACATATTAGCAGCGCATAAGCATTCTATGGTACATTATTATTATCGGTGATGGAATGTCACTTAGTCAATAATCAATGAAAACTAAAGAACATTAATTACGCAAAGCAAATCAAACAGACAGCACATCAAAGAGTCATCATCTGCCTAGCCTTTTTCCCAATTATGTTGGGGTCGGCTTCCAGTCTTACCGGATTCAGCTGAGTACCCAGAGTTATCGCGCAGCTTTGTTGGCATTCATGGTTTTCATACTCGGGCACTTGAAAGTTTGGAACGGGTATAAATATAATGACCACCAAAAATAACCTTGTGACCATAACCTCTATTACCTAAAATTGTACTATGATAACCAAATTTAGTAAATAGGTCACCAAATTTTAATAGTAAATTATTGGTTGTGAAATAGGTTAGGTTAGAACTGTGACCAACCGCGCGCGAGCCGAGCGAGCGAAGCGAGAGGTGCCGCGGCCGGCGAGCGCCTACTTCCAAGTTGCTCGCAGATGTTTTTTTGTTTTCTTTAACTATTTTTTGGATAAAACAATCATAATTCGGAGTTGGTTGTTTTAAGTAAGATCACAAGTGGTAAATTTTTGGTTCCACTTTTATGCTAAAATGCGTTAATTTTGGTGACCATTGATAATTTTGGCAATATAAAGTGATTTTTTGCCATTACATTTTACCAGATCTGGTGGTTAGTTAAACATAAACCGTTTGGAACATAAACCATGACGTGATACGCGACATGAACTGATATATTGCTACTTACGATACAAACAAAATAATTGTGTTGGAACCTTTACTTAATCAATAGACCCTTTGTTTCTCTGAAATTGTTTTAACTTATGTTCTAGCCATGGTGATAAAACTATGGTAAATAAACAAAACACTTCGCGGTCTCAACACAGCTGTTTCATAAAGACGCTATGTTTTTAGTGTTAACTCTTGGGTCTGGGCGATCGCTAATGTAGCGTTCAAAAACTTCGACATCGTTTCATTAGCGCTTGTCAAAACTGTAGGTAGAGTGCGCGCACGATAAGTCTGCGCGCGACGGGTGGCGTGCTTAATGTTGCCAACATAACTGATCTTTTTCCTTCATTTAATCAATCGTCATTTTTCATTACTCGAACCTTAGAGTAATTTAAGTTAAGCATAATTAATTACTAGATTTTTCTACTTGCATAGAATATGATGAAAAAAGCATAGGTACTGTTAAATTTGGTCTAACAATGGTCCTGCAGTGGCCAATCTTCAATTTCAATTCTTTTTTAATTTCTTCTTAAACAATTTTTGAAGAAGCTGCTGCCACATAACCCGCTTGAGTTATTTGGGTAACGGTACGTTCAGAAACGCCTAAAACAAAATAACAATGATGCATTATATTACATGATGCCGGTCCTATCCCGCTGGTATATTTATGTACCACCCAAAAACCAATACTGTCGGGCACCGGTAGTACGAAAATTTAGGGAAATTTTAGTATTGTGGTATCCCTAAAAGTTACCTGTCAAATAAGCAACGCTGTTTCTATCTTTGTAAAACGGTACCGCAGGCCCGTTATTGTCTTGTTCACTTCAAGAAAACATTCCTGCCATTACTTTTAGCATAATGATGGCGATTATTTACTTCGGAAACGAATAAAAACACGAAATACAACACACTATCTTGACATCTGACATAAATGACAAACATTTAGTTCCAATTTTGGCCGCGCGCAGACTTATCGCGCAAGATAAGTCTGCGCGCGGCCAAAATTGGAACTCTAACTTGGCTACCATTTCTATGGGATGGAGCGATCAACATTGTAGAAACGATTACATTTCATTCTAACATTTTGAACGATCCGTTGCGTTGTAAACTTGGCTACGAGAATTTTCTATTCGTTTGGTCTGACCACATGACTTATCGTTCAGATGAGGTCATTCCGATACACTTGACAATTTTTCCATCAGCGTTTTCGATTGAAGATTGTCAACTTAGCTAAGCCTGCAGGCAACCCAGAATGGAGAGAGAAAGCCTGGACACGACATGGCGTTGCACTTATAGCAATTTTAAATCAAATAATAACTTACAAACATAGTAAGCACTAAATATAAAATACTAAAATAGAAACGTATAAATATACAGACAAGAAAACAATACAGCTCCAACAAGAATAAGATCAATGAAATGATGATAAAAGTGAGCCTTCTGAATATTTAATTACGGCATCTAGTCTCTAGTAGTTATTAATGTGCGAGTTGGTATAATTCTCTTTTTCTTTAGACTTTTTTTAGGTAATTACTATTGTCTTGGCGTTTTTGAGTTCATTATCATTATGTGGGATGGAATACGGAGTAAAACATTGTGCTCACGGCTTCCAAAGGGTGGGTGAATCTGGGCGTGTGATCTCTCTAAATTATCGAATAATTAATGTGACAATATGACAAGCACGCGTTATCTGCTGTGATTAGTTAAATGAATTTTCAACAGCCAATTACAGCAGATTAAGCGTGCTTGACAATTTGTCACATAATTTAGACGTGAGAAACTCGGCCTAAGTCTTGCGACTGCAACTTTAAAAAAATACTCATATTCTTTTTGACGCCAATAACCGCAAACCGAGCCTAGAGGGAAATGAGCAAAAATTTAATGCTGCTTGTCAAAAGACGTTATTCAACACACTTCTAATCAATAAAAAACTTCATGAACAATAAAATAGTTTGGAACAAATAATATTCTTCATAGACTATGTACTTACAAAATATAATTGATGTAGTGCATCTTTTAAAGCAAATTATTAAACTCTTGACAAGAAATTAAAAAGTAACGACCATAGATATTGGATCTGACACAGACAACCAATTATTTGAATTAGCACTTGCAAAACACATTAAATAAAAATACAACTGGCAATATTTTATGTTCATTTATGTTTACTAGCAACACTTTCACTCTTAATTACGTAGAAGTTAATTATTTTCATTAAAAAAACATAATTGCTTCAACCGTAATGAACAGCACTATTCATAAAACATTTAATTTTGTTACTTAAGTTATTATTTTTATATTTTGCTATGTTATTCAGTAATTAGTTGTTGTATAACATTAGCGGTTGTACTTTTAATTATTCTTTATTGCATTTTGTAGGCACCTAATAAATTGTTTGGCTCGTAAAAGCTACTACAATTTATGTACGCAGGCAATTACATTTATTGCCTTTTGCCTATCTATAATAATATAATATTATAAGAAAGAGAGAGTGAAGAGTTTGTTTGTTTGTATGAACGAGCTAATCTCAGGAACTACGGGTTGGAATTGAAAAAATATTTTTGTTTTGGATATTCCATTTATCGAGGAAGGTTATAGGCTATACAACATCAAGCTACGACCAATAGGAGTGGAGCATAAATGAAAAATGTTGCAAAAACGGGAAAAAAAAATCCTTTTTGAGAGCTCCGTTGAGTCCGTGCGCTGCGTAAACGGTTCAAGTTACGCAACAATCATGTAGGTATGTTGGGTAGAGTAGGTAGGGTAGATGGGTAGGTAGGTAGCCAGTTCTCGGGAGCGAAGCCGCGTGGGACAGCTAGTTCTTCTATACAATATACCTATTTTTCATTATTAGGTACATATTTCCAGTCTTCAGTTTTACAAGTATATATTTCATACCATAGGCACTTTTGAATGATCAAGGTATCGGTAAGGTCTTGTTGCCTAAAGAGCTGTTCTTATTTGGTTCCTATCTATACTAACATTATAAAGCTGAAGAGTTTGTTTGTTTGATCGCGCTTATCTCTGGAACTACGGGTTGGAATGGAAAAAATCTTTTTGTTTTGGATAGCCACTTTAATAAGTGCTCAAGCACTTATTCATTATCAAAACGTTTACATAAAGGCAGTGGCTCAAAATGGCCGCCCGTCCCCAGTTCATAGCTTTTTAGATGGGGAGAGGAAATGTCGCAACAAACGCCTTAGCAACTCGTCTGTCTGTTAACTTCATCATCATCATAATTTCAGCCGAAATCCGTCCACTGCTGTATAAAGGCCTCCCCTATGTGTCACCACATCGGCCGGTGCTGTGCCTCTAGCATCTAGCAATTTCCCGCAGTGTTACCCAAGTCATTGGTCCACTAACTCCACTTAGAGGCAGGCCTTTCAACGCTGCGTCTTCTGGTTTGCGGTCTTGCAGAACTTTTCGGCTTCATCAGCCATCTGTTCAACAAGCAATGTGACCACTGCCACTTCAGTTTGGCAATTGGGATGTTGAAATAAAAAAATGGCGATTTTTTTAATGTATGTTGAAACTTTACATTTTAAATTATATTGTCGTTGCAAAAAACTTATAGACCTTTTTTTTATTTTTTATTATCAATTGAAAATTGATAAAATTTTAAAAAGAACCACGTGACTAAGAACGGGCCACGATTTGTCGCCATGTTGGTGACGTCATAACTTTCAAGGAATTTCACGATAGTACAAAAAAATAAAAAATATACGAAAATTAGTACTAAAATATTATTTATAATAGCAAATTTTATATATTCATGTGTGATAAAGGATTCTTAAAGGCTAATTTCGATAATATACCCACTTAATGGACGATTTGGAAGTTTTGATAATACATAAAGTAGTCGTAATTAATATTACGTGTTAGTGGACCGGTGTTTGGTATTGTTGTTTACCAGGTACATTTAGAAACATAAAATATTTTTATACCATTCCCCCTCTAAAAAGCTTATTTTATTCACTGAAAACAGTGAATAAAAAGCACTTTTAATCACTGTTTTGGTGTTTGAATTTGGAACACACCAATGTATTAGACGTCCATCTCAATGCTATGTAACCTCCTTGCGCCCGCCTCCTTGCGCAAAAAATACTCGATACACAAACTCCTTCTTCGATTTTAATTTTGAGTTTGTTAATTAGGATTTTAATAATGGTTTTGATTTTAGTCTAAGATATTTATTGAATACTTATTTAGATTCTAATTCTAATATTAATTGCAATGGTATTTAATTAATTTTAATTATGTAACGTAACGGAGGTGGTCACTGGACCCCGAAACACAGGTGCTGTTACCTAGCTTAGGGGTCAGGGTTTCACATTTTATGTAAATTTTGAAGGTAATTAACCATTTATTTATTTATTACTCGTAATATTCCTTGTGCTTTTCGCTTAAATCTTTCTTTTTCTCGAAGTCATGGTATAAAATATAGTACGCAACTCTTGAATAAAACGGATTTATATCGAGGGCCATGAATCACTCGCGTCGCTCATGATTCCAACACTTGAATCACTCGCTATGCTCGTGATTCAATCATCATGAATCACTCCCTACGGTCGTGATCCAGTCGTTAGAATCCTTCACTTGCTCTTGATTCATCTATGGCCCTCGCTTTAAATCCGTATTTTATTCACTAGTTGCATAATATACTATTTTATGAAAACTTATAAATGATCTTTCTGGGTGCGCCAAAGTTCACCTAAAATTTTTACTCCGATAATTGGAAATCCGAAAATGTTCTTCCTAACATTTTTCATCCTAACAATCACAATTCCTAACTACTCTGTCTCTAATGTTCATATTCCGAAGCATTCAACTTCATAATGTCAGTAGCAATAAACATTTATTATACTTATATTTGTTTTCCTATATTTTCTCAACATAACCATCTTTTACACTATTATTCAAAGTCATATCTTTTTTGTTTAGATTTCTTTTTATTCATAATAATCAGTATTATATACATTAATTTTGCGTAACTTTTTTTCCACATAACATGTATAACATATAAGAATAACAGTACCATGGTACAAGTAGTTAAATACATGTTTTCATATACACATTTCAATTAAATTAGTTTAATATTAGCGGCTATAGCTTTCAAATAATCACTTTTATTGGTGTATTTTGCTTTAAAATTCAATATATATTTAATTCTATCATATTTGTCGATGTATCTTCTTTTCTTGGCGGCAAGGGGAGCCCCGTTAAGATGTTTTTGGATTTCTGCAGCCTGATGTTATAATTCTAGAACAATTTTCTTAGATAACAAATAAAATCCTGCGTGGTGCTGATCTACGAACTGTTGAAAACGATTATGCCATGATTCAGCACTATTTTGAGTACGTGGTATGTTTTCCTCGTTTAAAGAATACGTGCTCCATAAGCATGGTTCATATTTAGGTGGTGAAGAACTGGTACCCCATATATAATTTTCACCAAACCATTCTGCTATCACTTTTGCTTCGGGAGAGATATTTTGCTGCCATTCGTCAAAATATGTGGGAATTTCTTCTGCTGGTAGGTATGCAAGTGTTAAAATGCATTTGATTTCTGATGAAAACGATTCGCTTGATCCATATAGTTTTTGGAAACCTCGACTTTGCACTTGTCTATATAAAATTTGGCCAATTATATGAATTGGTTTTTGGTTTTTATTAATTAAAGCGTCTTCTTTAATTTTATTTATAGCGGTGTGTACCTGCAAAGATATCCATAGGTTAGGTTAGGTTAGAACTGTGACCAATTACGTGCGAGCCGAGCGAGCGTAGCGAGCGGTGCCGCGGCAGCGGCCGGCGAGCGCTACCTCGAAATTGGTCGCGAAATTTGTCTAAGTATTTTTTCATAGTGTCCCCAAGACGACACTCTGACCTGAATTTCATTCATTTATGACTAAAATCAGTGAAACGACCTTTAATCATTCTAAACAGTTGGTTTTTGAGACATAATTATCTCAAATATAGTTACAGTAATAAGTATGTAACAACAATAACCAAAAATAAAATGGCTAAATGTAAAAATGTGAACAGTTGTTTTGTAATCACAAGAAATAGTTTAAAAAAATACCTTTTCCTTCAAAGCATCTGGTTCCTGATTATGTTCTTGGTGCGGTCCTTTCAGTAACTTATACTTATTGACTTCCTTATCGAAAGTGCTGATTAATCTCGCCTTACACTTATACTTTTTGTTGCTTCTTAATTCGCACGCCCAATATTGTTTATCCACTGTTATTCGGTTTTTTTCATATATAAATCCATGTACGTCTAATTTTAATCCTCCGCGACTGGATTTAAATGATTTTAAATAATTTTCCTCCATATTAATAAAGCATTAACACAAACATGCACGTAATGACAATACACCGACCTGAACTTAGCAATAGACACAACTCAGTACGTTATGTAAAGCATACCCCCAAATAATAATCATGCCCTCAAATTAAAACTATAAATATCATCTTCTACCCACATATATTTTTTATTACACTTCGTAAATGTTTCTTTCTGAGTATGAGTGAAAATATTATGGTAATTATGTTTAGGGATAAAAGCGTTATGATAAAAAACAGTAGGAGTTTAAATATATTTACATAATGATATTATTTATTACAACTTTCGGAAACATGAGTGTTATGAACATCGCCGGTAGCACTACAAATAGTATGAATGAAAACTTTAGGATGAAAATTTTTAGGAAGAGTGATCATTCGGATTACAAATCGTTAGGGAGAACAATTTCGGGTAAAGAACTTTAGGTGAGCCAATATGGACCCGATCTTTCTATTTAGTACAACTTAGTAGGTATTTAATTTGTCAATGCAAACAGACAGGTGTTCAAGTATTTCAAATTGAACAAGGTACTTTCAAAATACCAGGCAGTCTGTATTGCCTAACATTCTAGATCTAGCCACGATAGCTGATATCTGATCTAGATCTAAAATCTAGAATAAAATTAAAACCCTGAAATAGTTTCATAGGTAGATTGAAATTGCAAAACACTGTCACTTGAACAAGAAACGGAACTTATTGACGATTCGAAGTTGAGAGCTTTCCAAACTCAACTTTTTATCTCATCTGATGGTAAGTGATGATGTGGTCGACGGTGAAGCACGCTTGCCTAGAAGTAACCTATTCACTCTTGACATAAAGACTCCTAGGTTGTAGCTATCGCAAAACACAGACTTCAGCAGAAAATTATACTCCTTAGCTGCACGGATAATGAAAGTATTTCCAAAACAGGAGAGAACGACGTTATAAGAACTTAAAAAAAAATCATTTAGGTAGGAAGAGTTTGACAAATTGCTAAACTATTTTTTTCTCATTTCAAAAACTGGAAAATAGGCCTTCAATATGCTTCTATCTGTTATTATGTTGATGTTTTTTTTTATTCACAATCAATACTTAATGGACTCAAGAAAAATAAATTAAGATGAAACCTTTTCATGCAATTTATCAAGGACGGCTCAGATTGGCACGAAAAAAAAATATGTCGCAGCCAGTGTGGCCCGTTGAAAGCACAGACAATTATTGACAAATTCAATTTTTTTTTCATAAAATTCATACAAACACAGCACAATCAATGATATATCTTCACATAGATATATTCTTACAACTTCTTTTCTTTTTTTTTTCTTGGACTGCCGCAAGCGATTTGCTTTCTGTCCGCGGTGAGGTGTGTCCAATCAATTCGGTTACAACTTCGCGGTCCGGGTTCGATTCCCTGGCAACTGACTATTATGTTGCTGTGATGTTGAACTTTTTTTTTGTTTAACGGCAGATGCGGTAATAAAGAGATTTCTTTTAAAGTTGTGAAAGAAAGAAATAATTTAATAGTTTTCTTTGATATATTATATTTTTTCCTTTGATAATTCAAGTCTATAGGTAGAACAACTTGAGATATTTCATTCAGTTAGATTTCAATTCAGCTTTCAGAATATCCGAACCTTAATATCTTAATAAGATCAACTAGATCCAGAAAAACCAAATCACGAAATGCAGGCAACGTATAAAATAATTACAATACATCCTTTTATAAAGCTCATGTTCCAAATTCAAAAGTTCAAGGAGGTCCAAAGAAGCACAGAGAATAAAATATTCTTTAAATATAAAGCTTTCCACACACCAGTCTTGTATCTCGACAAAATCGATTCCCGACCGATTAACCACGGACATAATAAAATATTATGGGACGAAGCAAACTTTTAGCATTATAAACGCTTTTAAATGAGCAATCAAACCTTTTTCTGGGTCAGTATTTAACGTTAATTAAAAACGCCGACTGCATATATGATAAGGGCTACATCAAGAGACCAGACAAAAGTAATGCGGTCTCGATTTAATTGGTCTCTATAGGTGATAAAGTATATGTTAAAATTTCGTTTTTATTACTTCTGTGGGACATTTAAAATGTTTACGATTCAATCTTTATTTTTAGTGTAGTCTTCAAAATGGCGGACGGAAATGTTTTTTTTACACTGGCAATAATGATGAGCCTATAGAGCTGAATATAATTAAAATGATGTAACAACTATAGAGTTTTTATTATACTAGGTCAAAAAACAAGATTAAATCGTAATTGAATTACTGTGATTAGTAAAAAAAATATAAAAATAGATCGAAGTTTGATTTATGTTTAGTTAATTAATTCAAAGTGTTGGGCCGCGGGGTTCGTACCGCCATAACTTCTAAATTATGGAGTAAAATGTTCTAAAAACCGATAAAACGGGTTTCTAATGTATCATATTAAACATAAATTGTGGTTTAGACGTAGTCTTAATTAGTTATTTTGGAAAAAAAAGCTATCGGATAGCAAAGGTGTGAATTTAAAAAGTTGATGGCTATGTTTGTGATGCCATAAGACGTAGATACTATACTACGTAAGGAATTGCGTCAGAGAAAATTGAACTTTGGAAGATTTTTCCATCAATATTTTGTTATCATTCGCTTGCTAAGTTTATCGATTATGGCGAAAGTATTCATATGTTTTATTAACCGCCATCAACCAAAGCCAAACACAACAAAAGACATCAAGAAAAAAACTTTGTTCTCAAGAAAATACCAAAGATACAAATCTGCCCACCTATAATGAACTATAGGCCTATCTAAATTTTAGCATTTATATAACACGCATTCTAGGGTAGTCGCAAACGGTCGATTCTCCAAAGAATATAGAGCCACGTCTGGAATGCCGCAAGGATCACATTTGGGACCAATTCTGTTTAACATTTTCATAAACGACGTAACACTATGCTTCAAACATTGTAAATTTTACTATTACCTTGTAATAAGAGTTTATATTTTAATTTTTTAATTTAGTCGATAATCTAAAAAGCATATTGCTGTGGCCTCCTATTATTTCTTCATATTGATGATTATAGTTCATAAAAGATAGCTTGATCTCTGCGACATATGTCAAACTGACGTATACGTTATTGTTACGGTATTGTTAGCCTGTCAAGCGCTATTGTTACTGTATTGATATTGACAGCTGTCGCAGAGATCAAGCTATCTTTTATGAAGTATAATTGTGTTTTTTGTTTGCATCTTTCGTTGGAGATCATGAATTAATAAATAAATAAATATGTATATTTCAACACTTTCCACATTACAGTCGATATTATCTAGCCCTTATCCCAGTTTATTTGGGATCTGCGTCTGCGCAACATGTCATCTTCTTCTTTATCTATATACTTCGCCAGGTATTAGCAGTCAACTCCTTTTGAACATTCTTCATGTTTCACAAACTCCATCCATCGGTTCATCGGTCGAATGTATCATACATACCTACCTACCTAATTTAAAGAATATTAACAACTTATAATCATCTTCACCCATTGTCCGTCACAATGCATCTAACATTAATAGACTTAATTAAATACCATCATTGCCATCATCGCGGCTAGGGTTGCCAGCCTCCGTATAAAACCTGACACAACTAAGCTTGTACAGAAGGCAACATATATTACACCCACTGTTCGCCAGTTACGTGGCCCATATAATATGGGCCAAGTCTATTGCCATCAACCAATATTGCTTTACTCTTCGGGAAATACAGGCGTGATATTATATTTGTCAGAATATTTGTGTTAGTAAATATTTGTTTATTTACCGCAGTGTCTCAAGACAAAAGTCTATGACCAGTGTGTGTTGCCAGTGATCACCTATGGGACCGAGACGTGGTCGCTCACAATGGGCCTTATCAGAAAGCTTAAAGTCACCCAAAGGGCAATGGAGAGGGCTATGCTCGGAATTTCCTTGCGTGATCACGTCAGAAATGATGATATCCGCAGGAGAACCAAAGTTACCGACATAGCCCGAAGAATTGCCAAACTTAAGTGGCAGTGGGCAGGGCACATTGCTCGCAGAACGGATGGCCGATGGGGCCGAAAAGTTCTGGAATGGCGACCGCGAACTGGAAGACGATACGTTGGAAGGCCTCCCACTAGGTGGACCGATGACCTGGTTAAGGTTGCGGGAAGGCGCTGGATGCGAGACGCACGGGATCGGTCAATGTGGCGACGCCTGGGGGAGGCCTATGTCCAGCAGTGGACGTCTTTCGGCTGAAATGATGATGATGATGATGATTTGTGTTAGAAACTGAACGCACCTGTCAGTGTCAAATGTCAATATCATTGTAAGCCTAACCTAGAAACGTCAGCTGGTGGCTCTGACACATTAATAGCTGACACAAAGAGATCATACTAAATATTAATTACCAATATCTGTGACAATTGTTAAAATAAAACCATGAAGACATCTACGAAATTTTATTAAGAACAATACAATATTATGTTATGTAATTAAACTTAGATGCAAGTCAATCTGTCTATACTTCATAAAATATAGCTTGATCTCTGCAACAGCTGTCAGTATCAATACAGTAACAATAGCGCTTGACAGGCTAACAATCACGTAACAATAACGTATACGTCAGTTTGACATATGTCGCAGGGATCAAGCTATCCTAAATGAAGTATAGATCTTTTCACAACTATGTTGGAGTCGGCTTACAGTGTGACCGGACGTTGCTGAATCCATGAGCAATATTAATTTTAAATGAGCGACTGCCTATCTAGCCTGTGCAACGCAGTAACTGGGTCTTTTAGATGCAAGTCTGACGCTAGATTAGACGGTGTCCAGCCCGTCTGGCTTCTCTTGTTTTACCTGTTAAACCGTACTTTGATTTTCACTAAGAATTGTATTATAATTATAATAAGGAATAAGTCAACAAGCTACTTTCCGAGTGCACGGTAGAATCAACTTTTATTTCATGTAAATTTAAAAAGTATGGAGTTTCTTGTGCATTCTTCTCCATAACAAGCTACTTTCCGAATGCACGGTAGAATCAACTTTTATTCCATGTAAATTTAAAAAGTATGGAGTTTCTTGTGCATTCTTCTCCATAACAAGCTACTTTCCGAATGCACGGTAGATTTTTTTTTTTTTTTTTTTAAGAGTGGGTATGGAGTTTCTTGTGCATTCTTCTCCATAACAAGCTACTTTCCGAATGCACGGTAGACTCAACTTTTATTCCATGTAAATTTAAATTGTGACATTCAAAAGTGCCGCTTGGTGGCCCAGTTGAAATAAATATCTTTTGTCTTTTGTCTTTGTCATATAAGAGGCATGTCCTAGAACCAAAAATTCGAAGATATGTGACATCCACTCACAGAGAGAAGGCCTGTGTCACAGTGGGAACATTTAAAGGCTGACGATGATAATAAGTCATATAATTTTGTAGTGCCCTACTTTATGAGAGGTTTAGTTGATTTTATGATAAAGAATCAAATACACCCTGGAACCACATACTCAAAATCTTTATTAAATTATTAAGATGTCCGGTTTCCTCATCCAATTTTACGCTAAAGTTCAGATAAATAGGCCAGTCAGTTTAGTTTGCCAGTTTTAGAAGCTGACAACCCTAATCGCGGCTCACAAAACCCGCCATCTTGGATAGAGGTGCTCATAAAAGGAGTGGAGTATTAGGCGATTTTTAAAACAAAACTAAGCAATGTCGAATGTATTAAAAGCGTCCGAGTAAGCTTTCAGTATGATGTCTAATGAATGCCGCGGGGTTCTTTTATTTTTGTTTGATTTATTAGATTCAGAGTGGGTGGATAAGAACTTATGTCAGTGCTTTTCATAAATAGATTAATCTTTTTGCAGACATATTGATTTTGACTTTGAATTTTGTTACAAATCTTAGTGACTGGTAATTTCAGAAAAATCTAAAGTTATTTTTTTTTACATTTGTTTGTTGTTTTTGTTTTTCTTCTCTTTTCAAAATTTACTTGTTATTAACCCCATACCTGACCTTTTTTATCTTGGTGAAATACCCCTGCATACTGCGTTTGTGGGACTCCAACCCACTAAAACTCCACGGTGTCCTCCTGTGCCGCATATGGCGGGAACACGGGCACGCGTTAGCACTCACCGCGAACCCGCCGCGGCTATCCGTCACCGGACCCTAGATCTACTATAATTTTTTGTTACAATCCAAACTATAAAATTATTTTCATGTTTATTTATCTACGCAAGCTAACTTTCGATATAATCAAAATATGAATTAAATTGTATGACTGACACAATAATCCTTTTAGGTTTAATTGATTTTAGCGTAACCCGGTTTTAGTTTATCAATATTTAATATATAGAGATCTAGATAACACTGATGCATTTCTGCAGTATTCTAATTGTAAACATTGATAACATTATCGGATCGAAATCTGATTCCATTATCAGTTCAATAATTGAATTAGAAACTACTTTGATAAATTGATATCCGACTGTTGGTAAACATTGCAGTGTTTATTTTAAGGGTTCATAATCAAATCAGTTAATAATTGACATCAATATTGATAATAATCATTAATTAATTTAGTAAAAAATACTATCTTATATTTCTTAGTTTTAAATAAATAAGGTCTATTATGTTTTTTTTTTTTTGACTTTTTTAAAAATCGTCACCCGCCAAATCTCTTTCTCTTTGGCTAAAAATATTGCGACGGCTTCAAGTCGAACTGTCCAACCGAATGCAGCAAAATCCAGTATTTTAGTTGGAGCGACTGCTTATCTGACTACACAGCCTAGTAACAGACAGGAGGAGTACAGGGGATATTTCTAAGAGGTATCGAAGGTACGCGAAACGTCTTAGAAAAATTGGAAGTGAAAATTTCAACAATCTCACTTGGCAATGCTGCCAGCAGGGCACATTGCCCGTTGACATCGATGTCGACGAATTTTTTTACGCCCTGCGAGCCCTCGCCTTTGTATCTCTCTCTCTCTCTCTCTTTCGGTCGGTCCCGCATGTCTGAGGATCGTTGTCAGCATCAGGTTTACATCTGGAGCGGATGATCTGCCTCTACCGGATTCTTTCCAGCGCGTCCCTTACGACCGTGTAGAAATTGGAGGACGACGAGTCTTTCACTTGATCGGTCCATCTCGCCTTCGGTATTGCCAACCACAATCAGTCTTTCCAAATTCTCGTCGCCTCTGCGCACTGTGTGGCTGAAATATGTAAAAATGTATTGGGTACTCTTAACATTCGTCCCCAGCACCACATCTCGAATGCATCAATCCTTTGCCTTTCTCGGGCCAGGATTGTCCACATTTCCACTCCATACAGGAAGATAGGGAATACCAGAGCTCGTATCAATCTGACCTTGATTTTGATACCAATTCCTCTTTTCTTCCAGATGTTGTTTAAACGGGACATAGCATCTTTTGCCTTCTCAATTCGCCTCTTTATTTCGCCTCCTCTTTTTATACGCGTTTGTATATAAGTATGTTATGTTTAAGTTAATAATTTTAATATTATTGCTATCTCCTTTAATAAACAATAACAGATTATTCTATCTCACAATCATTGTACACCATAAGTTAGATTTCTAGAAGAAACTTAAAACTAAAAGCACTTACACAAGATTAGTTTATTTTACTCAAACTTCTTATCCAGTCTCAACATAATCTTCTACGATCGTGGTCAAGACAGAGTGACGTCGGCATATTTTTTCTTATCGACAAAAAACATCTCTCAGTGGGTTTAATATCGATATCGGGTTAAATAATTTGAGCTTCGAAAGCCGTTTTTGCTGTGCATGGCTGAGAACCTAATCGATGTTTCAAGGCACAAAGAATGGGCTTATTGTTAGACTAGTAAGTAGAGAAGCTTTTGTAATAGACGGATCTATGACTTAGTAATTTTTATACAATGTAAAAAATCTGATCACTCTTGCCTTCAGCCTTCGTATAAACCTGAAGCTAAGTATGCCGGCGCAGATTGTAACAGAGTGTATTTGGTGAGATAAAAAGGCAACCACACAATGAGAAGAACATGTAGACCTGTAGTAATTTCTTTATGACCAGATTTTTCAATAGTCAGGTAAGGAATAAATTTAAAGAGTCTGACATTATTTCTATGCAAAACTATGCTGGTATTATATTATCTGTGGCAAAACTAAATACTAAATTTTATATTTTGCCGCAGATAAAAGTTATCTGAAAAAAAATGCTGTTTATGCTGTGCTCTTCAACTTCGTAGTATCTAGATTTTCAACTAAATCGAAATCTACATATTAAACTGTGTAGTTCAACATTGCTTTTATTTGCCAAAGTTCTCTTTCGCTAAATGCCAAATAATTTATCTGCAATGAAGTAAGACCTCCAAGTGTGGTCTAGATCTTAATTCTAAAGTTACATAATAAACAGAAGCCCTAACACGAGCCGGAGCGTGAACAACCCGGGCTAATATCGTAACCCGCGCTCAGAGCGGCGCAGGCGCACACAGTAATCAAATAACTCACAAAAAACATCGAAATCACCAGTGATGAGGTGCGGGGAGGCGGGACTGGGGGTGACCAGGATTTTAAGTGTCTCGGCAAGACATGTCCTTTGAGCATGAGTCATTATAATAATGTTGCAAAATGTCTGCGTAGTCTTTTTGCTTTTTCGAATCTAAGTCACTTTGTCACAACAATTTTATTTTTTGTTTCCTGAACTTTGTTTTTTCAGAAACACTTCCACATTGGATGGATGCAAGACGCACAGGAGCAATCAGTGTGGTGACGCTTGGGAGAGCTCTAAGTCCAGCCTGATGACTTCCAAATTCATTATGTGTACAAACAATGTACTCTTTGCCAGCGACTTTATTCCCTTCCACCTATGATCCATCAGCTTTCAAAGCAGGAATGAACAGGCATCTTTTGGGCTCGTTCTTTCCGTCCTAGACATCTTGCATCACTCGAATCGAAGTCCAAAGCGTTGGTGAAACAAAAATCTTCAGAACTTAAAAGCATTTTCACAAAAATACTGGCTAAGTTTTGTGCCAGAACGAGTGTACGAAAATAAGGATAGGAAGGATAAACAAATGGCACTTTGACCAAAAAAGCTTGATATTCTCCACAATCGTTTGCCATTTCTATGTTCACTAAATTAAGCTGGTTTAGATCTACCGGAGAAGAGTGAAGAATATACTTTTTTGTAGTTACACCAAATTAGTTACACAACTTTTACAAAAAATTAAATATTATCAGATAGAATCCAGAATTTTCCATTTAAGAACAACCATCATGGCGCCTCTACACCGGGGCGGGGTGCGCGCCGTTCCAGCCGACTTCTCGGAACTAGGAGGCCATTGTAAAAAATATAGAAATAAATTCTTATTCCTTTCGTGATAGGTGTAAAGTTAATTTACACTTTTTATTGGATCGTGTAATCAAACTTTCTACTTAATTGTTTTTTTATTTCGCAAGTTTTGATTATTTTTGTGGTGATTCACAACTTTATAAGAATCTGTTGAGGAAAACTGACATTTCCCTCTGTCTCTTTACATGGCCTTTGCCCAGTTGTGGGATTATTCGGGCAGACAGCAACCAGTACCTATATACATGGCACTTTTTAAGGAAGTATTGTTACAAGCAAATTCGGATTTAAGACCTCCTAAAACCCTCCAAAAAGCTACCTAATGGTATCAAAATATGTCATTACAATTACCACTCCTACCGTAACAAAAGTCTCAAAGTTACAGATGTTTCCCATCTATGTTACAGACCAACACAATAGCAGAACACCATCAAAAATTATAACCCACAAAAAACCTTCACACATTTTATAAAATCAAAAACTGGCTGAATCGAAACGCATCGGCCGAGACATCATCTCGAAAAAAAAAGAAGAAATAAAATACAAAATGGAGGTTGCTTTGTGGCGGGCCGCCATTACGGAGTCCATTACGCTGGTCGTAATTACGAGTCATTAGAGGTGGGGTCCGCTGCCGACCGGCGACTATTACGAACAACAAGATATGGCCTTTTAATATCTCGGCATTGGCATCCCTGTGTGGAGTATTTGATTGTTTGACGGAATAAAAAAGTTGTTGAGAACGCGAGGTTGAATTTATTGTTGCGACGAAAATTATGCAAATGATAGACTGTTGCAGGTTGTCGTTTTGGTGCAATTTTCCTATTCTAGAATGGTAAAGCTTTTTGTGAAACAGATATGAACTTTTATAAAAAAAAAACATTATATTCTTGTATCCCTTTTGGAAATGGTTTGTTCAATTTGCTAACTCAGTAGAACTTAGACTGACCGAGCTACTATGGCCGACTCATTGGAACTTAGACTGAACGACTGATCATATATTCAAGAAGACGCAAATTGACAAGAAATAACCCATTGGTACCAAACCAAACCTTTTAAATTATTATAATAAACCGCGTCGGAAATTACTAAGTGAATTTTGTTACCCAATCTTTTGATTTTACTGATAACGTCATTCGATTTTCATTTCGGTGCGCTCATAAAGATTAATCCGTAGATAATTCTTTACTTTTCCATGAAAACATTAGCGTTCTTCACTTTATAAAACTACTTTTAAAGAATAATTTTAATTGCAACTACAGATTTAATAAGTTAGCGCTATGTCTCAGACATTTAAACAACCCAATAATTGCCATGAAAATGGTTCAATACAAAAACAGAAGGGTCCACTCCAGTCATACAAAAAAGTATGTAATTCCATTCAAAAATATCCCACGCAATGCCAAGATACCTTTTATTGTTATTATGTGTCATCAAAATAAGCCAAACTTTGGCGTCACTAAAAAAATAATTAGCCTGGGGACACAAGGCTTGCCGACAACAGAGTGTTTTACATATCGCGAGACGATTACGATGCGACATCTCAGTAAGTGTAATACTTATTCAATCTTCGATACTGGTTGCCCTCCAATCGGTTTATTGAAAAAAATTAACTAACAAATGAATAACCAGAGGGTTATTATCATAGCAGGTAACCAAAGTATAGTGACCCGTAGCATTGTGTAGCGTCTCGTAGTATTGCGTAGCGTCTCGGAGCATTACGTAGCGTTTTGTGGCATTGCGTAGCGAAGTATTTACCATAGCGCAGTACATATTGCGTAGCGTCTCGTAGCATTGGGTAGTGTATTGTGGCATTGCGTAGCGAAGTATGTTGCATAGCGTAGTACATATTGCGTAGCGTCTCGTAGCATTGAGTAGTGTGTTGTGGCATTGCGTAGCGTCTCGTAGCATTGAGTAGTGTATTGTGGCATTGCGTAGCAAAGTATGTTGCATAGCGTAGAAAGTATTGCGTGGCGTGACATTTTGCCTAGCGTAGCATTGCGTAGATCATGTTGCGTAGACCCTAGTAACGTAGTACTGCGACTTACCAAAAAGGAGGAAATTATCAATTCGAATGTATTTTTTTTTATCTGTTTTACCTCAGAACTTGTTTCTAGGTGACCCGATTTTGACGATTCTTTTTTTATTTGAAAGCTGGTGCTTGTCATGCCGTACCATTTAATTTCCATCAAGATCTGATGAAGAACTTCGGAGATATACATCAGAACTCTTCAATAAATGACGGCAAATCACTCGGGATAGCTGCAATCGCATTTCTGTTTATTGTTTACACCAAATATAACATAACATCACACTAGTACGCTCTAAAGGGGTACGCAGGTGTAAACAGTTCACCTTGGTATACTCTTATTCCACCGGTTTTGTTTAAATTTCATGTTATTGGGTTAATCATTTCTGGCGTCACTTTAGGCATTATTGGTACCAAGCCTATATAACTGGTCCATTATGTACCACAACTAAAAAGTGAAAAAAAAACCTTTTTACAAAAAATACAACCGACTTCCAAATAAAAACACAACAAAGTGAAAAATAACTTCAATTTCGGAAGTCGGTGTCAAATAACGAAGAAACAAGAACACCGACTTCCGAAATTGAAGTAATTTTTTTTTTACTAAAGATTTGATTTGATAACCGTAGCATAAAAGTACTTAAAGTAAATATATGCTTCTTTAAGCATTGGCAGTTGTTTACTTGTCCCAATTCCTTTAATTGACAATTTATTTTTTTGGATATGCGGAGTGAAATAGGGGTAGGTCCAATATCACATCACACTATCACACTTAATATTATAAAGGCGAAAGTTTGTGACTGTGTGTGTTTGTTACTTCTTCACGCTCAAACGGCTGGACGGATCTGGATGAAATTAGGCACAGAGATAGATTATATAGAATACTTATAGCACATAGAATACTTTTTATCCCGGGAATATGTTCCCTAAGGATAATTTTCGACTTTAACGCGGGCGAAACCGCTGGCTTCTGCTAAAATCAGACTAAAAGCTAAAATCACAAGAAGACCGGTATGAATACGTTTGTTGATGAGAAGATTGCTCAGCGTCCTAAATGTATTACAAATTAAATCACGCGAGCTCATGCGATTAATATGTCATTAGTTGCTTCATGTGTTAAAAAAGCCATCTACTCGACAGTGTAAAACACCCAATAATAACTGTGGAGTTGACAAAATGAAAGCGTGCGCTCGTTCTTTGAGCTTTCAAAAAACTTAAACAAATAGGGTGCAGGAAAAATCACATTCTCGAAGGCACATTCACTACAGTAAATTCCCTCCGTGTCGGAGTCGTCTCGTGAGGCTAAAACAAGCCTTGATTATAGGTGTAATTTAGTCGGAGGACGCAAGTTTTTGTGCCACGAACATTGTCATTCTGTCGAGATTTCCGACTAAATAGATAAACGCAGCGTTTTTGTACATAGATGACATTTTTGAGTACCCCTAATGATGGGTTGAATCTTTTTAAATTGGGTACCTAAGCACCGAGATATGTGCGGTCAACCTTACAAAAACTTAGACTAATATTCCAAAGATTTTAATTGGTAAAGGGAATTGCCCATACACAGGCCCCTTATGAGGTATCGTATCTGCGATTTCAATATTATCCAAAAATAGGATTTATATTTTTTGTGTTTTTTGCCATCCGTGTCCTTTACTTTATATGTACAGACAACAACAGATCAGGTTTCTTCACTTGGACATTTGTATGCACCTTATTGCATTGTAATAAGGGTTCATTTCAAGAGCAGAAACATCGTTATATCTCGTGAACCCCGCAAAATAAATAAAAAATGTTTTTTAATTATGAATATTACACATGTTTTTTCCACAATATACAACCAAATTCATCAAGATACAACCATTTTTTCAAAGGGGACCAAGTTCCCTTACAAAATGGGCATTCTCCTTTGGTTTTATTCAACTATTGTGATGAGATTCTGAATACAGTGAGGACTCACCAATTGAGAAGGCAACCTACAATATTTATTACTTGAAAGATGTATGAATTTCGAACAGAGAATAGCTGTAGATGTTTTTTGTTAAGTTTGAAGGTGAGAGAATTTGATTGAAGCCGCCCAAAGGCAGGCGTATTGTAAATTCTTACTAAATATATAAAATATAACGTTATTTCTATGTTTAATTGTAGCTCTCCCTGTCTACCCCCTTACAATACCATCATAATATTTAGATCCAGCAAATTTACTGAAAACTGAAAAGCTTTCTCAGTACTTTTTAACCGACTTACCAAAAAGGAGGCGATTCTATGTTCGACATTATGTATGTTTTTATTTAATGTATGTTCATGTTCACCGATATCTCCGTCAATTTTATTGAGGACCGATTTTGAAAATTCTGTTTGAAAGAGTATGTTCCGAAATTGGTCCCATTTTAATTTGGTGAAGATCTGATGAAGAACTTCGGAGATATACAACAGAACTCTTCAATAAATAACGGCAAATCTCTCGGGATCGCTGCAATCGCATATTCATCATTATATTGTTTATACCATTTCATAACATAACATCACGCCAGTACACTCTAAAGGGGTACGCAGATGTGTACAGTTCACCTTGGTACACTCTCATTTCACCGGTTATGTTTAGTTTCATAATATTCGGGGTAATCTATTCTAGCATAATAGGTACCATACTTAACTACTTGCCTATTAGGTAAGTACAAATAAAAGTGAAAAATTAAAAAACTTTTTTGCCCAAAAATTCTACCGACTTCCAAATACGAAAACTACAAAGTGAACAATAAAATTTATTTTTGGTAGTCGGTGTCCATAACGCAAAAAAAATGATACCTACCGAAGACACCTCCAAAAATAAAGTTATTTTTGACTTTGATTTTTTCTGGAAGTCGGTAGTATATTTTTTGGCAAAAAAGTTTTTTTATTTTTAAAGTCACTTTTGAACGAACATTGCACTTGAACGCACTCTTCTTTATTTTCTTTTTTATTCTTATATCTGAAACAATCATAAAAATCCTATTTCTATCCAACTACAATCTTTACAAAAGTAGTTTACTTGAACAAAAGCTCCATATTCTCATTTAAAATAACTTATTAATATTATATAGATTGTTACACCACCGGTCATCGCCAACTTGCAGAACAGGTTTCCTTTCAACAAAGCATGACTTAGCTGTAATCGAATCAATGGTATATACCACACGATCTGCTGTCACCTCGAGATAAAGTAGCGCGATAGCATCTCTAAAGATTAGGCACACGGGAAGAGAAAGTTGCCATGGTCATCATTTTATCTTTCAGCTTATATTAATCTCATAAATTATTGATTTCATGGTTTATGCTCGCTTGCAGTTGGGCTTGAATGATAGAGGATAGTCTTTGACATCGGGTTAAGGCGGTGCCCCGAGCAAAACGCCGCGCTAGCCGTTTTTCGTGCTGTTTTTAGGAGCTATCTACTCGTTATATAAAAATAAATATCAACTAATAAAAATACATTAAATTTCTAAATATTATTGATTCTAAAATGGTAGATTTAGTTTTTTTTTAAATGTTGTATGTATTTCACTAATCTACTTCCAAAAAAACATATAAATGAGAAATAATTATTGATATTATGCATCTCCTCGTAAAGTGTTCATTGATTATTTTTTGTACTAACACTAATGGATAGACAATTTAATAACGAACATTTTTGTAGAATTATTTTTTCAAAAGAACAAAATTCGATTTTATAAAGATTTTATTCTAAAATCTGGGGGGTGACCACAAGCTCTTAGAGTAAGGTTATTTTGAGATCGAGTAAGGGACAGATGTATCTGACTTGTATACATCTGTCACTTACTCGATCTCAAAATAACCTTACTCTAAGAGCTTGTGGTTACCCCCCTGGGCGAATTCATAACTGTAATTCATGCGCCACCAGTGCCGCTAGACCAATAGGAACGCTCATATCTCATGCCGATTTTTTGGTCAGGGTACCGTCTTAAGGCGGTACCCCGAGCAAAACGCCGCGCTAGCCGTTTTTCGTGCTGTTTTAGGAGCTATCTACTCGTTATATAAAAAGAAATATCAACTAATAAAAATACATTCAATTTCTACATTCTATTGATTCTAAATGGTCGTCGTACTTTTTTTTTTAAAGAGGTATATGTTTCACTAATCTCCTTCCAACAAAACCATAAAAATTAAAAATAATTATTGATAGCATGCATCTCCTCGTAAAGTGTTCATTAATTGTTTTTTGTACTAACACTAATGGATAGACAATTTAATAACGAACATTTTTGTCGTTTTTTTTTCAAAAGACTGAAATTCGATTTTATAAAGATTTTATTCTAAAATCTGGGCGTATTCACTACAGTAATTCATCTCATATCTCATGATGATTTTTTGGTCAGGGTACCGCCTTAAGATGTAACATCATCTTTAGAAGCACAGGCCCGGATTTTGAAACGAAAATATGTATTGCAAAATTTATCTGACAAATTTTCAAACGCGTGTTGTGTTTTGATGAATGAGTTTTTAACACACAATCGCATCACTTGACCGGCGTGTTATTTGTGACGAGACGATTTATGTCTCTTCAGAAACCGGAGGAGTAAAACGTATTTCCGTTACCTAGCGTGTGTATTTTTTTTAAATTCAAAAATAAATAAAAAAAATACAAAGTTTAAAAAAAAAAAAAACACGCTTTAACAGAAAACCAAACTAAAAAGAAGAAAATCAATTTAAATTAAGAATAGTGTGATTAAAAAAAATGTTTTTTCTTGATATAAAGCGTGGGGTGCTTTATGTAAATTGTTTTAATATTTGATTGACAGATATCGGTGAAAATAGAGTCATTTTGAAAACATCTTAAAAAGCACCCCACGCTTTTTTATTTATTTTTTTGTTAAAACGCTAAAAATAGCGTGTGCTCTGGATGATTACAGGGATCTAAGTAGAAAATAAAGAAAGAACACGCTTGCATCAAATAATAATTAACTCCACAATGCTTCACACGGTCAATTTATATTTCTTTCGAACAAATCAACTGCCACCGTATTCGCATCCTCGCTATAAAAACATCTTCACCAATAAAAAAAAAAACTATAATAAATTAAATAAAACTTTGCAACACACAAGTCATGAAGACGTCGCGGTGTCCCGAAGGCTTGCGCATGCGCATGAGTTGGCGGCGCTCTTTGAACGACAAGTCCTCTAGGGCTGCCCCACGTCACGATACCTTCCTCTTCTTTCCTTCTTTCCGTTACTCGGGGTCGGCTTTCCCGGTGATAAAAGTCAAAAATCAAATATATTTATTCAACTAGGCCAATAAACGGCACTTTTGAACGTCACATAAATTAAAATTCAAATTTACAAGTAATAAAAAATGATTCTACCGTGCATTCGGAAAGTAGATTGTTATGGAGAAGAACGCACAAGAAACTCCATACGTAAGTATGGAGGTTTCTTCTTTTTTAAAAATAAAGTGTTTTACAATATTTACATACATTAATATATGTGAGGACGATGCACCCAGAATAGCTCTACACACTATACTACGTACAGGTATAAAGTATTAAAAAGCATTAACAGGAAAATTAATTAATTTGATAAGTAGGAACATGGTTCTCACATACTTACAAATATTACAAACATAGGTAAAATACCTAATTCAACAACAACGGAACAGTGTGTGAGTCAATTTCTAAAAAAAAAAAAAACAACAAAGAAACAATACGATAAGGTGCTACCTCCTGAT
Organism: Orthosia gothica; assembly: GCA_949775005.1. Taxonomy (NCBI): domain Eukaryota; kingdom Metazoa; phylum Arthropoda; class Insecta; order Lepidoptera; family Noctuidae; genus Orthosia; species Orthosia gothica. The sequence goes on from OX459066.1 coordinate 6,125,337, forward strand.
ACGCATCTCACTTCACACTTCGCACTTCTTCATTTTCTTCTGGACACTCGTCATCAAAGATGTCAGCTTTCTACCTCTTCCTCTCTTTTGAGTTGTCACGTACCATCCAGGCCTGGATTTCGGCGATGGGTGCAACCTTGAAACAAATCCGTATTTACTCGTTCTGAATATTCCATCGCTACCTTACGATACCGTACATATTTTAATTACAACTTAATTATCTCAAGTCCAATAATTGTATGCACATTTTAATACTTCCCGTTAACTTTTAATTACTCAAATATTTTTTTAAACTGCACATTATGTTGTAAAATGCTGTTTGAACGCAGTTCCGATGGTATTAATTATTTTCCACGCTTTCGTTTGTGAATTTAATTTGGGTTTTATGGCTGCTTTGCTTATTTTGTCAGATGTCGACAATGTTAAAGTTTATTATTAGTTTTGGTTGTGCATACCAGGCCCCTCAGAAAGTATTGCGAAAAAAAGTTTTTATATATGGGAGACTGGCCAGTTATAATGTTTTTCGAAAATATGATTATTTATAAGTAAAAATAAGTAAGTTCCAATTTCAAAATTTCCCTCCACATTTTTTGCGAGTTAATTCAAAGTATTGTGTCTCACTGAAATATGGATCTGCGCCGGGAACATTTTAGAGCTATGATTTTATACGATTTCAAGTGTCGCCTGAAACCGGATGAATCGTACGATAGACTTCAAATGGCATTCATGGATGAAGGCCCTTCCAAGGCAACCGTGTATCGTTGGTATAACGAATTCAAGCGCGGTCGACCAACTTTGGGGGATGACGAAAGAAGCGGTCGCCCTTTGACGGCTGTTACCGAAGAAAACGTGCTAGCAGTGAAAAATTTAATCCAAGACAATAGGCGAATTACATATCAGGAGATTCAACACATATTGAAGATTGGATCGGGAAGCGTTCACGAGATTCTACACAGCCATCTTCGCGTGAGGAGGATAGTATCACGCTGGGTGCCGCACAACCTCACCGATGCTCAGAAGCAGGCCCGGGTGGAATGGTGCCGTGATATGCTTAACAAATTTGAAGCAGGCTCGTCTCGGCGTGTTTACGACATCGTTACAGGTGATGAGTCCTGGATTTATCAATACGACCCAGAAACCAAGCGCCAGTCGACTGTTTGGGTCTTTCAAAATGAGCCAACGCCTACCAAAGTAAAGCGATCTAGAAGCGGGGGTAAGATTTTGATCGCTAGCTTTTTTAATTTGACTGGCCACTTGGTATCAATTCCCTTACGGGATCAAAGAAGCATTAATGCCGAATGGTATACTACCAAATGTTTGCCAGAAGTTTTCTCTGTTATAAGCAACAAGCGACCAAACACAGGGCTCCGCGGGCTACTGCTCCACCACGACAATGCACCTGCGCACACCGCACTCAAAACGAGGGACTTCCTGGACAGCACGCCAGTCAAACTCCTGGGTCACCCTCCTTACAGCCCTGATCTAGCACCGTGTGACTTCTTTTTATTCCCAAAAATAAAAAATCAGCTCAAAGGGATACAATTTTCGTCGCCGGAAGATGCGCTGGCTGCGTTCGAGCAGGCTGTAAACGAGGTGTCTGCGGCGGACTGGAAAAAGTGTTTTGAAAACTGGTTTAGGCGCATGAATCTTTGTATAGAGGCTGGTGGAAAGTACTTTGAAAAGATTTAATAAAAATATATGTACGTATAGAACAATTTTTTTTAGTTTCGCAAAACTTTCTGAGTGTCCCACGTATTAATGTTTAGTCTTTTATGAGAAATGTTATGTTAGCTTTCTTATTTTATGAATGCTGCAATCAGATAGGAAATGTGAAAGTTGAGTAATTTTATTTGTAGATATCAATTACTTAGTTAATTGTGATTTGCCCAATATTTTAATCCGCGTTTTTCCGACTGCTCCAACATTAGGGTACCTAATATCTTTAAATGGACGATTTCAAGACTCGGAGGAGCTCGTGGTTAACTAATAACAGCCGCACTGGTCGATCATCCAGGTTATGCAACGCTTGACGAGGTCGGTCCGTGGATGGGTGACCATTTCAACATACCGAGTTTCCTCCGTGCCTCGGAAAGCACGTTAAGCGATTGGTCCCGGCTGTCATTTGAAGATCTTTGACAGTCGTTACGGGTAGTCAGAAGCCTGAGATCTGACACCAGTCTAGCCAAGAGGTATCTTGTTACCCAGTTACTGGGTTGTGAAGGTCAGATAGGCAGTCGCTCCATGTAAAACACTGGAACTCAGCTGAATCCGGTTAGACTGGCAGCCGACCCCAACATAGTTGGGAAAAAGCTAGGCTAATTGATTGGATGATTTTAAGAGTAATAATTTAGTTGCCGCCACTTCAGATGGCGTTACTAACTAGGTACAACTTACCAAGATTTAAAAAATACACCTATTTTAATTTACACATGTATCAACCCTACACAATAATTTACAACACATCCCCGTTAATACAAAAGCATTCATCCAAGACGATCAATGTGACTACCCTGAGTTGCATGGAAACAAAAAGTCCTTTCTCGACAGCCCTGATGCACTTCCTATACTTGAGTTACCGCCGAGTTACCGTTGGCAACATTGATAACCATGCGTGTCTTCAAGTAGAACTGTCTTTTGTACCTCAGTGACATGGGACACATACGTGACATGGGATGGGAAATCTGTATTAAATAGGGGATCAGTTCTATTCATCTTTTCATTCATTATTAGTTTTTGGTTAATGTTTTTTTTTTCGTTATGATGTAGGTGAATGAATGGACTTGAAAAGTTTGTAAAGAGCACAGAGTTTTTAGTTGATGGTTTAGGTTGAAATACTAGGGCCATGGGGTCCGAGTGCACAACTATTATTCGGGATATCAATATATATAGAGATATTTATAATTTAAACTTATATTAAAGGGAGATACAACCGCTATGGCCTTTGCCCAGCAGTGGGATGGCGTAGGCTAATATAAAAATAACCGATTACGAAAAAAGCGTAGGAAAATGTCACAATGATGGTTCATTAACTAAGATAGGCTACTTTTTACCCAGAAAAATGCGCGGAACCTCGCGTTTTGGTGGATAGGACAGGACTCAGGGATGAAGTTGTAGGAAAAGCTAGGACCTGATACAATATTGGCTAGCTTATTGTTTTGTTTAAAAATAATGAATGTGAAAGAATACATAATTTAATTAGAGAATGATTAATTAATTTTTAGTTTCTTTAATCACATAGTTTCTGCAAAATACATAAACATGTGAGCTGTCAAGCACATGACTTGACATCACGTATACATAAATGCAAAACCTTTGCTTAATAATAGAAAGAAAGGAAGAAAAATATTTATTTGTGACCCGCCCAGGAGACACGAGAAATAAGAATAATGGCAATAAAAACAAAATATTTAATAATTAATTACTTATTTATAATCTATCCATTAACGAGTAATATACGACATTTCAATTGATAGTAATTACTGTACTTAATGGGTTTTATTATTGTTCGCGACGATACGTCACCTTTAGATAGGTTGTCATATGTAAAATATAAATAGTATTGACAGACACACGTCTGCTCACCCCAGAGCGCCATCGCATACTAAGCGATGTCGGTAGGTGAAAAAACCTTTTATAGTAAAGCTCGTAACTAATTTTTGCTCATGTTTTTGAGACACTAAAATTATATTTTATGTGTCTATCAGTAGGTAATAGAATTATATAGTCTAATAACAATAAATTAGAAGCTTTAATATGCATACTGATTGTGTTATTACGGAAAGAAACAAGTATTTAACTCCGTAAAAAACAACCGTCCTCAACGAGCGTTTAGTTCACAATGACCTGTAAGAGGGCGGCACCTTATATTTATACTAAAACCAGTTTTTGTAGAATTTTGATAACTTTAAACTCATGTTTTGGGGGCTTTTACATAGTTTATAGTGTGAATATAGCGCTTATGTGTTAGAATTATACATAAGGTACCTTAGTTATATGATAAATGTATAGGTTTAAGGAAATAAAAATATTTTGTTTACTTATTTTAGACCCCCCGTTTTGAGCAGGGTATCAGGTGGTGCTATAGGTATTCTATTCACCAACCAATCAGATTGCTTCCTTACACATAATTGTTTTGTTAGGAAACACCACCTAGGTGTTCTAGATAGGATGGCTGGATACCATGACTGAGAAATTATACATAATAGCAGTACATGGCCAGTCATAGTGCATTTTCACTCTAAAAAGGGAAATATACATACATTTTACTCAAGTAAGTGTTTGGAAAATTCGATACAAGCCATTTAGCGCTTCTAGGTGACCTAGAATTTTGTCTAGGCCCTATAAATAGATAGCACCTGTGTAATTCTAGTACATAGACATCACTTGCTTGAAGTGATGTGTCTGTGTATGCTGGCATGGACGTTTCTATGCGTCTGCCGACGGGTCACTACGTCCAGGGACACTTGGTGCCTGGTCAGTTATAGATATGCTGTCTGAAGCATTACCTTCGTGGACCCACAGGCGGGCGTCTAGACTCAGTCATGACACAAAACTAGTATATAGGTGTATATAACGCACACAGACACATTAAAGCTGTGAGACGACGTAAAATTTAGTATTCGGCCGCTTCCCGGCACCTTAAGCTGCGGAAAGGCTGGTGGTACACCCATCAGGGTACCGCCGTCAGACAGCCTAGTTTTCCAGCTACCCAACCACACTTCCGGAAGGAGCTTAGCTCTGGTGGTTGAGGAGTTAAGCGACCTGATATGGTGCGAGGTTACATGGATTTGCTATGTAAACAAACTTGTAACAAACGATAACTCATCGGGGGTTGGACATGTAGCTACCGGACTTCTACCTTGGGATAGCCCATCACGAGGGCTACCCGGGTGTGAATGTAACTTGAAAATCCACCCAGCAGTCTGAGTAGGAATCGAGTTTATGTGCCAAGATCAGGGGCATAAGCTAACTTCTCGCACCATTTCGCGGCTGTACGCCTGAATGTTTTGAATATAACTGTAACACTTATGTGTGTCAACGGCCCAGTAGGAGGGCTCCAAGTCCCTCGCTGGTACCCTAGAGCTAACATGTCTAGTTTTAGGAGAAACTCGATTGTAAAGCTTCAAACTGGCGGGAATTCCCTTTCTTCGACATTCTCCTTACGAGAACTCCCTGATGGTAGGGGCTAGGGACCTGGATCAAAGACCGGAGGGAAGGTCTCCTCGAGACCTATCCAAAAGTACAAGTTTCACCAGAATCGGTCCAGTGGAAGGGTAGTTCCTGTCAGTTTCAAGCTACGAGTCTTAGCGTATATTTTTTGAAAAATAAAAGTTTTTGCGGTCGGAATGTTGTGGTCCTCGTCGCAGTCGAGTTCGCCTCTTTAAAAGTGCGCAGGCGCGTGAACATTTCGTAGCCATTATTTCACTTAAAGTATTTCCACGCATCATTGCGCTTCGAGGACCATGAAGGAACATCGCTTCTGGCCATGAACAAATAGTTTTATTTAACCTGGACATCACGTTTTTCACCTCAACCTACTTGGCAGCCTTCAAGTGTCTCCAAGGTCCATAGTTACCAGATGACAACTGAACAATAGGTGCAAGGGGCGTCAACGCGTTCAAGCAGGAGCCTTACAACCTCCTGATTGCCTGTCGGTCTTGGACGATCACGTCCGTCCCGTACATTTGCTGGTCCTGTCGAGCCGTATATTGGTAACCTACGGACCATTTGCTGGTCCTGTCGAGCCGAATATTGGTAACCTACGGACCATTTGCTGGTCCTTTGTACCGGATTCTCTGGTAAAATACCAGACCAGCGGACGCTGTGAAGATATAGGCCAACGAAGAGCCTTGTTCCCGAGAACAAAGAAAACTGATGTCCCATTCCTGTGAAAAAAGAAACCTGATGCCCTGGGGACACGAACGCTGCCTTGAGAACAAACAAGCCTGATGTAAAGTGACCTTATATACTGAGGTTACATTCCTGTTTCTTGGGTAATGTCAAAACGTATCGTTCCTGTGAAAACTAGTACCTGAGAACAAAGAAAACTGACGCTCACGCCTGTGAACATTCGTGAGAACAAAGAAAACTGATGCTCAAATATCTCAAGGTACCCTCAATATAAATCTGGTAAGATTACACACCACACAAATGTGCCAACTGGGGTACTAAGCGTTGCGTTCGTGAGAAAAGTTCCAGGGAAATAAGAATACTGACGTTCCATCTCGTAAACCTTACAAGTGCCAGGGTTAAGATCATGTTTCTTTAACAGTCAAAAACATAGCGTACACTCTGGGACGATAGAAACCCGTTTCCTGGGTGAGATAACCCAGTTACTGGTCAGCAACCGTATTACTGGGTGATTAGCGTCGTCAAAAGGCGCAACGTACTATCGTCTCATAGTAGAAACTTCCAGAGCGACTACAGTCGTGAAGAGTGCACGAGTGGATTAGGCCCACGCGTGGACTACCTGGAAGACAACCATTTTGCTGGGACACAGCAGCCATTCCTGAGCTATTCCTGTGGTTCTACCGGCTTCCTGAGAAGCTAACCGTTCCCGTGTGATTACCGTCGCGAAAAGACGGTTTTTTGAGCTGTTTCTGTTGTGTAACCTGCTTACTGAGAATTCACAGTAATCGAAGATTACACAGAAACTGTATCCTGAAGGAATATAGCATAGCCTGAAGAGTTATCGCTAGGAAACTCATAATCGGAGTTTTCAAACAGCGTGTTGGGAGCTCGTTTAGGAGATAGAACGAACATACGACGTTCATAGAATTCCTGAAGGGTTACGGCTGAAGGATTATCGCTGAAGCGTTATCCAAGAAGAGGCTTACACACAGAAGCATATTGAATAGTCGTGTGGGCGACTTGTTCTATAAAATAGAACGAAAAAATAGTTGCTGAAATTTCCTGAAGCGTTATAGCTGAAGGCTTATTTTTGACTTAGAATTTGTTTAAAAACAAATAGTCGTTATCGAGATAGAAGCTCTCGATCGAAGTCTGGAGTTTCAAACCTGGATATCTGGAGTCTGAAGTGACTACTAACGTCAAGAGTTGGACCAACAGTTCAGTGATTGGTACCAGACCGGCTGCTCAACCTTGGAGGCTGCTGGACAAGTTGACACTTAGACAACAGTAAGTACAGTGAAAACATATGCTCATGTGCTTACCCATTTTGTGTTGAAAGTCTTATAGTGAACTTGTTTACGTATCAACATTGAAGTTTGAAGCTGATTTGGAACTTATAGTTTTGAAGACTGACTAGCGACTTATAGTTTGAAGAATAACCTGGAGTTAAGAGGGTCGGATATAACCCGGAGTTTAAACTAACCCGGAGTTTGGAGATACTTTTCGAAGTTTGAAAAAGGAAGCGAACCCTCTTCAAGCCGACGACTGAAATCGGACTTAACCCAGAGTTACCACTTAGCAGTTTTCAAGAAAAAAAAAAAAAAAAAAATTAAGTTTGGACATAGCCGTTTTGAAGCTCGAAAATAGATGTCAACCAGTTCGTGTTGAAGTCTAGAGTTGGACTCAGCCGATTCAAACTGACATATTGAAGAAGTCTAGAATTGGACTCAGCCGTTTCGAGCCAACGTTTTGAAGACAAGTTGAAGATTGGACTTGTACTTGGCGTATTCAAACTGAAACTTTGAACCAATCAGGATGCCGACTACCAGATCCCAGGACAAGAGGCCTGAATCATGGACAGTCCCCATTGAGCGTCCAGGTGCGGGCGTACAACATCAGCTGCCCCCACGCTCACCGTCCACTACTGAAGGGACAGAAAAGTCCATACCAGTCAGAAGCCCACCAACGTCACAGATAGGTGACAACACGCCCACACATGAGGAGGAGGAACCACAGGAACCAAGCACACGCAGGAAGGCATCGAAATCAGAAGATTCTTCAGAAAAAACACTGAAGCCTTCTGGTAGAAAACAAAGGATCCGGGATAAGACCTTTGTTCAAGGAGAAGTAATGGCTACCCGGGGTGACGCCCGTATCGAACATACTGGACCGCCGTCAACTAGCAAGTCGACCCGGTCACGTAAGAAAATTTCAAGAGCTCGTGAAGACTTATTGAAAATAAAGTTGGAACTCGCTAAGTTAGCACTTCAAAAAGCAGAAGAAGAAGCTTCTGAGGATGAATATATGGATGACAGAAATTCTAATGAAGAGTATGTCCGTTCGTGGCTCGAAGAGGCGCCAGAGCCCACACCGTTGAGGGAGAATGACGTCGCCAAAGGGGACAATGACGATTGGACCCCGGCTGCGGCCGTCGACGCTATAGCGGACTCCCGGAAACATATCGACCATATAGAACATCCACAAGTGAAGTCTAACATCGAACCACCTAGGACAGAGCCGTCCAACGTGGAGCCGCCAAGGCAAATAGAAGCGAAAGAGTCACTCCGTCCTTTTCTAACGGAGCTGACATCCGCTATAGCGTCGCTAGCCGACAGAAAAATCGAACCATGGACGCCTAACCGATCGGCGTCGCAGGTTATCATGACTCTGCCGAATTTCGGTGGAGCTCATACAGAATGGCTATCTTTTCGAGCCATTTACGAGGCAACTCATGCCTACTTCAGCGACATAGAAAACACGGCAAGACTCAGAAGGAGCTTGCGTGGTCGCGCACTGGAGACAGTGAGCTCAGAGCTCATCGGGAACGCAAAGCCGGATGAGATCATGAGAGAATTGGAACTACAGTTTGGACGTCCTGACTCAATAGCTCAGGCCGAAACAGACCGACTTAGAGGGCTACCAAAATGCAGCGAGTCGCCCAAGGACATCTGCACCTTTGCAAGTCGAGTCAGAAGCGGAGTTGTCACTCTGCGAGCTCTCAAGAAGGGGCACTATCTGCTCAATGCCGAGCTGGTGCGCCAGCTAACTGAGAAGCTACCCAATTCTCTGCGTGTACAATGGTACAGAACGTACACGGAAAAGTACCAGTCGCTGCCGGATCTGTCACTCTTCAGCGACTTCATAACCGAGCAAGCTCACTTCTGCAGTGCATTCGCCCCGCCTGAGAACATCAAGGAAACGGATTCTCTAGCGGGAAAACGCGTCATACAACGGACGCATACAGCTACCGACAAGCCGGTAAACAAATGTCGAATTTGCGACAAAAGTGGTCACTACGCGTCTGACTGCCAAAGGTTCAGAGACGCAGCAAGTGACAAAAGATGGGAGCTAGCCAAGAATTACAACTTGTGCTATCGCTGCCTAAGACAACGTCGTGCTGGACACACTTGCAACAAGAAGCAGTGTAGTCATAAGGGGTGTACAGCCACGCACCATCGACTTCTTCATACAGACAGGACAAGGAAGCCTGCTGTTCCAGAGAAGAGGAAGTCGCTGGAGATAGTGGCCAGTTCGCGAACTGATTCGAGTCACGCTTTCCTGAAGATAATACCGGTCCGGGTAATAGGACCGGCGGGAGAGGCAGACACATACGCACTCCTTGACGACGGATCCACCGTTTCGCTGATCGACGAAGCAATCGCTCAGCGAGTGGGAGCAGTGGGCCCAATCGACCCTCTGAAGATCGGTGCTATTGGAAACACCATGATCGACACTCCCTTATCGAGACGTATAACCGTCACTCTCACAAGTCGTATGAGAGATAGGGTGCCCTTCAAGGCGCGCACCATTTCGAAGCTCAACCTGTCACCACAGGCAGTCAGTCAAGAAGACGTAGCCCGCTGTAGGCACCTTCGAGACTTGACGTCGCAGCTTACGTATCCTGCTGGAGTGCCAAAGATACTCGTCGGCCAAGACAACTGGCATTTGTTGTTGGCCACTGAAGTCCGCAGAGGACCTAGAAGCCAACCCATCGCGTCGAAAACCATGATGGGCTGGACATTGCACGGCGCGCACACCAGAACACTGGGCCAGCAGGTGCACTATGTCAACGGGTGTCAGTCCGTTGACGCAAGGCAAGATGCGGAACTGAACGAGCAGCTCCGTGAATTCTTCGCTATCGAGTCGTTGGCTATCAATCCACGACAACCAGCTTCTGACCCCCAGAAGAGGGCAGAAGATATACTGAACCGTCACACAAGACAGTTAGGAAATGGGCACATAGAAACCGCTATGTTATGGCGGGACGAGAAAATAGAGATGCCCGATAGTTACGAGACAGCACTCAAAAGGCTAGTCTCCATAGAGAAGAAGCTGGATAAAAACCCCGCTCTTCGTGTGAAATACACACAACAGATGGACTCCCTGATGGAAAAGGGATATGCTGAGAAGGCTCCCAAGTCAAGCACGCCAGGAAAAACCTGGTACCTGCCTCATTTCGATGTCTTCAACCCCATGAAGCCAGAGAAAATTCGAATAGTACATGATGCCGCCGCAAAATCGAGAGGAAAGTCACTCAACGACTTCCTGCTAACTGGACCAGACTTGCTGCAGTCGCTGCCCGGCGTCATGATGAGATTTCGTAGACACTGCGTGGCCATCTCCGGAGACATAGCCGAGATGTTCATGCAAGTAAAAGTACGAAGTGAAGACCGAGACTCACTTCGCTACCTATGGAGAGGCAACAGAAGAGATGGAGCCCCAGAAGAATATCGTATGACGTCCATCATTTTCGGCGCGGCAAGCTCGCCGTGCACCGCTATCTTTGCGAAAAATTGGAACGCAAGGAAGCACATCGAACAGCATCCAGTAGCAGTGAAAGCTATAGTAGAGAGCCATTATATGGACGATTATCTGGACAGCTATAAAACAGTCGAAGAAGCGACAGAAGTCGCGACAATGGTGAAGAAAATACACCAACAGGCGAAGTTTGACCTAACAAAATGGGTATCAAACAGTAAGCGCCTGATAGAAAATATCGATCCGTCACAAACCTGCACTGAGGTTGTGAACATCGGAGATACAGTAGGCGCAGAGAAAATACTCGGCCTGATTTGGAGACCTAGTGAAGATACGCTAGGTTTCAACCTAACGCTTGCGAGACTGCCGCCAGGAATTTTAGAAAAGGAGGCCCCTACAAAAAGAGAGGCTCTCAAAATTGTCATGTCGTTATACGACCCCCTAGGACTAGCCTCGCCTGTTACGATTCGAGCTAAACAAATATTGCAAGAAGCTTGGAGGCGAGGCGTCGATTGGGACCAGCTATTAGACGCTGACCTGGCATCTCAGTGGAGAAGTTGGATCGAAAACCTGCGGCAGCTCAAGGGCATCAGCATACCAAGATGTTATCCTGGTTATAGTGATGCCACAGAAATACAAATACATGTATTTACCGACGCAAGCGAGTTGGCATACGCAGCAGCTGTGTATTGGCGAGCCACCACAGCAGCAGGCACACAGAAGGTGAGCCTAGTCATGGCCAAGGCGAGAGTAGCTCCATTAAAGCTACAATCGATACCGCGCCTCGAGCTGCAGGCAGCGGTGATGGGAACCCGTCTGGCTGCAGCTGTGAAACGTGAACACGACAACAATCCATCGTCGGTCACGTATTGGACAGACAGCAAAACAGTATTGTCGTGGATTAGAAAAGGAGCACGAACCTATAAAGCTTTCGTAGCTCATCGCATAGCTGCCATAGAAGAAGGTAGCAAAGTGGAGGATTGGCGATGGATATCCACGAAGTTGAACATCGCCGATATAGCGACTCGTGACGTGCCGCCGAGGTTTGACTCACAACACGAGTGGTTCTGTGGCCCAAGTTTTTTGTATGAAGACCCTTCTTCATGGCCATCAGAAAAACCTCCAATCACAGAAGAGACAGGAGAGGAAAGAACGCTCACTGTCACAGAAAAAGAAAAATCTGTTTTGGAGAAAATAACAGACAGACATACATACACTTCGAAGCTCATAGAAGCTATACCTAATCCCGTCAACTTTTCAAGATGGGAGCGGCTATTACGTGCGACTGCTACCGTCCTACGTTTTATACATCTCTGTAAACAAAGGACAGAGAAAACGTTCTACAAAAGAACCCGGAAAAACGCTGAGGAGGACACGGACTGGCGAAAGAAAAAGAAGACAGCGACTGCAGCAACCAAGCCGTCATACATAGCGCCAGAAGTCCGAAAGCAGTACATAGATGCGAGCTTTCTTCAAAAAGCCGAGAAAATACTCGTACAAGTTGCACAGCAGCAATCGTTCGCTCAAGAAATAGCTAGATTGCATGCACATGAAATAGTGGACAAAAATAGTCCGCTACACGCGCTGCAAATAGAAGTAGTAGATGGCCTACTACGTATTAGAAGCCGTATAGCCGCCACTGACGAGGTCACAGAAGATGTAAGGCGACCGCCAATATTACATGGCGACCATCATATAACCCAGCTCTATATAGACTGGACACACCGCAGCTTACTACATAGTGGGACTGAACTCACAATAAATGAGGTACGGCAGCATTATTGGGTCGTAAGGATGCGTCCCACCACCAAGAAAGTACTGGCACAATGTCTTCAGTGCCGTATTCGTAAGGCACAAGCACCTGTGCCAGCGACCGGCGACCACCCACGAACGCGCCTGGCTCATCACCAAAGGCCGTTCACGTACACCGGGCTAGACTACTTCGGCCCGCTATCCGTCACCGTGGGTCGCCAGCATCACAAGAGATATGTAGCACTGTTTACATGCCTCACCACAAGAGCTGTCCACCTCGAGATCGCCGCCAGCCTCAGCGCAGACAGCGCAATATTAGCGCTGCGCCGTTTCGCCGCCCGCAGAGGATGTCCAACTGAGATCCACTCAGACAACGGCACCAACATGCACGGTGCCGATCGAGAGCTACGAGAGGCCTTCCGAGAGGAGGCCAGTCGCCGAGGCATCACTTGGCGCTTCATCACCCCATCAGCGCCCTTTATGGGAGGTGCATGGGAGCGTCTAGTTCGCTGCGTAAAAAACGCATTGTATACCGTACTCACAGAGAAACACCCACACGAAGAGGTGTTGTCCACACTGATTTGTGAGGCAGAGTACACGGTAAATAGCCGCCCGCTGACACATGTATCAGTCGACGGCGATGACGACGAGTCTATCACGCCGAACCACTTCCTACTTGGTGGGTCGGCTAGACTCCCAAACCCCGGCGTGTTCACCGAGCAAGACATCGACCACAAAAAGATGTGGCGTCGGTCACAAATCCTGGCCGACATGTTCTGGCGCCGGTGGGTGCGAGAATACCTGCCGGAGCTCCAAAACCGGCGGGAGCCCCACAGCCGCGGGCCTGGCCTGCTGGTGGGCGACCCCGTCCTTATCGCGGACGGGCAGCTGCCTCGCAACACGTGGCCGCGAGGCCGCATCGAGGCCATATACCCTGGCCCTGATGGAGAAGTCCGGACCGCTGAGGTGCGCACCACTGGCGGCACTCTAAAGCGTCCGGTGAAGAAGCTCATTCCTTTGCCAAAATGAGTGCAGCAGAGTTCCAGCGGCGAGAGCTGAGCGACGTGTCGCAGAGCGTCGAGGTCACGAGCGCTGCCGACGTGCGCCGCTCACAATGCTGATGCAGCGCCGCGCCAACGTAGCATCGAGTCGACGCGACACTGCACGGCGGGAGAGATGTTCGCGACGATACGTCACCTTTAGATAGGTTGTCATATGTAAAATATAAATAGTATTGACAGACACACGTCTGCTCACCCCAGAGCGCCATCGCATACTAAGCGATGTCGGTAGGTGAAAAAACCTTTTATAGTAAAGCTCGTAACTAATTTTTGCTCATGTTTTTGAGACACTAAAATTATATTTTATGTGTCTATCAGTAGGTAATAGAATTATATAGTCTAATAACAATAAATTAGAAGCTTTAATATGCATACTGATTGTGTTATTACGGAAAGAAACAAGTATTTAACTCCGTAAAAAACAACCGTCCTCAACGAGCGTTTAGTTCACAATGACCTGTAAGAGGGCGGCACCTTATATTTATACTAAAACCAGTTTTTGTAGAATTTTGATAACTTTAAACTCATGTTTTGGGGGCTTTTACATAGTTTATAGTGTGAATATAGCGCTTATGTGTTAGAATTATACATAAGGTACCTTAGTTATATGATAAATGTATAGGTTTAAGGAAATAAAAATATTTTGTTTACTTATTTTAGACCCCCCGTTTTGAGCAGGGTATCAGGTGGTGCTATAGGTATTCTATTCACCAACCAATCAGATTGCTTCCTTACACATAATTGTTTTGTTAGGAAACACCACCTAGGTGTTCTAGATAGGATGGCTGGATACCATGACTGAGAAATTATACATAATAGCAGTACATGGCCAGTCATAGTGCATTTTCACTCTAAAAAGGGAAATATACATACATTTTACTCAAGTAAGTGTTTGGAAAATTCGATACAAGCCATTTAGCGCTTCTAGGTGACCTAGAATTTTGTCTAGGCCCTATAAATAGATAGCACCTGTGTAATTCTAGTACATAGACATCACTTGCTTGAAGTGATGTGTCTGTGTATGCTGGCATGGACGTTTCTATGCGTCTGCCGACGGGTCACTACGTCCAGGGACACTTGGTGCCTGGTCAGTTATAGATATGCTGTCTGAAGCATTACCTTCGTGGACCCACAGGCGGGCGTCTAGACTCAGTCATGACACAAAACTAGTATATAGGTGTATATAACGCACACAGACACATTAAAGCTGTGAGACGACGTAAAATTTAGTATTCGGCCGCTTCCCGGCACCTTAAGCTGCGGAAAGGCTGGTGGTACACCCATCAGGGTACCGCCGTCAGACAGCCTAGTTTTCCAGCTACCCAACCACACTTCCGGAAGGAGCTTAGCTCTGGTGGTTGAGGAGTTAAGCGACCTGATATGGTGCGAGGTTACATGGATTTGCTATGTAAACAAACTTGTAACAAACGATAACTCATCGGGGGTTGGACATGTAGCTACCGGACTTCTACCTTGGGATAGCCCATCACGAGGGCTACCCGGGTGTGAATGTAACTTGAAAATCCACCCAGCAGTCTGAGTAGGAATCGAGTTTATGTGCCAAGATCAGGGGCATAAGCTAACTTCTCGCACCATTTCGCGGCTGTACGCCTGAATGTTTTGAATATAACTGTAACACTTATGTGTGTCAACGGCCCAGTAGGAGGGCTCCAAGTCCCTCGCTGGTACCCTAGAGCTAACATGTCTAGTTTTAGGAGAAACTCGATTGTAAAGCTTCAAACTGGCGGGAATTCCCTTTCTTCGACATTCTCCTTACGAGAACTCCCTGATGGTAGGGGCTAGGGACCTGGATCAAAGACCGGAGGGAAGGTCTCCTCGAGACCTATCCAAAAGTACAAGTTTCACCAGAATCGGTCCAGTGGAAGGGTAGTTCCTGTCAGTTTCAAGCTACGAGTCTTAGCGTATATTTTTTGAAAAATAAAAGTTTTTGCGGTCGGAATGTTGTGGTCCTCGTCGCAGTCGAGTTCGCCTCTTTAAAAGTGCGCAGGCGCGTGAACATTTCGTAGCCATTATTTCACTTAAAGTATTTCCACGCATCATTGCGCTTCGAGGACCATGAAGGAACATCGCTTCTGGCCATGAACAAATAGTTTTATTTAACCTGGACATCACGTTTTTCACCTCAACCTACTTGGCAGCCTTCAAGTGTCTCCAAGGTCCATAGTTACCAGATGACAACTGAACAATAGGTGCAAGGGGCGTCAACGCGTTCAAGCAGGAGCCTTACAACCTCCTGATTGCCTGTCGGTCTTGGACGATCACGTCCGTCCCGTACAATTATACATATTAATTAAGTACTTAGTAGACCTATTTAATTTTAGCGTTTATCAACAAGCGGCTTCTTTTAGAGCTGTCTTTTATTTTTTTATTAATTGGCATCATCTTTTCTGCACAAAGATATTAACGCAAGAAGTTCGACAGTAGCCTTCTCTTATAAAAACAACAAAATACGGTCGTTAGTCGTTCTGCCAACAAATTTTCATTTGTTCATAAATTTGACATTTAAAAGACCTTTTAAGCGATCTATCCAATGATATTCAAATAAACAGATATGTTATAAGCGCGCGCATTGTGAAGACTCGAATAGTAGACAATTGTATGATTTAGTCTTTAGTTTATGTCACGCATGGCGAAGAGCGATACGCTTTGTTGAAAAAAAAACAAAATTAAAAAAATGCCATCGTGTGTATTTAGAAAGTGTACCAATTATAATACCAAATTACATAAAACAGAAGGGATCTCATACCATATGTAAATACGCAATACACCTCAATTTACTAATTTATTTCAATTTTTTTTCCTAATTTTCTGATATTTGGTGGTTACAAAAAGAAAAAACATTGGTTGTCAGAATAATGTTTGTTTACATTCACACGCAAGTGACAAACACTAGCTGTCTCTTTTTTTCTTGTTTGTTTTATCAAGCCATCCCTTTCGACATTGTAGTGAAATGTCAGATGAATGAAAAGTGTGTATGTGTGCTGCCGCTGCTGCGCGGAACACTTTTTTCAATTGTTTTGTGAGTGTATAACGTATCTGTTTATTTGAATATCATTGGATCTATCGCAACATTAGTACATTGTTCACCGAGAGGAGAAAGTGACCGATTACCGCTGAGGGTGTCGTACACCCGAGATCGGGAATCGCACTTTCTCTCGAGTGATACATAGTGCTTTATACTACACCTACGAGGAAAATAAATTTCTACGAAAACTGAATCCTCAAACAACACACAAATTGAAAATGGCGCCAATGGCGTCTGCAATTTTCACATGTTCTTTTTTCAAATTGTTTGACACCATCCAACACACAGCTAGTGGCCAGTGTTATTTTGCGAACTTGGAGATAAAAACTCACTGTAAAAACTTTTTGGCTTTAGAGATTTAGGTTACCAGCGCACAGTCTTACCCAAAATTAAAAAAAACTTTTTTGCAAAAAAATACGACCGACTTCCAAATGAAAAACTACAAAGTGAAAAATAACTTAACTCTTGGAAGTCGGTGTCTTACGGTACCATTTTTTTTCGATATGGACACCGACTTCCAAGACTTAAGTTATTTTTCACTTTGTAGTTTTTCATTTGGAAGTCGGTAGTATTTTTTTGCAAAAAAGATTTTTATTTTTTCCTTTTTAGTTTTGCCTACCTAATAGATACGCAAGTTGTTTCCTAAGGTCCCTATAACGCCGAATAGATTACCCGAATAACATGAAACTTGAACATAACCGGTGAAATGAGAGATCTGCGTACCCCTTTAGAGCGTACTGGCGTGATGTTATGTTATGAAATGGTATAAACAATAAACAGACATGCGATTGCAGCAATCCCGAGAGTGTTGCCGTTATTTATTGAAGAGTTCTGTTGTATATCTCCGAAGTTCTTGTCAGACCTTCACCAAATTAAAATGGTACCAATTTCAAAACATACTCTTCCAAACAAAAAAAGAATTTTCAAAATCGGTCCACAATTGACGGAGATATCGGTGAACATACACAAAAAAAAAACAAACATAAAGTCGAACATAGAACCTCCTCCTTTTTGGAAAGTCGGTTAAAAAGAAAAACCACGTAAGAAATGGATTTTCATACACTTTTCTCTCCCGCTCAGATGCGTTTTCTCGCCGCATATTTGTTCGATATGCAATGACGTACTTTCTACCGTAAATTTGATAAAGTATCAAGGTACTTTCCGAGCAGGTGTAGTATAAACATATTTTACCGCTGTAGCGTACTTTATTTCTAACTGTTCATACTGTAGAATTATATTATCTCATCTGTGCTTTTCAGGAATGTTCTTGTCTATCGTTAGAATGTATGTCATTGCTAGCTGACAATATTTTTGTATGTAACGAATAAACTTAAAAACTACTTGACCGATTTCAAAAATTCTTTCACCGTTGGGAGGCTAAACTATCCCCGGGTGACATAGGCTTATTTTATCTCTGTATTCCCACGGGAACGGGCACTACGCGGGTGAAACGCATTCGCTAGCATAAAATATAAAACATTAACTTTTTTTCGCCGATTCACTCTCAAGGCCATTCCTATAATAGGAACAGTGCATTTTCCGGGATATTATGAAATCTATAGTACTCAGCAATAGTAAAGTTTAATCGGATCGGTTATTACTCGTAATCGGATATAATATACTGTAGGTACTTCCTAAAATGACCTGTATCAAACGTACAAGCATTTTACTTTACCGAAATTAAATTAGACTTAACATAACTATAACCTCGCAATATGATGCTACTCCGATAGAACAACAGCGGGGTTTGCATGTGGTGCCGAGTCGCAAACCATGCTCCACCTCCTAGAGCTGTCCTGTCCTCTGTGCCCGAAAACATACAACCAGGGTGAAACTTGAGACTAGAGATGCCGACGCATTCCACCAGGTTTTACGACAAATCTTTTACGGTTCAAGCGGTGCAGTTGTGAAATGCTTTGCCAGTGTCAATAAGGCATGCTCAATCTCTGCCCATTTTTAAAACTATGGTAATGAATCACTACGTCTCTCTTTAATAGTTGTTTTTCTTGATTTCTATTTATTTATTTATTTATTTAAACTTCATGTACAATGGTGATACATAGGCGGACTTAATGCAGCAAGGCATTCTCTACCAGTCAACCTTTGGGTTAAAAAGAACACAACAGTGGTAGGAGTCCAAAAAAAAAAAAAAAAATGAACAATAATTAAAATTGGATAATAAACTATCTAACTAATAAAATACATAAATAATTTCTAAAACAATAGACTAATAAATATTATAATAAATACTATATTCTAAACGAAACAGAAATTTTAATATAATATATATGACGAGAACCGAGCTATGTAAGAGAGGACAAGTAATAGTTCCGGATTTTACGCTTAAATGAAAATTTACTCTCAGCTTTCTATGTTTTTGTTCTGTACTTAGAACTGTATATATTTGTCTTTACTATATATATATATATGTCGGAGATGGTTATCAATGAAGTTTGCGGGTAGTCAACATAATTTGTAATAACTTGTTTTCTTATTTCAAATTTAAGTGATTTTACTATCAATTATTGCCTAATCAATCAAATCATAATTTATTGAGTACTGATTGATTTTTGGCAACTTATTTTGATAATAGTAATCCATGGTAAAGTTCAAAACAATTGTTGACATGTTAATTTGATTATTCTTTGTGTTATCACCATTATTTGCTTACGACAATTATTATTGTATTACTTGATGATTTTAGAATCTAAGTCTTAATAGATTTAGCACATTTTAGTGTTTTGTATCAAGTAAACACGTGACGTACTTCCGTATGTCATCGGACAGATTTGTTGTGGAGGGATAGCAAGGTATAAAAGAGCTTGCATCGTTATGCAAGTTAGTCTGTCTTCGGATTAGACTCAATACAGAGCTCCCCTGCTCCCGACAAAACTGTCGGTTTATTTGGTACAGCACTGCTGTATATTCACATAGCTGTATTGGCTTGCTGATGGCGAACGATACACTTTGTATTTGGTGGCTTAGGCTGCCGTACGAACTGTAACCTTAAGGGTTTGTTCGATTAACTGTATTGTTGTTACTGTACCCTTTTAACCTACTTTATCTCGTTACTTTTATTGTTTTGTTATAGCGAAACTAGTACTGTAATTAAAAACCTTGTTATTGTTTGTAGTCTTGTTTATCCCAATGGAACGGGAACGCCAAAATCCTGACCATACATACCGCTCGGCTACCCCTGATCCTACATATATATATATGTGTATTTATCTAATATATAAAAATAAGTCGGGTTTTCCTCCCTGACGCTATAACTCGAGAACGCACGAACGGATTTCCATGGTTTTGCATTCGTTGGAAAGGTCTCGGGCTCCGTGAGGTTTTTAGGGTAGGGTAGTGTAGGGTCGGGTAGGGTCGGGTAGGGTCGGGTAGGGTCGGGTAGGGTCGGGTAGTGTAGGGTCGGGTCGGGTCGGGTAGGGTAGTGTAGGGTAGGGTAGGATAGTGTAGGGTCGGGTAGGGTAGATAAATGTTTGGTCTTTTTATGGTAAAACAAAGTTTGCCGAGTCAGCTAGTTTTATATATAAATAGTACACCAAAGACTACCTACAGTACTGTCTTTCCTTTAATTTAAAAATCCATCCAAAGGTTGTCGCTTTTAGCGATAAGGCCGCCCATTGTGTCACCCAGTGTAATGTTTTCTTCGTCCTATTCTATTCTAATTCTATTCTATTCTATTCTATTCTATTCTATTCTATTCTATTCTATTCTATTCTATTCTATTCTATTCTATTCTATTCTATTCTATTCTATTCTATTCTATTCTATTCTATTCTATTCTATTCTATTCTATTCTATTCTATTCTATTCTATTCTATTCTATTCTATTCTATTCTATTCTATTCTATTCTATTCTATTCTATTCTATTCTATTCTATTCTATTCTATTCTATTCTATTCTATTCTATTCTATTCTATTCTATTCTATTCTATTCTATTCTATTCTATTCTATTCTATTCTATTCTATTCTATTCTATTCTATTCTATTCTATTCTATTCTATTCTATTCTATTCTATTCTATTCTATTCTATTCTATTCTATTCTATTCTATTCTATTCTATTCTATTCTATTCTATTCTATTCTATTCTATTCTATTCTATTCTATTCTATTCTATTCTATTCTATTCTATTCTATTCTATTCTATTCTATTCTATTCTATCCCAGCGACATGAAGAAGAAGAATGAGATATGTTGAGCTTATGCTTAAGCAATTAAACCACAACAATTACTAGTTAAAGCTTGTATTATAGTTAACCTAATTTGTTCCACTACTGCTGCATGGCTGGCCAGGGTGGGGCAGATGGCAGCCTTCGCCCTTCACTCTGACTCGTAACTAAAAGTTTACTGTTCAAGAGAAAAAACTACTAGATGGATACAGAAATTTTCCATCACGCATGTGAAGTGAATCACCCTTTCATTTGATTTTCTGCGTACCGGTTCGAAGGACCATTGCATGTTTATTTCTGTCACCTGAGTCCCGACAGATTTATTGATCCGCCTCTAAAGTTCCTACTATTTTGAGAGTTGCCTTACTTTTGCCCCATCCCTAAGCAAGTGCTGGATACGCCTATGCTGCTGAGTAAAGGCTCCCCCATAGCCTTCCAATCTGCCCTGTGTTTCCTTGCCTTCTCAGGCCAATCTATTTCTAGGTTCATCATATTCAGGCCATCGTTTTCTAGGGCTCCATTGGCGACGACGCCCGTCTTCTGGCTCCGTTTGTGTAACGACTCTTACCACAGACATAAATCTAACTAGATGACGCGATTGTATGTACTTCGCGTGCCAAAAAACATACAAAAGTTACGACAAATGATCGTTATCTGAACTTTTCATTTACCATTATCGGCACTGGAAATCCAACGAAATCTAGAAAAATACCTTGTTATGGCATATTGAGCTGTAAAGAATGTATAGAAAAAGCTGGCCGAGGCATTGGAAATGTATTCTTTCCAGGGGAAGTAAATTTGTTTTTAAATTGTTTGTGAAAAAGTGGCACGCTTGGTTTTCATACAGATGGAGGGACTTGCGTTATCTAGTTAGATTTATGTCTGTGACACTTATTAGTCCATTAGTCTTGGTGCATTCTGCATATATGAACGCTCAATCCTATTTCAGCCTAGCATACTTATTGTCCACATCGGCGATTGTGAAGCTTGTAGATAATATTAATTCTATTAAGAAAAATATTGATAAATGTGATTTCAGCCCGATTATGGATGAAACTGATGCTAACAATGCTACTGATTACACAACTCAAAAAAAAGTTGGCAGGCGTACTCGTATCTTGAAACCATGGATCACTGAAGGAGTGCTTCGTTGTATCAGAAACCGCGATAAAATGCATCTTAATGTTAAAAAGCAAATTAATAATAGCATTCTTCTTATAACATACAAAAGATACCGCAATTTTTGTAATACCCTACTTAAAAAATTAAAACATGAGTATGAAAAGAATCAATTCCATAAAGCTCAGAATAATCCAAAAGCAATGTAGGATGTTATAAATTCAATTTCAGGCAGGAAAAGTCAGTCACCGCCAGCAACGGAACTCTTGAAAATGTCAGTTAGCGCAAAGCACTCTGCGAACTGCGTCAATAAATATATGGTTAATATTGGAAAGGACCTGGCTTCTAAGTTAGTCCCTCCTGGTTCTTCGACAACTTGTAACAGTGGAGTGACAGCTTCACAATGCAACTCACTTGGAATTGAACCGGTTAGCGAAGAAAAAGTGTCAGCGATCATTACATCGCTTCGGAGTAACTGTGCAACTGGTTGGGACAATATCCCAGCTTCAGTTATTAAACTTTCACAGAAAGTCTTGATAGGACCCATTACTCGCATATGCAACCTTTCAATATTTACTGGTGTTTTCCCAAAAAACTTGAAAAAAGCTTTAGTAACTCCTGTGTTTAAGAGTGGGGACAGGGAACATGTTACTAATTATAGACCAATTTCGGTGTTGAGTGCATTATCCAAAATTGTCGAAAGAATACTCAATAATTGTTTGACGAAGTACCTCGCAAATTTTTCCATAATCTCCAATAACCAGTATGGATTTAGGTCTGGCATATCAACTGAAGATGCTGTAACAAACTTCAGTAATGCGGTAGTTGATAGACTTGATAGGGGTTACAAATGCTTCGGTATATTTTTAGATATATCGAAAGCGTTTGATACGGTCTTTGTTCCAATACTCCTAGCTAAACTAGAGGTCATTGGGGTTCGAGGTCTGTCCCTGGATATATTTAAGGATTACCTATCCAATCGCACTCAAGTAGTGAAAATTGACGATGTTGTGAGTGAGGAAGAACAGATCGAATACGGAGTCCCACAGGGAAGTATTCTCGGCCCCACATTGTTCTTAATTTATGTCAACGACCTATGTGGGATGAGGCTCGATAGTTGCGATATCTTTACTTATGCTGACGACACAGCCTTATTAATATACGCGAGGAGCTGGTTGGAGGCCAAGTCTTTGGCCGAAAAGAACCTGAGAGAAGTAATGTTGTGGTTGTCCTCGAACCTACTTACTCTAAATATAAATAAGACAAAATGCATACGCTTTTATCTTCCAAATTCTCCTACACCACCAACTGAAACCACAACCATCACGGCCCATTTTTGCAATAACTCAACAATCACCTGCTCGTGTCCACCTTTAGCAAATGTTGCCAGCATAAGATATCTAGGTGTTATGATTGATGAAAGATTGGACTGGAGCACTCAAGTTAAAACTCTTACCGGGCGTGTAAGAAGATTACTCTATGTTTTTAAGAATCTTCGTCATTCTGCCGATCTATCAGTGATGCATACAGTATATGTTGCACTGTGCCAATCAATTCTTAGTTATTGTATACCTGCATGGGGTGGTACTTATAAAACTTTGTTTCTGCAATTAGAAAGAGCCCAGAGATACCTCCTAAAAGTTATACATTATAAACCACGTTACTACTCAACTGCGGACCTGTATAGGGAATGTCAGTTATTAACCGTTAGACAATTGTTCGTCCTCCGTACCATACTTCGGCGACATTCACAACTTCCCCTTAGTAACCAAATTTTACAAAAAAGACGCGGAGCACTTGTTTGTTCTCCTGTACAATGCAGGACCAGTTTCCCATTGCGTCAATATAACGCATTGAGTTCTAGAATTTATAACAAAATTCATAATATTATCTCACTGTATAAACTTAATAAATATAACCTGAAAAATAAATTAACTAATTGGCTTAAGTCTTTGAATTATGAAGAAACAGAAAAACTCTTATTAATTGTCAAGTAAAATACATCTCAGTAAATATATTATAAATTAATAAATAAACAGATAATTAATTAAATAAATAATTAAATAAATGTAATGTAAGTGAAATCAATATTGCACACAGATTGATGTTATAATGACATGAGAGCGGAGAGCCGCCGAATCCCGAAATACGAGCTAGTCTCAGTTTGGGAATCAGTGTGTTATTTATAATTGCCCCACTGTACAATCATTTACCATTACCATTGTGTTGCATTGATTTATTTATTGTACTTTTTTGAAATAAAAATTTATTATTATTATTATTTTCAAGTGTTTCAAATTCTCAGCTCTTTGGCTGGTTTAAGCTACATTTACGGGCCGAGACCAAGTAAATACAGCGTGTGGTGTGTTATGTTGAGGATGAATGATGTTGACCTATTTCGTTTTCATCAATTTGCATGAACTTTCTAACAATTCGACATGTGTTTAAGATGGCAGCTTTTTGGAGGGTGATATAGAGATTTTCGTTAAGATCAAGTAACTTCAGACTATGGAGAAGGTGGTTTGGAATAACGCCTGTTGTAGAAAGGACTATGGGGACTACATAAACTTTTTCTTGCCGCCATATTCTAACTATTTCGTCCTTGAGTTCTGCGTATTTACTTATTTTTTCAGTGATTGTCTTCTTATATGCCCATGTACTACAATCTCCGTTTTTATTGAAATAAAATTATTTGATTTGATTTGATTTTTTTGAATGTTGTGCGTATTGGGGACTGCGATGTCTATCAGGTAAGTTACTTTATTTACTTTATCTTGCAAGGTTATGTCCGGTCTTTTATAGTGAATGGTCTTGTCGGTGAGAATGGCGCGGTCATAGTAGAGCTTGTGTGTGGTATTTTCTAAAATGGTTTGTGGTGCATAGTTATAGTAAGGAGTATTAGTGCTTTGTATGAGAGTGTATTTGAGAGCCAGTTTTTGATGGATTACGTTCGCTACCTGGTTATGCCTGTGAGTGTAGTCAGTCTGTGTGAGTGTTGTGCAGGCGCCAGTAATATGTTGACTAGTTTCTGGCTGGATGTGGCATCTTCTACATTTTTCATTAGTTACTGTAGGATCTTTTATTATGTATTTTCTGTAATTTTTTGTGTTAATGATCTGATCTTGAATAGCTATAATAAATCCCTCAGTTTCTGGGAATAAGTTACCAATTTTGAGCCATTTATTGGACGCTAATTTATTTATGTGAGATTGTTCTAAGTCATGAGGATGCCGGCCGTGAAGAACTTTTTTCTTCCAATCTTCAGTTTTTTGGACCTGCGGGTCTTCATTGGTAGTACTTTCTGAATATATCTGACCGTTTAAGTTAAGTGGAGTGTAGTTGATATCGTTGGTTACAATGGCTTTATGTATGTTATTAGTACGAGATTTGCCATGAAAAAATGTTTTTAGCCGACTAACTTGTTTCCGCCAAAGGTGCTGGATGTCTATAAGGCCCCTTCCTCCATGTTGTCGTTTGATGGTTAGTCTTTCTATGGCTGATTTAGGATGCAAGTTATTGTGTTTCGTAAGAGTTGTTCGAGTAATTCGTTCTAATTGTTGTGTGTCGGTTTTGGTCCATTTTATGACTTCGAATGAGTATGTTAACACAGGGATGGCAAATGTGTTTATAGCTTTAGTTAGATGTTTACTGGAGAGTTGGGTTTTACAAATGGCGTTAAGTCTTCTATTGTACTCTGTAGTTAGTGAGTTTTTAATTCTTACATGATCGAGCCCCTTTAGTTGCGCGTACCCTAATTATTATTATTATTATGGTTTTTAAACTTCAGTTTCTCAGGTAAGAACCTGGTGTTTTTATAGAATCTCACGGGTGTGAACCAAGGTGAAATCCTAATTTTCTGTTTGACCTGGCAAATTATTTTGTACTGCACTCAAATTGTAATCTAAATCTAACTGTAAAAATTTTCTTACTATTCGGCAAGTGTTTAATATTGCATTGTTAGGTATTGCATTATTTTGTAGTGTTAGGTATGTGTATTTTGATAGATTGAGAACATTAAAACTATTGTATATTTGTTTCGGAATAACACCTGTTGTTGATATGACTATAGGGACTATTGTAACTCTATTCATTTTCCAAACTCTGGTAATTTCTTCTTGTAACTCTGTGTACTTCCTAATTTTTTCTGTGTTAGTTTTTTGTATATTATTAGTGTTTGGGACTGCTATATCTATTATGTATGTGTGTTTGTTTTCTTTATCAACAAGTGTTATATCTGGTCTGTTGTTATAAATAGTGTGATCTGTAATTATTGTGCGGTCATAATATATTTTGTATAATTGGTTTTCTAAAACAGCTCTAGGTGAATATTTGTAATATGGTGTGTACGGATCCTGCATCAGTTTAAGATTGATTGCAAGTTTTTGGTGTATAATATTAACAAGTTGGTTATGCCGGTGAGTATAGTCGTTCTGAGTCAATGTCATACAAGCTCCCGTAATATGTTGTATTGTTTCAGGTTTGCTGTGACATTTTCTGCATAAATCGTTTCTAACTGTACTATCTTTTATATTATATTTTCTATAATTTTTGGTATTAATGACTTGGTCTTGAATGGCTAGCATAAATCCTTCTGTTTCTGGAAACAGCCCACTTAATTCAAGCCATTTGTTGGAAGCTTCACTATCAATGTGTGTTTGGTTTAGATCGTTAGGATGTCTTCCGTGTAGTTCTTTCTGTCTCCATTTTTTATGTATCTCTTCTATGTGTCTTGCTTTGTCTATTGTTTCAATATCACCTTCGCTAAGATTCAGTGGTGTATATTTGTTATCTATTTCTACTATTGTTTTATGTAATTGACTAGTATTCTTCTTCCTATTAAATAATTGTTTTAGGTTTATTATTTGCCTTTTGTGTAAATGTGATATTTCAATTAGCCCTCTGCCCCCCTCCTTTCTGGACATAATCACTCTTTCGATTGCTGATTTAG